>JAWWLV010000100.1:26690086-26703455 GCA_035041135.1 Platyrinchus mystaceus | reverse complement strand
AAAAAAAAAAAAAAAAAAAAAAAAAAAAAAAAAAAAAAAAAAAAAGCAGCCCCTTGGATAACATCACCTTATCTTTAAAAAAGATTCTGTTGAATCAACGTCATCCTTTTCTTCTGTCTTCTCCTTTCACATTCCTTGCTCGAGTGTTGGCTTAACTCAGTAACTCAGCACGAGTTAAGTGGATTCAGTCAAAACTCAGCCCCTTTTTGTATATCTAAGGAAGAGACTTGTTTTAAAAGAATCAGTCTATTAGTTTTGCATTCATGAATAGTCTTACCTGCAGGCACAAAGTGAAGATTGCTCTCTTCCTGTGGTTAGTCTCTGGTTCATAATATTTATGTGCCATATTTTGATGCTACCTGATAACAATTACCAGTGTAAATTAAGGTAGCCATGGGGTAGTGAATTCAACATCCACTGTCTATGTCCCTAAGGGACCACCCCAGGAGTGAGACTAATTGGACCCTGTGGGTGTCTCAAACCACATTCCCTTTCACTAGCCCTGCCCTGTACACAAAAGCTCAGGAGGGAATGTTTAAAAACTGACTCCTGGGGATTTCCTTACATCGTTTGATGGGTAGCTGTGGTAGGTTTTGAACTGTATAATACTAGTGGAACTGGTGTAAAGCATGTGGAACAGACCCAAACTTAACCCACAAATTTTAATTGCATGATGACTCAGGTAATACTTCTTGCAGTTGGGATTTTTTCTCCTCCTCCTCCCTCCATCTCCTTAAAAAAGAAATTATACTACATATTTTTACTTATTTACCAAACCCTTTGGTAATTCAGCCATTTCAAGTTTCACTTTATCTGATTTAGATTTGTATTTAATTTTTATTTCTTTTTTTTTCTGGACAGGTGTCTAAACAGCATATTGATTGTGAGTTGGGGTGGACAAGTAGTGATAAAATTAAGCGTAAGGCCTGGCTTCTCTTTTAGAAGATCTCTAACCTTCAAACTGCAATGATACAGAAGTTATATTTGTACCTACTCACCCATAGTATTTTCTAACCAGAGCATCAGGAGTACAGCTTGCAAATGAGCTAAATAACACTTAATTCCTCACAGAAATTAAACATATAGATTTATTTTACAGATAAACATTGAAAACTAATGATGGTTTGTATTATTAGAGATGCCTTGACAGCACTGGAACTCTTCATACAGGTTTCCTCACTTACACAGAAAAGACTTTTAAACTTAAAGAAATTAAGTTTAAACAAATCCGGTTTAGTTTTACTTACAGTATCGACTTTTCTCTATAAGTTAAAAAAATATTCTTACTTTCAAACTCTTAAACCAAATGTTCTGGAAATTTTCATTACAAGTATTTGCTTTCAATGAACTGTCATTTTCTAATGAAATAGCAGCATCTTGAAAAATTCCCAACCTGATACTTTCCTGATCATCCTGCCTCACGAATATGTGCAAGGCGTATGTTTTTGAAGCTATCCCTTAATAACCTAGGACTCAAAATTCCCCTTCATGTAGTCAATAGGCATCTAGCTGTTGCACCTCAACCCTGGAGATACCATGGTATCATCCCATTCCCTAACACCTTATAAGTCTGCTACTTATTACACCTGGGCCATTCCTATGGGCCACCCCCTTCTTTTGTGAAGATGCTGGTTTTCCTATCCAACTCCAGCAGGATTATGGCTTCCCACTGGACTGCTTTCCCTTGCACAGCTGGTCCATCTACAAAACTCAGGAAAAGTCACAGATTTTCTAATGTCCTGTGGAAGGAATTGAATAAAATAGCATGTACTTTCCCATGTCCACACACTGCTATGCATTGCTCATGTCTCTTACACATCCTTCTGCAGGGCTCTCAGCTCTCCCCTTGGTGACACCATGACTAAGCTCATTTGAGGATTTACTCATTAGATGTTACATGCCAGGAATTTTCATGGATATGAGTCACCAGAAGATCTTTTTGTTACTGGGTCTGTGACTTGTCAGCAATGAGTAGATGCCCTGGGACAGAAGGAGAAGACTTGAAGCATTTCCAGCTCTTTAGATTTAGATTTCAAACTGGTATTCATTGTTGCTTTCCCATCTTGGACAAAGCCCTTTCCGACTTGCCAGGCTTTTTACTATTGGAGTTATGTAACTGTCCTATCTGTGAACAAGGAGTACCCAAAATGTTTACTACAAGAGAGATTCAGCTGCCAAAGAAGAGTTTTTGCTGTAACTTCACTCTCAGCTGATTGAGAAAGGTCTGGGAACAAGCAAGTTTTTCCAATCTTCCTCTCCACATAGCAGTTTTGCAGTCAGTTTGTGGACAGCTTGTCTCAGTGAACCTGATGGCCTCCAGACAGCACAAATACACACCAGACAGACTCAAGTAAAGCAGTTCTTGCCTGGATTTGGGACTGTACTGACAGGTTTGCTATCTGGCCCTGAGAGTGGCCTTGAGGAGACAGCCCGTACATAATCACCAAGTTCAAATCAGGATTTGTGCTGCTTCTTCACAACTGGGGAGCTAAACAGGGGTGATTTTGGTACTTACACCTCGGAAGGAATAGGCATGGGGCTCTTGGTGACATAAGGGCTCCCTGGGGCTATGACCCTATGAAACATCTGCTATCACCTTTGTGCACTAGCTTGCCTCTTTTCATGAGATGCAGCTTCAGGTACATGGAAGGCTCTCCAGAATGACAGATACATGCCAGGGTGTTCTTTGGGTTGAGCCATGCATTGTTTGGAGCGGAATCTATCCCATCTGTGGTTTTGTGTCAATTCTCTCTTCAATTAGGTAAGAAAACGCCAAAAGTATTTTCGTACAATAAATATGCCTCGGAAAATTTTAGCATGTGCAAAATTTCATCCTTTCTTTCTTCCCAGAATGTTTGCTAATCAGATGAGGGGAATAAAAATTAATACAAAGCATATTTGGACTTGTCTGCCTGCCATCATTTAGTAATGGCTGGCCCTTATGGAAAAAAAACCAACAACCAACAAAAAACCCGAACCCAACCCAAACAAAACAAAAAAACCTGTAACCAAACCAAACCAAACCAAACAAAAACACAGAAACCAAAAACCAACAACACAAACACAAACAAACACACCCCCTCCCCCTTCAAATAGACAGCAAAAAAACCCAACAGAGGTAACAGGAGACAGCAAAAACTAGGCATTTTTAAGGGAAATTAAAGGGAGAGGCCAAATGGAACAGATGTCAGGTTTACTCTGCCACTGCACTGACAGCATTTTTGTCTCCTTATCAATAAAAAACTTTCATGAATGAAAAGTGAACTGGAAAATGCCTTAAGGGAGGGATCACATTTAGGTGGTGGTACTGTCCATAAAGAGCCAGGAGAGGAGTCAGGACTGTCCTGTGCCCACAGAAGCAAAATTCCGCAATGGCTTTACCATCCCACACTACTGTTGAGCATCAGCTGTTCTTGAAGAGGGATCAATTTTCAGCTATGCTACACAAGGGAAAAGTGCCAAAAAATTGATTTTAGCTTGTTTCGATCAAGTTTGCTCTCTTGGGCTAAATTTCCACACTATATTTGTGTAATAAAACCTTGGCATTAGCTTTTGGCCTGTCCCTGTTGAAATTTTTCCAACTGCAAAGTTCTGTGACACCGTCTCCTCCTTCCATGCCCTTGTAGAACTGGTATGCCATGAAACTTAACCCTCCTTGTACCACAGGACATGCAAGCCTCCAACTTCTGTCCTGATGGTGATCCAGGAACCCCTCCCCGTGCTGTAGCAACCCACTGTGGAATCATGTAATACTCTGTGCCCAGTGATCTTCAGAGCGACTTTCAGTCCCCGGGACATCTGTACCAAAATGTCTTCCTGCAGAGCTTCTTCTACTGATGTCCTTCAAAGATCACTTTCAGCCCAAGGAAAGTCTTTGAGTAATGCTGTGCACACAGGGCTTTCCATCGACACATGCATCCATCAGGGCTGAAACCAGTGAGGGAGTCAAAGGCATGGGAGATGAGAACAAAATGTTTTTATATTACATTCATGGTCTCCTCTTGGAAGAGTCTGATTTCCTTCATTTGTCATTTTACCATCTGCACAGCACTTTTTGCATTCTTCCTGTTTGTAGGGTTTTTTGGAAACTGTGACAACTTAGTTTATGCTATGTTTCTGTGTGATTGCTGTCTGCTGTAATAAGGTGTTTCTGTGATAGGGACATGTAGCTGCTTGGCAGTTGGCAGTGCCTTCTTGAATTCTTAGCAGCAGGAGCAAACTGCAGAACACAGCATTCACATTATCAACAGGTCAGAATTGATTTTAATTTGGTTTTTATACAATTGGTAAAGTACCATTTACAATTCAGTCTCTTATAATACTTTTTTGTATTTTTGTAACACTTCTTAAAGGGACTTGCTGACTAAAGGAATCATCATCACCATCATCAGCACAGTGATTTTAGCTGTCAGTTAGTTTTGGTGACTTAGGACAGTATTGAATGTTCCAAAGTCAAAGAATAGCTACTTCACAGCCAGAAATCTGGTATTTGTAAAGGATGTAAATGTCCTCCCAATTTGAAAGTAACATTTGAGTATCCACATTGTAGCCTGAAGTAAGAAAATAAAGCAGCCCAGCTCAGCAAACCTTTGGTCTAGAGCAATATGCATCCTTTGGATGCGGCAGCTCTGGCCCTTCTATTTAGTTTGAAGGAATTAAGTTACTTGCAATAAAATTAATCTTTCTGTGAGTATTTTTAAACTCTGCCTGTAATATGTATCAGAAAGATGTTAAAATATCTAAAAATTTCTAAGTATTTTTCATATTTTGAGTAGGTTAAAGCAATTTTAAATACTTTACAGAAGATAAAGCTGTTATTCACAAATATGATATTACCATATTCAAAACTGGGCAAGTAAATGTCTTGTTCAGACCATATGTATTTCCTATTTGTTTTGCATATAAGTGTCACAGTCATCATCATTTAGGTTGTGTTTGCAGAAGACTTTGAGGGCAAGAGAACCAGATTTGCCTGGACTTATCTTTTTGTTGCAGTTGTGCAAATTAGGAATGTTGTGTCAGCTTTGATTTGTATTTCCTACTGCTTGTCAGTTTGTGAAGAAATATCCATCTTATATGTGTATTGCAGGAAAACTACAGTCCAGCTGGTCATCTGTGCTAAAAAAGCACATAAACAATTTAAATTGGAGCACTTTTGTTTTAAAAAATACAACACTACAATTTCAGTAATTCTGCAATTGATTTTTCCTTTACTAGTGTAGATCAAAAAGTACTGGCTGCTGCTAAAATCTTCACTTTCTTTTTTTGTGTTCAATAATCTCTAATTTTTACCAAGGAATTATTGAACAATTTGCAGAAGTTATCTACCAAAAGCTCCTGAGCTTTGTTATTTATGTGGCTTCTCATTTTTTCCTATCTCCTATTCCACAAAAATGTTCCAGATGCATTTATTTTCAGGCAGTTAATTACCCCCATAGTTTAGATGTTTGGCTGATTCATAGACAAACTCAGAGCCTTCCTCACAGTTGTGGTTTTTCAAGTAGGAACTAGCTTCCTGATTTCACTTTCTTTCCTCTTGTGATCTGATTCTCATTATGAGTAAGGGCTTCATCTCACCTGATTCTTATATGACTGCAAGATTTTTCACTGTAGGTAAGGCTGGGGTTTATTTTTTTATATATATATAAATTTAAATATCTATTTTTATATATACCCAGAGAGAAATCTTTATAAAAATGTTATTGACTTGAGTTCTATAGAATTTTTTTTTTAAATTAGTTTCCTTTGTCTTTTAAGGTGGTATGACAAAAAAGTACTGTAATCCTCATAAGTAACTGTGATAATATTTTTTCAGATAATTCATTTTAGCAAAGAGCACTGTGATCCTTTTCGCAGTAACTCTTGAAAGTGCTGACAGTAAAAAATTTTATAGCAGGTGTGTAAGAAATTTCAGTTTTTCAACTGCTTCCTCTTCTATGAAGTTTTTCATTTTCTTTTCAAATATTGCTCAAAGCTGTCGTTATGCTGTTGTTAGAAAAGTAAGCAAGCGTTCTGTTCCCTCCAAAGGAAAAGTGGGACAAAATCTTTTGAGAAGATTGGTGCCTGCCTTGAGAGGTTGCATGATGTGTCCTCTGATCAGACATCCTGATTATTTATTCTTAAATAATGAGATTTCAAAGTGATAATCTTCAAAGGGGCATTTGATAATCTGAAAAATACAGTGCTTCTTCTCAACTTCTACACACAATTATGCAGAAAAGAAACACATAAACTCTGAAGGATACTGTGAAATCCACAGTAGCACACATTCATTGCATCCCACAGGGACAAAATTGGATTATCTCCCTTAAACCTTTCAGGGTAATCCTGAACCTTGTTGCTCTACTGCCTAGCTTTATATCTTACTTGTTTTTATGTTACATGTTGTCATTCAGAAGTTTCTATCCTACCTATCAGAGATTCAAAATTATTTAGATTAGGCATATAAAGAATTCCCAACAGTACTGTGTATGTATCAATTTTTTTTTTTAATATCATTTTGCAGAAGGTTTGTTGGTTGGGGTTTAGATTTTTGGTGTGGATTTTTTTTTTAAACTGCAATAGACTTCTCAGACTTCAGCAGAACCGCGAGCTAATTACAGTCATATTACTGTTGATAAATGATATAGAGCATAGTTGGAATATCTTAGTCTTCTGTAGGCGGCATAAATGGCTTTTGGTCGGGTGATTTTCATATCCAGAAACTCTCGCTTTAAATAAGGGGTGGAGTGCTTTGTGGCAGCTTTGCATTTGTTGTAACAAGAAAAAGACACATAAGCTCTCTCTTTAACACTCAAGATCAGCCATTTATTGCTTTTCTTTCTTCATTTGAAGCACTTTTTCCTTGTACTTTCCAAGTACAAAATAAAGTAAATGAAGAACGATAGTGTGTCTAGTTCCCAAGGAGTCTCAGAGCTTCGTCTTTGGAGCGGTAGCTTAAATTAAGCAAATTAAAACAAGTTTCACAGCCTCATTCTGGATATAAAAATGTCTGGTTTGCAACTGGCAAACCTCTTTTGGCTGTAAAGTTTGGTCCTGCTCTGAATTTGGTGAATGACCATCTGATGCCTCTCCAAATTACATAAGCATCCTTGATTACTGTGGTCTTCTTGTCCTCAATAGTCCTTCCCTGGAAAAAAACCTGCATCTTACCCTCTTCTCCTCCTTCAGCTCTGTTCTTTCATACCCAATCCTTCCTGCCACGTGTTACAGATTTTCTGTGTCACACTGTCCCTTCCTGCAAACATCATCTCTGCTCACTACCTGCACTGTTGTTAGCTGACTTCCTTGTCCCTCTCAAAATTAGGTTAGAATGATCTTTCCTCTGCTGTCCATGGAGACTTTGCTTTGAAAATTACAAGGTTTTATCGAGGAAAATTGTGACAATTGTGCTTTTATGGGTCTTATGTTTTCCAAGGATTTCAGAATTTCAGCACAGACATATAGAAAGGAATCAGAAAGTTGTATGTCAGGGACATTTCTTGTGGTAGCAGTAACATTTTGCTCTCCTTACCTTTTATATAAATATTTTTCCTCCAGTAGAGTGTTTTTCACACCCCAATAACTTAAATCTTTGTAATGCAATGGGAGTTTCTATTTTATGCTTTTTGCTTACGCTGTGGGAAGATGAGCTTCCCCCAGTAATATTTTTGATATCCTTTATTCTGTATCACAGTTGAAAAAAAAATATGTCCATTGATGGACATCAGTCAAAAAAATTACCTTTTCCAACCTAAAATGAAAACAATGGGACATCTTTGGATTTGTACATCCAGATGAGAAAGTCAGATATTAAATTAATGTATTAACAATGTTTATAGTTTTATTACCCTGTAATTATATCATACCTCCTGATTGTTTTTCTTTTCATCCCTGTCTATAAAATGTATCTGCCTGAACCTGTTTTGAATGTCTACACTTCTAGGGTTAGACCTAGTAATGTTTTGCCAGGTTCAGTGGAAGAAAAGGCAATTGTAGAAATGGAATTGTTACTCTGGAGAATATCAATGCCTGCCAGCTATCAGATGGTGAACTAGAGACAGCTGGAGACTTGATTTGACCCAGTAGCTATGTTTGGCATCTTTTCTGCCAGCCTGAGTGGAAGGGGTCATTAAATGCAGCTTGGAATAGTTGTGACTGGAAAGTTACAGCAGAGCTAAATTGAGTAGTTTCAGGGATTTAACTGATTGCAATAACACCGGGAGGAGGGAATTGTAGCAGTCTCCTCAAAGGGAGGGTCCTCTGAGCACACTGTCCACTGAAATTTAACGCTGTTGTTCTTGTTCTGTTACATACCAGAAAAAAACCTTTGTATATATCTATTTTTTTTATTAAATAAATATCCAGAAAACTGAAGGTTACTAATATTATCATCTCATCCTCCTAATGGAAGTAACTCAGCAAAATCCAGCATATCAGCTAATCACTGAAACCCAAGATGAAACATCATCACTACTTGATCATGGCAAGAGAGTCGTTCTTATAGTTTGCTGATCCACTGTACCTGGGTTTGGCTTTGTTTACACCTATAGCACAATTACTATTTTTTCATAAGACCCTACTTTCATTACATAGAACATATTTTGTGTTAGTTATTGCTTATTTGTTAATTTAAAATCTCAACATGCATTTTATTTTTTTATTTGTGAAATTAAATGTTAGTAAATATTAAAATACAGTTTATGCACTGATTATGTTGGACCACAGCCAGAGTTCCTTCTGTTGATTTTGGGCAGCAGTTTCTGCAATGAATGTCACAAAGAGCTTCATGGAAAACAATCCCATTATCCACATAATTTCACAGAGGCAAGGCAGCATTTTGAAAATTGCTACATCTATCATCTTCAACTGTCTGTGGGATGGAAAATGGCAGGGGTTTGGCACCAAAACAAATCTGTGGTAATTCTTAGGAGGAGTACAAAGCAATGTTTTCTGCTCACAATAAATTTGGGATACTTGGGCCAATGAAATAACAGAGAGATACCTCAAGCTGCAAGACTTTTAATGGTTACTTGTAACCATTAAACTTGTACAAGATTTTGTTTTAGAATTCCATGTGATGACCTCTGAAGTTTTTATGGGTTTTATAACTGATGCTACACATGAATAAGATGTGCAAAGCATTGTCCCATCAGATAGACCTGCCTTCTGTGAGGACAACTGCTGCCGAGTGCGCAGTTTAACAGAGCAAGTATCTGAGTTCTGGTTAAAGTAGCAAAACAATCCTGCAGGTGGAGAATACCTAGCTCTCTGGATTGAATATGATATTAGAAATCCAGTGGAAACTACAGGAAAACATGTAAACAGATAAAATTCCTCCTCCTCAGATTCAGCTCACTTTAGGTGTTTTCCCCATCTTAGTTTTCAGTTAAGTTTCTCTGCTAGTGCTCCGCCTCATCAGCAGCTTATTTCCATTTTAAGAGAGCCTATGACTGAATTTAGTGGAAGATCCTGACTCATTAGAGAATTGGATGGAGTTTTACCTAATGACTTGAAAGGGGTGGCCATCTGATATGTTCCCATAAACCTGAATTTGTGTTGCTTAGCTACAGGAGCACAAACTTAATCTATCTGTTTCGGCATATTGTAGATGAGAGAGTACATCCCCGCTCTGTTGGTGACAGAACTGTCACCTGCACTTCTAAGAGCTGAGCAGTGCATTTTTCTTGATGCCTTTAGTGAATTACCCACTTGGCATTTAAGGATGGCAGAAACCAAAAGTCGAGCATGGGGCAAAACTTCTGTTGAGTAACTCAGCCATGGCTGTAGAGGAGTGATTAGGAAGAAGACTTGATGATCTGGTGCATAAACTGTATCAGTGGAGGGAGACCACATATTTTTTCCTCTTCTTTTGTCCCCTGTTCCCCAGACACTCCATTAGAGTCTCTCTAGCTAGGACACAGTGCAGAGAAATACCAAGATGTGTGTAACTAATTGTTCTCCACAGAAGGCTCAGCTCTGACTTCCATATGAATGACAGAGCTGAGTAGCTCTTAAAGGTAAAATTTCCACTGCGACCTGTGGAAATTTTACCATGGGAAAGAGAACAGGTCTGGGCCCAGCACGTGAGATAGGTCTGTGTTTGCCAGTGGTTCTGTTGACACTGAAGTTCCTAAAGAGAGATAACCATTATGATGGCCAACTGATACTTAACAGTGTCCTGTCTGGGCTTGCCTGAATGTGTGATTCACTTGAAATGCTTTTTGCTTTGAGTCAATTGTATGGCTTCTGGCACAGAAATTTTTAGCACAGAGATACATTTGCTGATTTTGAGATCTTTTGAACACAAGTAATGATCAGTTTTTGGGGTTGCAAACATAACCTTGACTTTCTGTGATGGTGCAAATCCAGCACTGTCATCTTAGAGGTGTTTCTCTTCAGCCTTTGACCCTATATGTAATGGAGTTGAAACCAAATATGACAACTTTAAATGGTGCAGCTCAGGGCTATGGTAAGGGAAACTGCTGCTGCCTTGGCACCTTCACCCTTCTAACAGTGCCTCAGTCACTATTGTGGAATTTCCTCTCTTTCTTCTCTTATACATGTAATTCTTGGCCTCAGATCGAGCCACACATTTTGCATGGGAGTTTTTGTATTTGCTCCCATTGGACTACTCATATACTCAGAAAAGTACATGTGGTAAGGGCTCTGAGTCCCCAAAATCCTCTTACAAAGAGAACTACATTACCCTACCATTCAGAACAACTTGAGAGCTGCCAAGCAGTGTGGCTTGTGATTTTCAAAACACTGGATTTAGAGAGATTTCTTCCTGGAAAATTAAACAGAGTATTAAGAGAATAATGTGGGCAGACTTCGCTACACAACTGGGAAATTACGCATTCTGGTTGATCCTTTGATCCACCTTTCAATCACCATGTTAAATAGAATTTATTTTGAGTACTAACATGAGAGATCTACTTTTTATTCCCTCGCTGTTTCAAAGTTTGGTATGATTGCTCATTCAGTACCTTGGTTTGCAGGACTGCAGTCGTAAAATACCTGTTGTCAGACCTAACATATTAGGGACAAGAAAAGAAAGTGTTACTTAGATATGAGGGGGTATAATTCTGGTATTTTCCTTTTTCCAAAACCCAACCCCTAAATTTCATACAAGTTTATGTATAACAATGAATAGATGAATTAGCACAAGTGAAATACGATATTTATAGACTAATTAAACATGACTTTTATTCCAATCCAATTTTTTAAAATAATGTCAGCTGTATTCAGGTTCCTGCTTTTTTAAAATCTTATACAGAACCTTTTCGTACAATCCACTCTGCCATGTAACAAGCAAGAAAGAATCTGCCTTTCAATTCTTATATTTGGAATGTAGCTCTAGGTCCTGATCTTTGAAATTATTTGCTCATGAGATTTTACACACACAATCCTCTTTACTCCGAGGTTACCTGTGCACTTGGTCTCCTGGTGAAGGGTTTTATTCTGTTGCCTGCAATGGACATGCTGTTTGGATAGAGAAGTTTAGCCTGCAGAACTTGATATTTCCAAAAGAGTAGAGATAATTCGAGTGTTAACAGCAAAACAGACTATAAAGCCAACAAAAGTCAACTGGTTAGTTTTTTAGGCTTGATATAAACTAACTGCTGGTTTGTGTTGCCTGTACTCTTCTTTTTCCACTCTGACCAATCTGATGCTGTACCTATAATTCAGACAAACTATAATAAAATAAATGAGAAAAATATGACAAATTCCAACCACAAATATTAACATGCAAATGCTGTCTGCAGCTGCAAATATTTGCATTTGCAGTGCTTATGTATGCTTACATATGCCAGACTAGATGAAAAGAGCACAGTTGTTCCATGCATGACTTAATTTTGGAATGACTCAGAATGTTTATTTGAGTTCTGGTGAGCTGTATAGTACAAAATTAAAGTTCTCCCCTAAATATTGGCAGGCAAGAAATCAGTTGAAGAGCAATAAAATGAATTTTTTTTGTATGACTTGAAACAGTCCATTTTATTATGCTAAGTGCTCAGTGTGATGTAAAAATAGCTGTAGTTTTACTGTTCTTTTTAATGTCTGAGATAAATTTGAAGCAAGTTACATTGTCAAAGACAGAACTTCTCTATTTGTAAAAGAACAGACACTGGTTTGAAAAAATAATTTTGAAATCAGGCATCATTGCACATCCTGTCTACATTGAGAAGAAAACTGGGAGAACGTGAACTGACAAAAGTATTCAATGCTGAAAACTAGGTTTTGCACATGTGAAGTATCACAGTAATTCACAGGATTTTCACTTTACTTGTTGATTATGACTGATAGAAGAACAGTAAAAATATGTGATCATCTAAGACTCACATAACTCATAAAAAAATCAAAACAGATACTAATGTTCTGGAAATAAGTAGAGTGGGTATGCTGACCATTGCTCCTAGGTTATATTTCCTCTCCAGCAGGGAATCACAAGGAAAAGAATGTTTCATCTCCTTTGTATAAGCATGTGCACACATGCATGCACATGTATGTATATGTGTGTATAAATTACATATTGACAGAATACAAAACTCAGACATGCCAGGGAGACACTGTAAAGCTGAAATAGAAACATTCATATAACCACAGTTTGAATCCTGACACTGCCTACTTAATGTTACTTGGGGGCTTTACGTGAAGAACACATCACCTCAAGTATAAACATAACAAAACCAGGCTTGAAGATTTCCCTAACGTAAGAGGTCTCACACATTCACTGTGCATGCCCAATGAGCATTTAAAAACTGAGAAACTAGCACGCTAATTCAATGCTGAAGTACTGTTCAGAGCTGTTTTCACAATGATAAAAATTTCATACAAATTAACTTGCTTTTGGTGTATTTGTCACTGCAGTCTCTGCTCCTCTGTATTTGGCCATTTTTAGAGAGAACTGAAATCATTTTAGGCCTAAGGTCCCTGCAGCAGTTTCTCAGGACATGGATAGGGTATTTCTTTCTAGATACCAATTTAAATAAAAGCACTAAACCCAAATTTATGTTAAGAGGCTTCTATGTAATCCATTATATTAACATTCGTGTGAATATGGAAAGGAAAGAGAGGAAACCTCTATGTTTCTGTGCTTCTGCGTATGTACCAAACACAAATATATTCATGCAAACCTTTATATTTATCTATAAGCATATATAAAAAGCAAAAGTAAAGCCAAAAGCATGAAAAGAGATGTGTCTTTTCCTTGAAGTGAGACTTTGTGGGCTGCAAAACTACTTTTTGTCATTTTGGAGTCCTCCCAAGCAGTAACGTTTGAAAGATTAGTTTCACTTACTTTCTTTCCCATTGCTTCTCAGGACTTCCACAGTGCTTAGAGGCACTTTGGGGGGGGGGGGGGGGGGGAACAAACAAAAAGGCAGCA
>JAWWLV010000100.1:26673363-26690075 GCA_035041135.1 Platyrinchus mystaceus | reverse complement strand
CCCCCCCCCCCCCCCCCCCCCCCCCCCCCCCCCCCCCCCCAAGAAAGAAAAAGGCAGCATAGAAATCTTCAAACTGATAGATAGAATTTGGAGTAGCAAAGGGAACAACAGCATGAACAGACTGGTGTTCAGGGGCAGGCTATGTCTCTGTTGGACCCTCCTCACCAGTGTCTGGTACAGAGCTAGCGTTCCCAGCTCATACCTGTTGCCTGCAGCTCTTCCTGTAAAGCTCCTGCTCTGCAGGTTTCAGAGCCACCATGGGCTCTTGGGTTTGGAGGAGTCATAGCCAGGATTAAATTTTTATCCTGCAGATCTTTGGAATCCTAGTTCTGCTCCCAGACGCTTTCCTGATTTGGGTCCACATTTTGTGTCCCGAAGAGCTGTAGGATGGAGCATGTGTTTTTTGACCAATAATAGGTTGTGGTGTTTCCTTTGAAGTGCCTCAGCTGCTTGTCTTCTGTTTCTTCCATGTATATAATGTTCTTACAAATTTCAAGTATTTGAAGTGGATTTTTACTCTTCTTATCCCAAATTCAAGACACTGTATTCTGGAAGAACTTTGGTTTGGATGGTATTTTTGTTTGATTTTTTTTTAATTAATTTTTTCTGTAGTCAGAATTTCTGTATTCAGCTTATTCAGAATTGCACACAGCAATGCAGAGTGGTAAATGCATTTAAGGGGAGGTCAAAGATTGCAAAAATAAATACATCCTTTTTTTCCCTGACATACTTAGCATATTTTTTCATTTGCACACTAGGTATTCATTTTTTCTCCATTTTCCAATGTCACAAGAAGTACATCATTTATTATTTTACATCTTTTGTTGTAGTGAAAGGGAGTGTTCCTGTGTAGATCTGATGAGCAAACACTGGGTATTGTTTGGTTTGACAGATCTCCATTGTTGTCCATAAGACTATGCAATACTGTGATTGAAGTTCATATTCCTGCTCTAATTTATAACATTTTAAGACCTATTCCTTCTCACTTAACAAGTAGGTGCACGGGAAGCAAGGTAGTCATTTTGTCAAAAAAAAAAAAATCAAAATAGGTACAATTGCAGTGCATCCATCTACCATCCATTTACACTAAAAACAGGTTGCTTGGATGAGTAAGAATGACTCATAAGAGCATACTGATGCTTAAAAAACCTGTCATTACATTTAACCTGATTTATTACAGACATTATTAATAGACATTTCAGAAGTAATTCAAGTTGCTGTAGGATCCTTTATAAAAGAAGTCATGGTATGTGATGTCTGAGACTGTGTCAGACCTGGGTTATATGACTTGAGTCTTTTTCTTCCCTTCTGCTTATAAATTATTCTTGTGGTGAGATACAGAATTCCCTGCAAAATCTTTGGCCTTTCTTGGGGAGCTTGTTCATACTTTCTCATTGTCATGGTTTTGCTGGCTCTTAGAAAATTAAGCAGGAATTTTTCCCTTCCCCCTGCCCACTGTGTGAAGGGGATGTTGAATGGGCATATTGACTGTGGCTTGGGCAGTTAAATAACACAAAAGATCTCACTGGTAAGACCACATTCCTAGCTGATGGCCTTCAGGATCTTGTCTTTGGGGAGGGGTAAGAAGTTCTCTTTTACTTTTTTTTTTATCCCTCATCTCCTGGGAAATAGGGGGAGGAGTTTTGGCTGCGGTGGAGCTGGGACGGGAGTTCAGCTGTGGTTGGAGCTGGGACAAGGTCAGGGTAGGAGCTGGGAAGGGGGGTTTTATTCCCAGCCTGGTTGCCAGCTGTGGATTCTGCTTGGATTTTCCATCGAAGAGGAACTGTTTTGGCACTGTCAATGAGTTTTAAAAAACCTTTAGTGAAAAACGGAAGACTATTTTTTCTTTCCCCATTTTGATCTCTCCCTGGCCACAGGGAACTGATGGCTACTAGAGCTTGCCCCTGACTGTGCATCAGATGCCTTCAATACAAGGCTGGGTGAAGAAGAAGGTGGACATTTTTGGTCTCCAGCATGCTTGACAACCCACCTTGGGGATTGCTGTTCAGAACATCAGGGAACATGCCAGCTATTGCAGGTCCATACTTGCAGGAGGAGCACAAGACCTGCGAGGCTGCATCCTGCCATCCAGCTCCTGGCTGGCACCCAGGCACTGTGAGTAATCCTCCAGTGGGGAAGGCATTCCAGCTGAAGGGAGCCATCTCTCATTCCTCAAGCCCCCCCCAGCAAAACCCCAAAATGAGCAGCTGTTTCCATGGGAAGAATAAGGGGCTTACCGGACATGGGGCTCTCAAGACCTGTTCTTATGGAGGATGTTGAGAAGCACGTATCATATATACTTCAGTAGAATGGGAGGACTTCCTCTCACACAAACGAATCAGAATTGCAGATCTCCTGGCCCCTCTTGGCTTGCTGGACCCTGAGCTGATTTCCACTCCCAGCCGGGTGTAAAAGGCATGTTCCTATTTCTTCTCAGCAACAGGCTGACAGCACAGAAGTCTAGACAGTTATGCTAAGTCAAAGAAGGTGGGAAAACCAGCTTCCTGCTGCTCACTAGCAGTGCCACCTTGGTGGTCTGTGGGCAAGGACGAGGGCAGGCCCAGCAATTGTCATGGTGCCCCTACATCACCGGCAGCCAAGCCCAACACTCATGAGGTACACGGGGCAAACCTCAGGGCTGCAGGCTCCAAAGGTGAGCAAGCAGTTCAGCTGTGCCATCACCCATCCTTACGCCTGCAAGCAAAACTAATTTTCCGCGTATTTTTTATTCCACTGCCAGTCATCTGAATCACCACATCCTTCCCTGCTTCCCCCTCTCTTGTATGCAGACCCAGCTTGCCTAATGTTTTTTAAAAGATGAAAAAAATCAAAGTTTGCTGCCCATAGATGTTTTAGGATATTCCTGCCTTTGCCTTCTTTATTAGGCAAGGCACACAGTACCTGCAGGAAAAAAAACATGTGACATTTTCCTTGATCTTTGTGCTAATAGCTTCATACTAAATGCAGGAATAATTTCAAAACACCAAGAAAGCAATTAAAAGAAAAAAACCCAAACTTGACATGTAATAAATAATTTAACACCTCACCCTAATGCAACCCGCAACATCTTCAGTCACGTTATGGATGTACACTCATCAGTTTTTGTGGTGCTTTGCATAAATTTCATTAGTAGGAACAGAGTAATATTAAAACACACACATAGACACAATTTTCTGGCTTTTCAGTTCATTATGAAATACTTCACCTCTGGGCAGATGACTAATATGCTATTAAATTTCTCTATCCTTGAGTTGTGTCATAGCCAAAAAAGGGGTGCAGTCACTCATAATCTTTATTAAATGAGCTGAATACACCTACTCAGGGAAAACGCTGTTGTATGACTTTAATGTGTCCTGCAGCAGCTCCAAGTTGTGGAGCAACAATAGTAAATCCAGAGTGAAAACTGAGGAAAATTTCCATTATAACCCTGTGCTAAGTAGTTTGGGAGGCATTGGAAAGAAGCTTTAAATTTCTGATAAGCGGAAGGAAAACTTATCCTACCTCTTGTATTGTGGCAGTTTGTATTTGACCTGGGGCTGCCCTGCAGTCCAGTCCAGATGGCACTTGTTCACTGTCATGGAAAGGTACTTGCTTTTGTTTAGTAATAAAAGAGAGGTCTGCATAGTTGTACCCCAACATCATCCAAATTTCAGCAATCGCAGTTCAGATCCTCTCTACATCAAGGACCCCTCATTTAATTTTCCTTATTTTCCTGGATCTTTGTTTTCTTAGATATAAACCAGGATAATTGAACTGATTTTTTTGCTGCTTCCACTTGCAGTGGATTGTGCAAGCCTCATCTGCAGAGGCTGATGTGTTGCCCCTCTCTGGCACTGGGGCTGTGCCTGGAATTGGGGAGTTTAACTCCTACTGAGGTATTGAGGTGCTGCAGCACTGCAGCCAATTTCTTTTACATTGATACTTAAGTGAGGGATAAAACCAGTGATGAGTCTTTGGTGTAGCAAGTCACTGCTGAGGTGTTTATGTATCTGGGCATACAGTGAATCCTAGTGAAATGTTTGTATGGGGGCAATATAATTCTGAAGAAATGTTTAATTTCAGATGTTTTGTTGTAAAACTGTAATCTTGTTATGGATTATTCTTTATCAGAATAGACATTAAACTTGAATTGTTTCTTATTATTTAATTATTAAAGAAAACTAGACATAGAATCCTCTTTTTTTTTAACTAAAAGGCAAAAATATGAAACAACTATGAATCATAAATCCAAATGGTTTATATAATATACAGTGCTTTGGGAAACCTTTTGTGAATATAATTAAGACTAGAACAAGCTTATTTTCAAGGGGGAATAGAAGATACTTCACCTTACCAGCCATTAAAATTTCTCTATAAAATATTAGATGAGTTAAGCTAGTGATTTCAACAGGAAAAGAATTTTCTCGGGTAACTTGTGATGAAGAAATTGCTTCTTTGTCATTGTAACTTCTTTGTCTACCCTTAAAGCTGGTCATATTAAATGTTACATGAGTGACACAAAGGCATTTAAAGGAACACAAATCTATTTACCCATACAGGACCAAACTTGACAGAAAATCTGGCATATTGTTCTGGCAGTAGCTGACAGTGACAACAATGAAAATGAATTCACCTTATGAATGAAACCATTCAGTGTCTTATTATGAATGGAGAACTATCTGGTTTGTTTGTATTTAGGGGCATATTTTTGTTTGGGTAAGGAAAGTATTTTTAAATTGAAGAAGAAATATTCAATTAGTTATTTCTAACATTTGTAGGTTTTTTTTCCAAGCTTGCACTTATTGAAACAAACTTGGAATATGATAGACATTTTATTTTCTAATTAACAGGTTCCTTGTCCTCTGGTTTGGGCATATTCTAGTGATAATGCTGTAAAATCTAGGAATTCTAGTAAATCCTAGTTATTCTGGTAACTCTAATGATATAATGTGTAAATTTAGTAATTCTAAGAAATGTCTGTTGCAGCAAAAGAACAATATGGAAGCTAATTTTTAAATCTTTTCGAGAAGGAAAAAGCAAACCTGATTTCTCTGAATAACTTCATCTTTCATAACTTCATCCTTCCATTTTCCTTTCTTATTTTGTACATTGGATTACTGTAGAAGAACCTCAATTGATAAACTATTACTCAACATGAACAAAGGAAAAACTGTCAGAATGGTAATGAATCAAGGGCCTTTTTAAAAACTGCTCTTCAAGATGCACACTAATTGTGAATGCTTTGGCTTTTCAACTCTTATCTTTGGCCTTATAGTGCTATGTAATATGTCATTTTCTGCATAGCAACATTTCTCTTCTAATTCCTTGGATATAAGTTGCCTAATGTTGATCTTTAAAGAACTTTCAAAGTGTCTAAATGCCTAATGGGAAAGATAAAGAAATGTGACTGTGACTAGAATTCCACTGAGATAAAGATTAGATTGCCACAGCTATTCTACTCATGGAAGTCAAACCTATCTCTATCTCATTATGATTGTCACAACAGTAAAGGTTCTTACTGTCTAACTATTTTATTTTTTTCTGTTTTTTTATACTTTGTAACTTTGTTCAAAACAGACACTATCAGAAAAAAACCCAAAACAAACAAAAAACCCCAAATACTTGTGGATCAAAATAAGTAAATATTTCAAACCCTGTTTTATGGCAATCACTTGGTCTTAAGGGTAGTTAGTACATCTAAGTGATTAAAAATTAGGGTCCTAAAAATACCTGCTATTTCATAGCACCAGGCTACAAATAAAGACAAAAGAAGAGCAATCATACAATAATACAGTTTTTATTCAAGTAACAAACCAGCAACTCATAAGCGCATTAGCAAAAAAGATGAATAATTTAGATGTCAAGCTGATACATATTGGACTAACTTCCTTACCCCTTAAAATTCATAAGTCTGCACAGGTCTCATAGTATGATTCAGATCTCATAATTTAACGAAAGAAACTTAATCAGAGTTGTTCATTAAATAAAAATTCCAATAGAGAGATAATTTAGAATGACTAATTAAGGACCTACTTTCTTTTCCTCTATCGTTCTGTGAAAAGTTCTACAAAGGTGTGATTTGTTAATTAAATCATGTGATCCAAAACAATGTTTCAGGCACTTAATTGCTTGGTGTTGTGCTCTCCTCCAAGAAATCGTGGAAATTTCCATGACAATGGAGGGTGTACCTTCTTTTTATTATTTTTTTAAACTATTTTTTTAGTTAAGATGTTCATAACTTCTTTTTCTGTACAGTCTTAAAAAGAAATTCACTAAAACCAGGAAAGACTTTGAATTTGCAATATATTGAGACTGGGTATGCTTAAGGTTGTGCGTTTGCAGGCATCTCTCAGGAGTAAGCTGGTCTTTAGCATAAGTGCAGCAATGTACTGATGTGCACCCCCATTTCTGTCCCTGCTTGTTTTGCTTTCCCCTCCTTTCCTCCTTGTTTTTATGTAAAAAAATGAGGTCTTAAAAATTAATGAAGACTCAGTTTAGGTGTTTTCCTTATTTCTTCCTGATGCAGGTAATTTCTGCATCCATGTTAAGAATGAAATATTTTTTATTGGGTGCTGATGTGAATGGGGGTGACAACTGTCCATCTTTGAGAAGCTCCATCACCAAAAGGCTAGATGATGACTTCATTGGTTAAAAATGATGAATGTATTTAACATATTTTCATTTACAAAGATAGAATTTGTCCTTGGAAAATGTTAGATTTTAAACCAGCTTCCAGCACTGTCCTGAATTCCCCGGTAGTATATTGATTTCCATGGCGGGGATGACCACATGATAAAGACCAGTACCAAAACTCCTCCTGAAGTATTTAAGGCTGCAAATCAGGCTGAGTGCAGGACATAATCCTTAATAATAAGAAAAATTATAAATCAGAAAACATCCATTCTTGTAAAAAAACCTCCCATAATCCTATTTTCAGAACAGATTTATGGGGTTTCCCTCAGGGTTTCTAGTTTACTCAAGAACAGAGCTGGATTTCTTGCTTAAAGGGTATAAGCTTCTTATGGTTAATTCACTGTTTTTCTGTTAGTCTGTTTTGTTTTCATTTCTTCTGGTTTAGTTTGGGGTTTTTTTCATGCTTCTAGCATTAGTATCATTACAGAAATCTGAGGGATATTATGGGATATCTTTTATGACACCACTGGGGTATTAATGAGAAGAGGGGAAAAAATATCAGTGGGACTCACATTGAACTGAAGTTGAACCTTTGTTACAGAAATTTTTTACATGTGCAAATGCAAACCACTTTTTCAGATGTTTGTTCCTACCATCCTGTTTCCCACGTGGGAAATGGAAAAGCTAAGAACAAGTGGCACAAAAACTACACAATTTCAGTGCTTTACCAAGAAGTTTCTCTTTTAGTGCCTTGTATTCGTAGTTCCTTTTGCTGATTGTGATTGACTACTTGTACACTCTAGACTTTCAAAAATTGCTTAGGTAGCCACAGTTTCAGTTTAGAACAAGCCTAGAAATGTGATTAGCAATTTAGTTTTATTTATTTAGCTTCCAGTTTGTAGCAGTGAGTTAACCTTTTCCTAGCAGCGGGGTGTTTCTGCAGATTTTCCAGTTTTCATAAAAGTTTTTCAGGGGCAATACTGCTATGGGCTGCAGGGGTTTAAGGCTGACAGGTCCTTAGCCTTGTGGCAGCTTGGATGCCATGCTGATTTTCACACCCTGCCCCATAACTTAGAGGCATTTAGCAGCTATCCATCACAACTTTGCTAGGCTGTTGTTATTGATCTCCTTTTTCTAGTCTAGAGAGTAGTTAAAACCAGTATTTTCATACCTGTGGTTTTATATTGTACCAGTGCTGCTCTTATCCTGCTGTTCTAACATGTCTTGGTGGCATCAGTGACCACCTGAATGTCAAGAACAATAGTACAGCAATGCTTGGATATTCCTCTCCTCTATGCCTGTTCTCCTGGCAGTCTAAACCTGAGATAAGCATGGTGTGGAGACCTTAGACTGGAAAACTATGAAACGGGGCTATCTTCCAGTAGTCATTCTGACTGCTTTACAGCTTTGCATTCTGTTTGTGCTTCTTAGCTAGATGCAAAGATACAGAAAAAACCTCACTGACTTCATGTCTCAATGTCTCCATTTCCTTTACAAGGGAGGTGACATGAAGACATGCTGGCAAGAAGTCATTAAAATATTACCGTAATGGAAAATCCCAAGAACTTGAGTCAGAAACAGAATGATAAGTATACACAGGGTCTGTATCGGAAAAATCACTTTAGTGCCCATTTGTAAAATTATCTTATCTGAAAATGTTTAAGCATGGCACCATGCCCTGAAAAAATCTCCCCCACCTATCTCTGAAATTTCCAGGGTTAATATGAGAATGGCAGGATTAATGATATCAAACCATCTCCTGTTTTGTATGACCAGTGATAAACTCTGAAGTACTACTGGAGAACCACCTTTATTAGATATGGCCTGATCAGACTTGTTCTTCTATTGTAGCTCAAGATTAAAGCATTTCTTACCACCACACTTTTTTTAACTAATCCTCTCTCTGGCTGACTCATAACAGCTGTTAAATAACTAGATATTTGGCTTAAGATGAACTAAACCTATAAATTTAAAAGTGATACAATAACCAACTCCTTTATGCATAGCAAAATGCTTCTGTCATCATGTGAATGTTTTATGCTGACCTCACTGCCTGCATCTGATTGAACTGATCTAATACTACAGTTTATAAAAGATGATAATAATGGTGATTAGATATTTCTGATGCATTGTGGAGGAGGACAGAGACCTGATAGGACAGAAACCACACAGGAGTGAGAGGCACTGTGTGGGGGGAGATGGAAAGGTTGACATAATGTTTTTGAGATGTCTGAAAGATTGGTTGGCGTTTGTTGCCCTGTTTCAACAGCAGCACATGCAAAACGTACACATGCCTCGTTTTTCCTCATTTTCTTTGCCCCCTTTGTCAGTTATTTGGTAGTTTCTCTTTCCTACTGCAACTGTGCATGAAGTCATAGCCTTGTTACAGATGAAACAGTACATTCACCATTTTTCTCTGCCTTCTTAGGGGTTCTGCTTTGTCAGAAACTTAGTAATACTAGCTGGTGTTCTGCAGCAAGCAGCTCATTCTCTCTAGACCATAGTGCTTTGGAAATGTTGACTATTCTGGTGGGAGAGGCTGACATCTAGACAAGTAAAATGACTTGCCCAAACTCATGTAGCGCAGACTCAGTCTTTTTATTCACAGCTTCCTCCTAATTTAGATCTCAAGGAGTCTTCATGCCTTTTTTTCACAGTGAAGAGACATTATGTACACATAAAGGCTTTTATTAAAACAAATATATGTAAAAGCTCAACAAGCTTTTTTTTTCCTCTTGTTGATAAAATTTACCCACTTCCTTATCACATATTCTCTTGGCTCAATCTGCCCTGGCCCTAAGGTCTCCTTTAACCTTTGCAGTGATATTTTAAAATACCTCATTTATTTTTGGAATTAAATCTAGGGAGCAAGATTGTATTTTTTTCAATGTGAACAGGTTTCATGAAACTGGAGTACAATTTTAAACTGAAGTGGTAATTTTAAAGATTACAGGCGTATTCTGAAACCTTTTAGAGGGGCCTTCAGCTTTAAGCTTGTGAAAAGTGCCTTAGGACTTCAAGGTTAATGATGTGAGTAACGTGTCGTCTCGGTTCAGACCTGAATTCATAGGATAGTAATTCATACCCAGAAGTGAAAATGCTCAGTTTTGTTCTAGCCACAGTAAACATGGGATCACCAGTGGTTGTGGGCACCAGTGGTTTCAAGACATGTAAGTTCTTTCTGTTTTGAGTTATATTTGTATTGTCTAGGAGCCAAAGAAAGTTACGCATATTTATGCTGTACGCTGTGCAAAAATGTAATGAAATAACAGCCTTTTAAAGACTTCATACAGTACTTAAAGTAAGGCAATTGCATGGATGCTACTGGTGTGAGCCAGGTGATGGCAAATCTCACTGATGTGATTTGCTGATGTGATTTGCTGATCTCCTTTGAGTGTAAAAGGCAATGAGAGAGAAAATATGAAGACGTTAATCTGAAAACGAAATGGAAAAAACTGTGGCACTGTGAACTACTCTGCAGTATCAATCACCTTATTGAACATGAAGAGCCTTGACAGTGACAAGAAGTCAACTGTATTTGGTGAGAAAGAAAAGGGAAGTAGTGTCATCATAAAAAGTCATCTAAGCTGCAAAATAAGAATGTCACCTTTTCCAGCAGCAAAAAAGGAATGAAAGAGTTAGATATAAGCCCCTACTTGCTAGAGTCAGGGATGATAATGTTGTGATGAAAGTGTGGGATTTGGAGAGCTGAAGAAATGAAATGTGCCATTTGGGATAGCCATATCCTTAAGAAAGAGGAAATAGACAGTAAGACAGTCAATTCAGTATTACAGATTGTGAGGCAAGAAAGCACAAGGAAAGGAAAGTGGGAAAGTCCGCTAAGACAGAGGAATGGCTCAAAACCTCGTAAAGAGCTGTGAGAGAGAAGGAACAAGACTTCATTTGTGAGAATGAAACTGGTCTGGAGTAGTTTGTGGTTATCTTGTCTCTCTCATGTGGCCTTGTCTTTGTGTAATTTTGAGGGTTAAATAAGAGTATCTCATATAATATTTACAAAAAATAAATTCTACACACCACTATCAGCTCAAGTGGTCCTAATCAGACATAGCATTTTTTTACTCATTTGAGGACACATGCAAAGTAACCCAATACAGGAACACAGTGATGACAATAGGATGGTGGTCAGTGATGTTTTAACCTGGGGAAAATTAACCTGAATGTTACTTGAAACAAAACTGCTTAATACAAGACATGGTCAAAGTGGTAGCGGGGATGGAGAATTACACTCTGCCCTTGTTGTCAGGAAGCCATGCATGCACAGCAATGGATAGCTTCACAGGGAAAATGCAGCTCTCTGACCTCTTTATCTGTGCAGCCTCACCTCTTTTAGCTGTGCAGGTAGTGCTTCTGTATACATAGCCTGATTTCCCTCAGGAAATTGAGCTGAAACTGTACTGTTTAATAACAATTGTGTTAGTTCCTCTCTTTGCCCATTCCTTAATAAGCCATTGACCAAGTCTGAGTCAATGCAGCAAGGCTGAGGGATGTATTTCACACAGGCAGAGTAGGGAGACTGATGGTGAGACAGCAGAGAGGGGATCACAGACACCAGCCATCACTTGGAGTTGTGCATGTAATGCTTAAGAGACCTCCTGGCCATGCACTGTCCTCTGCCCAGCGTGGAAGCAGGGCCTCCTTCAGATTCAGAAGTTTTCCCTTCTGAGAGAGGATGTGATTTTATGTGATATGTGATGTGATGTGATGTGATGTGACGTGGGATGTGATGGGATGTGATGGGAGGAAGCAAAGGAGATGTAGAACATCACACCACACAAAACTGGCCTTTATTAGCTGTGCTGTTCACAGGGCAACTGCTACATAGCTGCAGTTTTACAGCAGAGGGGGAGGCTTTCCAGGCAGCTTGGGCTCTGCATCAAGGCTGATATGAATGGTGCAGTGTCGATTGTGCGGGCTATTCAGTTAGCCATCGGGAAAAATAAGGCTCCCCTTTCTTGTTCTCTCCCTCTGCACACCTTCATGTTCTGCCAAGTGTTTCCTCTCAAAAGATCCTCATCTCTGTCCCAGACTTAATTCCTGTCATCAGCATCACTTTATCTGCAATCATCATGTTATTGAAATCACACACTCGGAGGCACCGCGTGAAATGTACAAAGATCTCCTAAAAAAAATTTTTGCAGTCAGACATGCATCCATTGGCTTATAAACACATGCTTGAAAAGTGGAATTTTTCAGCCCATTAGTGTCTCACATTTTGGCTGTAGGCAGCAGCTGTGCTCATGTCACGGACACATGTGGCTCCGGAAGACACGATACAGCTAGATTATTGGCACCAGACACACAGGAGGGATTACCTTGGAGGTCTGAGCCAAGCTCCATGCTGCTCACCACTTGTCCAGCTCAGGAGGTGATGGTTACGTCTGGATCTGCTCTTTCCTCCACCCTCTCTTTGGAGAATTCAGCTCTTTTCCCCGGATACAAAGCCATGGAAAAACAAATAACAAATCTTAAGTTTTAAACATAATCATGGATCAAACTCACACAGATTTTAAAGGTCAGTCCAGTGTCCCTCCTCAAAGCCATGCCCTCTTTACACTCACTAAACTGCGTCTTTTACCTGTTTTACAACAGACACACATACCAATATATGACTGGTGATGAGGAAGTCAGGTAAAAAAAGAAAGGTAAAACCAACCTGAGCACCTGCATGAACTTGTTCTGAAGGTGAAGTGCAGTAATTGTTCTTTAGAACAAAAAAAACTAATAGTCATCTTCCTTCTTCCTGAAGGACTGAAAGCCTGTAAACACTGTCAGGCAACAAGTCTGGAAGGGAGTATGTCATGGGCTGGAGAAGTCAGAGGACTGGTGGCTGTGAAGCTTTTAGTAGGCAGCAAAACACAGCATGAGCTGCACCTCTGTAGCATGACAGCTTCAAGAAGTGTTTCTAGCCCTTTCTCTCTGTTAAGCTAATGTCAAGAAGGTCCAGCACTAGATAGCAAGGAAAGGGAAGCAATGCACTCCTGGCTCACACCCTAGGCTATGCTGTGGCTGAGACATGGATTGCTGGGGAATAGGTAGTTTAGAGGAACAAAATACCTGTAGATGTGACACGTATGTGACATGCAAATCAACTGATCATTACATGATTTTTGAACCCATGCATACAAAGATAATCTGCCACTTAGAGGTGATTGTTTTGGTCTGGAAGCACTGACACAGACACACGTGTATGTTGATGTGTGCTTACATGTGGCCATCAGGTACTCTTAAGAGGACTATGGAGCAAACTTCCTAAACAAGTGAAGGTGTATATTTTGGTCTCTGCTGCTGTTACCCACTCTACTTATCTGTAGTCATTATGCTATTCATTCACTCCAAAGTAGCTCTAATGCTTTCTCTGAAATGGAAATAGGTATTGTCAGGGCAAGAAGGATAGAGAATTTGAGTTTGTTCCAGTTAGTAACTCTAACCCAGCAGATAAATACAACCACTGATACTTTTAATATATGACACAGAGTTGTGTTCAACTGCTGCAAAAATAAACATCACAAAAATTTGGACATAAATGGAAAAAGACACTTGCAAAATGTGAAGTTATGTATTACAGTTTATGTGATGTATGTTTGGTGAAGTAAGAGTAGACTGTCAAATACTTTCAACATTCAAGAGAGAAACTCAATATTACTGATTCATAGACCTTCAACCATATCAATCTGAAAATATTGTTTTTAAAAATCAAAAGTGTTCTTACTGTTGCTTTTAAATACTTTAGCTTAGCTTCTCTTTACAGTATGCCCTAGTCATTTCTGCTGTTCTAGCAGAGCCTAGCACACCTGAAATTGATGGTTTACTGGGACGAAGCACCCATGGCCACTGAACTGCTGTGCCCTGGCAGTGCTTGGCTGGGTGATTGGGATGTTCCTTGGAAAGATGGTAACAGATGTGAAGCCACCCTCTGTTTTGCAGATGCTGGTTGTAATGCCCTCACTGTAGTAAACACAGAGTGGGTAAGTATGGGGATCTGGGCCTTTTCTTATGGGTGCTGGGGTCCATGGTAATGACTAAATGACTTCTGAGCATGCAACTATATTTGCAAGATGAAACAGTGATTATTCCTAAAGCGCCTGTGACCTGATCCACTTTTTTAATCTCTCTTGCAGGAGTATCAAGCTCCAGATGGCTCTAAATTTTTATCCCTCTTTTTTTTTCTTTTATGTTTTGTTCATCTGTAGGCAGAGCCCTCTCATGTTTTATATTTTCTAGATTCTTTTGTATATATTTTCAGCCTCCCTTAACTCTGGATGTGAATTCTTCAGACAGGAATTTCTACATTTGTATCTAGTGCATTATTATTTTCCTCTAAATTTTTTACTGTTTACATGAGGAGTAAAAGCCACAAGAATTCAGCAAATCATAAATGAAATGTAACTAAACCCTTCGGTGTTCTCTGAGGAGATGGAGAGACAACTCTTAATAGGACACTATAATCAGGAGAATTGCAAAGGAACACATCAAGAGTTTTCCATGTTTGCCATGACATGAACTTTTCTCAAGCACTCAAAACTGTCAGGAAATTTTTCTCTCTTCATCATTCAAGAGGAGAGGAGAGCATCCCCAAATGACAACTTGTCTCTTGCCTGTGGAAGGCAGAGAATGTGGGGTTTCTCATCTTTTCAGCACCTTACTACTCCATTATCATGATGAAGTAAAAATTTAATGCCTAGTGTCAGAGGTTCGGCTGTGGAACAATTCAAGTGTTGGCATTACCTTATGAAACCGTCCATGATTAGCTTCCCTTTGATCTGTGCCAGTGCTAGCATAGAAATGGTTTCATCCACATGTTCTTGGGTTTTAGTATTCCTCAGGCAAGAGGAGACTCATCAAAGACCACTTTGTTGCTAGACTTGGGACTGTACATTGGCAGAAAAAGGTCTTGTCTGTTGCTCACTGAGCTGTGCTACCAGGCCAATGTATTGGCCTCCAAATAGCTATCCCAGAAAATAGTTGGGCTAAGAGTCTTCTAGTCAAACTGCTTGGACTGTTAAATTTCTACTTAGTACAGAGAAAATTTTCTATGTTATTACAAATTTTTATTATAAGAAGCTTTCTCATAGATTAGAGCAAATAACACAACGGTCCAGAGAAGAGCATTTGAGTATCATGTTCTTGCCAGTATTTGCAAGTCCTCCATTAAAACAGGTTTCTCTAGTTACTTAGAATTAATTGGTAAATTTAACATGCCATGCAACAAAACAGTAGACCCACCACTGATAACTGCAGCACATCTTCTATTAGCTTTTTCACTTATTTATAATTTATATTTTAATGTATTTTTATATTTTATATATTTTTCTCTATATTAAAATATATTTATAATTTATATAGTATTAATTATAGTTATAATTAAATACATAAAAATATTTTTAATAGTTTCATTTGTTTACATCTCCTTTTTAAGACCACCTGGAGCATTATAGAAAGTCAGACCTTTTTTACAAACCATCTGCCCACTCTGGCATGTTGAACTCTCACTATGTGTGCTGACATAAGAGATATAATTGACAGGTGCCTCTAGAGGTGGGTGGATGAGGCACAGGTGGAAATTTTTACAGAATTTTTCCTGGAAATTAATTATGTTGCGGGGGTAGCAAGATAAGCTCTGGCGGTGGGGAGGAATGAGTGTGCAGAGGTATTAACTGGAAAAAAAAGAACTATGACTATGTCAGGTCTATATGATGTTTAATAGCATGTGGAGGGTGATAGCTTATACTACTGTAATATGTAAGTATAATGGAAGCATGACAATAGTGGTTACAGTTACGGTTTAGCACCATTAAGCTGTAAGATAACTGTAAGATAAACTTGATGATGGCAATGGATAGCTACAACAGCCTTAGCTGTGTGCAGTCATGAAAGAGTTAGCAGCACACTACTATGGCTATGATGGCTGATCCCAAATCCCTGGATTCTTGCAGTGTCACAAGGTCTGCAAAATTCTGCTTTCATCCATGAGCATCCCTGGTGATGGCTCAAAATGTCAGGATGTTGCATACAGTCCGGGTGATCTGGAAAAGGGCACAGCCACCGTAGGAGCTGATGTTCACAACCTGGTGGCAAAAATGCCAACCCTCTTCTGCTGACCCCCTAACCTTCCCCCACCTTGGACAACTTGGGTTGTCAATTTAGCTGTTAAGCATCATGACCTATGACTTTCTGGGCTTCATTTCCTCCATTTTCTGGACAAATTCGTCACTACTGAGTCACTTGATGAACTGATCCAAATGTGAAGAGTCACAGTATCTTCTTATTACTGTGTATTCGTCATGCAACTCCTCCCCAAGGGAGACCATTCCCTGAAACCTCTCAGAAGTCAGAGGTGGCCTCTGCTTTCATTGTTGCTCAAGGCATCCTAACCATGCCATTATTGCAATTTTTGTCCTAAGTTCCACAAATCCTGTTAAATGAGGACAGTAAATCTCTTCATAACAATGTCAGCAATTTAATTGTGGTCTTACAGGTATACTAAGTCTCTACAGTTAGGCTGGGGCAATGGTACATTAGTATATTAGTCTTTCATCACAGATAATGCTAAACCTATTTGTTACGCTAATATTAACAAAGTTATACAAAGGTTTTATTATGGCTCAGTGGTCCCCTCTCCACTGCTTTGAACAGAGAACTCTACAGCCATTGGGTTTCCTCTTCCAAATTTATATAAAGATTTTCCCTTTGCTTTGATTCTTCTTCTGTATCATTTGCAATTTAAAAAGTACATCTCAAATTATAGGCTGTGTGACACAGCATGGACTATTTAAAGTGGGCTGAGTTTATTCTTTCTTGACTAAGTACTGATAATAATTCTGGTCCTTCCTAGGTGGTAGCCACGGTATTTTGTAGTCAATACTAATTTCTTCATCACAATGTATTTTTGTCCCATTACTTCCCCTGTTTTCCCAAATGCTAAGAATTATTTTGAGGTGTGAAGAAAGGACTTGTTTTATGACTTTTCAGGAAAATATACATTGAATCAATTTTGTTACAGAGTGTTACCCAGTGATCTGACTTATAAAACCTTAAAATAAAAGTTTTTGGAAGTTTTCAAATCAACTGTAACATTTGTA
>JAWWLV010000100.1:26657862-26671061 GCA_035041135.1 Platyrinchus mystaceus | reverse complement strand
TTCTGTCACCTATTCTTCAGAGAACATATCAACTGCACATTTTCCCTTTAATGGTTTTGCCATTCAATTATGATTATGTTATTTTTCTTCCTTTACAGATCTCAAGCTCCATCAATGCAATGAAATATTTTCTGCCCGGAAAAGCTATTCCAGATTTGGACACAAAAGGGATCAGAATACTGTTTGATGATTTTTAGATGAATGTTTTAAGTAATCTTTTTTCAGATCCATAAGATCATACATTAACTGCTGTGAAGTGTAAAATAATAGCTCTTTTTCATGGTGGGTAGTTAATCCAAAGGTAATAAGTTGTATTTATAAGTAATGCGATGTGCTCTTTAGGCCTGTGAAGCAATTACAGTCTTTCTGTATATAAGCAGAATTCCAACAAGTGATCCCATGTTCCCATGCTTTTTTCTACAGGTTTGTATTATACATCACAACATTGATTCTTTAGGGCTGTTAGAAGAATGCAAGTGTATCCTGCAAAAAACCCCAAAAAGTACAGGTCAGTTTCCTCAAGGAAACTGAAGGTAAGGCAGAAAATGAGTCTAATACCACCTGCCTTGTTCTAGTTCCTTAAAGGCAAATTTTGCAATTGTAAAGCATGCTGCCAATTACTGATTTCCCACCAGTGCATAAAAGCACTAGCTACATGTGCGGTGCTTGCCAAACTTCCTGCTCCACATCAGCCAAACCCATTTCACCAGGAGTTTTCCAGTGAAATCCAATGAAAGAATTTGCGAAACTGTGCAATCAATATTAATTTTTTTTGTGATCACCCTGAAAGGAGAGGAAACAAACACATACTGTTAGACGTGAGTGTTGGTGCTTTTCAGTATGTGCTTTGGCAATCAATGCAAATATTTAGAGGAGTAAAACATTATGGCATGCATTAGTAGAGCAAGTTATACCTCTCCATGTTCAGAACAGTGTTGTTTTCAAGCTGTTTAGGAAGTTAACTTGAACTTTTTGAAGCACAAGAACAGTTATAACTAACTCATTTAATATGTTTTATTTTAGAGATTCTTTTCTTCCCCTGTGAAATCAATAGGTGTATCAATAGGCCTAAGACATTTAAAGTCCTATTAATAGATGGGGCAAACCCAACAGACTCAGCAGCCCATTACTGTGACACTATAACATGACCCTGTTTTGGGAAAGCTTACATTGGGGTATGAAATTATTTATGTCATTGCTAGAAGTAGCAGTTGACAAAGGAGAGGTGAGTTTGTAGTGGGGTCCCTGTGTGGTAGCAATGAACTGCTGGCTGTCAAACTGTTTCATATGTGCATCACCATATTTTTCCACTAACCCTGCAGGGCTCAAACACCAACATGAAGAGGTGAAACGATCCTTCTGTCACACTCTCCAGGACTGTATTTCAGCAAGGAACACCATAACTTTTTTGAGAGAGGACTTTTCAGATGCCTTCATCCTTGGCCCACTCCTGCTGCCATGGTGATAAGCCCAATATAAAAACAAACAGATTTCATAGCAAAGGAGCTAAATGAACAGGATTAGGAACTTCCCCATTTCCTGAGGCAGATATAGTTCAGGTTTGGCCATGGGTGGCCACCTGTGGTGACTCTCCCCCATTTGTTTTGTTTGCTGACTATCACACTTCAGTGTGGACACCAAATCCTTAATATACTTGATGAATAGTCACTGGATGTTTGGTTCTCAAATAGCTGTGAGTGGTTTTCATCAAAGTCACCAGAGTATATTCCAAGTCCAAGTATTTGGACTTTCAAGATTTAGCCCACTCTTTGAAAGGGGGATGTGAATGGTTACATAGGTGTTTTTATTCAATTTTACATAAATATATGTTGTTTGAACAGGGGTTGTTTGATTCTAGGATAACTTCAAGTGCTGAAAGAAGCGTGACTGCTTCCATGCTTAAAGGCCAATGGGAATTTAATACTCATGTGTACTCAGTCATATAGAACAGTCATCCCAACAAACAAGCAAAAAAATAACTTGTTATTTCCCTTGATAGATCTAGTTCAAAATCCTTGACAACTGCCTAATAATCAGAAAAAAACTACTACATCTAATCTGAATCTTGTAGGTGTTTGTGATTTCAGAAATTTCACAGAAATAATTATTTTTACAGTGATGAGGCTAGAAGAAAAGTAATGGAAGGCATATATGTGCAATTTAAGCTGCACAAGAGGTCAAGCAAGAAATGATTCACCTTCTAATTTGAAGTAATAACTTCTCATACCCTGCTTGTGATATGAAATGAAAGGAATTCACAAATAGTGCTAGTTTCCTTTTAGTAATACATTACAAAATTAATACTGCTAATGGATGCTTAGCAAAAGTGGTGTGTTGAGCTCAGTGTTAAAAGATTGGGAAGGTGAAATATTTTGTGATTTGTCTTTTTTTCTATTTGGAATAAAACATAAGGCAACTCTCTTTTTTACTTTGAACATGGCAAATTCTTTGGGAAAAAGCACTTCCAACTTACAGAAATTATTAGGATTTAGAGAAGCAGATTCTGAATGATTTTGCTAATCATTCCTCTTGTAATAAGTTTTACTTAAATGTTAGGTATCTTCAGTTCATGAAAGAATGTGGTTCTCTTTTGCACCAGCTTTCCCTATCAGCTGATAGACTGTGTTCAAAAAGCTTCACAAAATATTGTTGTTCTTTGCCTACAAAAATCTGGTCTATTATTAAGAATTAATGGAGCTGCAGATGTTAATATTCTAATCATGCTTCTTGAATGACTGTTGTGTGCCATATTTGTTTGAGTAGATAAGAAAATATTTATACTTATTGGGATGATTTGTTCTTGTATCTGTTTAAAAAACTGTCATTTTAGCATAAGAAATACTGTCACGTTGGCATTGCTAAGCAGTATTTAACTGTGACATTCATTTAAGGTCTGCTGTTACTGAATGGTTGCATGTGTTATTTTGCAAAACATCAAACATAACTAGCTTCCCTACAACTATCCACCAGCTAGATATTGGTGTTAGGCACTCCTATCCAAACTTTAAAAAATCTTAGATTTAGTCAACATGTAAGTTGTGAGCCAATTAACTGCTTAGGTTAATAGTGTTACAAAGGTTAATATTGTGCTCAGGTATTTTGCTCCGCAATTGCCTCTGAATTTGCATGGAATTTCGTCATCTTCCATGATTAACATGAGCCCTTCTCTAGAAGAGTTGCTCTAGTATAACAAAATAAAAATGATGGTGTTTATTTGCCATATAATAATGAGAGGGATTTGACGCTGTTTTTAACTACTCCCATAACCAATATCTTGACTAGAGAAAGTCTCATTTTTAAGTGTTAAACAAATACCTTATCCTTAGATCTTTTTTGTTGTTGTTGTTTTTTAAAGCCTGAGGAGTGGTGTCTTGGGTGAAAGTAAAAAAAAACAAACCACCACTGAATAACAAAATGCAGTATTTGAGCCAATTTCCCTTTAAGGAACAGTTTTCCTCAAAAAAGTTTTCCTCAAGAATTGTTTCTGCTCATGCACAAAGTAACGTGTTGTTACACGCACGTCTGTTTCCATAGGTTTTGTCTTCTTCTGCTGTGGTCCAAGATATCAGAGCACATACAGTGCAGAGCATCAACTAATAGCAAGAATATTTTGCTTTTTTTTCAATTTCTTACTGACTTAGAGATATAACTAAATGGAAATTTCCCCTAACAAGAATATCAGCTGAAAAATAATTTAGATAATCAAGTCAAAGAAGCTCAGCATATCAGTTGTGTATTCTAATTTGTTGCTTATTTTTCTTCCCTTCCATAGCCGTTATCTTTTGTCTTATATAACAAGCTATTATTATTAGACTAATTTCACTCAAAAGTCTATGATTCAGCTATTAATAATAGCAGAGATAAAGGAGCACTTTATCTGCTGTCTCTCAGATGGGTTTTAAGTTATACTGTTCCCAGTGAGTCAGTACCTCTTTGCCAAGAGCTTTTGAAATCCCCCACTTCAGCCATTGAAACTCGTGCCTTTTTCACAACAATAGTAGGTAGCACATTCAGAGCCTCAGTATGTTCACCCACTCAGGATAGTACAATGTCTTGTCTACTCACTCATCAGTTTACATTTATTTTGTTATTCTGCCAATCTTTCTTTATCCTCCCAGTCATCCTTCCTTTCCACAATTCAAACGAGTCATGGGATCCTGCAGTTTCTTGTAATATAAGAAGTTTTCCTACACACCTGTTGAAAATGGTTTCCTGGGAGCCCTACTACAGGCAGTGTCTTTGAGTACTTTCTAAATAGGGCACTGAGAATTATTTCTGTAGATTTGACTTTATTTAGCAGCTGAAGTACCCCAGTTCCATAATGCATCCTCCAAAAATATTTTTGTCTTTTAGCTTCTCCCTAAATTGATAAAATGTGGCATATCCTTTTTCAAGACTGCTGAGAAATGCTCTTCCACCATGTTGTCTCTCAGACTGTTCAACTCTTGTCTTTGGTCTGGATGCGAGGGAGTTAATTTTCACCGCAGTAGCCCTTACAGGGCTGTGGTGAGCATTGGTAGCCAGAAAGGTGTTGACAACACACCAGTGCTGTGGCTCACACAGCACCAGCCTCTCTCTCCAACATCCCAACCCCACCAGTAGGTTGGGGGTGGGCAAGATTTTGTGTGGGGACAGAGCCAGGAGAGCTGACTCAAACTGGCCAAAAGGATATTTCATACCATATGATGTCTGGTCAGCAATAAAAGCCAAAGGAAAAGAGGAGGAGGTGGGGGGAAGGGTATTTGTTCTTACCATGCTTCTCTTCTAGACCAATCACATGTACGTACAGAAGCTCTGCTCTCATAGGAAGTGGTTGCCCATTACCTGCTGATGGGAAGTAGAGAACAAGTTTTTTGTTTTCCTCTGCTTCTGTGTGAGGGCCTTATTTTTCCTTTATTACACTGCCTTTTTCTTGACCCTTGAGGTTTTGTCCATCTTATTTTCTTCCCTCTCCCAGTCCTGCAGAGGAAGGGAGTGACAGAGTGGCTTAGTGGGCACCTGACTTCCAGCTGTTGTTCATAAAAATTGGATTTGTTCCCTGATGTGCAACAAGCCAACAATTACACAACTGAGAGAGAAGTTGATTGTTTATTTCAGAGTTGTGCAAGCCTGGGTACTCGATGGTATTCCACAAATCAAGCACACCAACTATCAAAACTTTTTATTAATTTATATATTTTAGCAAACAAAGGAATTAGTGTACATTGGCTATAAATTACATAGTTCTCTTACTAATTAGTATTCTATCTTCTGTTGATTAATTATTCTGTCCCTCCTCATGCTAAGTAGTCTGCATGCTCAGTCTCTTCTTTTGAGTTGCTGAGTTTCTTGGGTCAGTGGTCCCTGGGTTGGTGGTCATGGACTCCCCTGCTGGAATTACCTTTTACCCAGATGGAGCTGATTTCAGCACAATTGCTGAGTTGGCTTTATTAGTTTCTTCCTTATCTTGGGAGTTCTGCCAAATGTCCTTGTGGCCCATAAATTCTGCATTCTTTGTGCCCGCTGTCAGTGGACCTCCCTCTTCCCAAGCTTTGTTAACCTCCCCTTAGGTCTGAGATCACTGAAGCCTGTCCAGAGCTAAACCTTACAAGGCAATTCTACCAACAAGTCATTTGTTTTTGTAACACATGGACATCACTTAGAGCTTGTTAGCTGCTGTTCCATGGATTAAATCTCCCTTCTTGTTGATTAGGCTTGAAAGTACACAAAAATCAAACATCAAAGAACATCCCTTCTTAGGATTTTTTTACATATTCCACATTTTGCAACACAGCCAGGTCAACCCACCACAAACTCCTAATTTTGCACAAATCCCAATCACAGGCCTTCTGTGAATATCCCTACAGGGGCCCACAATATGCCTATTCAGTGTTTCCTTCTAGAACTCTGCTTTTTCCTCATGGTAGAACTATCAACACACAAACCTTTATTGATGCAGGGTTTTACAGTGCTAACAGTTTTTCACAGTTTGCTGAAACTTGTTAAACTTGAATGGTTTTGGTAATGCTATATTACTATAATAGTAACAAGACAAATCAGTCACCACAGAATAATCCTGCCCCTTTCTTTATCTTAAGACTTATATTAAATGCATAGAAAAAGATGATCTTGTTAAATAAATCTACTTTTATTAAATGAGAAAACAGGAACAAAGACATTTTTAGAGGCACAGTGGTGATTCCTCAGGGTTCAGAAATCTGTTAAACAATTTGTGCTATCCATGTGGGTTTTTTTAGGTTCCTATTTCACTCAACTCGGGCAGGTAAACTCTAGAGATAATCATAGTCTTCTGTTGTTTTCCTTCTGCTTTCCATAATTGTTTGAGAATTCTCTGAAGTCATTGAAATTTAAATCTGTCTTATGAATTGTCCTGAGGAAAGTTGGGGAAGGTTTGGCAAAGCACTCTTCTTGAGCAAGGAGGGGTGCTGATGGTTGAGCTGTTATAGGGTGGAGGGACAATGAGAGCACAGCAACATTAGGATGAATTCTTAACAAAAAAATTAGTTCAAAACTAGGATTTGGACCACTACAACTTGTCATTGTTTGAGGAAGCTCGGTGGCTGTAACTTAGCCTGGCTCAGTGAAAGAATGGGATTTGGATTCAGGCAACCTGGATTCTGTATCTGTTTTTTCACTGCTGTAGTATCTTCAGTTGCTTCTGATTCTGTCTGTCCTTTCTTCCTGTTTGGATATGCATAAACAGCAAGCTGTCTGAAGAAAAGACCTTCCTAATGATGCTGACATCTCAAGAGTCATAAATACTTAACAATTTGCCCAGAGAGTTACAGGGAATGAGAAGGGGGTTGTGAAACAGGATCCTGTCCAATTGTTGCATAATATAGAATATATAAAGATCTTCTTTCTAAAAATTAACAGCTCTTCTGCTTGTCTACACTACAGATTTTTCCTTTCAAAGATATACTGGTGGCTACAGCATGACATAGTTTCAGGAGAGAGATATCCTGCACAATAATACTCTTTTTAATCATATTCAACTTACTTCAGCAGCTAACAAACCACAGCAAAGCATGTTGATCCCAAGAACTGTGATTTTTTTACCTTACAGCTCTCTCTTAATCTTGGTCAAAGGCAAATAGTGGAATTAGATAGACTTTTCTTCATAGATGAAATTTCAGCTGCTGAAAACTCCTTCTGTCACACAAGCATTTGAAGGATGTTAAGGAACATATTCAGTGCAGGTAGGTCCACCTGCAGCTGCAGTGGGAGCTGCAGGTTGAGCACTGTGAGAAGGCAGGAGCTGGAGTCAAGAGGCCATGAAATGCTGACCCTTTGCACAACAAAGGGCACAGGGACCTGTAACCCGGCCAGGGGACCAGACACTGAGACACAGCGGGAGCCAATGACCCCCAGACTTATGTGTGCTTGGACTGTGAGGGTAAAAAAGCCCACGGGTTGCTTTGTTCAGGGTCCTTCATCAGAGGCTCCAGCTTGGGCTGTTATGTTGTTGTTTAGTTATTGCACCATGATTAAATTATTTAAAAAATATGAATGTCTGAGACTCTGCTATGGGAAACTTGGACTTGCGTAGGTTAGGAAACCTGGTCTGGTTTGTGAATGTGGGGTGTGTAGCTGTGAAGGGTCTTTAGTCGCAACTCAGGTGTTGCAAAAGTGACTGCCAGAGTGGCTCTTCAGTGATCAGACATGGAAGTTTCCCTAACATGGAGATTACCTGTTACAATCCAAGAGTTGTTTTCCTTGTGCCTTGAGTGGGATGAGATGCAGACACTTGGGAAATGATGTCTCAGGATGCATCTCTGTGTTTGATTGAGACCCAGAGAATTCTCCTGAAAAAGGATTCTTGGGAAGTTTTTTCCTTTCTCTTTGCAGATGTGACCATGGCAGAACTACTTGCTTCAACAGCACAGCTCTCTTGCACTTGTGACTGACTGCCAAATGATCCACACCGTCGCAGGGACAACAGAAATGTTACTACCGATGTCTCTCTTGACATTTGGGATACTTTGATCTCATTACAAGGTGTGCATTAACTCATCATCTATTTAGAGAGTTAAGAACCAGCTGAGATGTTCAGTATTTTGACATCCTGACATCTTTTTTTCATCACTTCTTTAGTCTTATCATCCATAAGTAGTTTTACCATCTCATTTGGATGTTGTTAGGAGAAGCATTTTAAAAATGTTGCATGTTTCTCAACTACAAAAAGATAATTGCCATACACTTCATTGATACCAGCAGACAAGTCTTTGTTCAAAGCATTGTACCCTTACTAAGCTGGAAAGTAATATGTCTTCTGATTTAGGGGGTTTATTTTACTGTTCTTACGGTATTGTGTTAGTCATCCTAGATTAGATCAACCAAAATATTAGGTATAAACTTTTAAATACCTCTTCAGATTCACTCCAAATATTTTACAATAGTTACTGAATTAAATTCTTCTTAAGCTGTCACCTTACTATCTCAAGACTCCTTTAATGTTTTGGAGGATGGAAAAAATAAAGATGTATAAAACTTTTTCATTTAAAATGCATGGAACTAATTTTTAATTGCTATTTAAAGCAGGATGATGAGCTATATGATGAGATATACACCAAGGTTTAACCAGGATTGCCACACAGTCTACATTAACAAAGAACCCACCCACATAATAAAAAGGTAGAGGTAAATCACATTGCTGAAGGACATAAATTGTACTTGCAATGGATTCACACGAAACAGTGATGTGGGTTTTATTTGGCACACCATAGCCAGATGTTGGCTAGAAGCACCAGCAAACCTCAAAACAAAGGGTTAAATGCTCACTAAGTGAGCATTCGCCTCCATGCAGGACCTGCTGGACCAGTGATCTAACCACCAAGAAATGGTACTTTGAGCCCACTAAGTGGGAGCAGGCAGAGGCATGAACAAGGTGAAGATGTGGTCCTGTTCCTGCTACTTACCATTCAGAGCAAGGCTGTGTGGGATAGCTGCAAGAACATGTAGTAACTGAAGGATGCATTAGGCCAGCAGTGTGTACCTGCATGCCCATGGCCAGGAGGAAGAGGGGGAGGCAGTCTGCGTCACATGCCTCTGAGTCACTGTGCCTTCCGGGCCAGTACCCTGGGATGTGGTTTACAATCACCAGGACCTAACTTTTAGTCATCAAAGTCATAGAGAAGTGATGCCTGAGCAGAGCCAAGGAAGGCACCTGAAGTCAGAATGCAATCAAAGAGGGGTTAAGGGTAAACAAAATCCAGATGGGGTTTGAATAACTACACTTCAACATAAACCAATGAAAATTTTATGTCAATCTTTTTTTCATTCTTCCCCTTCTAATAATTGTGTGGGGGATGTAGAGCTAGGCTGATACACATATTAGAAAAAAATGCTGGAAGTAGAATTGCGTGGTAGATGAGCAAGTTTCATCAGAGCCACATGGGGAAGCAACTTTTAGTCTAGCTACCTAGATTAATTTTATAAGTACTTCTATGCACAGGTGATATGGATGCACTCATGTACTTCATGCACAAAAGCTAATTAACTGATATGGGGGCATTATTAGGGAGAAGACTACATGTCTTAACACTAGCAGACCAATGCATCTATTAATTAAAATAATGCTCATATTCTGTAACCATTTCCTACATGATCTGATGTTCCCTTTTCTCTGTGGTCACTGAAGAAAATAGGGACTTTGTATGTTATAATCAGGAAGAAAAGTATTACTGAGTAATTGAAGTATGGATTTTATTTTATAAACAAACGTCAGTAACATCAAATGGCAAGTTCCTCAACCTCACTGCCTCATCTTGCAGAATTTATATACCCGATCTCATAGTGCATGCTTCTTTGCATGGAAGCTTTTCAAATTATTGTATCAGTAAATTATCTGTAAGCTTAAAAGTTCTCCTTCTTTCACCTGAAATTGGTGGAGTTGCTCTGTCTGTGGACTGTGCAATCTTCGCTGCATTAAGGTTATTAAGTGCTCAAGGCAACAGTTTTGAAGCTGATGAGGTCATCTTCTTGATGAGGAAAAAAACATTCTAGGGAAGGAATTTTCTGGTGCTCATTTTTCTAAAATGGTCCCTTCAAGATACTTCTACTTGTTTCAAATTGGGGAAAAAAAACACCTGTTCATTTTGCAAAGGAATGGACCAAAGTAAAATGTTCCAGTCCCACAGAAGAGTCAATGTAAAGACAGATGTCTTCACTTAAGCTCTTATAAAGGTTTTTTGAACTTCTTCCATCAGCCTTTTGCTGACATTCTTTTGAGGGTTCACAGACCTCTCTGCTCTATGAAAGACCTGTAGAAATAATAAACTCTAGGTAGTGGATCATAATAAAAAATTGGAAAGTTAGTTTTTTAATTATTCCTGAACATGACCCTTGGGTGCTTACATACAGTAGCCTTGAATCTTATTTATGCTTTAGAATTGTTTGTCCTAACACGAAACAGACGCTAATTTTTCTCTGAAGTCAATCAAAATGTTAAATCATTACTATGGGGATAGAGCCCAACAAATTGTTTCCAGTATGCAGAAGAAAAGATGAAATTAACATTGAATATGCAAGAGAAAGCTATTTTTCACAGTAAGAGCATATGGTTAATAAGGGCTTCCTTTCAGAAGTAAATATGGGACAAGTCTTGGCTGATGCAGAAGGACACAGAAGGTTCTCTTCTTTTAACATGTTTGTAATACTCCATCACTACTGAAAGAAATTCTGTGAATTTGTAGGGCAGAAACAGAAAACTTTACAAGCAGTACAGCATAATGGCAACTTATGACACTGAGATTGGTATGAATGAATGTAGAAGATAAACTGGACTTGACTGAAGCTTTATTTTCCCTTCTTTCATGCAAATATTGTTTCTTTGAAGTAACATTGGCAAAAGCAATTCAAAGCTCAGCTACAGTGTACACAGTACTGGTATTTCTTTGCAGTAACTTTTGTTGTAATAAAAAAAAAAAAGCAGGGCCTTTTACCTTGAAACAGTTCTTTTCATCTTCAAAGCATTTTCAGAATTACATTCTGGCTAATCTAAACACCTCTTCAATGCAGTTAAGGTTGATTATCACCATGATTATAACTTTACAGGAGGGACAGAGTTTAAATACTTAAATATGTTAAAGGATTTGATGTCAGAAGAGGTATTAAAACTCAGGGGTCACTAAGTCTTAATTGCCTACCCACATTAGATTTTCTCTCAACTTTGGTTTGCACTGTAAAGAATTATCTTCTTATAACTAGACTGTTTTCTGTATTTAACTAAATATTATATTATTTGTGGAATTAAAGTGCTTCTTACACTAATAAGAACATTTCAGTTTATTTCACCAAGATTTTTAAGCTCCATGAGGCATATGACCAAAACCATTAACATAGTTGCAGGAAACTTAAACAGTCAGGTTTTCCCAGGCTTCTAAGGACAGGGCTTTCAGGCACTGACTACATGTGGATTTTCACCAAAATTTTCACAAAAAATGACTTTAAGTTTGAAAGGCCTTCAACTGATATATAAACTCCTTATTTTCATCTAAGGGTTCTTTTGTATTTTATGAATGGTGTAAGGTGTAAATGAGACTTAGGTTTTACATATTATTTTAACTTAACAAAACACTGTCCATGAGACACAGACAACTGAAGTACTGAGAAATCAAAGCAAAGAGATTCCAAGTAATTGTGCATATATTTTATTTTTGAAAAGGTGAAACATCAGTAAACTACTATTTTTTAATCAGATAAATGGATTTATATTCCATCATTTAGAACATGAAGCACAAAGTTCAACCTCTAGGAAAATACAAAGCTATCCCTTTATTTCAAGGTTTTCTGTAAAGTCATAAATGGAATTGTGAACTGAAATTGAATCATCTCTAACCTTTGTCTTTTTAAGAGAGTATGTTCATCATGTTTTCCTGAGCATTGTGGTATTGTTGGGGTGGTGTTCCATTACCTGCTTCCAAAATCAAATGGCTGCTGCTGAAAACTGACTTCTCACAATGATAAATGCTGTGTTAAAAAATTCTAGATTATATCTTACTTATGAACAGTCACTGTGTACTCAATTCCACCTCTTTAAAAAAAAAAAATTAAAATCACAGGATTTTAATTTTAAGATATTCAAAACTGAGATACAAAAAAGCATATGGTCTATAGAAATGAAAACATTTTAAAATGTTCATTTCATAGAGCACTGTTTCTTACCTCTTACCGATTAGTTAAATCATTTGGAAGGCTTAAATAAATGTATGTCTTAATCCAGGTTATAAAGTGATATAAGTAATGGGAACTCACTAACTGCTGATGAACAGCTCACTTGGAGAAGTGCAAAATTCATATTGATACAGGTTTTCCTTCTAGCAAACTGCTAAATTGAGATTCGCATGGCATTAAATGTGAAAATGTACTGAGTTTGTCTGCAAGATTGCAGTTTTTCAGCTCCTTTTCTGATTCTGAGTCTAGGCTATCCATCCATTGCCTGGACTGCACCAGAACAGTGGCTCAGACCAGCCATCTTCAGAAACTCCATCTAATGAAGCTTCTTTTGAGCTTCCATCTCAAGCTTTCTTGAACCATCTCTGTCATTAACAATTCAACACAAGTAGGCTTTTCTGCTTGCTGCTCAAATTTAACGTGGATATATGGAGAGCTTTATGCAGATAAATACTCCTACAAAACACACACAATAACAGAGAATCCACAGGCATGAAGTTGGAAAGCTAATTCCTCTCTGGTCAGCTACAGTATCAAGCTCCCGTGAACAGCCTGTGCAGAAACAGCCAGCATGTTTTAAATAGAAGAACCAACTGTCTGAGAGTTTAAATAGTGAATACTTCCACACTATTTAAGCAAAGTGAGCTCTCATATTCAAAAAGCAAATAGATTGCACATAGTTGTGGTGAAAGATGAGTACTGCAACACAACTGACACCGTTTCTTGTAGTCAATTCAATGGATGAACATTGTAGTAGAATTAAACAGAAGAATTGCCAAGGATTATTCACTAAGAGATTCTGTACACTGAGAGTAGAACGTATAACTTCAATACAATGAGAAAAATACAGTAAGTTTCAGACTTAGTGTGGTATTATGGCTAGACACTGAAGAAGAAGTGAAATGTAATTTCACTTGCCAAACTGTAACTTCACACTGAAGAAGTTAACATGTAACTTTACCCACATCCTTCTTTCTGCCTTTATTAAACTATGATTTTCCAAAAGTATTATTTCTCATCAGTAC
>JAWWLV010000100.1:26634085-26645294 GCA_035041135.1 Platyrinchus mystaceus | reverse complement strand
GCTGATGATTTTGTGCAAAACCTCCGAGCAAGTTTTTCCAGCAATAGCTGGCTTGCTCCCAGCACTGCAAATAAATAAATACCTTTGCTGCTCAAAAGATCAATAGTCTCTGGGCAGTCTGTTATACCGGATTTTTCAGATTCATTCATTTCAAGCATTCCTTGATTTTTATTTTCCTTGGATCTAAACTTTAATCTACCACCTGCAATAAATTTGAATCTGTCACTTCTAAAGCAAAGGGTCCTGTCTTCAACTTACTAATCTTTACTTTTGATTTTGATAGGAGGCAAGAACTTTTGCTGGAAGTCCTCTTTAGTTTATAGGAGTACTTTTGTATCCTGCTGTGAGCTAAGTGCTTATTACTTCACGCAGCAAATGTGTGTAAATAAAACAAAACCCCAAATGCTAATTATTATGAACCTTCCTTGTTATGGAATGTTGTAACATCACTGCTAGCAACTAGACAGCAAGGCTTTTGCCCTATGTGAAATTTCACTCTTAAAGCCATACTTGCTTCAGAAGGGTATATGTAAGGTGAAGTAAAGATCACACGTTTAAATGTCAGTGGTTTAATATTAAATGGAGACTTGTAAAAGGAAGTGAAAATACACTACAGTTCTAAAAGTAAAGGCTCTGGAATATTCCCTTTAAAAAAAAAAAAGTAGTAAATATGTGTCTTACAGAATTTAAACGTTGGTGGTGCTTTGAAGAGCTTTCACAAGAATATTTGGCAAAAAGGTCTGTGCAATAGGAATTAGAAGGTGATGACTGTATTAGAAATTGGTTTCTTCAAAATGCATCTACACGGGACTCACATATCACTTTATTCTAGAACTGTGCAAATTTTCCAGTGTGTAATAGAATTGGCAGCTGTAAAACTAAGTTCTGATTGAAATCTTGCAGCTTGCTTTATAATTTTTTTTGTATTTTATCCAGTAGCTGGCAACAGAACACTAGATGTAAATGTGTGAGTCCTTCAAGACACTTGCAAACTTGTGATCAGTAAATAAAGCATAATTTTGTTAGTGGCTGTTTAACAAAAAGGGAAGCTAGAAGTAGTTTCCCTGATGCCCAGGAGGAGAATACAGCCCACAGCGCAGTTAATTTATTGTAATGGTGGTTGATGACTCGGCAGCTGCCCTGTGTCTGCAGTATGTCCCGTCTTCATGTCAGGGTACATGTCCCAGCTGGACAGCTAAAATGAAAATGCTCTGTCATCCTGGCTGGTTGGTAGTTGGGAGGAAGGCATTTTCCTGTTGTGTAGCTGTGAGAGAAGTCCCAGGGCTGAGCAAATACAGCTCTGCCTCTGCCACTGAGGTACCAGAATTTCTCTGTCATATCACAGTTCACTTCCTAAAAGCAGGACTTCCAGCAGCAGGGAAGAGCGATTTTTTCAGGAACCTGGGGATGAGTCGGAGGAATCCAGAACTCTGCACACCCCTATTTTGAGCTAGGGGCCCATGGTAGAAAGACTGAGAAGAGAATGGTGAGTGTTATGGAAAGGGACAGATTAAATGTGATTTACGCTGGGACGGGACTTAAGTAGACAGTGGCACTTGTTTAGCAAAAAAGCAACCAAAGTTTACAGGAAAGAGTGAGGCTTGCTAATCAACCTAACAGGAACATGTACATGCTGCTTTTTTATGTTTGAAGCACTGTTTGAAATGCTCGTTTGATGTGTTTGAAAGTATTATGGTTTCAAACCCTAAAGTAAAGGGTTGCAATGTTAATGTTAGTATGAACACAGGAAAACTGTGGTAATCCTTTTGGTCTGAAGTTTGATCTTCCTGTACCAGACTGTTTTACTAATCTGCCATATCAAATTACAGAGCTGAGCTCAAGAAAATGTGAGACTTACAGTGGTAGCCAATATTTCCTTTCATAACTATTGTGCTTGTTTTTGGGTAGTAGTAAAGGTTTCTAACATGATTGTCAGGCTCTAACTCATTCTTATTTGCTTGTTTTGCAGCCATCAGATGCTTTGATTTTGGGAAAGATCAAAAATGTGGACTGTGTGCTCTTAGCAAGGTAAATGAGCATTTTAAGAGGTTTTATATTATGTGTCTCAAAGTTTTTTCAGGAGGTTTTTTTTTACATTAAGTGAACTAAATTTCTACTGTGACTTCATCTTGCTCTGTGTGGTTGCTAGCAAAGTCCAGCAGAAGTCTATGTTGTTTCCTGAGCAAATCTGATGCTGCAGGGACTGAGAATACTAAAAATACTGTCTAGGTTAGGAAAGAGAAATCCAGTAGATATATTACCCTAGTGAGAATGGCAGCCTGCAAGACCACCTGTTCTGGTGGTAGGTAGGTGGTGCTGATAACCTTACTAATTAATTCATCTGCTCTCTGTGTTTGCAGATTTCCTTTGTGAAATGGAGAAAATGCCTGTTTCTAGATGAACTGTGTCTCTGATATCACTGTAGAGTCTTTCAAATCTTCCAAATCATTCTCTTTGATTATGGAGTGCTCTGTCTGTTACAGTTATTGCTTAGGGGGCTGCAACCTTGCTACTAGATTAAACACAAGAATGCTGACACAGTTCTCAGAATCTGGACAGCATGGACAAAGCTAGGTGCTAATGACAGCAGCAGGCCCAGACAAGTAAAGGTGATTGGTTAAGTGCAAGATCCATCCAGGAAGACCAGGTAGGAGCCTGCAGGAGTAGGAGATGGGAGAGAAGGCTGTAGCGTGTGTCTAAAGCCCATCTTGGACTGCAGACAAAGTACAGCATAGGTCTGAAGGCCAACTGTGAGACAGGGCTGGGGACAGGCACACCTGTGACATGGCTTGGGCCAGGAGTGAAGGCTGTCCTGAGCTTGGAGACACGAGCACCTCAAGTTTGGGTGGAGGCCCAGGGTGAGACTGGCCAGGGCAGTTAGGACCCAGTGGTGCACTCAGGGCCCTGATTCTGTTCATGCCAGTGTTTTTCCCTTAAAGCTGCTGACTGCTAACCATCTCTGCAACAGCACTTGGGTCTGTGGTTTTACTTTTCTTGTCTTTTGTGGACTTTGCTCATGTATTTTTTTACAGCTGGACAACATTTTTCTCGTTTTCTCAAACAAAATGCTAAGTCAAGATCATAGAAATCATAGAAATGCCCAAGTCAAGAAAAGCTATGTCAAGATATGACATAACTGTGCTGTGTCAAATGAGACCTTGGGCCACAGATGTCTAACAACTTGGCTGTGGTTTACCTCCTCACTGGGATTTATGACCATTCATATATGACCTTTGTGAGTTTACTTTTAGAGCTAAGGTACCTGAAAACTTCACTTTGTGTTTTGGTTTCTGAATGTCAGATTTCAAATTTAAAAAAGGCATGTGTATTCTAGAGGAGGATTATGACAGCAACTGCAACATTAAGCAATAAATCTGCATTCCTAAATCTGCATTATCAGAAATGCTAATGACAACATGGGAATCCTGCCTGACAGTGCTTGGTAATGTTGTGTGCAGCTCTCAGTTCCCAAATGATCAAATTCTTAGGACTTTTTGATCTCTGAAAAAATCAGTTGGGAAATAAAGTTCCTTGTTTTCTCTTACATGGTTGAAAATAATTTTCAAATGTGTTTAATCATTATGTGAGTGATGTACTTCTTTAGCAAAGACAGAGATAGCACAAAAGCTCATTGCTTACAAGACTAGGTATTTCCTGTCTTGGTGAAGATGAATACTGCAGCAGTGTGAAGTCATTCTTTTAATTTATGAAAGCTGTCAGATCACTTCAAAAACGAAGAGAAAAACGTGATGATTCTACTGTTTTCTTTGGAAAGATGAGAGGTCAGAACACAGTGTTCTGTGATGTGCTGCTCTTTTCTGTGTGGGGAAATACAAGCAGCACTTCTGGGCAGAAAATTCCTGGAGGTGTATATAAATCTTAGAAATTTCTTGAAGTGTATGGAAAAAGAGTTTTGGAATCTATGGAACTGACATAGAAAATTCAGAGGAAAATACTTATTTTACTCTTGAATCTGCTGAAGTATATTTGTATTGTATTTTTAAGATTCTTTTTGTTACAGTCTTGAACTTAAAAATTTTTGCATTTAAAAAGACAATTACACCACTGTTTCTAAATTGAATGCTGAGAGGACCTTAGTATGTGTAGAAAAACAAGCTACACTGGAAGTAGCTGAAATGATCAGTTCTGCTTCCAATATTGTTAGGGAAAATATGTTTCCTGAAATTCTCTTTATCTGGGAGAAGGAAGGCAATTTCAGTCTGATTTATGTTACTCTCTTGCAACATGTACCTTTGCAGACATGGAAGGCATCATACAATTATGCCATCAAACGTCAATTACCGTGCCAATATCTGGGCTTTGAAAGAAGAAAATTGTTCCCACGTATTAGTGACTACTGCCTGTGGTTCCTTACGAGAGGAAATACAACCTGGTGATCTTGTCATAATTGACCAGTTCATTGACAGGTGAGTAACAGGGAGGTAAACGTGGACAAGTGGGGTTAAACAATATCATAACATGTCCGTGTTAAATCAAGTTTTTGTGAAATGAGGTGATAGCCTCAGTTCTTCTGTCAAAAAGGGAGATTCATGCGAGGACATATGATAGGAAATAGGAACGAGATTACAAAAAGTTCAGTTCCAACAGGCATAGAAGTACCAGGCTTTCAAGAGTGGCCATTAATGAACTAAAGTACAGCTCCATGGGAAGAGTATTCTTCAGAAGAAGAAATCTCCTTTTCTCAGATGTGGGTAAGAAACATGGATAAGAGCACAGAGCATTCAAGTTTTATGAAGAATCTGAAGTGAGATGGAGGGAGATGAAAAAGCAGAGCAGCAAAATATATGAAGTAATTATGAGGTTCTGCAGAAGAGAGGTAAATGCAACACAGTTACAGAGAGAGGAGGTTGTTTTAAAATGATGATACATGCTTGCATTTTCTAAGAAGCATAAGCAACTTTTTTTCCAAAGTCTGTGTCCTCCCACCAGTCTAACCCTCTGTGATTATCCCATGTTTAAAAAAATTCAAGCAAAGCTGGGGGGAAAATAAGTTACATTTAAAGATCACCAGCAACACCAATATTTCAAAAGAGGCAAATAGTATCTTGGGCTGCGTTAGTTGGGGTGTTGCCAGCAAGTTGGGGGACGTGATCCTTCTTCCCCTCTTCTCCACGTTGGTGAGCTACAGCTGGAGAACTGTATCCAGTCTTAGGCTCCACAGTGCAAGAAGAACATGGGCACACTAGATATTCCGTCTCTGCTTTGTGCTTATAGTTGTGTGTATTTAAACAATAAAATGAATAATAAAAATGAATACAAAAATACATTGTGTTCTCCCTACTTCCAAATCGAGAAATAACCACGGGTGCTACTGTGAGCTGCAACAGTTGTTTTCTTCTTTGTAACAAGTACTTGGAAAAAAAAAAGGAAAAAAAAATTTTATCTTTGGCTCCTGTTAGTTGATTACAGCATTGTTAGTCAGCTGACTACCTCGGGCTGATTAGGGGTTTTTGAATACTTTGTTTGGTTTGCTGCTGATATTTGCTGGGCAAAGAAGAGTAAGACTTACTTGAATGACTGAACTCAGTTGGGGAGATGCAAAAAACAGCTTTGTAAAATAAATCCTGTAACAGCTGCCAATTTTATTGTTTCAGTTCTCTGTGTCACATATACAACTGCAATTATTCAGTATTGTTACGCTCTAAATTTTTTTGAGGGAGAGTTTTCTTTCAGTGTCCCTGAAGACGCAGAGCATACTGAGGCTGATTTTTATACAACCTATGCTGCTGTGAATTTGCGTTTTGTTCTTTTATTAATAATAGTTCAATAATTCAACACTACTGGAAGAAGGAGAAAGGTGATGATGCAAGTGATAGAGGGCTGTTTGTCACAGATGGAAATGATTGGTTTGTTCATCTATTTGAGTTGGATTTTGCATCCTAGAATGAGTCATAGTCAGAATTGCCTGAAAATCTTGTGTTACTGTTATAAAACCAAAATGAAGGAGCAAAAGCCACGTTACTGTCTGATTAAAAGTGTGACTGTTGCTGCAGAGTGGGGAATAGAAACTGGGAGTACCTTCAAAATTGCAGTGTGTAGCTTTGAATTTCAATAAGCAATAAGGGTGAAGAAGGCATCGCAAAACTGTAACAGTGCAAGGGTTTGCTTGCACTAGGAGTACCAGTGTTTCATTGAGCTTGGTACTCAAGCAATTGTGCTTAAAAACATAGGTGCCCCTTTCCCAGGGAAAAAATTCCCTTTTCTCCTCCAAGGCTATCCCTTGTTTGGCACAGAGGCATCATGAGGCTTCATTCTGTGCAGAGCCCTACGCAGAGTTCAGATGACCAGCAGAAGTAATGCAGCACCATCTCTTTGCAGCTTGTTTAAGGTTATCAATCCATTCTCTTCTGGTGCTGCTTCTGATTTCCCCCACTGGGAATATCTCTGTACTCTTTATGCTATGCTTTATCCTTCTGGATTCTGCACTTCTACTGTGAGTGTCATGGCTAGTTTCTAGGCAGGCGCGTGGTGACTTATTCCTGTTTTATTGTAAGCAATCGGGCAGTTGTATAACATTCAGTTGGGCTTTGTTGTTAAGTAGGCCTTCTTCTGACAGAGGGCATGCAAACTTCTCCACACTTAAGACTGTGAGATCTAAGAAGCAGATTGTCTTCAGAGACTGGCTGTTGAGTTCCTTATTTCTAGTTTCCTGCTGGCTCCGTAAGGAGTCACTCAGGGTACATGGGGATGTCTTCAAACACCTATAATGAGAGACAAGTACTATCATTTGTTTCTGGCTTTTGGTCTCTCTGTGAGAGTAAGGCAAGGAAAGCATCTATGATTCTTAGACCTTTATTTTTTCTGCAAGGGATACAGGGGAATGGTATTGCAGCAGTTAAAATTATGTGCTGCTGCCCTGTACCTTACAGAAGGATGAGTTGGACAGATCAAGATGGTCAACCTTGCCTTGAGTAGGAGGGCTGGGGAAAGGAGGAGAGGCTAAAAGGCTTTCCTCTCTGCCAGCCATTATTTCATATATAGGAAGAGTCAGAAATAGGTTCAAATCCACCTTTATTCTTACCATAGCCTAGCAACTTACAGACACATCAGCTGGCTCATATGAAACAGCTGTGGCCTTTGCAGAGTTGCAGCCTTCCACGGAGAAGAGAAATTGTCACACTCCTAAGTGTAAACACATGTAGTCCATTTGCTCCGAGCAATTATAGGTCGTATTGTTGTTACTTATTCCCATGCAGTTTGTATGTATGGTGCTAAACGTAGTTGGGTTTTTTTATAGGCCACGTAGAGATGTGGCTGTTCTCTTCAAAGAACAGGGTATCTGAAAGTCTGATATTAATATTTGCAGCATCTGAAATACTATAATGCAGGAAATGGATTATGACTTTTACCATTTTCTCCAACTCTAAATAGGTTATTAACAGACACTAGAGAAAAGTGTGAAAAATCAGATACATTCTGTTTGCACCTTTTCAGTATCCTGTAAAGAAAAGGATAATATCAGTGTTTTCACTGATTTTAACAGTGTATCACATTTTACATATGTTTTTAATTTGTTGATATCTTTGTTATTTTATAATCTCATTTTTAAGGCTACCCTATTGTTTTGTTGGGGTTTTTTTCAGACCTACTTTAACATATAACTTGTGTTTTAAACTTTTTTTAGAAAACTTTTGCTAACTTGCACGGGGGGCTGTTCTAAACAGTATTAGCAGCAGATGTTTTGTATTTTAACTGTGGGTCGAATTTGGCTGTCTTAACCTTCTCCTGTAAAGTACAATATGTAAAACACTGCAAGGAAGAAGGGAATGTCTCAAAGAGTTTTGTTCCAGAGGGTTTGTGCCATCCAACTGGCTGAATTAGCTTGAGGCCGTGCATTTGAAGGTAAAGTGATAGTGGGCAACAGTTCCATATGTTCCAAGATGGCATGCTGGATGGTAATTTCTGCAGCATGTTTGGCCATCTGCGCTCAAGGAAACAATTTCTCAATTGAAAGAAAAAAGAGATTCTCCTACTTGGAAGCTGCCAGTGCATGTGTGTGGTCTTTCTGAGAACAAGAAGACAACCTGTTGCCAAGTTTTTATAGTTGAATTCACCCGTCTTTGGGTAGGAATGCAATGATATAAACAAGTTCTATTTTAACTAGCCTTGCAGTAATTCAGACTTTATTCCTTGCCTTCTTGAAAGCTTACTATGCTGGTTTTTTTGGAAGTTACATGACTGACTGGTAAATTAGCTTATTGTTTTTGGGTAGAATTGCAACATAATCTGGTGAACATGGCTGAGGAACATTGCAAAAATGCTCATGAACAAATAAGCATTTCAGTGTCATGTTAACAAAAGATTTTCTCTAATTATTTGATCATGCACTACTGGAGTAACACTTTTATAGTCTTGAGCTCAATTATTAAGGGTTTGTACAGAGGCAAAACAGGATTACAGGTGGTAATTAAGATCATACTGAATTTCCCCCCACTTCCCAGGGATGCTGTGTTTTTTGATTTGTAGAAATTTCTTGCTTTCTCTTCTGTTTTCTCTCCGTTCTTCTCCCTAAGCATGTTGCTGCTTTTCTAGGACAACTAAAAGACATTGTACTTTATACGATGGGCAACATTCCAGTCTTCCAGGAGTATGTCATATTCCAATGGCAGAGCCATTCTGCACCAAAACCAGAGAGGTTAGTGACTTTTGTAATAGTATTTAGAAATGTTATTTTTATGGCACTTTTTTGGGATATAGTGGTCTAATTATGCATTCTTAGAATATGGTCACCATATGCACCTCTTCCTGTTTCTCAGATATGTCATGGTATTAAGGACAAATGTAACATTTGGAAGGCATAGGAAGTATAAGATCTTGTGTCTGTCTTTCTAAGGGAAGTATGCAGAAGACATACTGCAGTTAGGGTTAGGATCCATTTTGTTCTGAATAAAGCTGCCCCTATGGTAGAGGCACTCCTCATATTTAATACGAATATTTAAATCAGTAGTACTTCATCATTCACAGAAATTACATTATTGCATTTTTGGGTTTGTGCATTGTAGAGGTGGGTGATGGTGGAGAGTGAAGGCTTAGGATGTTAAATGTGAAAACAAGCCTAGTTGCGGTAGCCTTTTATTCTTAACTTGCTTTCAGTTTGATCCCTTCAAGATTTTCAGGGTTAATAAACATTTAGACTAGGGAGTGTGAAACACTTCTCTGTTTTTCAATACCTTTATAAGCTTCTGGGAGGGCTGTATCTGTAATTAAATATGTCACCTTAGTGTATTCTTAGAGTTGAGGAAAAAGGAGGTGAACGTTGAACTGCAAATTTTTGCTATTGTTGAGTGCTCCGATCAGAAGCTGCAAGGAGATACATTCCTCAGGGGAGCAGGAGTACTTACAGAATCAGTCATATCAATCTAACAGACTTGCTCTCTGCAAGGAAGACAAATCTGAATTGTGAAGCAGGTGGCACAGTCTATACCCAGAGAACGTACAAACATCTGTACTGCTGATGTGTCCTGCTTTTGTCACCATTTCGCTTCAGTGTCATTATAGGCTATTTTTGTTAATTGGCCACACTGCTGGTTTACCCACCAGCAAGTCCACACTGGGAACTGAGGTGTTTTACAATGAACTAAAGATGTTCCGGGTCTCATGAGGAAAGAAACCACTGCATATTGAACATACTTTTGACCTTTTATTGAGCTGCATATTACACAAAATACTTCACATTTTTCTTGCAAAAAAGAGTCTAGTCACATGCTCTTACCAAAGGTTAGTTGGCATAGAATTGCTTTCTAACTGTGAGCATGGTGTCATGTCACAACAGATACAAGGAGTTTATTAAGAAATGGATTAAAAACAGTGTTATCTCTGAAGTGATTGGCAGCACTTCACACTGTCTCTCACTTTGGAAAAAAAATGTAAGTACTCATGCATAAGACATTTCCTGGTCTTGCAGGAAACATGCACTTAGACTAGTTTTCTTTCAGTTTTTAACTAGCTAGAGACAATATTATTCGGGTATTACAGTTTTTGAAAAGCCAACAAAGAAATGCACCTTTTCAAACAGAGAAAAAACATTTAGGTACTTCCCAGTCTCACATGTGATCATAATCTCATTAGCCTATGCAATCTAATCAGTCTAACAGATTTTTTAAAGAACATGTGGTTTTGAACTTTTTGTGAGGCTGAGAAGGAATATTTTCACTTCATTTGGAATACCAGACAAAAGTGACTTAAACTTTTTCCATGAAACTATCTCTGAAAATTGTTGGAATAATTTCAGCCCATTCAGGGGAATTTCACAGATAAATGCAATAATAATAAAGCCCAAACTGTGAATGTAACAGGCTATTTAAGGAATTTTGCACCAAAACATCTGAAAACTTTATATTATGTTGCATTTTTGCAAATAAGTTAATATACTCTGGTTTAGTTGTTTTAGGCACTGTAAATTAAATAATAATCTGAAATGAGTTTCTTTTTCCTCCAACTGTAAAGTTTTGAATACCACAGAGTGCCTTGGTTATTACTGCTTTCAGAAACTAAGGCTCAATGCAACATCTTTGTAAAGTATTTTGGGAAAGTACTGCTCAACTGTGGTTTAGGTCAAGTCACGATTCAAGTTGTCTATTAATTTATTAACAATGTGTAATAATTGGCATTCAGTTAAACATAGATTCAGAATTAACATCAGCAATAAAGTGAAATATTAGGTGCGATTAATATTAGATTAACTTACAGCAGAGAATTAATCACAGAATGTTAAGGGGTTGGAATGCACCTTAAACATCATCTAGTTCCATCCCCCCTCCCATGTGCAGGGACACCTCCCACTAGACCAGGTTGCTCAAGGCCTTTTCCAACCTGGCTTTGAACATTGCCACGATTGGGGCTTCCACAGCCTCCCTGGGTAACCTGTTGAGTGTCTCACAATGCTGACAGTAAAATGTTTCTTCTTAATATGTAATGTAAATCTCCTCTCTTTAAATTTGTACTAATTACTCCTTGTCCTGTCACTACACTTCCTGACCAAGAGTCCCTCTCCAGCTTCCCTGTAGGCCCCTTCACATACTGGAAGTTTGCTGCGAGGTCGCCGTGCAACCTTCTCTTCTCCAGGCTGAACAGCCCCAACTTTCTCAGCCTGTCTTCATAGGGAAGACAGGCTCCAGTCCTCTTATCTACTTTGTGGCACTTCTCTGTATTTGCTCCAATAGTTCCATGTCCTACTTGTGCTGGAGAC
>JAWWLV010000100.1:26573833-26599949 GCA_035041135.1 Platyrinchus mystaceus | reverse complement strand
CCCTCTCCCTCTCCCTCTCCCTCTCCCTCTCCCTCTCCCTCTCCCTCTCCCTCTCCCTCTCCCTCAAGTAAAGCGATCACGACTTCGTGCAAACAGAGGCCACATCGGCCGCCGCTCGGCGGGGCCGCAGCCCCGGGGCAGGGCGGAGCGTTCGAGGGGAGCGCGGGGGGCGGCAGCACCACGGACAGCTCCAGCTCCAGCTCTCCAGTTCCCCCCGGCAGCCCCTCCTGCCGCGACGGGCCGGGCCGGGCGTGTTCCCCACCCCCGGCTCCGGGGGAAACCCCTCCTCCTCTGGGGCTAGCCTTAAAAATACCCTTTGCTGAAAGGCCCGCATCTGCATACGAGTGAAATGCGGTGTCGGGCCGTCGTCCTCCGCATTTCACAGGCCACTTAGTGAGCCTCACTTTAGCTACCAGAAATTGGTGTTACAAGGGGAGATAAAGGTTTCTCGGGTCTTACTGCACTGGTATGGTGCAAAGATTCGGGGAGGTAAGAAGTCCCCACTTTTTCGTTCAGGTATGATTCACAACCAGCTCAGCTGGTTAGAGCTAATAGTGTTAATAATGCCGGGGTTCAGTCTCCATACAGGCCATTCCTTTAAGAGTTGGACTCAATGATCCATGTGGGTCCCTTCCAGCTCAGAGTATTCTGTGATTCTTGAAGTTGTAATTACCCTCACTTCTTTCACTGTGAAGTGCCACAAAAGTGAATTGTTTCCTTACCTCAGTGCAGGAACGTGACCTTTAATGGGCACATGGGATATCTAAGCTCATTCTCGGGATGTTTGCATCATATTTCTACTTCATAACGCCATTCTCTGCTTTTTAATCCTTTACCAATCATGCTATCTGCTTGTTTAGCTGCATCTTAAACAATTAGCACATAATATCAAAACTATTAATTACTTTCTTGGCATAACACTTTAGAAAGGTGGGGCTATACGACTGAGAAAGCAATCTGTTTTCAGTACAAAATGGTGCAGGCAATTTCCACCGCCAGCAAACAGAGGAGTGGCAATTGGTGTGGCCAATGAAGACTGTCTATGTAAAGTTTACATTTGTGTGTTTATTTGCAATACTTGGAAAGTTCCTATAATTGAAACAGGCCTAGTGCCAAATTCTGCTTTGCTACTGTTTCTGCACTCAAATAGGTAGAAATGAGTGGAGTTTCACTCAGGATAAAGAGCTTCTTGATATAAACTGTTGTTTCTGGTTAATTAATTGATCATTTAAATGTGATCCTGTGACTTCCTAGTGTTTGGGTTTGGTTTTTTGTTTGTTTTGCTTTTCTTTGCTCTTTCATTAATGAGTTTTCCATTCAAGCACTGGGTGCCATAAAAATGAGAAAATAAAGATTCTTCAGAGCTCTATGTTAAATAGAAGGAAACAAGTGGAATAGTTTCATCTATATACTCTAGTATGTAGACCACTGTGCAGTGAAAACATCCGAGTAGTGAATGGTTTAGTTTAGCATTAAAAAGACTGAAAGGTAATCTTTACAGCAGCTGCATTAAATAGGAATATTATAGAATCAGTTTGGTAGAAACAGTATATTGATCCTGATTCTCAGGACAGACGAGCAATAAAGAAAAAGGTTTCTGATAGGGCTTTGGTGCTAGTGATATATTCATAAGGTAAATAAAACCAGCCTAAGTCTACCGGAATTTTTGAAAGCTTTAGGCAGGTCATATAATTTTAACAAAGAAAAAACAGGAAAATAATGTTTAAAGAAAGATAGGCTTTCTACTCAAGTGTTTAATTCATTAATCCAAGGCTATGTGGTAAAGAAGATAACCATATTCAAAAATATTCCTTCACACTGCTTTCTGAACAGGGTAACATTCCTTACAAAACTCTTGAAGTAACGCTATCAAATACACACAAATGAGTAGATAAGGAGTCCTTCATAACTTTTCCTGCAGTTCAGGAAAACCCACACTTGCCATTAGGAAAAAGTAGACTTTCCTCCAACAGGCTGCTTCTGGCTTCTGCAAATTCAAAATTGCCTGTTTTCCTGAAAAAGAACTGGAACTCCACCCACTTGTGAATATATGATATTCCAGCCGGAAAGCACTTGCTTTGGAGCTGGAATCTCAGGCAGCATTTTCCTTTTGGTCTGAATATGCAATTGTGGTTTGAAGGACAGTTTCACTCTCCAGTTGATGGTAGCTTTAAAGAAGCGGTTACACAGTTGGAAGTGACTTCTTCCAGTTTCAAAATAAATCATGGAAAGGTGAGTCGTACAATCATGACTTCAAAATGATCATTTAGGGAGATGTCACACCTTTCACAATTATGTTAAAAGTGTATGCTGCAGGCATATTAAATATGTATATGAACATTGACTCAAGTGCAGCTTACAACAAAGGAAAATGTTACAACAGATTTTCTTAATTTTCACTGGTTTGACACCAGAGAAATTGAAGTTCTTCCAAAACATTATTTTAAAATTAGAGCAAACAATTCATTAGAATCATAGAATAATCTGAGTTACAAAAGACCTCTGAGATCATCAAGTCCAACCCTTGATCCAACACTGCCGTGGTTACCAGACCATGGCACTAAGTGCCACATCCAGTCATTGTCTCAATGTAATTTAGGTTAAATATCTTTGGATTTTGAAAAAACTTGACAATAAGTTATTTCTGCAGAATAATCTACTTGTATCATGTTCTCATAAAGTAGGTGCAAATGTTAGTAAAAATCCTTACTGTCAGTTATGTTACTGCTTTCAAAGGAGAGAACTGACACCATTGACAGGAAATTATCAGGGATGCCTGCCAGGAATAATGGGGTATCATAGGACAACAGGAAAATTTGGAGGTATTTGAAAACAAAACAAAATTACACAAACAAGCAAAACAGACTGAAAGGTTTTAAAATCCTCAAGCTTCGTGATGACTGCAAGAGCAGTGTACTCTCCCAAAACATCAGCTGTTTACTGTCCAGTTCTCTTGCCAACTGTACCTCACAGTAGTTATGTGCCACCACTGGCAGTCTGCTTAGCTGTAAGCAAAGGGTGAGCATTTGATGCCCCCTGCAAACACTAATTGAATATAACAGGGAGATTTAATCTAAGCAGGGGCAAATCTGGATTTCCGAAAAAAATATCTATTTTTTCTTTGGTTTCTTCTGCTTGGTTTGGTAAGAAATTAGGCTGATTATCACCAGGGAGGAAAAAGTTATTGGCAGGTTTGTCCAAGATATGTTTATTTCCAATTGACATCCTTTAATGATTTACTTTTTGAGTAGAAGGTGCTATTCTTCCCTTAACTCGGTCTCCTTCTTTGGGAAGTAGGAAAACAGACAGCACTGGTGACCTAACACTCCTTGCCTGGATCAAAATAAATATGCAAATAAGTCAGAACAGAAATGCTGGGTTTGGATTTCTTTCAAGTGGAAGTATAAACACTAACTCTAATTTAGTTTGTTTCTTTGGAATAGGATTGACAATGTTTTGTAAGTTAATTTTCTCTTTTTTACTGAGTTGTTCTTCGTTTATTCTTTCAAAGAAAGTGGACATCAGCACTACAAAACACTGCATAGACACAATTCTGGCAATTTTATAGCTATTTGCGAAACTGTGTTTGCAATGAGCTCTCTGTGTGCACTGATATTCTTATTGAAGGTGTAAGAATTATGGATTCAGTGAGAGAGACCTTGAAAGGTGCTTCCACGTTTCGTTGTAGTGTTGGATATGCTATTTGCTTCCTTCTGGCTCTTTGATAAAACGTTTTTCTAGGACAGCTTAATCAGTGGTAGAGAAAGTACTCTACTAGAAAAACAACAGAAAAACAACTCAACCCTCACAAAAGAACCAACCAACCAACCAAACAAACAAACAAACAAAGAAACAAGCAAACTAACCCCTAAAAAACTAAACCCAACCCAGTTATTTTCTTGTGTCAAAAAGCTGTATGTTACTAAAACACAAGCAGATGTTAGCTGACCATCTCCTTTGTAAGCTATCCCTGATTTTGTTATCTGGGAGCAATGTCCTTTTTCTTCTAGTAGAAAGAGTTCCCTCATACACAGATGGCCCAGTGGTTTGGTCCTGATAAACCGCAACATCAAAAAATGTGCTGCCTAGATCTAGGGTTTTTATTACTCAATTTTTAAAAAACTTTTATTTTGTGTGCCTTCACATCCAAAGGTGCATCTGGCTACAGAGAAAGACATGAATGCACAATCTAGGACACATTATTCAGTTTAAAAAGTCTAGCAAAGTCTTGCTTTTGTGACATCTGTGGGAACTGTGGTAATTGTCGCAAAAGGATTGGGAATCTAAGTAAGAATTCTCATGTTGCCATGATTTGACTGTACAGTGCTGAGCAAATCAAATCCCTCTCTCTCTTTGGCTGCCATATACATGCAAGGACTGGGATCATAGACCTGCAGGACAGCAGGACAAAGGCTGGTGAACTTCAGATATTTTCAATATAAAAAGTCTAATTGTTAAAACTACCATGACTGCTGTCCATGGGATTTATGATTCTGCAGTTCCAGGGAACTCTCGTCAACTGTCTGAAGAAGGGGTTGAGTTAAGTATGTGCTGAGGGCTAAGCCATGCTGAACATGTCAGGCAGATATCAGGCATATTCTACAATAAGTAATCCTGTTGCCGAGTTACATAAAATTCACTGCATTCTGGTCTGGAATTAAACATTTAATCAGTTAGTTCCTCAAGTGTATGTACATAGATTTATACTGTTAATAACACCACTTCTTCTTAAGCTGCAATGCATCATTCAGATTGCATTGAAGATTCAGTCACGTTGTGTGAACTTTTTCTATTTTCATCAAGAGTGTGGTGGCCAAGTTCAGCTGCTAAAAGCTACTGATTTGTCATTACAGTTTAGCTGCATATAAAGATACACTGAGAATCTGTAGGTTCAATTTAATCTTGGAGTAACCTGTCCTTATCGATTGCGATGTCTTTACAACTATGTATTTATATCTGCTCAGGTACAGAGGAGAAAGTTACAGTCAACTCACGTTGAATGATTCGAAATGGGGCTGGGGTCTTGGAGACAGTGTAATTTAGTGCATTATTACAACATACTTGGAATATGAAATATGATTTACCTGAGCCCACAGACATCAAAGTGTAATTTTTTTTTTCCAGTCTTTATTCATACCTCCTGTCAGCTGATTGAAAATTGAGATTTGCTAGCTGAGTGCTTAGTGAATATTTCTGAATTTTTCACTTGGCAGCTGTGTCTGTCCTATCTTTCAGTAAGGAACACAGGGAGGAGATTAAAACATTTTTAAAAGCTGACCTGCAAAGAATTTGTATTAAAATAGCTTTTGTCTTAAAACATGAAGTTTTAAGAAAAGAGCATTAGGAGTTTTCTTTCCCCTCTAGCCCAATTTGCTTTGTAGATCAGGTTGAGAATTAGTTGTTAGGAATACCAAACCTGATTTTGCCAACCTGGCTGACAGACTAATGAGAATAGGAGGAATCTGTATTCAATGCAGCCATTTAAACCCCAAGATATGAGTCACCATGTAACATGCTTTAGATTATCACATTATAACCTTCAGGCATTTTTATGATCTTTAGCCTGTCTAATAATTATGTCAGTTCCCAGGGTCATATTTTCAAACCTATTTAAAAAGCTAAGATCTTTCTTTGACCAAATTACAGAAGCACAGAAACTGTGCGAATCAAAAAAATGGGAAAGAGAATAATGTCAATTACCATACTGGTCACACCAAAATACTTAAAAATTCATCAAAATGGTGGAGTATTGTTTTGACTCTAACCACATCATTCTTTCTTCAGAGCAGTCATTAAATGCTAGGAGTAGGTGTTTAGCTGAAAACTAGAATGTTTTCAATTTTCAAAAAGTGGTGTCTTTCCTAATGTTGAATTTTCAGTTCCTTGCTTCTTGTAATCTCACAATTTCCTGTATTCTTCAGTCTTCATACAGTTTTCCAAAATAAAGGAGACATCCACGCTGAAAAGTCAACTTTACCCAATGTTCTTAAACATCAAAAATCAGACTGCTCACTGGCTTTGTCTTTTGCTATTTGTCATTCAAAGCACTTTTTGAATGACTAGAAAGAGGAAACATGGATATGCAGGTGATGTCTGAGGCTTTGGTCAAACCCTATTGTTAGGCAGACAGCAGTATTAGGTTTCTGTGCTGCAGGGGTGATGGCACAGGAGAGAAAAAAAGCACGGGGTGAAAATTTAGTTGCTTTCTAACCTGCATTCCATTTTTTAATATGGACTGTTTTTCCTCTTACTTTCTTAATGAATTTGTTAAAAAGTGTGTATATCTTCAGGGTATGCTGCCAAAACTAACAGTACGTAGCCCCAAAGCGCCAAGGGATGAGTTTTGTGTCTGAGCCTGAATCAAGGCCAAACTTGGGGATATAGTAGATCTGATTAAAGACATTCAGTATTTCTGTGTGACTGATGATGGGATGGTGTTTGATGTTTGAATTCCTTTACTATTCTGTAGTTTTAATCTAGAACACCAGTGAGTAAGACCCATCATCCAGTCAACTTGCTTGCGAAGTGTTTACATAAGTAAAATAAGCTTCAGTAAAATGTAGAGGGCATATTATCTGTGCAGTATCTGTCCATGTAACATGTGCTTTTGTAAAGTCTCTTCCCTACATTTCTAAAACATGATTTAGTCTTTCTCTGTGCTCCACTTTGGGTTTACTGGTGTTTCTAACTCATTCTTGTGACCTGAAGTGTATCCTTTCTACAGTTTTGGACACAGCTAAGCACTCTGTTTTCTTGATAAGGTTCTCTTCTGTTTAAATAATTTCAGGAGATGCTTGTGTTATGATTAGGTCTGTAGGTGCAGCTAACAGTGAAAGTTAATATCTTTCATAAAAAAGCAAGAGTAATCAGGCAATCAAACCTATTTTTACATGTGTACAAATACTTTAATCTTCACTGATAAAGTTTTCTATACAAGAATCTCTAAATACAAAATTCTGCTGTAAAAACACTCTTATTATTCTTAACTGTCATAATTATAGATAAATGAGAAGTCACAATGTGGTCAGGAAAGGCCTACCTTGATACTCTGTTGGTTTCTAAAAGCCCATGACCTTGGACTTAAGCTATAGCTGGTTTACTTTTAACATGAGAACACAAATGCCTTCTGTAAATAGAATATTGAAAGTGGTTTGTCTTGTAATTTGTCAAAGGATCAGTGAAATGTGAGTAGATGGAACAATAAGTGTGGTTTAACTATCAAAAATTTCAAGGCAAGCTTGGTAAAATCAGAGGGTCTTGACACAAAATGTTTTAAAATATCTTCAAATTTATAATTCGGCAATGCTAGAATCTTTGTGATTGAAATAATGCATATATGAGTTCATCAAAGAGATGGCCTATTTTATAATACATGCATAGATTAGGTAGTTTTAAGCAATAAAGAGAGCATGTTATGCTATGGTTTAGAACAAAACCTGAGGAGATCTGTGTTATCTGTGATTTATTGTTTTCTTATTAGACTGGTTAAACTGTTAACATTTCCATCATTAAAACTCCATTTAGTCTCTCTCTCTCTATTTTTTTTTAATTTTACTGCTAAAGCCTGTTAAGCCTGCATCATATTGCATTCAAAATTTCCTATGTATTCGGTGTTTTCTACAAAAGTTTTGATAAGACTACCTAACAAAGAGCAATCCCGTTTAGAAACGTGGGTTGAGATATTTTTCTTTATCAGTAAGTATAGTTTCCTCATGGTTGATGAGGCACTGTTATTCTGGAGATCCTATCTGCAGGGTGATAGCGAACTTTTCACTGCTTGCAACCTTAAGACACCCTCCTGAAAACAGTTACCTGACTAGCCTTGTTTCTCACGCTGGTATATTACAGTATTCCTCTTTATGTTTCCATTTAGCTTGGTTAGATATAGTCATTGTAGTGCTGTGGCCTTTCATAAAATTAATCCAGCTGAAGGATAACCATCTGTCTGTAAGCCACAGAGGGTGCTCAAAGTGGGGAAAAGACAATGTAGGCTTATCACTCTGCACAGGTGTGCATCTTGTTCTCTGTCAGCAAAAGCAGCTCAGGATGATTTGTGATGCTGAACAACTAGTTAGCAACATCCCATTTTAGGGGCAGGAGTAGCTTCTGACTCCCTCATTGTTTTCCTGCAGAGGCTGAGTAGTCAGACATGCAGCAGCTACCAAGCCTGGAGGGAGGATACAGCTCATTCGCTGCTTTTGCTGCTCCTGTTGATGTGTGCGCTACACGGAATTATCACATGCTTGTTCTCTTGGGGTTTTTGGGGACAGCCTGTGAGGCTGCTATCAGCCACGTTTGGGCATGTGTTTGTTTTCAAGTTACATATTCACAAAAGGTGATTGTCTGGGAAACACAGGTGGTTTGCTTTCTCTTGCCTCCGGAATGGGCATTGCGCCCACCTCTCATAGCATCCGTGCCCATGAGATACCATTCCTATAGTCTCAGATACCTTTAACCATTGTGCAGTCCTCTATAATGCTGTGAGTATTAACTCCAAGTTTTATTTAGGTATGAAACCTGATTGGAAGTACTTGCTTCTATTGAAAAGGAAAAAAAGGTTTTATTTACAATAAGGGTAAGCTAAAGTGTGGTTTGTTCTTTTTTTCTTTCAGCTACTGATTCCTGTTGTGTTTAATGCATCTTCCAGACTATGTGTAATCTTGCAATGACTCTTAACACACTAATGCAGCATATCTGCTTGATCATATCCCTCAAGCCAGCTGCCCCCTACAAAGTTTAACCTTTTGCAGCTCAGGAGCCCTTCTACTGTTACTCCCAGAAATATTTTTTTTTTTTTTATGTGAAGTGCAGCTTCCTGTCTGACTTCTCACTGAGGGCTGACAGGGTTTCTGCAGCTGGCAGCACAGCTTCCTGTGCAGAGGAAGTTCATTAACATCACAGCCTAGTGCCTGCTTCTCATGTCTTCTTTCATCAGGTTTGCTGCAGCCTGTCTGGTTGGGCTCCAAAGCAATGACTACACTAAACTGAGAGGCAGAAGCCTCTGGTGCAGGGGTGTACCAGCGGCTGCAGCTGGTGGAGTGCTGGCCTGCCAAGAGCAGGTTAGTGTTGGTTGGTGGCATTTTCAGGGGTCTATAGTGTGTATCAGGCGTGTGATTTCCTCCACATGTGGTGGACATAGCTTGTTCAGTTGAACAGGAGGGCTTCTGATCGGCAAACTTTTTTGAGGATTTTGAAAGCAAATTTTAAAAGATAAAAAGTGGTTGCTTAATGGTCAGCACTTAGAAAGTGAAGAATCTTGGGAGACTTAGAGAATTGTTCCTTATAGCCTTAACTTTATTCTTTTACATTTTGTGACTCTATGCATATCTGTGTAGCACATGTTGGTTGATGAGCTTTGGCCACCTAGGTTTATGTTGTATCTGTGGTGTTGCTGAGAGGTGACAGTGAAGTAGAGCACCACTGCTGTGAGTGTTGAGTGAATAAGGCCTTTAACAATAAATATAACATAGTTATTTGCCTGTTTGTTTTTCCTTTACCCCCAAAAGACCATTTTTAACAGCATCAGGCGTAAGAACCAGGACATGCTCACATACAGTGAGGAAGTGATTAAAAGGCTACTGCAAAACAGGAACTCACAGTAGTGGAGAAATGGGGAGTGTGGTGAACATGCCATTCATCTGTGGATAATGCTTGCAAGCAATGAGATACTGCTGTTAATGGATGGACAGAGGTCATACCTGTGACAGATGTAATACCTGGCCATGTGGGCTGCAAAAACAGACCAGGCAGGGGGGATGGGGCAGGGACAGCAAAGGTATAGGTGTTTAGTGCACTCCAGGCCCAATAGAGATGGCTCCTGCTTTTGGGGTTGGCAATAGACAACTCCATGTCTGTGGGAGATGACAGGTTGCTCTGAGGCAGAATTAGGTAACCGGCCCCACAGTTTCCATGCTCTGCCACAGATTTCAAAGCCAACGTAATTTTTTCAAGCACATGCTGCTTGATGATGACCTTTAGTCTTTGTGCTCACCACTCTCACCGGGGATGACAAATATGGTGCCCCACCTCCCACCTGCCGTCCCGCCTCGCCCCCTCCTCGCCCGCAGCCCCACTCCCTGTCGGGGCAGTGGACCTGACTGTTTGTTTGTTTCTTTGTTTTAAAAGTTGCAATAGCAGAGAAAAAAAGCTGCTAAGTGCCACGTTGTAGGCGGATGCGAGTTTTAGGAGAGATACGTGTGCCACCTAGAGGAAGCGCGGCCGCCTGAGGGGAGACGGACTGGACGGGACTCGCGGCGGGTTTGGAGCAAACTGAAATGGACATGGGGGACCTGCGAGAAAACCCTAGCAGCTGGCAATGACTGAACTTCCTTAGGAAACCTCAGTAAATGTTAGGCTGCATCTCTGTTTGCAAAGCTTTTGCGTATCCCTGGAAAAGACGCTAAGAATGCTGTAGTTTTTTCTATTCCAATAAAAGACAGAATGCCTTTGTTTGCATATTTGAGTAGTCCTAGCATTCATTAGTGCTGTCTAATTCCTAAGATGCAGAAAGAAACAGCTCCGACCTGGCAAAAACAGATTTTATCCTCCCTTCTTGCCAAAACATTCAATCTTAGTCTGTGTGTCCTTGTTTCATGAACCTTGCACAGTCTGAAGCTTCTGACATGTATCCACTTTAGATCTGCAGACAGAAAGTTCAGGAGATTTCCCGTTCAGAATGAGGCCACACAGAGGGAAGCAGATGGAAAACAAAGTTAATTTCACTTTGAGGAGTGGGAAATGTAAGGCAGTGGAAGAGAAGAAAAAGCAGAATAGAAAACAGCAAAGACTAGGAAAAGGGCGGTGAAAGCAAAGAAATTCACAGGGCAAATATGGTTCCCTTTTATTCCCTCAACATCATTGGTCCTTGGCAGAACAGCTTCCCCAAGAGAAGGCAGCTGTGATGAATGTTGTTCATCTAGTTCCCTGTAGTACACCTTAATTTATTAAGATCCTTTATTAAGATCACAGGCATCCAGATGATCTGCTTTTACATAAGTCCCACCTTATATACCAGGACCTTGTTCACAAAGGACTGACTCCTGAATGGAAGTGATTTCAGTGAATACTTTAACTTGTTCTCTCAAATTGCTGTTTGCAATGCCCATCCCTCTGTGAAGTTGGGAATGCAGGGACACCTGCTGAAGTTGTGTAATTCAAAGCAGTGCTTGGTTGTGAGAGTGTTAGCAGCCTAAAAGCGAGAGGCAGAGCCTCATAACCTCATTCTCTATACCCTCCATCTTGCCATGTAGAAGAAAATCTGTCCTGGTTTTGGATTCTTTCCTTTCCATTCACTGTAGTTCCATTCACTGAGAATTTGGGTGATGACTATTTTGCATAAATATAGAGCCTTAATTGTGACTAACCCCATGCCATAAATACTTGTTCAGGTTGGACCTATGCCAGCAAGGAGATGACTCTGTGTGAAGTTATGTGCACAATGCTTCTTTTGGGTAAGACACCCTTAAATTCTGCAGGCTTGAATCTTCAAGCACTGCTGTAACTGCAAAGCAGCATTTTGGTGTGGCAGTCATTGCTTGACAAGGTCAGCTTGCTGTTCTCAGGTCATGTGTTTTGGTGAACTGATCTTGTTAAGGTGAAGTGTCGCATCCCTGGGTCATAGTTTAAAGCTGAAGGAGCAGAAGTCTTGTTAATTTGAAGTCTACTGAGCACTGGCTCCTTGGAGACATGTGCAAGTTGAAACAGAGTGAAGTACCCTGAAATTGCTGCTGCAAAATGTACACAGTAGTGCAAAGCCAGCTTGTCATATTTGATAACTTTCCACTGAGTTCAATGTACTAAAAGATGTTAAAACTTCATTGGAAGACTTCTAAATAGAAGCTATCGTGACTCAACGGCTTTAAAGGACAGAAAAATTTCCCCAAAGCTTTTTATCATATTACTTACAAAGCATTTTGCAGTAATATTTAATAAGCAGTACACTCTATAGCATCCATTGGCTGTTTGACACCTTGAGGTACTACAAATCACAAACCAATGAACAACAACCAATGTGAAGTATTTTGTCCTGTAGGTATTTCACTTGTTCACTGGCAGAAATTGAGACAGGTGCAGAAACAGAAGGGCAAGCTCAGGTCACAACTCGTAACCTGTCTCCTACTCCATGATACAGTATAATGTGATCTAACTAGTGTAAACATGATGAAGCTTCCCCATCTGTGTATGAGGAACAGGCAGCCTCATCTCCTCTCATTTATTCTGCCCTATTTAATGAGATTACTGTCCACTGAGGTTGGCCAGTTCTGTGGCTGATCCCCTGTGCAGCAGCAAAAAGATTTGCATCTTGGACATTGCACAGCAGCAAGGAGCAATACTGGGCAATGGTTCTTGCAAAAGCAGGTACCTCATGGTGTTTAGGACATCTTTGTACAACATCAGGTGACATACACAGGCATACTCGCACTACCTTTGAGCTACCTTGCTTGGTTATTGTAGTCAGGGTGAAAGTGCTTTTAATTGCTCAATATTGAGCAATTAAATATGCTCCTGCAAATTCATCATTTCTGATACCCATATTAGGACAAAAAAACATCTAAAGCAAGTCTGAGAGCATGTACACACTAGTGGTGCCTGCCTGTTGCAACATAGTCTGCTGTTTTTCTAGTGTGGTGAAACTCATTAGCTCTTTTGCTGTGTGTAGAGGAGTGGTAATGTTCAGCTTCCCACTGCAGAGGAGAAGAAAAATAAAGTCTTCCCAGTATGACAAGATGATAAATTAACTTCTTAGAAGTGAATAGAGGATAAATTGACTTCTTAGAATATGAGGGGTGAAGTCTCGAGTAAATGACTCATAAGTGGATGAAGAGGTGGCTGCAACTTTGTATTTCTTACCAGAACCTTTGTGTTGGATGGCATCACAGGATCAGGTGTAACATCAAAAATGAGATGTGGGGGGGAGTCCCTTTCTCTTTTTAACAGACAGAAAGTTTTCCACCCAGGGAAATGTGGTTCTTGTAACCCATCATGGATTCTGCATCAGCAGGCAGAATTTTCAATTAAATCACTTTGATCCTAGATCTTCCTGGAGAGGAGACAGTTTAGATATTGTTCAGTTCAATTCATTATTTCCAAGTAGACTCCTGGGGGCATCATGGAATTTTGCAGCCTAGAGGAGGTGCTTACTAGGAGCTGAAATCAGAGTTCATTTTTATTGTGATATGCAGTAACAAGAGGGAGAAAGCTCAGCTGAGAAGTAAATTACGTTACATTAGTTTTGAGGTCTAAGAAATGCTTTCAATTTGTATCATGTTTGGTTCCAGCAAGCCAGTCTTGCTTCTGCAAGCAAGATATATGGGACACTGTATGACTGTGAAAAATGAAACAATGTGCAGGAAATATTTCTTTGCAGGATCAGTGCTGTAATTACCTGGTCTGTGTGCATCTCTAAGGAAAATTCTTATTAGTCGGATATGTATTAAAGAAAAGTGTTTCCAAGGGCATGTCACAACTCCCACTTAGAATACACAATGATTGATCTTAAAAAAGAAAAAAAAGAACCTCACAAGGAAACACCATAAAGAAACCAGTGCTATAAGGCAGTTCCATCCATATAGGCATTGTTACTTGACTTTCATTTCTGAGGAAGAATCTATTGCATATTATAGTAAATAAGATTAAATATGAAAACATGTGCTAGGGACAAAAATGTTTACTTATCCACGGTTGGTCATGTTTAGCAACATGAGGTAGTTTAAAAATTATTAAACATTTAAGAAAAAAAAAGCATTGTGCAAACTTAGGACTGTATACACTGTATCTGTAAACTGTGACTAAAGGTGAAACATTTTTAAAATGCCTCTGATAATGAAAAAAATTATTGAAAATATGTCTTAAATGGCTTGAACAAAATGCTCATTGTGTGTGCACAAAATGGTTTTATTCAGAAGTCGTTCCTGGATTTAGACCCTAGTGGGGTTCAGATGCAGAAAGAGCAAAGGATTTGACAGCAGGAGAGCTGGAATCCATAACAAACACCTTTTTAATTTAGGGAAATAACACTGATGTTATTTGGAATGGGAGAGTTGAATTTGATTATTTTTTCCTGAGTGCCTGGAGTTTCCACCACATGCGCTGATATTCTCACAAAAAAGTCTTTAGTGTGCAAGATATTGAGGTCAGACACTGAACACCACCACAAAACTGCATGACAGGTTCCACCTCAAGATTTGAGACTTTCCTTTTGTCAAATGATAACAAAGCACAGGGTGTTGTCTTTTCTTTTTCTATTAGCAATTATATCCCACTGTGTTTCCTCATTCTTTGCTGTCTTGTGCATGCTCATGGCTCCTTCAAAATCAGGCCTTGTGAGCACTCAGAAGAGTGCCCAAATACACCAGGTGCTTTTGGAAAATTGCACATACAAATTTGGCTCCTGATTTCCCAGCATGAAAATCTTTCCCACTTTTGCTCATTCACACTCTGTAAAATACCCCTAAACAAAGAACTTAAAATTTGTCACAATGAGTGAAAAATGGCAAACAAGAAAGAAGATGGTTTTGCATGCTTGCTTTGGAACCGATACCTTCACTTAAAGGAAAGTACATGTTTCTGAGCAATGTATTAAAGACCTTTTCCTTTTTTTCAAGCTTTCTTCTCACACAGTCTGAAACTGTGTGATTTTTCTCTATGATAATTTCTTATCTTTCTTCTTTTTGCTGTTATTGTTTCATTTTGTGGGGCACTTGCTGGTTCAGCTGGAAAGAGAGGAACTTCAAAAACTAGAAACCAAATTATAGATCAAATTAGCCCTAAATATAGTTTGGAATAACAAGTTTTGGCTCTTCTCTCCAGAGAAACAACTTTACTAGCTGCTTTAAAAATCTTCCAGTCCAACTTAAGCCTCTTTTTTTTTTTTCATACATTTTAGATACAGTGGAAGCACAGTCAGTATCTTTAGAACCTGCATTACTCAATGGGCAGGTTACAACATGACTTAGGCCAAAACCGTTTTCATCTCCCTTTGGGTTGTTTCACTGGAGATGAGTGCTACTATTTGCACTTCTGTCTTCCTTACTGGCTCATGTAGCCTTATCAGAGAGATGGGAACTAGTACCTCTTCTTGTAAATGTTGGCAGCTGGGAGTGGAATCACAGCTGAGTAAATACTGTGACAATCTTGTTCTGAATGATTAATTTTGATGTTTGTACATGACAAGAAAAATTACATATGGTGGTGAGCAAAATGGGTCAAGGCTGTGTTTGTGGGCAAAATAGAAGTGGCTGTGTCACCACAGAAAACCACACAGACCACCAGTTGCTGCAAACTGTAGTGAAAGTTAACACAGACCTAAGCAAATGGGACCTAGCTATGGATCCAGCCTAATGTTTCCCACCTACAGATTTTGTCAAACCCCTCTAATGCATAAAGTTTGGGATGATACAGAGCCTACATTTCCATTTCTGTGTTTGCTTCGCCAGTTTTCAAGGTGTCATTGTTGTGAGTTTGCCGACTAGCCCACCACTGGGGCTGCAAATAGTTTTACCAGGTGGATTTCTGGAGCAAAGCCAATAAAAAATTTTAGTAACACCTCTGCCAATTACATATTTAAGAAAATGGAAGAGAAGGTTGTGACGCAGAAGAGATAAGAGCTACGAGGAGCAAAAGAATTAGGAGCCATGGAGGGGAAGGCAGCAGGTCCCAAGTGAGGCCAGGCCTCCCTCCTCGCCCGGCCATGGGCTGGGGGTAGGTGTGGCATTGAAGCCCCTCTGGCCAAGACATGTAACAGAGTAGAAAAAAAACTCTAAAAGAAAATTGCCTGGACAAGACTGTTGCAGAAGGAACTCCAGGCAGAAAGATAACGGAGCTTCCAAGGTCGTAGCTAGCAGCCGCAGGAGATAGAGAAGCCTGAAGAGGGGAGTTCTTACTCTTCCCACCCCCACTTCAACAGGGAAAATACTGAAAATTAAAATCCCTGCCATCTCTGGAAGATTATTGAGGTGAGGAGACCCCCCTGCAGCTCATGGAGGAGGCTACACTGAAGCAGGTGGATGCACAAGGAAGATGTGACTCCATGGAAGGCCTAAGATGAAATAGAGTCCTACCAGAGACCTGTAGCCCATGGAGAAAAGACCTACGCTGGACTGAGTCAGCCCGGGTAGGATGTGTAATCCCAGTGAGGGATCCATGCTGATGCAGCTGAATTTGAGACCCCACAGGAAACAGAGGTGGACTCAAAAAACCACTATCCCCTCTGGCACAGTGGGAAAAGCATGGTAAAGCAAATGTCCCTTTGCAGTCCGTGGAGGACCCCATAGGGCCTGGGTAAGCCCCAGCCTCCAGTCTTAACCCAGGAGGGGGTAGGCCCAGTCCTGAAGTCATCACGGAAGAGAGAGAAAGAGAGACAGTTCCAGCTGCAACGAATCGGAACTGTCATCTTAGAGATAATAAAAGAAGAACTTTCAAATACTGCAGAATTGTTTAGAAAACCTGTGGCTCTGGAAGTGGAAAAGTGACTGCTTTCTCCTCCTGAACTGATACAAAGGGCAGAGGAGTACTTCTGTAAATACATAGTATTTTTACCTAGTTAGAATTGCTGTATATATAATTCTTTAGTTTTTATCTTGTTAAATCCTAATATTATTTCCCCCACATCAGACCTCTTCTGTCTGCATAAACTTTCTCTCAACTTATAACACTTGTGTGGGGGGTGAGGAAATTGGCCCAGGGCAAACCCACGACAGTCATAGATACATTACTGTGACCAAAAAGGCAGCTTGAATAGAATAAGAAAAAAATCTTCAAAACCAACACAGACTGTAGGGGCTTAGCTCATTATTAACTGTGTGTCATTCTGCTTGACTTCGTCCTAAAAAGGGATAGCAATTAGATAATAATGCAATGAAGTCCAAGTCTTGCAGGCTACTCATTAGTCTTTTGCAACCAGGTGAAAACTGCTACTCTTTCATGTCCACACAGAATAACATGTGTGTTATTCCTTCAGCAATAACACACATTCTGGAGAGAGATGTATGTCATCCTGACACAGTCCCGCTGTTCCTGTTTCTGTGTTTCCCATCATCTGGGTGTCATTTGGAAATGACCACAGGAAGATGGCATGGCCAAATTTAGATTCTGGAGATCCTTGCTTAGCATTGTTTAACCTTAGAGACATCTGAGGACCTTGATGCACAAATTTGTATTTCCAAAGCTCTTTAGGTACGTTACCAGAACAATCTTTATCTTAGAATACACCATAAAGCCACGTGTCAGCCATGCCTGATCCTGCTGCAGTAAGCTAGGCCTTTCAACATGCTGTTTGAATGCAGTAGATATTACCACAACCTTGTTACTCAAGTAGGAATTTCACAGAAAAGCACCTGCATGATGTGTTGTGAGTGGGAGACCTTCTGTTCATTAACCTGAACTTAAACCCCTCATTTCTTTTTTAAAGGGGTTTGACTACAGCTCTCTTTTTTCCAGGTGGGTGCTGTGACCACTGGGCAATGGCATGCTCTCCTGTTGCTCTCTCTCAGCCCTGAGGTTCAATGACAGTGGAGCCAGTACCTCTGGAACTGAAAGGAAAGGTGCATCAGGAAAGGAGACAGGGCTTGGGTTCCTGTCTTCACAAAGTGTAGCAGCTTCAGTGTGAGAGGTGGAAATGTTTCAGGCTCTTTTACTTCTAACTCTGGCTCTGATTTGTGTGTGTGTGTGTGTGTGTGTGTAAAGTAGGAATTTTTTAATGTGTTTAAGGATCTTTTAATGTGGTTATGATTTGTAAGCTGAAACAAGACATTTGACAAGAAGATGACACTGATGCCCTTACAGGAGGGCTATGAACAACATGAGGATTAGCAGGGGGCAGCTTGTGTTGAAATACCTTCTCAGATATCCCTGTAGCCTAAATAATTCTCTTTCAGAAAAGAAAACAGAATGCAAGTTAGGAGAATAGAAAGGAACATAAAATCAACAAAGTTAAAATTGAAATGGGGATTAGTAGTAATTCTGAAGTATAAATGCTTAAAATTACAAGAATCAACAATCAGGTTTTCTGGTACAACAGAAACAGAGAGACTGAAAGAGCATTAGAGACTTTTTTGCAGTTTTTTAAAAGATGGAGAAGCCATGATACTGTAGATTCCTCATTTCATTTTGCAACCTTTTACCTGGGCAATATTGTAGGCAGATACTCCACACTCACTGTCTTCAAGAAATAGGTATATTGTGATCAATGGTTCCTATGAAATTAATGAACTCTGCAAAGTGAACTCTACATGCCAGATAAGAACACAAAAAGGGTAACTAAGGGATGGGATTGAGTTCTAGTTTGGCTATTCTTTGTTCTGTAGCATTGAACAAATGGCTAAATTTGAATTTATTTTGTTAGTTGCATATGCTTATCTTCACTTCGGAGGAGCTCTTGGAAGGATTAACAGGGAATTTATAAGTACCTTTATTCTCTCTTTCTCTGTGTTGAAAGACATGATTCTAGGAAAAGATGAAGGGGTCTTGTTTCAAGACATTTTTTCTGTAGATTTCCATTGGCCATGAGGAAATCACAACCTTCCCTAGTTTTCTGATCCATTGGAATGTCTCCAAATACTGCTGAAGTAACCAAAACATTAGCATTTTCTGCACTTCATTATTTATTAGTACTCTGGCTTGTTTCCAGTGCTGTAGTCATGAAAGAACTTAAAAGTTTGGGTATTGTAAGCCTTGTTACCCAAGATGATCAATAGGGAGAGTTTTTTTCTGCTCTTCTGTCAGGGAAAGGGTCATGCAGATGAGAATGCTCCAGTGTTGGTTAACACACAAACCTGGAAAGTCAGACTGTGTTGTCAGTGCTTCACACGTGTTCTGCAGCAAACACAAAAGAAAGGGAGAGAGGTAATGCTACTGGAGGTTCAGCAACTGAACACATCTCAGTGGTAGGCATCCCAGATTATGTACTAGTGTGGAGAGCAAATCTTGCTTTTCCTCTTTAGCTGCCACATAGATATACCTGTCCCCATTTTTAATCTCCAAAGAACTTTACACTACTGTGCATCCCCTTCTCCTTCTTAGCTGGTGTCCCAGCTTCATTCTCATCTGTCATCATACCTGAAACAATTCGCATGTCACGTGCTGAGCATCCCCCCTAGCAAACATGGTTGAGGTCATAGTTGAGATCATATGTTGAGGCATAGCCATATAAACCTGAGATGGATTAAGGTTTTGTGGAATTCTAGAATCATAGAATGGTTTGGGTTTGAAGAGACCTTTAGGATTATCTAGTTTAATCCCCCCATCACAGGCAAGGACACCTTCCACTAAACAAGGTTGCTCAAAACCCCATCCAACCTGAACTTGAACTCTTTCAAGGAGGAAGGATCTACAACTTCTCTGTGAAACCTGTTCCAGTGCCTCATCCCCCTCATGGTAAAGACTTCCTTCTCAATATCTAATCTAAATCTGCTCTCCTTCAGTTTAAAGCCCTTGTCCCTTGTTCACTACATGCCCCTGTAAAACATCCTTCTCCATCTTTCTTGTAGGCCCACTTTAGTTACTGGAAGGTGTTACAAGGCCTCCCAGAAGCCTTCTCCTCTCCAGGCTGAACAAGACTGATTCGTTTAGCATTTCCTTATACGGGAGGTGCTGCATCCCACTAGTCAACTTGATGACCTCCTCTGGACTTGCTTCATCAGATCGATAACTTTCTTACCTCAGGGGTCCTAGAGCTGGAAGATCTGTCTGGTTCTCATGTCTGGTCTCATGTCTGATTCCCTTACTTACACTCATCTAAAAATCTGATGAAGTTGGAGTAACAGATGCAGAACTTGAAACAGTGCTATAAGTTACAAAGAAGTAGGCCCAAGTGCAAAAAATTTTGTTTTACATTTTAGGAGGAAAATGGTCACAAATACATTTTACATGTATTCAAGACAGAAGGTCTTTGCTCTGTCAGGGTGTTATTTGCAATGTTACATAACTTCAGTTTCGGGTTTCACATATGCTAATGAAGTCATAATTTGCCTCAGGGTAAAATGACTAAGGTGTACACCTGAAAGAAATTAGAAACTGATACAACACTGATACTAAAATAGAAGAAACAGATATATAAGCAGGTCAACTAATGAAAATGTATCTGAATTCCGAAAGCCAGCATTACTACTTTTAGAGTCATGGAGGGGAAATTTCTGTAAATCATTTCCTGCTGTGAATCTGATGGGCTGTTGAACAGTGCCTATTTACTGCATTTCTCTTTCAGCTGCTATGATAAGCTCATTTATGTGAACTGTGTTGGATGGACAACTCTGGAAGGGAGGGAAGGGTATCCCTCTCTTCAAAAGCAACTGAATATGCTCAAGGAGATATGGTCCCAGACACTGAGAGATGCCCTGATTCCTGCCTAGACTCAGAGAAAAGATCAGGGACCTTGCTGCAGAGATGCTGAAGGGAGCAGGATATATCCAAAAAGTCCTAAAGTGTGGTCTTATGGTGAGCTTGTAAGAAAAATGTCTCAGCAAGTTCATCTCAAAGCTGTGGTGAGCTTCAAATCCTATCAGAGAAAGGGCAGCTGAGACTGCATCCTTTCAGATCAAGTTCTTCACACGTTTACAAAAGAAAATTCAACTGTTTCACAGAAGAAAGCCTAGTCATCACCAGTCATTGCTAGACCAGTGATGTTAGAGTAGTGCTGAGTTATTAGTGGATCTCAGAGCCACATAAACCCCTGATGTAACCTTCTCAGAGCCAAGTGCTGGACAGAGGTGATTTACAAAAGCCAACAAGCTGGTAAGGCATCCCTAGAAAAAATCTGGAGAGGTGGAGGCTTCACAAGGTGCCAACCAGCTGGAAACACGCATCTATTCAAAGTTCACAGACACAGATTTTTCCTGGAGTTAGAGAAAGTGGCAGGGTTAGGTGATACCTTGTTGGCTGTCTCTCTTCCTTCTCTGTCCAAATTCTGACCAGAAACATGGAAGACCACAGTTCATCTCTTCCTTCATCTGATTTTGACTGAATCTTGAAACAGGTATTTGCCTTCCCTAAGTATCTCCTTCTGAATGTTCTCTGTTCTGTCCAAGATGTGGAGAATCTTGAGAACATCCCAACCAGGACCTGTGCTTTTATTCCTGCTTCTGATACTGTGACATATTTTGCTTCACCAGGGAAAGTGTGAAAAACTGGAAAACATTGGTTGGCATCTCTATTTTTCTCCTGTCTTAATAGGGCCATGAAATTAACATTTCAGTAATAAACACTGGCTAACATTTTTATTTAGTCTGTGGTTTTATTTTCTGGTATAAACACCAACAGTTTGCATGCCTCCTACAGCACTGGCTTGGCAATAAAGATATAATTTCCTCCCTTTTACAATGCCACAGTAATCTCTGTCATAAAACTGTGGGAGGGGATTCTTGAGATGTTCCTGAATACAATGAGATGAAATGTGTCTGCCACAAAAGAGTTAACTTTCTTTCTCTCTGTGCATATGCTATTTATGCATCCTCTGAGAAATTCCAGAAGTCTGGGTTCATTTTATCTAAACTGAATTTTTTGTGCCCTGTTTTGGAAATGTCAAGAAAAAAGCTTTGCTGACTATGAAGAATCAGAAAGGAGGAAATGCACCTGCTAGTGTTTTCCCTAAAACATGCTTCCTTAAATGATTTAAGTTGCAGAGTTTAATAACAACAGAAACAAGAACTCATGGATATTGTAAACCTTCAGCATTGTCCTGTGTTGCCTGATGAGAGGACTCCTCTGAGAATAAAGTAGGAGTTAGTCTTTTCATATTTCTTTATTCTGTAAGAACAACAGATGAAACATTTCTGCTTTGTTCACTTTCTGGGTATGGCTACCACTGAATCAGTTTGCATTTTTGTTTCATTTCCAGGAGCTGAGAAGCTACTGATGATCTTTGTAAAATTAGATTTTTTAACAGCTAAAAAATACATTTAATACTGCATAGCAGATGTGTGTACCTGCCATTTGCACAGCAAAATGTGTAAAAGGAAGCTGCAGAGCTGCATGGATTTAAAGTGATTTGCTCTGTAAAATGTTGGAGCATTGATAACGTATTTTAATCATCCATGTCTCAGTGCAAAGACAGCAGCCAAATGACATTCTCTTTTACAATGCAGCTATTCCTTTCTCTGTCTGACTTGTGCCCCACACATAACACCATCAATGTGGGACAAACCTGCAGCAGCATTACTCCTTCCTCAGAAAGTTCTTTATGTAGGTGTTCTTTCCAAGCTGATCTTGATGGGCAACTCTAAAAAAAAAGTCATTGCTTATCACCTGAACCAGTTCACCATCCATCAGGCTGTTAATCCTGGTGATGTGTTTTTCAAACAGGTTGTATGTGCCCAGTCTCCCAGGCAGGAGGTCAGTCCTGGGAGAAATTGTGGTTTTTAACTGCCTTATTTGAGGAGCTATGTAACCACAGAGGTCATTTGGAGTAACTGTTTGGGCACAAGGACAGGAGTTATGTGTTGGAAGGGAGGACATGAGACATAGAGGTTGGAAGCCATGGTGGGAGCATACACAATGAGGGCAGAGAGGTTACTGTCTCTGTTCATCATATACTCCATTTATGCAGGTACACTAATCAGACCCACATCTCTGCCAGTTTCGAAAAGCCCTTAAAACTCCCACCTGTATATTTCTTGGGGTTGTAAAATAAAAGGCTGTCCTCACCTCCTGTCCCCATAAGTCAAATTGTCTGAGCTATGGGCTGCTATCTGTCTTTGGAATTCCCCAGTACACACCTGAGTAGTACCCAGTACTATCTGAGAGTAGCAGAATTAGAGCATTCCTGATTCTAGTTCCTCCTTTGCACTACTTCTGAAGACTTGTTTAATTTTCTTTCTTCTGCCCTTGTTGAGAGGGTACTAGTATGCTTGCCTTCTTCCTGGCACACCTGAGTTGGAGCATGGCCTTGAAAGGCTGCAGAGTGCTGCCTCAGAGCTTGTGGCCATACCACTTCATGTCACTGTTGATACTACCCATGTATAGAGGTGGAAAATCACACTGTGATTATACCACACGCTGTGCTGGTATACAGACATGGTTTTTTATGGGATTAAAAAATGAATCCTTTAAAATAGGGAGGCTCTCCAAGGAAGAGTGTATGACCTAACTGGTTTCCCTCTATGGAAAAACACAGAGACTAGCAAAAGTAATTTCCCAGAAGTGACAGCTCTGTCTGGGCTTGAGACATTGGGTTATATCTGTAACCAGACAAGCCTAAGGGTGGCAGCACATGGAACAGGGAAGTGGATTTGGCTGTGTAAGCTGTGTCCCCCTGGGAGAGCTAAAATGGATCCAGAGCAATATATATTCTTCTCACTGTTTTGTTGTAAATGTGTAAAGGTTGCTATCCTGTTTTCTCCTTTTGGTCAGTATACCCTGCTTTGGGTCTCAAAAAAAACCCTTCTCATCTGGGTCTTTACAGTCGTCTTGACTTCTCAATTTTGACTAAACTGGGGTTTTCCACATAATTCCATGAATAAGGGTGCCAATGGCATTGACTTCCTCGACAAATACTACTTTTTTTGGCAAATTTTACTATTTCTCCCAAGCTCAGAAAATTCATGAATGTGAGGCTTAGGAGACAGAAGCAGAGATGGACACAGTGCATGACAGTAACTGTAACTGCCCTGTTTACACTGAACATACTGGAAGCTGTTTCTGAACAAGTCTCAGGAATCTACTGAGAAATTCTGTGCCACAGAATTTGCGTCTGCAAGTAGACTGCATTAGAAACCTCATGAGGATACTAATTCAACACAGTCTGTTCTTTTAATTCTGTTTGCTGTGCATCTACTCTTAGAAAATGAGTTTCAGAGTTTGGAGTTCGTTCTCTGCTAACCAGACTGCAATCACCCGCTGTATGGATGATGTAATTTTCCTCAGCATTAGAGGGGCATGTGGAGAAGCCCTTCTCCTTGTGATGTTGAGGGGCTTTCTATCCAACTTGAACTAGCAGCTGTAAGCTGAAATGAACCTGAAATATCATGCATGAATTATTTGGTAACAGCAATAGAATTATTTGTCTGATATCAGGGGAGAGTGATGCCTATTGCACCTTAACTCTGTGTCATCCTTTTTGGTTTTGGTCTCATCACTAGATTTTGCAAAAGTTTGATCACAAAGTGCATAAGGAAATGTCCTCCAGTGCTTTTTATTTGCACTTGAATACCAGGTCAGTTCTTTTTTGCAAAATGATCTGGTAGAAGTAGGGTTTAACCAAGCATATGAAACTGTAATTTAGTTTTTTAAAGTGTGGCACAACTGAACTTGTGACAGGAAACCTCAAGCACTGTATTACTAAGCAATAAATAGCAAGTGACTTCCAGTAATTCCTGGAACTCATTGACAGTATTACCCCATAACATTTCTCAGTACTTTTATGACGATATTTCCATCTGCCTGGCCTAAATTCTTCATATTCGTTACATCCGAAAAACAAAGTATTTACTAGAAGCAAGTTTGAACACAAAGGAAATGGAATAGAAGGAGTACAAACTTCAAGAAATTGAACATTTCTATGCAAAAATGTGAAGTGGCTGCAATTTGACACAACTTGTGGAGATGAGTGGCTGAGATGAGCCTTGGAGCACTCACAGGTTGCAGTTATTATTTCTATTTGGTAGCATGAAAAACTAGAAGGTATTTGCCTGTCCACAGCCACAGCTAGATGCATGTAACATATCCAGGATTATGAGAACTCCCATCTCTTTTCTATCTGATAACCAGAAACAGCATCTTTCCTAGTTTACTATGAGATGTACCTAACACTTCAAGGAATGGGAAGGAAAATAATGTATTAGCCTAAGAGAATAAGACCTTTACTGTGTAAAACTGATTCTTGGAGAGTTTTCTGTGAAGTAGTAAGGGTATGGCTTAAAGGAAGATCTTCCTCTTCAGTGAAAAGGAATGCACTCATGTCACATTTGTTGGAGAAATTCCTTCTCCTTCTGAAATGGACTTCTCTGGTACCTGTCTCTCCTTGATGTGAGGCACTGGGTTTTTTTGTTAGATCTGGTGGTTGGAAATGCAAATCACCAGAAATTTCTGTTTGTATCCAAAGACCTTGTGGGTGAATCATTTAACCTCTATGCTTGGGTTAACATTGTGTAAAAAATACACACACACACATGCACACTAATCTAATGAATCATACCAGCCAAAAAGAAGTTTCAGGCTCTGGAGAATTCTTGATTTTTTTGAGTCAAATCTGAATTTTCTGAAAGGGACAGGCTCCCACGGGGGAGCCCAGGGACATCCTAAGGGAAACCTGGGGCTTCTGGCAGGGCAAAAGATCTAACTTGTAGTATTTTAAATGAACTGAAGCTTCAAGGAATTGCCTTTTACTGATGGAGAGGGACTTTCTTCTCTTTATTATTATTTGTACTAAGCTGATGATTTTCAAGGTGCATTGCATTGTAAATTTGTTTATTTCAAATTTAATGTTGAAGGATGTGTATTGAATACTAAAGCATCAAAGGAGATTTCATTGAATTTCTATGGTTTTTGCAGGTCAGTATGGGAAAAATGCTTCTATCTAGAATAAAAATGACCATGCATACATGTATGAATAATACAAGTACCATGGGATAACACAAAGTTATTTTATACCTTTTACATTGGCAATATTGAGACATACAGAGGTAAAGGACTTGTCCAAGGGCATAAAGTAGTACTGAGACACAGCTGGGTATGGTACCCAGATGCCCTGAGTCTTAGACTGCAACTTACAGATGACAGTCTTGCCAGTTTCTGTGGAGAGGGTTGACAAAACTGCCTGTTTAGTTTTATATTGGCCATTTGAATCACAGAATCATAGAATCAACTGGGTTGGAAAAGATCTCTGAGATCATCAAGTCCTTTATCCAACACCGCCGTGGTTCCCAGACCATGGCACTCAGTGCCATATCCAGTCTCATCTTAAAAACCTCCAGGGACAGTGAACCCAACACCTTCCTGGGCAACCCATTCCAATGTCTGATTACTTTTTCTGTAAAAAATTTCTTCCTAATATCCAACCTAAACCTTCCCTGGCACAGCTTAAGACCATGCCCTCTTGTCCTACTGCTTCTTGCCTGGGAGAAGAGACCAACCCCCACCTGGCTACAACCTCCTTTCAGGGAGCTGTAGAGAGTGATGAGGTCTCCCC
>JAWWLV010000100.1:26551388-26568828 GCA_035041135.1 Platyrinchus mystaceus | reverse complement strand
TAACCCAGCACAGAGTGCCCCTGTCCAAGCCATGGGCTGCAGCTTTTCCAGGAGAATGCTGTGGGAGATGGTGTCAAAGACTTGGCTGAAGTCCAGATAGACACATCCATAGCCTTCCCCTCATCCATCAGGCGGGTCACCTGGTCATAAAAGGAGATCAGGTTGGTCAGGCGGGACCTGCTCTTCCTAAACTTGTGATGCTGGATCCCTTGTCCATCCTGTGGGAGCTGTGGGACTGCACATAGGATGATCTGCTCCATAACCTTGCCAGGCACTGAGGTCAGGCTGACAGGACTGTAGTTTTACAGGTCCTGTCTCTGACTACCAGTTCCGAAAGCCAGTTGTCCTGAGGACAACCTGTCTTACTGTTGAAAACTAAGGCAAAGAAGGTGTTAAGTACCTCATCCTTTTCCTCATCTTTGGTGACTCTGTTCCCCCCCCGTCCAACAAAGAATGGAGGTTTTCCTTGCCTGTCCTTTTGCTATTGATATATTTGTAGAAGCACATTTTGTTATCCCTAACAGAAGTGGAAAGATTGAGTTCAATCTCCCACCAAAATACCACCACCATTTAGTTTTTGACAAAAAGCATTAGTTTCATTGAACTCTGTATTTCAGGAGGAAATATTTTGGTCTACAGCTTGTGTCTGGCTCCTGAGCTCAGGGCTACTACATCAGAACCAGTGTTGGGCTTTGTGTTCCTTGGGTTGTAACCACAAAGTAATGGCCATGGCTGTGGTAAAAATAAGTCTGTTTGGGCTTATTTTTGTCATTGTAGTATCTTGAGAGAGGTGGATGAAAATCAGTTCAGAGCCCACCACTGTTCAAAATAAAATTGGAAAATAAAAAATGCAATATATCAAGTGCATGCCTCCCAGAAAACCGTCTTCACATAAGAAGGAAACAGCTTGTCTTGACGGTCCCATGGCACCTTCCTTTCATCTGCCTCAGTCCCATCAACATCTGATTTTGGGAAAGAGAGGCCTTGTCACCATATACCAACAGTGTAACATGCCATGGAGATATTGGTGGCCATGGACATCTTCGTCTAGCCAAGGGAAAATCCAGACAGAAGGGAATGGATGAAGAAAAGAAGTTTAAGGTGAAGCCTTTTGGGGCCAATGTTTGCTTTTGATGAATCAGGCTCTTCTTTCAGTCTTGCCATGGTTGGTTTCCATTACAGTGCAAATGTTACAGATGTCCCTTTTTAATGCCTTAATTTAAAGGTGAAAAACATTTAGGAAGAAAAGCTCCATATGTACCAAGTCTCCCCAAGAAGGGGTCTCTAAAACCCAGAAGAGATGTATGCAATAAGGTCTAGGTCCTTTTAATGTTGGGGAAGAAATTACTTTCATGGTTACAGCCTATCTACTGTAGGTCTGCTAAAATGTTAGTGTTATTTTGTTGTGATAGTAGTTCAGGTTGCTGAGTTAAAGCTAGGTAACTTCCCTGTGCTTACGTGTGTTTCAGGCAAATCTCCCCTAGAAGGGATCCACAGAAGTGGAATTATCTGTTCTCTCATCATCCACAGAACCTGCCTGTAATGGGGACTCAGCTTTTTATTATCACAAATTTACCTTTTTAATAGTCTTTTCCATACAATTTTTTTAATGAAGGAGGGCAAAACAAAACATAATGGATCTCTGAAATCATGTGTCTCAATGCACCAGAGAAAGTGGTATGGATATTCTGAGATAAACATGAAGTTCACAGTACTCAGAAATCTCTTTTTCAAAAGTAAAGCAAATGAATCAACTTCCACCCACTCTGTCTTGGCTCCATGACCAGGGTGGAGCTTGCATTTGTTTGTATGTTAAAACAAAAGAAGGGTGTTTTAATGGTTTTGGTAGACAGCATAGTCTCAAAGCTTGTGGGGTCTGAATCAATGCTATTGAAAATACCTACTTGTTTGCTCAAGAAAGAGAAAATCATACCTCATAATTTCTGGAGCTAGGCAGGCTGAAGAAGAGTAAATCATCTTTACATGGGTACACATGTACACATCATTCTCTTAACACAGTTCGATTTGTAGGACTTCATCAGAACTTCTTAGAACTTATTAGAATGGTGCAGAATTCTGTAACTAAAAAATGAAATCCTATGTGAAATAAAATAATCCAAAGATTCATTTTTATAAAGAGTGTAGCTATTATTTCTGGGTATTTGTGTCATCAATGCTGTTGTTTCTAAAGGCATGCTTAGACCAAATTTTAACTTAAACAGGACATTTTTTAACAAGGATGTTTGTTGGACTGTCTTAGTGTGACACTGAAAAACATATAGAAATCAAAGACAGCATTTTGTAGAATATGTTAATCTCAAAAAAAGTAGCTGTCTCTCATTCATGAGCTATAAAAGCAGACAAAAGTGCCATTTTCAGGTTGCGTGTCCTCACCTTTTACCTGCAGGGGTTCTCACATTATTTTGGGTGAAATCCTTACTCCAGTGAGATAATGGGCAATTCTGGCAATTTTTTAATGAGATCAGAAATCAGTCACCCACATTTAGGTATTAAAAAATTTAAAGTTAAAATTCTTGAATTTAAGTGTTATTGTTTCATTTTTGCTTACAGGAAACACAGTTTAGAGGATATAAAAAATTATAATTTTGGAAATAAATATTACATTTTTCATTTGAATTTTTGAGATATTATTATTAAATATGTCTCAAATACATATATTTATGTGAACCAGTGGGTTCTTTTTTAAGTTTTCAAATAAGAAAAAAAAGGTAACTCTTGAGACTCCTGACAACAAACTCCCTTCCTACAGCATTTTTCCAGGGCTGTCAGTCGTGCAGTCTGCAGGTGCAGAGACAATCAACAGAGGTGACTAGAACTGCAGTGTCTCCTCTGCTATAGACTCTGTCCTGACTTATTTCATGATCTTGGCAACCTGTCTAACACCATGGGATGTCATTACCTGGTGTAAATTTTCGTGTTGCCATGGGAGCCATTAGCACTGGCAGCAAGGCTCAGGCTCACTATGCCTTGGTTTACCCTAGTGATGAAGTGAGCAGAACTGGCCGTGCTTGCCAAGTGCATTGCACTGGGTAAATAATGAACAGATATCAAATGCTCTGGGCTTCTCCAATTGGGAGAAAATCCAATCACTCACCAACAAAAAGAAGCTGCAGGAATGGATAGAAGTGCTGTTATCTTCAGAAGTCTTCACAGAGGTGAATTGTCGGGAAAGTGAACGGTGGTAAACACTGGTTACTCTTAATTCATCATTAAAATACTTTCTTACAGATCAAGTTCATCTGAGAAGTTGTTTTGAAGTCATGGTGGTTGGTACATGTACTCATGTAATGTTTAACTTGCAGTATTTTATTTGCTCAGGGTTGAAAAAGTATTATAAGTTCAAATGTGTGCTGTAGGAGAGAAAAAGTCAAACAATATCTGAATTCCAGTCAGGCTCCAGGAAGACACAATACTCTTGCTTATCTATTAAAAAGTAAATATTTTCCACTATATTTTGTTTGCTATCAGTAGCTTCCAGCTCCTCTTATTTTTGTTGCTAAACAATTAGTTTTTCACAACGTGCTTGTGTAGATTTTTTTGCTAAGCTGCAAAGGACATTTCTTTACAAGCTTTAAAGAAGAGCTGCCACGAAAATGATAACAAAAAAATTGGCAAAGTAAGTCCCCTATGATAGCTTCCGTGGCTGCTTACAAGCTTTTTTAGCCATACCGCAGCAAACTGGAAAACAGAAGAAGGACTAGTCTGACATGAGGGGGGTGCAAGTAGCAATAAAGCCAGTGGAGAGCACGAACTGTCCCCAGCTTGCAGAGAACTGGGGTGCTGCTGCAGTGGGAAGGAGAGGGTGAACATGGGTGGGGGTCCTGAAGGTGTCCTCAGAGAAGGAGGATGGGCTCAAAGGAAACCCTGTTGGACACCACTGGGTCTGAACTCCTGGTGGCTCCAGGGACTGAGGTTTTGAGCCAGTGACAAAAATACAGCTGCGGGCTTTCAAGTGCTCAGTTCTAGTCATTGGTGATAAAATTACAATACATTAAAGAAACTGTGGTTGCAGGGTGGAGGGGCTTTCAAAATTCTTCCTATTTCTTAGAAGGCCAGCCATTCTCAGCAGGCAGTGCCTTCCTCTGAAGTCAGTCACCCAGCAGCTGCAGCAGAAGGCAATGAAATCATTATTGGGGTGAGCCTGTGGAGGAGTGAGGCTGATTGATGCTCTCTAGTGAAAACCTGCAGTGTTGTTACCACACCACGGAGAGGGAGCACATTCCAAAATAGGAGCTGGAGAAAGAAACATGCTGCCCTCCAAATGGGTGCCAGCAGCTTGCCGCAGCTCTTCTTTGTACCCAGGTTCTGCATTTCATCTGATCCCTCCTCTGCTATGCCCTGATAATGCTGCAGGGTACCCTTTGGTTGCTGTAAGGTCTGCAAGTGTCTTTCTCCTGCACTAAGAATTAATTTGCAGGGCTGCAGCTCACTCATAAGCCTCTTGCCTGTCTCCTTCCCTTCAGTATTGTTAAATATAAATTTTTTTAAGTCTTCTGTTCCACACTGTGTGATGGTGAGCAATATTGTAATGCTTACCAAAGACTGCTGGGAGAATGAACTTGGTTAAATCTGTCAGAAAATCACCATATTTTGGAGCGGTTGAACGATTGTTTGACTATATCATTATTAATTAATTGTCAAGGATCTTGGAAAAAATAATTTAACACTTTAGGTAAAAATATTTCCTTGTAACCTGATATATGCTAGATGTGTACTCTTCTAATAAATCCAAAGCAGTAATCTTTGCTATCCTGATTTATCCCCACATCCTAATATTTAAAAAACACCTGCTTATACAAAAGCTTAGAAAACAAGGAAGAGAGAAAATTATTTTACTAATTTAATTAAGATATTTTAGAAAGACTTAAACCAAATGAGATTTCAGTTGAAGAGAAAAAAACCCAACAGATGATTTGGTACAGTAATTGAAGAAAAGTGTATCTGCTCTGATGAATTGTACAGGGCTTGTGCAGGGTTTACTGGATATCAGTACTTCTACAAGAAAGGTAGGATTCTAGCCCTTGTTCTTGAAGGTTGAATTTCCACCTACAAACCAGGTGGAGGGGGCTTATGCATAAGGAAGAGTTCTCTCCTGCCCTAATGTACCCATAAAACCTTTGGTACACTGGAGCAAAGGCATTTTCTAAATGTAGACAATTTTGACTCTATTTTGTTGGGTTTTTCCCTACTTGCTAGCCAGAGTCCATTTTCTAAAAGCTGGAGAGGGTGCTGCATGTTCTGCAGGAACATGCAGCCCTGGGGAGTGCATCTGTGCAACCCCCGTGTGCTGCAGGCACGGTGGCTCTGTGGCCATGGGTGGTCCTTGTGCCAGGGGGTTGAGTCACAGCCTCGTGACTCACAAGCAATCCTTGTCTCCACTGGGCCCCTAGGAAATGTCTTTTTCTTCACAGAAAAACACATAATTCATTTTCCCTCTGGTAGTACTCGACCTGCCGGAGGACCTGCATCCCTTCCCCGCCAGTGTTTCTCGCTCTGTCATCTTTAATCTTTCTAGTTGCTCCAGAACTAATATCCAGACCTCAAAGAGCTGAGTCTGTGGGGAAGGGAATGTTGGTGAGCATCAACCACAAAAATCATGACAGAGATACAAGATGGACTGGGGAATGCTGTGACCTGCTGTGTATCTGCTGCAATAGAACCTCGGCTAAGCACTTTCATTTCTACCAGGCCCTTCTTTCCTGTCCTTCCTCTAGTCTATTTAGAAAGCAAATAACTTAGGGCAGGGCCTGTCTTCTCTTGGCAGGGTGTATGTGTACAATGTCTACTTATGATCTTGTCTGGGACTGCTGCTCCTTCTCAAGAAGCACCCAAAATACATATTCAAGCGCCAAGTAATTAATCGCTAAAGTGGTATCTGTTGGTGGAAGGTGGAAGTCCACTCTGTTACATAGAAATCACAATTTATGTTCTCAGTTAGTGCTTCCACATGAAAACAAACACTTAGGGATCTCTGAGAAGTTTGATCTCAAGTGCAAAGGATGTGTGAAGAAGGGTTTATACTTCGAAAATGTCAATATGAACCAATTTTGCTCCAGTCTTGTGCATGTATGGCATGCTTCCCTGGTAATTTACAAATTCTTATAGTCCCTTGATAGGGATTTTTTGATAAGAGTTTGCATTCCCATAATGTTTGTTCCAATTCCTCTCACCTTATCAGGAGCACTGCATTAGACAGAGGTATTTAAAACCAACCGTGTTTTGGTTTTCTCTGACCATGTTGCATCTCATAGTTGTGCAGAATCTTGGTGGGCACTCAGGGAATGTATGTCCTGTGCACTCCCTCAGTGAACTCCCTTAGAGATGGACATTGAAAGGCATTTTCTCTGCATCAGCATCAGTGGTGGAAAATTGCAGACCCTGCTGTGGCACCATTCCCATACAGCTCAACTGCAGACTCTTCAATGTCTGCAGTTAGCATATCTCTGGCTTAGTAATGAATGACACCACTAAGCCTGTGTTGGAAGTTCTGAGCCACTGGTTTTGCACCAGGCCACCCAGAAGTCAGGCAACGAGAACAGAAATGCAGATGCTACAAAGCTTTCCTGCTTCTTGTGGTTTGTGTCACCATATGGCACATGTAACACAGCGCCTCCCAGAAACTCTCCTAATTTCCCCACTGGGGAAAGAGTACCCCAGTTTTAACAGGGGAAATGAGGGGATAGGAAAGAGAGTGGAGCTAGTTATGAAGAGTATCTGCATTCACACTCATCAGTGCAGATACACAGATGTCAGACTTTCTCCCTGTCAGGGGATACTCCTGAAACACAAAATTTTTGCCTGTCCTAACAGACAATAAATGTAATTTTCTCCATCCTTCAGTTAAAAGAAGAAAACTGGGAGGAAGTGGTGTCCTCCTGGCAGTATATCTAACTGCTAAAGTAAAGATTCTTTAAAAAATCTTTTCAATTTGCCATAGAGTGACAGAAAGTCTGTCTGTACGAGGAATCTGATCATCCTTGATGTGTTACTCCTTGCAAATTAATTGCATGAGATTGCCTTCAAACTACAAACACACTGAGAGATTGAACTGTGGATTAACCAAGCATCAGAGACTTGACCTGACTTGCCATTATCCCAAAGCATTGTGATGTTTAGCTTGCCAGCCAAGCATGCAAAATGAGACTGTTGACATCAGAGTACAGTACAAAGAAGGATGGTAGAATGGGGACAGTAAGAGGTATGTCTTGCGTTTTTACGGGCTGACATCACATCTGGAGAGCTGCTGCCCTCTGGTGAGTCAGCGCACAAGAGATCGTACGAGTCTGATCCTCCAATCACTTGGATGGACGAAATATGTGCTGTTCCTGCCAGCAGTCTCATTATAATTAAGCCTCTCCCTTTAACAGGGAATTTTGAAAACACCACAAAGTGTCCACTGATAAATCTCCACCTGTTTTCTTTGCCTGTAACCTCAGTTGCCACCTGCAGGTTTTCTAATCTAAAGAAGTGAGTGGTCAGCACCAGAGCCCCACTCCAGTAGGAAGTATAATGGTGGGAACCAAGCACCTGACACGCTCCTCTTTTGGACAGTCTGGATGTAGTTCTCAATTTCTTTGCTGACAGAAAAACCCAGAAGTTCAGAGAAAATGGATAAAAAGTAAATTTTTTTATCTCCTCTGTGGTTTGAAGTCTTAGAAAGGTTTCTTGTTTCTCTTTTACTGTGTTGTCTGCCACAGCTCTTGAGATTCTACAATTTTTTTTTTTTTGGGGGGGTCTGTTTTACTCATTTCAGATTCTACTAGTAGGAAAAAATTAGATATTGCATTGTCATAATGATTGCAAATATCAGAATCACATAAAACAGGTAGAGCACCTTTTGTAGTGGTTTGCATCAATCACCTTGTTGTTTTCTGCTGCAAAAAAATCTGAGAATTACTCATTCACAGGTTACCTATACCTGTGTCAAATATTCTGTAAGACCTCCCCCATGTTCCTTTATCTTCCTTTCCATCTTTTGAGGTGCATGAAGAGATCCTGAAGAAAGCCTTAAAGACTGAGGCAAGGAGACATCTGGGGAGAAAAGGGAGTAACTACTACCATCTCCTAACATGGTGGACTATCAAACTGGCTTTTAATTTCTGTATTAACTGCACAGTGGAGCTTCAGTATCTCTTTGGAAAAATCAGTTTTATTTATCGAAAACCCTTCATTGGCAGACAACCAATCATCATCTTAGTACCCAATCATTCTTATTTTAAAGTACTATACACCATTATTGTAGGCTTGATTATGTTCAGTTTTAGCTTTCAGCCACTGAATTACATCATGTCTTTTCACTTGCTTGCCTGAAAGAAGCAGATAGTATTAGTAATGTGCCCCAAATATGGTTACTGACAGGCGATTACCAAATCACTGTTTAAGCTTTTGTTGTGGTAGTCAGTGAGATTTCTAAAGTATCTTGTGTTACAAGGTAAATTTTCAAGATAAAAAGGATGGTTCTTGTGGCATTTTTTTTTCCCCTGCCCCCCAGAGTGTGCTCTGAAGCACAGATATCAGGACTGGACAAAGACCTCCAAAGTCAGTCTGCAATTGCTGTAATATTTGCAAAAGTAACATAGAGCTCTAGCCCTTGTTAACAGGTCTCACCAACTTCTGGTGGGACTCAGGCTTCACAGCATTTCAGATTTACTTTTGTTAGTAGAAAGAATTGCCACCACCATTATAGGTATTATATATATAAATTTTATATATAACATATATTTTTATATATTATATATTATGTTTTATATGTTATAAATTATATAATAGATAATGTCTAATAAATATTATATATGTTATATAGTATATATATCATATTATATATTTTATACTTTATAATCATATAATAATATGATTATGGCTTTATGATCTGTATGTGTCTAGTTCTTAGGAAGGCCTCAAATAGCAACTTTCAGTTGGGTGGGACCTACAAATGGGAATTGCCAGTTACTGTGGAGTGCATTAATCTACTCTTAGACAAAAATTAGAATCATCTTAAAATGAGTGTTCAAAGCAAAAGGGATCAGTTGTTTCCTGAAAGCGATTGTCTCTGATTGCAGGGGAACCCTAAACAGCTGTTGTAGCCTCATTTCCTGATTTTTAGATGTCTGAATGTGAGAAAAATCTTAAATAATGTTACTGTGCTCTGTTGTCCTGTGATTTTAATAGGTTTAATAGGATCACAGCTTTGAGTGTAATGATGGTGTTTCTCTTTCTCTGGTGAAAACAGGATTAGCACAAAGCATCCCACTGCTCTAGACTGCTGTCAGGAACTGGTGTGCAAGCAAGAGAAACTGAGACTTTTGCAGGGGCAGGCAAAGCATTCAGGCTGTTAGCATGGAGCACTCTGACTTTAGTCCAGATAGCCAGGCAGTTACCTTTGCCTGAGGTAGCAAGACATGCAGAGGGATTTCTCCGAAAAATCCTTCTCCTCCCATTCTGCTTCATGCTCTTTGTCCTGCACAAAAAAAACCCACTAACAAACCCTGCCCAGCTGAAGCCTGTCCAGTGAATTTCAGGGAACAGACTATTTTTATTTCAGTTACATCCTAATAGTGCACAGGGAGGATGACTCCAGCTGAATGAACAGGAAGGAAAGGAGGTTTGAGCATGGCATTATCCCAAAACATTGCTGGGCTGTGCTGTTAACCCCTTGATGCTGTTTTGTAACAACCATATTCCAGACTGCATACAACCTCCTAGCTTGCCCAGCTCTCTCCAAGTTTCACATACACTTGGGCTTTCTGCTTTCACTGTCTGAGAGGCTCTGCTCAGTCATTCTGCAGATAAGTCTGAACGGGCTCTTGGCAGAGGTGCATCCCTCAGCTCCCTGCAGCTCCTCAGGACGGTTACTGCCCCAGGGCAAGGACACACACAGGTGTGCCACAGCCGGCTACATGGGTGTCAGAAGGGAAGCAGGGATGTTGAAATCTCTGAAGATGTGCCTCTGTACTTTGCTTTCTTCAGTGTGCCAGATGTGATCTTCTTGAGAAGTTTCTTTCTCTAATGGAGCTTAAGGTGAGTTGTAATGAAAGCTGAGTGGAGCTTACATTCACTGAAGTTTATGGAGCTGTTCTACATTAAAAAAAAACAAAACAGACTTTACAAGAGACAGAGTTGTTTGGAAGTATCCAGTAAAGATCACTTTTCTCTGGGAACTCTCTCTGCAAGATCGTTGCACCTTAATGAAGTACATGTGCTAATTCTTGCTCAGAAAGTCTCTAAATCCCACCTGAAATATGAGAAATGCAGTTATGAGTAAATCATGTGTGACAGAAGACTATGTTGCTTTTCACATTTAGCAGTGGCACTAGAGCCTTTTTTCTTACAGAGAAGGCAATAAAGGCTGTTTTCAAAAAGAACTTTCAATTCAGTGAAAGCAAACTCCACTGTTGCTGCTCTTGGCAAATTTCTGGTGAACTTTGTGTTATCCAGGAACAGACAGGAAAGTCACCTCTTGAGTAGGCAGGATGTATGGGACAGAGACACAGCCCACTACTTCCTACAACTGCAGTGTGATACACCTTAAAACTCATCTGCAATGGCAGGATCGCTGCCGGATCGTGTTGCTGGCAGTAACAGGAAGTTGGAGATGCATACAGTGACAACTGCATTAGCCATAGAAACCCTTCTCCTGCACACGACATATTCATTTCATCACAGAGACAAAAATAAAGGTAACATTGCTCAGTAGAAACAGAAATATTATCAGATTTTGGGATATGCATGTGGTGCCACAGCACAAAGTAGCAGAGATCTTTATTTTCTCTTCATTGTACTAATGATTTGAAGAATGTTTATTATTTCATCCCAGTGAATAAATGCTTCATTTGCTAACAGACCAAAGGTGTTCCGGAGCGTATTTCTCTCTATATTGTTTGAAATATTGTGGTTTTAGACCACCTGCATTCGTTGGTCATCTATCAGATGGACTTCTGTGGCCATTTGACAAAAATGCTGGGAAAAGCATGTAAAGTTTGCTATGACTTCCAAAATCCTACTCCATCATATTAAGTGGGGATAACACATGAAAGTAGATGTTAATAAATACAGTATGTGGGTGAATTAAGTATCCAAGCATTTAGAAAGAACCCCCAACCTAAACAGAAGCCTATCTGAGGATTTTAGAGCTTTATCAGGTCTAAAAATTTTGAGTATGCTCAAAAGAGGGAACTTGGTATTTCTAGGAGACAGTGGAAACAAAAGCTAGAAGACTACTGGGAAAAAAAAAAGTCCACAGAAAAAGGTTCATATCCTGTAATTTTCTTAGTATACTATCATAAGAAGTTGCCATCCAGTCTAACCATTCTGTCTGCACATAAATCACATGCCTGTTTCTGTGGACTGGAAATGTTGTGTGGTGAAATCCTGCTGCTCCTAAATATGAATGTTCACCTCTGCTAGTGGAACAGCAGATCCCCCTCATTAAATACTGAATTGTTGTTGAGGATGGGAAGAGCCTCCTCCAAATGCAAGAAGCTCAGGGCAATACTGATGCAATGTCAGTATGAGCCACTGGCATGCCAGTTACACTTTAACCTTATTTCTACCACAAAACTAGTGTTTTGAGTGGTCAAGGCGGGAGACCTGGGACAAAACCCTCCTGTGCTGTTTAATGTATAGCTTTGGGATATTTCAGTTAATCTCTGCAGGCAGCTGGGTCAGCATCCTGTTAATAGGGAGGGGAGGGCTGAATAACTCAGGTAAAGCCTTAGCTGAATCTTTTGCCACAAATGGTTTGTCTGGCATGAGGCAAGCTGGATCAGCCCCACAGCACCTTGCATAAAGGCTTGCTGAAGGGACCATTTCTTCTTGGGTCAGTTTCTTCTTTGAAGACCAGAGCTCATCTGCGAGGAAGACCCCATGCTCTGTGTCTGCAAGGATGCCCAGTTGCAGCTGGGAACCCAGGGGCTGCTTTTGAGAAAGGAGTGAGGTTTCAGTCACACCTTTCTGCACAGTGTTTGCCAAGCCATGGGTGGTTTCCTACACAGCAGCTGGTTTTGTCATACCTCCTTCCTTGAGTATTCACTCCTCTAGTTCAACACACAGGAACCTTTCCTTGCAGTTTCTAGCCTTTTGGATTTCACTCCAAAGACCAGATACTGAAATGTTAGGTAACTCAGAATATGACCTGAGTTTAGGTTTAAATTATCCAGTCTTGACTAACATGTCTGAAGTTGCTGAGGCAGAATCTCCAATGTTCAGAAGCCTGGGTTTATGCAAGCATGAAATAAGAACAAACTCTTTTCCTTCACCAGAGTTTTCCCCCAGTGAAAAAGAGAACTCCATCTAACTCACCAGCAAGTGCCTGAAAAAAACCTGACAGCCCCTACCTGCCCTTGCTTTTTCCCTTCAGGTAGGATATACAGAGAAAGATGGCTGGAGACAACACCAAGGAAATCTATGCAGCATAGTCCAGACTTCCAAAAATTAGAGGCATAGTTACAGTTCAGTGTCTTGGATGAAAGAAAGCAGAAATTTACTTCAGTAGTAATGGGAGTTCTCTTAGATATTGATTTATTTCCTAGTGTCATTTTCCCATTGTCTCCAACTTGTTTTCTTAGTATTTTTTTAAACTCTTATAAAGACAAATAAATGTCTTCTGTTTCATATTCATATAACACTCAAGTGTTTGGCTGAGCACATAAAATACAGATATTTATTTACATGTCAAGTGAGGTTACAAATCTGTGACGAGATACGATAGCTAAGGTGCCTCTTAACTGTATTTCTTCCATCCTCTCACACCCTTCTCTCAGGGGTTGGAAATTGTTAAATTTAATGGAACTAGATTATGGAAGCTTACCCAGGACAACCTGAAGTTGACTTACTAAGCTTGATGTTATCAGAAGAGATTTTTACCCCTCCTTCTTCTGTCTTCCCTTTCAGGGAGGCCCTACTTTTCATTGTCCCTGCAAGCTTGGGAAAGTGTCAGTATTGCCATTTGCATCAAGGATAAAAGTAAAAATCTTAAAAACGTGGTTTTGATCATGTTTCTGAAGAACATTAACTTAATTTGTCTCAAATTCTCCCTGTGTAAGTGCTGGGAGAAATTGCCAGATATAGCAGTAAGTTATTGGCTCTTAACGTAGGAGATGAGTCATTATACCATTCTGGCAGTGAATAAACTTAATCCTGGGAATTGCAATTAGCTGATGAGGAAAGGATTTTCTTTTTGTTTTTAATGAAACTTGAAGTAGCCTGTTGCCACCATCAGCCTGTTTGTAAAAGCAGGTGACTATGGGTGGGGAGTGAAAAATAAAGTATAACAGGCATATGGCATTTTCAAATCACCTCCTCAAGCCCATTAATTTTAACTCTTGAACTTTGTAACATAGCCCACAGAAACCACATGGCTTATCACCTCTGACTTTCAATAAAATCACAAAGGAAAAAAAAGGGGAGTGCATTACAACTCTTCCAATTGGAGAAGGTGATAAGCCCTGATTCAATGGCTGTGGAAGCAACTGTATCCTGAACTGCCATTTGGAAACCTTCACTCAGTATCCTGTCAGTAGTCAGCATGTGAAATGGCAGGTTCTACAAAGACAAGCATGATGTTCTCTGTGTAAACAAGATCACCGTTCCCTCAGTTCTCCTCCCAGCACACATGAACAGTGTTGTCCCAGGCCTGCAGAACCCTTGCCTCATTCATCCCAGAACTGGTTGAAGTTGCCATCTCAGTCAGCTGCTCTTTGTTCAGGGAGAAGAAATTAAGCCCTGTAGAGGCACAGAGAGCCAGGGTGAAAATGGCTGTGCGAAGCAGATCATCTGGTGCCTAGAGGTGGGTGGGGAATGTTCAGATTAAATATTTGCCTTGGTTACTTGTTATGGGTCAGAAGAGGAAATGTTAACACTTTTGAAATATAAGTTTCTAGTGGAAATGATTGGAAATTTCTCATCAAAATCACAAAGTGACATTCCTGTCAGACGTTTCTGCTTTCACAACTACAGGTTTCTTTGTTTTTCTGTGTACTTTGGCAGGAGATACTGCAGATGGTCACCCACTGGTTACAGCACAGGGAAGTTTGGTTTGTCTTCAGAACTGGGATGGCCAGAGACTGGGTCCAGAGCTACAAATTCTCACTGAATGATTGCTCTGGAAACTGGTGCTCAGTGGCAAAAGATGAACAAATTTTACTTTTCTGCTTCACTCTGAATGAAATGGAAGGAAGAGAAATTACTGTTTAAAAATATTGTGTTTGAATGTAGGGGAAATATAGCTGGATTTTCAGGTTTTCATATTCTGAAGAGCATAGTCTTCCTTGTGGTAATCACCCTTAAGACCTTTCCTCAGATAAATATTTAAAATTTATTGAAGTAATTTAGTATACCAGTCATAAAGATAAGCACTGGAATTAAAAAACCTATCAGTGTTATTATCTGATAAAACATCTCTTTGTTCAATAAACTGTATTACAGTTACTTTTCTTTGTTTGTCAGCTGATTGCAGCCTGAGGAGATAATGAGAAATAGGAGGGAGCTTGAACTGTGAGCTTTTGTTTTATTGTATTAAATAAGCTCTGGTTGACTACTGGAACCTTTCCTCTCCCCTTGAGTTACACACTGGACAGTGATCATTTCTGCATGCAAGCATGATGGCTAGCAGTACCCCTTACACTCAAATGTCTGAACAGCTGGCTCTCATCCGCAGAGCCTCAACAGGTAACTCTGCCAGGATGTGTAGGACCACTCCTTTCATCTGAGTTCCTCAAAGAGTATGGCAAACACAGTTAGATATTAGTAATATCCAAACAGTAAGTTCCAGCCTCCCCTGCAGCAAGGAGGTGTTTACATTTCAGAAGGGCATTAAAAAAGTATTTCGGTTTACATCTACAATGGGCTATTTCATGCATCATTCATTGTTTTTTTCCTAAGATGAGAAGCTTTTCTTAAGAGCATTTTAAAGAATATTTATGGTGTGAACCTTTATCTTTCTTTTAAATGCCTACTGTGAAACACAGCACTTGGCGTGGATTCAGGAAGAGTCCTCTGTTTGTAGAGGCACTCACAGGATCATGAGTCATATATGGGATTCTGAGATCATATGGAAGTGTTAAAATGCTCATACCTTGAAAAGGTCAAAGTGCCAAACCAACCAAATGATACTAACAGTTTCCTGAAGCCTGCTCACTCACGTCCATATTGGTGAATGATGAAGAAGATGTATCTCTTCTGAATCTCAGTCATAGATTTCATGTTTGAAGAAGTAATTTCAAAAGTGGCAGGAGGAGAGGAGCAGACTGTGTAGCATTAGGAAGGAGGGACAGGATCTCCACAGGGTTTTTTTTACACATCCTGCAGAGGCAAAAGCCTAAGCCACAGAGTACAAGAAGAGGACAAAATGCATTTTGGAGAGCCTTGGGATGGGAGAGGCTGAAAACCTGTGCTTTGTGTCAGCAGCAGGCATACCCTCTCTTCATCCACAGGCCTGCAACAACCAAAAAAAGGCTGGGATACCAGCGAGGAGGAAATGTCACAGCTTTGTTCAATGTGTTTATTGACAACATGATGTGATGAATGGCAGTCTTGGGAAGTTGGCAACAACACCAAAGTGGGTGGAGCAACCAATGTGCTACAGGCCAGGACTGCTGTACAGAGGGACCTGAATCATAGAACCATAGAATCATAGGATGGTTTGCGTCGGAAGGGACTTTAAAGATCATCCAGTTCCAACACTTTACCGTGGGCAGGGACACCTTTAACTAGACCAGAGTTTTTTCCAGCCTGGTCTTGAACACTTCCAGGAATGGGGCATCCACAGCTTCTCTTGGCAACATGTCCAAGTGCTTTGCTACCCTCACAATAAAGAATTTCTTCCTGGAGAGGTCCAGAGAAGGATCACTGTGAAGGTCAGGGTTGGAAAACAGAGCATTCAAGGGCAAATGGGGGACACTGGGCTGGTTCAGCCTGGAAAAGGGGAGGGGAAGAAGAAAACTCTTTCCTGTCTGCAGCTCCCTTGTGGGAGGGAGTAGAGAAAATTGAGCCAAACACTGCCTAGTGGTGAACAGTAACAGGATGAGATGCAGTGAATGTGACCTGGAATATGGGAAATCCCATTAGCCGTTGGGAAAAACCATGAGACAGGGTATGAAATCACTGACCTTGGAGAAATTAAATTTGATTTGACAGCTCTCTGAGTAGTCTGATTTAACTGGAACTGCTTCCAGCAGTGAGATAAATTAGTTCCGGAGGTCCCTTCCAATCTGGATTATTCTATGATTTCATGAAAATAATTTGGAATTAAAAATAGCTACATTTAAAAAGTAAATTATTGGTTTTCCTAGATTTCTGTACACAAATGTGAATGTTTTTTAAAGTGTTTTTAAAAATCCAAATATTACCATCCCAGTTTTGCAAGTTTTTTTAATTATGCACATTTATAAAAGAAATTGGTGGGACATTATTTTTATTGTACCGTTGTAGATTGTTATCATTATATGTTGCTAGATACAGTGAAAAGTTTCCATTTAAGTTGGCATGCAGTAGTGACATTTTTATTATCATATTTAGGACCATTAGCCATGTATCAGAATGTGACAGTGCAAGGTGCTGCACAATTCAGGTCCAAAAAGACAGTCTATACCACAGGGAGCATTCACTGGTTCAATAAAAATAATGTTCTTGTATTCTTAAGAAGGTTTTAAGTGGAGGTTTTTGTTTGCTTGTTTGTCTGTTTTTTGGGGGGGATTTTGTTTTATTTTTTGGGTGGTTTTTTTGGTTTTTATTTTCACAGAATTTTAGGACAAATGAGCAAGAGGGAGGACTGATGTGAAAGCACACACACACACAAAAAAGTGAAATTCTATACAAATACAAAGTTATTTCTGAGAATCTTAGTTCATTGTGCATCTCCAAGCAGAAAAAAAAAAGTCATTTATTTGTCTCAAAAATAAAGAGAAGTCACACAAGTAAAGGGTTTTGCTATCTGCGTGGTAGTGATTTAAACACAGTCAGTGTTAAAATACTTCCTGTATCCCAAACTTAACTATAGATACAGAAGTCTAGCATTCCTGGAGGCAAGTCATAGCAAACTGTTGGGAAGACTTCTCTAGTAAGGGAGGTCAGAAGGTAATTTTGAGAAGTTTCAGACTAACTTGTCTTATTAGGTCATGAAAAATAGTAATAGAGTGCAAAGTAGTGGAAGAAGCACTACTATCATAGTTGAAAAATAATTAAAACCAAGCATTATCTAGATAGGTGAGCCTTTGACTTTTTCATGGACTGCATCTTCAACAGACGTTAAGTTTTCTCTCCAATGTATATTCCTACATATTTTCTCTACAAAGAGGGAAGTCATGGAGGCTTTAAAATAAATACCCCTCCTTAAGCCTGACCATTGCTGCCTTTCACTCTCTTTAAAGCATCTTTCCCCACCGCCTTTTAGTTTCCGTTCACCTAGAAGGCACATGCAGTACTT
>JAWWLV010000100.1:26488802-26538603 GCA_035041135.1 Platyrinchus mystaceus | reverse complement strand
TCATTGCATTCCTTCTACATCACAGCCAAGGGTTGTTACAACCCATCTTCGTCCTCTCAGGGCAGTGCTTAAGTTTCTTCATATTAATGCCCACACAGAGGGCAAAGAGGATGCAGTGTTGGTGGGCAAATGGACCCTGAACCACAACTGCTGTCCTGCATGGCTGACACCCAGAAACTCAATCTTGAAAATCGTTGGGGAAAGGAGAAGGAGAAGAGAAATGAAGAATATTAGTAACAAGAAAGGGGGGGGGGGAGGGGGGAGGAAATTCTGTAATTACTTAGGGAAATTGGTTCTCGCAAAGGTATTTAAACGTATTTTTATTAACAAACCTTCTCACTCAGCACTGGCAGCTGTGGAAGTAGTGTGTGGCTCTCAGCACACCCAGTGAGCCTTCCAGCAGTCCATGGACAAGCACAGTCCTTTTTCAGCTGCCCTGGAACATATGTGATAGGTACGTTATGCGTCTGCCAGAGATGTGCTCTCAGTTGTCCCTCACAACTCTCCTTTGCTGAAGCCCTTGGACCATGACAGAGATTGAATTTCTGAACTGACCTCCCTGTCCCAGGGGAAGAAAGAGGAGTTGTGGCTTGGTGGAGGCTCAGGTTTCAGAAGTCCTCCCAGTTTGGATAGGATTTTTGCAGATGAGACAGTTCAATATCAACCGATCCCAATGTTGCAAAATCCAGCGAGGGCAGGAAGGGGCTGCTGACAGTGCTGGAATCTACAGGAACAGACTAGAAGGCCATGACACACCCATTAAATGCAGTGTTTTTTTAGCACTTACTGCTGCAGTTCAGGAGTGCATCAAGCCTTCATGTGCTAATGTGCCAAAAATTAACTGGGTGCAAAGCAGAGCTACACATAGCTTGCATCACATTCTTGCATAAGCTACATTATTAAGATCATGTAAATGTTTCATCACACTTTGTTATATAGGGGGCAATAGGGTTAAACAATTCTATGTTCAGCGCAACGTATATAAAAACAAGATAGGCCATAATTCTTTTAATGTTTTAGTCAGAGGCTGAACTTCTTATATAAACTTACTGTTCAGAAAAGGGTCTGTCATGGAGCCCAGTATTTACTGTTTTGACAATTACTCTACAAAAGCTTGACTCACAAGAAGCAAAGTATTTTTAAGCTTAATTTCTGTAAAACTGAACTTGGAGACAGGTGAGTCAAGACAGATTCTTTCTTCTATGTGTAGAAACATGTAAAACTCCTGCAGTGATTACAGCTATGAATCAAGCTGTCTAAAAGTTTGTTTTGCGATAAACTTGCATACATTTGAAGACAGTAAACACTTGAGTACTAGGAGGAAGACAGTCCACTTTATGCCAGTGGGTAAAATTATGTCCTGATGATTTAGGAAATTTTCCCTACAACGCCATCCTAGCCCACTCCTATCAAAGGGAGTTCATAACTGATTTCATGAGTCACATAGTGAAGGTGGCTGTTAAACACCCACCCTTGTTCTGAAGTAATGGATTTTGCCTGCTCTTGCATTAGAGAGAGAAAGCCATTTGTGGTTTTGCTCTGTGAGATGCCTTGGTGGAGACAACTGTGTTGCCTAGACATCACAGAATCATAGAATGTCTTGAGTTGGAAGGGACCCACAGGGTTCATCGAAGTCCAACTCCGGGCTTTATAGCTAGGTGTATGGTGCAATAATTCAATGTGATTTAACCTTGATGATTTAAGTGGGTTTTGGGTAGCACTGTAAAAGCTCTTTGATAAAGGCCAAGCAGAGGGGTAGGGCAGAGTGAGTTGACAGTTCATGAGCTTTCGGTTAGTGGCTCTGCATTGAGTTAACCTGTGATTTGTGTCTCAGATCTGTAAGAAGAAATTACAATCAGACCAGGTCACGTACAGGGTGATGTTTTAAGACTGACTTTGGTGTAAACATTGAGTGTTCACATTCATTTTGAAGTCAGCCTCCTTCTGGAGTGTGTCTCCTCTGGTACACACTGGGAAAGATCATTTAAAGCACTGTTTTGGGAATTATAAGAGTAGGACTCAGTTCTGTACTTAGCTTCAGATATTCTTGTAAGCTTCAGCACTTCTTTTTATTTCTCACGTCTAAGAGATGTGAGATCAAGGTGGAGATCATACTATACCCTTGTTTTGATGGGTAATCTTAAGATAAACAAACCAAATTCATTAGTCTTCTGTGATATGAGAACAGAAGTGTACCCATACCTGAATAGAACTCGGCTGCATCTCATAGCAAGTCTTATGACAAAAAAATTTCCTTTTTCACGAATGAAGGCTGTATTAGCAAATTTCTTCTTTTTTAGGTTTTTTAAAACACTTGATTCATTGAAATTCCCCTTCAATTACTAAAATTACTGGCAATATTTTATCACTTTTGTTAACCTTGTAAACTAGTGGCAGTGTTTTTTTTTGAGAGTCTTGCATTAAGAATTTAGGATACCTTTTAAAGAAATTTAATCTATTGGCTTCCTGATTGATAAACAATGGCTTTATAAGCATTCTTTTCATACTTCTCAATTACAAAATAAAACACTGTGGTTAGAAGAGGAAAATTTCAGGAATGTATGAAGCATTTGCAAAAAGAAAAGACAACCTTTTTGCTGTTTTTTTTGCCTGGAATAGCAAGGCATAAATCCTCTCCATAGCACAATTTATGCTAAAAATTAAACAGAGTTTAAAAATCTTAACTTGATAACACAAAGGAAATCAGAAAACCACATGAATTTTCTGTGTTCCACTTCAGATGGCCATTAATTGATTTAATGACAGACAATTATTTGAGTGTAACTCAGACACACACCCCTTTTATTGATCTGTTCTACTTTCGAGGTACATATAGGCATGTGTGCTTCTAACAAGCATTTGCTGGCACACATTTGCTCCCAGCACAAGTATTTGGGAACAACAAAGGCCAATACATTAATATTTTGCCCCTGCTATTCTTTCAAACTTCAGTGCTCTAAAACAGAAGACATCCTAACAGACAAGGATCCCATTACAGTATGTGTAATGTAGTTATCATTTCTAGATTAAGTAAGACCCTTCCTACCGACTTAAAAAAAACAAAACAAAACAAAACAGACTTCACAAATCAAGCTCATAATTTTTTTCACAGGAGCTTGCTAGGTGAAGTGGTAAATCCAACAGTGCATACACAGGTCACATTATTACTAACATATTGACTCCAAGACGCCTTACATTAGTTACATCCCTGCAAAATGTCTAGTTTGAGCAGTCTGCAAAAGAAGAAAAAGATCTCTCTTGTACACAGATTTTTAAAGGTATTCAGTAATTAAGCTCCCATTAGGTGAGCTTGTTAACGAGTTACTAGGACACACTGTAACAATTTCAGATTGTATTTTCCATCCTAGGCTAATCACCCCAGAGGATTAGGCTCACTTTTCATCAGAAAGGTTTGTTGTCAGGCCAGACAGCGCCTGAGTTTACTAGCATAATCCATGGGAGTCAAGCATTAGGCCAATTAAAATCACACAGGTCCATGGGACCAAATGGGTTGCACCCAAGGCTGTGGTAGGAGCTGGCCTATGTCATGACAGGTTGTGTTCTCTAACATCTTCATCTCTACCAACTTCATCTCTGACATCTTAGATTACTTTGATTATTGATGATGACAGAATGGTTAGATGCATCTTCAAGATGGGCAAGATGGAGGATCCCTGGATCCACAGGCTGGTCAGCCACAGCTCAGTTCCTGGAAAGGTGACAGAGAAAATCCTCCTGGAAGCAACTTCCATCCACAGAAGTGTCAAGAAGGTGACTGGGAATAGCCCAGTCAGACAGATGTACTGGGGAAAACCCTGCCCAACCAACCCGATTGCTTTCTTCAGTGACATAAATGGCTGTGTGGAAGAGGAGAAGGCAGCAGGTGTTGTTCACATTGACTCAAGCAAGGCCTTTGGCATGATGTCCCATAGACTCTTTACACCTAAACCAGTGAGATATAGGCTGGATACGCAGACCATGAAATGGGTGGAAAATTGGTTGGACTGCCAGGTTCAAAGGGTGGTGATGGTGGCATGACATTCTGCTAGAATTAGCCTGTTTCAAGGACTAGCAGTGGGACCAGTACTGTTTGTTGCTTTCATTAATGGCCAAATGATGGTTTAGACTGCATCACTTGGTGTATTTGCAGATGACGCCAAATGTGGGGCTGTGCTCAATGTTCTGGAAGGTAGGGCTGCTGTTCGAACAGGACAGGTTGGAGAAATTGGCTGGTGGGAGCCTCAGCAGATTTGTTGAACAAGCACCAATGTAAAGGTGGTCCTCTGCAATAGGATAGAGCTGGCAACAGCTCTGCAGAAAAGTCCCAGGGATCCTTGTGGGACACAATGTGGCCAGGAGGCAGAAGTGCATCCATGCAGCGAAAGGTTGCACCAGCAAGCGGGAGGGATCCTTCGTGGGTTCTCAGCACTGGTGAGACCACTCCTGGTGTGCTATTCCAGGCTCACGGCAGGGAACAAATGCTGACACAGAGGAATGAGTTCAGTGGAAGGTCCCTGTGATGGCTGGAACACAGAGCACATGAAGTGGAGGTCAGTGGGCTGGTTCAACCTTGGGAAGAGGAGGGGAAGGGGAGACCAGATCGGTAACTGCCTGTTGGGAAGGTACAGAGGAGAGGAAGCCAGGTTCTGCTCAGAGCTGCACAGGTTGAGAGCTAACTGGCATATGCTGGAATGTGGGAAAACCCCATTAGGCATGAGGAAGAACTTCTGTAACATTATGATGTTAACAACTTTGGACCAAAGTCCAGGGTAGTCCTTGGAGATATTCAAACCTTAAAATGGACTAAGTCCTGGCACAACCTGATCTAACTGGAGCTGTTTCAAAGCGGGAGCAGGCTACCTATCTCCCAATCTAAATTATCTCTTGATTACTTTTTAGTGGTGAATTACTTCAGCTAAAACAACTCAGCTTCTTTGGAGAATAATTTTAGAAGAACATAAATTCTTTAGGGTAAGTTCCATCTGATAAGAATAAAGTTAACAAATATTTTGACAGAACTGTTTTAAATATTTCAGATCAAATGAATTTGGTTATACTTACAGGTGCAGAAATTTATGTTGCTGTTGGGATGACGCTTTTTTGGTAGAAGGGTGGTTTTCTCTACAGCTAACAGCAATCTAACACTAGAATCTGTGCTGCACAGAGACACCTAGAGAATCAACATACCCCTAGAGAATGCAGCCAGGTGGACAAAAGTAGGCACACATTTTACCTACAAACACACATTTATCATCATAAGGATGCTGGATTTTTGCTTTTAATATAAATTATAGTTGTTAATAAAAGTAGATTCACCTGCCTAGCTGAATGAAAAATGCCAAAAGGCATTTACTTCATAAAAGTAAAAGAATGATTTGTGCTGAGTCCCATCCACATTTCTCAGGTGTTTCAAACAACACTCTGATTATACACCAGCCACATAAGAAGGAACAATTAACAATTTCTTTGTCAGTGTTTAGAGATTGTCTGAAATTCATCTGCATAAGAAGTACAAGAGTCCAAGTCTGTCTTGCAGCAAAGCCTTTAGATGTGAATCAGGGCGTATGCTTTTTCTCGTTTCCTTTCACATGACATTGTTTCATTATTCTTGTCTTTAAAAGTCATTTATTGGCATAGTGCTGCATATTACTGCATAGTGTGAAAGGCACATCTCAAAATTATTTTATTATAAATACCCTTCTGTAGCAAATACTGTTGTTTGAAGAGAATGTCGGTGACTCAGACAAGACATTGGGAACATCAGTTCGTATTTACTCTCACATCCTAGCATCCCACCTTCTTATTTACAATTTGTAAGAAATATTTCATTGCTAGGTTCATAAGTGAAGATCAGATTTTTCTTCCCATTTCATGTTCTCACTTTCATCTTACACAGCAGTTTCAGGGTGTACTTCTACGGCTCTGCTGAACTCCCTAGACTGATTTTACGATGATACATCTCCTTTGTTCTATTTAATTTTTTTCCTGCTACAAAAAGTTAACCCAATGAAAAAAATGAAATGAAAAAACATGAAATAACCCAACCCTACTTTGAAGGAAACTGGTAACCCTAAATGAAACACCTATTTTTAAGACCAAGCTATGCTGATGGGAAATCACTGTCACAGACAAAAAGGTTCTTTTTCTGTGAAGTGATGCATTGCTTTGTGCACGTTTGAGGTTTTGGAAGGATCTTGAATGGGAGCAGTGGTGCTGTTGACTCACTGCCGGTTCCCTCTGGATGGGACTCCTCACCCCCACCTCACAGAGTGTTGGGTTTTTCCATCCCAATCTTGCTTGCCAACTGCCGGAAAAGGTGAGGGCTCTCTGTGCCTCTGCAGGGTATTACCTGGCCCTGGCTGCTGAAGGCCTGACAAGACAAACAAGCAACCTCAATTCCTGTTGCCTGGCCGCACCCTTTTAAAGGAATTTGTTGTATGTTCCCCTATAGCAGCAGATTTTACAGCCACTGGCATTGATGGTTGAATCATAGCGGCCTACGCAAAACCAAGGGTGCCAGTCTCAGTGAAATTCCTGAGTCTTTCAGCTCCTAAGGGTCTTCTATGCACTTGAAAACATCTGTGGTTTCCTGCAGCTTTCCTTCCCGCAGGTCCTTTTGTCTCATGCCACTTGGGCTGAGGAGGATCAGGAATTATGGCATGCCACCAGAGGCATTGCAGCACTGCCAAGTGGGTCTAAGAAGAGCAAAGTAAAACTTGTGTGTTAAGTTGTGGTGACACTTGTATACATTTGCTCCTTGACATGCACTTTGCAAACCTAGAGATGTCAAGTGGAGGACATGTGTGCAGCCTGACAGGTCTGACAGTCATGGATGGCAGACCAGGTCACACTGTGATTTAAAGGAGTGGTGGAGATACCTGCAGACCCCTGAAGCTCAAACAGCACTCCAATGCAACAGTGCTGGAAAGAGTGATTCTATGTTCCCACTCCACCTCAAGCTCCCATTCATACCATCTTTCCGTATAAACTGTTCTATCTGTATTTATTATGTGGAGGATCACACATTGGTCTGCTTCTCCTCCTGCTGGCCATCAGTTAAATTGCTGTTAATACTGAAATGCCACAGCACAGGTTTGAACAGTTTGAAAGAAGAGAGATCTGGTTGGTTGAAGTACAACTGAGCCCTACCGAAATACACCTCCAAAGCAGATTTAACAACTCTTTGCTTGCACAGATTAATGCAGAGAGAAAATGACACCAAACTGAGAGATATTGCCTTTTTGAGCACTTTCTGAACAACTTTCTAAAAGAACAGAATAAGGATGATGACAATAATAATAGTAATAATAATGATAAATCACTTAAGTTTCTTCAGACAAAATGGTCTTGTGCTGTCAGAGAATTGAAAGGCATTTTTCAGAGTAGTCTTTTTATTGCAGAAAGGAAAGAGCTTGTTGATTACAGTGGTCAGGAGCCCCGTGTTTTTATTTCCAGCTGAGCTGCACATTTCCTGTGTGACCTTGCAACTCCCCCGTACCTCCGTTTCCCATTTTTAATGCTGGATAATAAATATTCGGTGAAGCAAGGCTGATGCTCTGCTTACAGAAACTATTTGCAGTTCTTTGTTCAGACAGTGCCAGAAAGTCTGAAGTTTCCTTCAATGACTTGCATGGCTCCAGAACTGAGGGATAATGACAGGAGGATCCTTGCTTGTGCTGTGCAAGGATGAATGTGTTACTCTTTTTTCAGTGACATTTGTGAGGTTGCTTTGGGAGGAGTGTAGTCATGCTGGCACCTTGGGGTGTTATGGAAATCTAGAGGTGGGAGAAGGTGTCAAAACTGCCTTTCAAGAGTGGAAGGTGAATGAAAGAAGTAGTCCCCAAGCAACTGAAACTGAAAATTACTGTGTTCTTCACAGCCTAGGTTTCCTTTCTGTGTTTTTATCAACACCCCTTTCTGTCTTTTCCTGGAGACAGATAAACATGCTGCCTCTATGCCTTGTTTAGTTTCATTCCTGTGAACTGCATTTTAGGGAATGATGTCTTGCTCTCCATATGCACCAATGTAAGATTCTACTTCATCAGCACAAAACTCTATGTCATTACACAAGCCTCCATTTTGCTCTCATGAAAGCAGTTCACTTACTTCCATGTGAAGGCAGTGGAAAGTCATCCTCTCTGCTTCTCCATCTCACCAAATGTTCTCACAGCTTCTGAACAATGGCTGTGCATGGCTGAACTTATGTAATACAGCAGACCTGATGGGATTTCAGCAATTTCCCAGAAAAGCTTTTCACAGCCTGAATTGAGACAGAGTTTCCTGAAGCAAGTCTGGCAATCTGTGACATATGCACCAAAGACAATAAAATGGCAGATTTCAAGTCACACCCAACAGAGCAAACACACAGCCAGCACACAGCTGGAGGCATGCAGATGTAGCAAAGGCATTGTGTCTCATACCCCCTGGGATTTCCTTCTAGAGGACAGCAGGGTGTGTGGAGGTTGGTGAGTACATCCAGCATCCCACTGGGATGTGGCTGGGATGCTCCCCATGCTCAGTAGCATGGAGCACCCTGTGGAGGTCCAAAGGCTGAGGGATGGGCACAACTATTGTTTGCTTTAGAGAATGGCAGGATCTCCATGGCACCTTGGAAACTCATACTGTCATATGAGAACAGAAGGTCATGGCATTATAAATAAAACCTAAGCTAACATTCAAGCCCACCATCCCTCTATTAGGGTCACTGTTTGTGTTCTTAACATTTCAGGAAGGGCAGGTTAAAAAACTGGGTGAAGATGTGCAGCTCATTTTACAGTGACACTTAGCTGTCTTAAGCAACCTGGCAAGGGAAGGATTTTTTGCATTAATTTATGAGTACAGGAAGCAGTTTAAGGAAGACACAACCTGTAAGTTCCTGTGTTTCTTCCTCTTAAGTAAGGATCATGCTTAGAAAACAATGAAACTGAAGTTCTGATTCACCTATTTTTAAGCATGTTCCTGCCTAAGGGAAAAGATCTCTTCTCGTGCCAGAGAACTCATCCATGAAACCTGGCATTCTCTCCCTTTGCCATCACTCCCAGTTCTTTCACCATGTCTGCTCTCTGCTGCTCTGACTGTGACATTTGTGAAACCTTCAACTCTCTGGTAAAATGTAGCAAAGATGAAAGCTGAAATCTGTGGTAAGACCTCTTCTGCTTCATGCGGCACAACCTCCAAAGTGCAGATAGTGACTTCGGGGTAAATTCATGGTAAAATTGCTCAGGAGAAGCACATGGTGTTTTCAGAAAAGTGCTGGGGGTCAAGATGCTTTCCTTGGTCCCACATGCCCAGCCTGTCCTGAAGTGCTAGTTTAGACCACACTGTGAGTTCAGTGCTATTAAATGGTATCTATGGTATAAATACATATACATATAAATACTGCTCACCACCTATATAACTGTTGAAAGGCAGATGGTGATTTTAAGAGTAGACTGCCCTAAGCAGTGCTTCAGTGGAGGAATTTTAAATGTTTTTGAAAAGTTTCATGCCAGGACCAATATATAGAAGGCAAGAACAAGAAAACACCTAACTTGGGCTCCAGTCTCCCCGGTGTGAGAAATTTGCAAGCCAAAAGAGGTAAAGAGTTGGACTCCCAGTGTGCCCAGGCCACATTTGTTCAGTTGAGGCATTTTGGTCAGCCCTAGGAGATAAATAGGAGCCCTTGGCAGGCGATCTGCAGAATGCAGTGGTAGAACAGCCCATGCAGGAGTACAATGGCAATACTGTTTCCCATTGACTAAAATAATGAATCATGGCTTCCCCTTGCTACTGTCGTTCACATAACCTTTACAATAATTTATAATTAGATTAGTTGCCCTTTGGATAGGTGCACGTGGTTTTTTTTGAAGGGTTGCTAAGGTAACTGATGATTTCCTTATTTCATCCTGTGTAAGGGGAAATTTTACTTCCTAGTGAGCCTGAACTCAAGACTGGGTGAAAACAGATACTAGTTTATCAGGACTTTCAGTGTTTCTACAGTTATCAAGCAGAGGACTCTTAACAAGTTTTATGGGGAGATGATTGTAGTGTTTCATTTAAATTGTAAAAGAAGAGCTACTGTAACTCACATGTGTTGTTTCACGTCAAAGATAAGGGAGTGGAATTTTTAATTTAAATCTTTAGAAGTCTTCTGAAGCTTTCTTAAAAACTTCTTCTCAGCCTAATCGCTTTGTTCTTTTCTCTTCTCTGGCTAAAAGTGCAGTTACTGTTGTGTGTACAAGAAAAAAAACAACCAAGAAACCAAAAGAAGTCTGTGTGGGTGGGATGGCAGTCTGCCTCTGCTTGACCTGACCAATTCTCTCTTTGAAGAGCAGAAACTGGAGTTTTATAAATCAAACATCTGTTTCGATTTTGAGGAGAGAATGATTCCTAGATGTCCTCCCTCCTCTCCTGCTTACAAGAACATAGAGGCCCAATGAACTGAGGGAAGCTGCTACAGAAGTTAAGCTGCAGGTCTTAGCTGTGGGAAACTTAATATATGCCTTCAAAATAAACAGCAAAATTCCCCAGCGTCCTTGCCCTCTGTAACACATGACAAAAGGAAAGAAGTTCTCTGGCTTCTGTAAAAACTGAGCCCTTGTGTGCTGTGTAGCAGCAGCTTTCTTGACCCTCAGCATGTGCCCAGTGGGCAGCTTGCTCCCAGGCAGCCTGCCTGTGGTGCGAGCACACGGACCAAGGGGCAGCAACGCCCTGGGAGGAGGCCAGGGATGGATAACAGCACACAGTGCCAGATGACCTTACACAGGGAATTTCCCTTCTCTCACTGAAGCTCCCTTGTGCTTCCTGCTCTAGCGGATTTATCCCCAAATGCTCTGGCTTGTCCTCAGCAATGGGATTAGGAGAGCCAGCCCCCACTACCCAACCGTCATCTGCATTCGTGCAAGTCACCAGCAACGCTGGCAGCTGAGCAACAAGGTCCAATAGCCAATGCTTGGCAGTCATGGTCGTGAGCAGAGGTGTAAAAAGAAATTTCTACAGGAAATATTGGCTGTAGGCTTAAAAGTAGTCTCTAATTCAATGAGTTAAAGGACAAATGTGAGTACATTTAATTATTTAATCTGTCATAAAGTTCAATGCAATTCAAGGTTATTGTAATAAATAGAAATGTTTATCTAATCTTTCTCCATATGATTCCTTGTGAATTGTGTGATACATCCTCAGTGACACAGAAATGTGTAACTGTAACTAAGAAACAACCAGATAAGTGTTTTAAAGAGTATATATCTGTTTTTCTATCAAACAGCACACTAAAGACAGGCATGTCCTGGGATACAGGTCTTTATGTATATTCCACTGACAGCTAGCTGTTCAAATGTGTTTTCACACAACCCCAGAAATTCTTCAAAATGTCATCCCAAAAAATTCCACGGTTAGCATTTCCATCTCCCTCTCCTTCCCCCTCTCAGTAATATCAATATCTCAGTAAAATCAATAAATACTCTTGAGTAAGAGACATCAATATTGAGAACAAACTGGATGATACCATTCGTTGTATTTGACCACAGCAGAGGATGTTATTTTGAGTCACTACAAAGAAAAAAATCCCAGCTCTTAATCAAGAGTAAAGATTTGAGTCAGAAGATGTCTCAAACTACTTACGGAGTGTGAAAGTCTACATTGTGCCTTTTCTCGAGTCAATTTTATCTGTAAGCTGATCTGGTTGATGGCTTTTGAAGGGAATAATCCTTTGAAAAAAGCTATATTTTAACTGAAGCTTTCCATAAGAAAAATTATTTATAACAAATTTTTTCCTGTGAAAATGATTTAGTTTTCTTTTTAGTTGTCAATTAAAGAAAATTTGAATTTTTATTTCTAAAAGAATTTTCATTTAAAGATCATTTAGAATTAAGTCTATGATCAATCATTTAGACATTGGGTGTTATTGAGAGTAAGCCTATTGTCAAAATCAAACCCAAACTCTTTATGACATTTGGAATTTCCAACTTTTTGCTTTTAATTTTGCTCTTCTTTTTTTGATCTTTTGTCCTAACTAGATTTGGGATTTGTATTACATGTTGAAAACTTGATCTAAAGGCAGGAACTATTTTCCTCGTGGGATTTCAAGTTTAAAAAGGAGGTATTTACTTGGTAAGCGCACAAAAAGGCACACACACAGAGCAGCAATAAGCAAACGGAAGAGTGACTCAAAATATCTTGCAGATCCTGAGTTTCTTCCAAGATCTCAGTCCTTTTCTTCTGGAGAGTTGCCCTGTTTTATATAAACTTGGTTTATGTAAATATAAACCAAAAATTGTTGGTTAGGAGAACCAAGACAATTAATTCTTGGGAAGGCTGACTCTTGCCAAATACCCAGTGACTTTTAAGGCATCTAAAAGCTATCTTAAACTATCTTTAATCCCACTGAAGCAAGGTACACCTTTGGTCTCATTTTTCATTCTCCGAGAGCAGTGGCAGTACCCGTTAACTGGCAGAAATCCCAGCTGTCACCTCTTGAAGCACGATGGGATTGTGGAATGTGGTGGTCTGTCCAAAGCTAAGATCTTTGTTGGACTGGGGTAGGACCTGGATTGTGTGCAGAGTGCATGGGAAGAGGAGGTTTCTTCAGGAGGTATGGTATTCCTATACTGTCCCAGGGTGCTAATTTGGTCTGTTAGTGCACTGTCAGAGCATGTGTGCAGCAGCTGTTTCCAAGGCAGAGTGGGGAGAATCACAGGAGGTAACAGTATGAGTAACTGTGGTTAAACCCATCTCTGCCAGTGGGAAAGCAGAAGATAATAACATTGCAAACTGAGGATCACTTCTCTTATAGATAGATGTATCTTTTAATTAAAAAAAAATAAATCCAGAAAATCCTTTTAGGAGTAAAAGAAAGGGTTTGAACAACTTGAAATTATCAAGAAGCTAAGCCACAACAGGGGATGGGCCTGAGATTTCAAATTGTCTGACTTGAAACAGATAATTGGATTTCAGAGTGCCAAAGTGAGAATATAGTTTTAAAGGTATGAAGAACAAATTATAAAGATATAATTATTATAAAGATGCAAAATAAAAGTAGCACTAGTTCTTGCATAACAAAACAACCCCTCTTTGCTTTTTAAAGAATGATGAGTCTTTATCACCTCAGGTGTTTCAGCTCTGGGAAATACTACAAAATTAATGACCTGTAAGCACTGATGTTTTGTGAACCTGTACAACCACAGTCTTTGGTTACTCTTTTTCTTTATATAAAATCAAAGAAAAATAACAGAAGTTAAGGGCACAGCCATTCACACAGAATTCTACCAGCACATCAACACTGAGAAAGGAGATGAAGAGGTAGGATACTTCAGAAAATGTAAACAAAACATGGCATTAACTCTGACACCCAGCGTGTGAAAAAAAAAAAAGTATAAATAGAATGCTATGCATCAATTTCTTTTCTTATGTCTTCTCTGATTCCAATGCTGGTACACTACATAGCAGCAGTTTATCACTTGTAATAAAATACACAGAAAACATACTATGTCCAAACTGGCGTCAAGTTAAAAACTTTTTAATTGTTTACATGCAAAGAATAATTAACATTACAATTACACTACTTATAATACTTTGAAATGTCCTTAGCACCTAAACACACTGGAATAGATTACACACAAAATGTACATTGAGAACCATCTAAGTCTGAATTCATACTGGATTCACAGACATCTATTTTGGCTGTAGTGCTCTCACACAGAAAAAAGGAAATTCCTCCTCTGAGTGTTTAAAATACAAACTTAGAGACGTTAGGAATGCCACAAGTGTGAAGATATACAGTTTATTTGAATAAACACTTCATGCGTTCACTTTGTTTTTGGATGCTTTTGGTCAACTACTTCTCACCCAACAGGGATACTTTAACAGTACTATAATCTCTTTAAGGCAGGGACGTCTGGCCAGGAGTATGTAATAGTATCCAGAGAATATGTAGTAAAACCCAGAGCAAAGGTAAATTAATGCCAACCATGACTGCTACATGGTTTTGTTACACAAATAATAAGATTACCATGCAGTCAGTGATTATGCCTCCAACCATTCACAGCTTGGATTCCTGCCAGCTCTGTTTCATCAGTTCAAATTCTCCCTCTGTTGCTTTTATGACCTTCCATGAAATACACATAAGCTGTTCCTCAGCTCTTTTCAACATTAAAAACACTATCCTCACTCCAGCAAAGTCTGCTTCTCTAGAACAGAGAGTCTTTTGAGCATGCTGCTACTTTTGCAGAAGACAATTTCCCTCCACCTAAGCCCTGACCCTTCCCTCTGTCAGCCAGGTATCATGCTGCCTTTGGGTAGGAGAGCAAGGATTTTCCAAGCTACCTCAGCACACATTTTATCCTCTCGATTTGCAATGCCTGTGGTGGGAGCATGAAGATTCCTGGCAGAAAATAAGGGATTTTTCACAATAGTTGTCTTTGTACATGACCTCAGTCATGTACATATCTCACAAAGCATTTGGTTTGTACAGACCCCGAGCTGGGAAGTGCAGTACAATTGAGTCTTCCTACTTCTCCTGTGTTCCACCTGCCAGAAGGTAGAGGGGCTGAAGTGGAGCCTGTTTGTTCAAAAGGAGGACCTTTGGGCATGGTTTGGGGAACTCTGTATCTTCAAGTATTTGAGGTGAACGTTGAAACTTCCTGACTTGATATTTGGGTTTTGTCTATGAGCACAAGGTTTTCAGCCCTAATCTCTGCAACTGGGACCTCTTTTCTGTAGACAGTCAAGAATTTTCAACAGAAACCTCTGGAGGGGAGCGTTCTGCTGCTGTGCTGGCACAAGTGTAGGTCAAGATAAATCTGAGGTGAAGAGTGACTGGTGGCCTTTGGTGAGGCAGCAAACAGCACATGGCACTAACACCTCTTCCTTTTGAGATGTCATCCCGGCATTGTCAGCGGCATTTACAGGGCATTCTGGTACCACATCAGCATGCGCTACCAAAGCCTCCCCACAGCTGGCTTTGACCAAAAGACTACTGAGTTTGGGAAGACAGCCTCTGTGCCTCTATTTCCCCCAGCCATTTCTAGCTATTGATGTTCTTTGATTACTGAAGGAAGTACGAAATTAATGAATATGTAAATAGTGACCATGATTCATTTATCAAGCTTTATGGATTTATTAGTTTCAAGTGGATGGGCCTCTCTTTCAAGGGCACTAAAAGCTTAACTTGCTGCTCCCATATGTGTTGTACTGAGTGAATTCTTGGCCATCATTAATAGTTTGGGTAACCATTACCACTAGATGAACTAATGAAGCCTTCCACTGATAGGTCACACAGCCTGAACTTCCGTGAAATGTTAGGCTGAGATATGTAAGGACAAACAAGACAGACGTTTGCATACAGAAAATTTGTAAGCAAAACTTTTTTTCTCCTGTTAACACTGGTTCTTCAGCTATCAACACTGTGACTTCTAACTTTTAGTATCAATGGCAGTTCTTCTCCTGCTTGCATGTTTCATGTTTTCTCCTTGGCTATGTACTAGCAGTGTCCCTGTAATCAGCATTGCATTGTCAGTTGGCAAATGGGATCGGAAAGGGGTCATAACATGTAGGCATTTATAAAAAACAAGAATGACTCTGAAGGACTAACCACAAGGCTGTGGGTGGCTACATCCGTTTATATCATTATTGAGAGACAAATATCCAGAGGTTTCAGTAGGAAAAAAAAGAGTCCGAGAGAGGAGGTTCAATGTACTTAAAAGATCTGCTAAGCCCTCAAAAATTGTGAAGGAATGATCTGACAAACAGGTAACAGAGGGAGAAACGAGCATAGGGGTTTTTAGTCATATTCTGTGATTTAGCTTAAAAAATATTTCATTTTAGGTAACTTTACTCTAAGTTTTTCTTATGATATATAAAGAGTGTTTGTGTACCTCTGACTTCAGAAAGTTTTTATTGACAGATCTGGGTTTCCTTGATTCTGTCCCTGGCTGCATGATCTTTTACAAAGGACAGAAGATGTAAGACATGTTCTGACAGATCAAACTGGGGTCCTGGTGTCTCAAATTTCAAGGAAGCCCCTTCCCCTTGTGTTGAACTTAGGCTCAGAGTTGCATGAATGGGCAAAAACAGCCAAATCCCCTGTGTTCAATAGTTCGGTTAAAGACATTTTCCAGTTGGCCATTGGAGATAAGCAAGAAGAATCCATGGATCATGATCCCCAGTCTTACATTCTCTTTTAGCACATGAGAATGAAAAGATCATACAAATCTGGAAACTTGAACATTTAGTGACTGAATGACGTAAGCAAAAACTCTTCACTGGTGGAGTTGGCTAAAATTTGTGTCGCATTATAAGGTATAATGACACCTAAGCAAAATGCATACAGGTTTAGTTGGAGAGCTGTTAAGTAATCTGAACTCTTTGTATTTACTCCTTGTTAGCTCTATTAAAATAGTTATGCACAGTTGTGGAACCTCTGTGCCTGACACTGCAGAACTGAATGGCAACAGAGAGACGATCCCAGTCCCTTGTGGTGTGTAAATGGATGCTGCCTAACCCCTATGGCTATGCATTTCAGTGGGCTCAGAAGAAGTGGCACTCCCAGAAGCTGATGAAAGCCATGGGCTCAGGCCTTGTGCAGTAAGCAGACAGAGAACAAACTGAAAATCAAAGCAAAAGTTTCATTCAAAAATTATGCAAGATTTTAATGGAAAGTCCAAAGTTATTGATTATGAGACATATGCAATGCTTTTACTTTCTCAGATCTCATCTTAGTGAGGAAGCTACATGGAACAAAACTATGAATGAAAGATACTTGTGGATGAATGAACAAGGCAGTTTTTTCACAAAGAAGGTGAGAAATAGCTGAATAAGAGAAAAAAAGCAGAATAATAACAGTGTTGGGAAAACTCTCAGAATAGAAAACCAGGAAGACCATTAAATAACATAAGAGACATGGAGAAAATAGTAAGTCTGGAATATTATCTTGACTTGGCATTTTGACTGGCCTTGTAGATTGAGAGAAAATCAAACAGGAGGGATCTTCAGTATTCAGGTTAACACTTTAAGCCTCCAAAAGAGGCAGAGGGTGTAGTCAGTGGACTAAACGAGAAGAGAAAAAAGGAAGCAATGGCTTGTATATTCAGAGCAGAATAAGCCAAAGATATAATATATAATATAGGAGGGGATCAAGATAATAACAATAGTTGAGAAGGATGTCAGGAACTTCAGAAGATGAAAAAGGAACCAAAATTTAATCTGTCTGGAACAGAGGCTAAGTCAGAGGTGCTTATGGGTAGAACCTACAGGATAATACAACTGATTTTATGAGCTAAGGAGAATGCAGTTGCACGGGGAGGAAAGGGGAAAAAACTCGCCTCTAAATGACAAGTGCTGAAAATTGTAGGAGTGAAAATTAACTTTGTCATATAAGACATGAAGGAGCAGTAAGACGTACACAAAGGACTGAGAAATGAAAAAAAAAAAAAAAGGAAATCTGCAGCAGGTAACAATTGATAATCAAAGGAAAAACTTATTTGGAAAGCTTTCCACTCAGAAGTACATAAACAGTATTTAATTATAGTGAGTAACCGGAAGAAAAATCCCAGGACTCTCTTTAAATCCAAAATAGATTGTAAAACCAAAACATAGGAAGAGGAAGAAAGCACGTACAATATTGTTTCCTAAAGCAGTAAAAATTAGACCCATGAGATACATTGAGTGCAACAAGGCATTTGCTTGAATTAATTATATTTGGATAATGCATATTGTACTTTCTATTCAGTCTGAGAGCTATCTAGCTAGTGTATTCTTGACTCTCCTTCCTGCTGTACTTGCTGTCTGGTCACACAAGTGTTCCAAGTCACCGAAATTCTGTGTATTGCTGTCATGTCTTGACTTGTTCTTGACTGTCTCTGTGTCTGTCTGTGTTCAGCTCTGAGTTTCACCCAAGGAAAGTCAGTTGGCAGCAGACAGCTGAATTTAGCCCAAATGCAGATGTTCAAGATGACACAAGATAACACCCTTTATGTAGTAGTACCAACGAACAACTCTTCTGAGAATCCACAGTAGTGGGAAGAGCATTGCATTTATTTCAGCAGCTAGAAATGGGCGGGTGTTTGATAAATAAGCTTTCATGGGTGTGGTTAGTCAGGGAAGTGGTTATTGTGGTTAGTAATTATTATTGTGGTTACTAATTATAATGACTGTCATTTACTCCAGGCTCTTACACAGAAGACTGATTTCTGTGAATTGATTGCAGATATGATAACTTTGCAAATTCAACAAAACTAAATTTACAAAATCTCGGGTGCACTGTAAAGCGGACGCTAAGGGCAAAGGAGTGTCTGACCCTTGGCCACAACGCAGCACACCCATAGTTGTACCAGCATGCAGACACTGGAAGCTATGCCCTGATGAACAGCTCCCATCTCCATCTCCTGCCCCTCTCCATGCTGGGAGGAAACACTATAGTTTCAAAGCAGTGATGGAGATTAATGAGACACTCGGTTAGAAAAGGGTGAGGGAGCTTTTAATACAGGGTGTAAATACCAAGGGAGAAGAAAGAGAAATCAGGGCAAGTCAGAAGGCTAGGGACTGTGGAAAGCCTGGTGAGAGCCACAGTAAGCCAATTATCTGACTGGTTTATTTTATGTTTTATAAAAAAATGAAGTCCTTTCTCAGTGAGCCCATTCATCCTTAACAGCCTGTAAATCTCGATTTTGTGAGGACACAGTTTGAATGAGAGGCTGCCATCCTACAGCCTAAACATGATCATGTTCAAAGACATTCCTTGATGATACTCACCTTATCTGATCAAAAGAGAGAGTGAGATGGTGTAAAATATTGTACAGTACAGAATTGAATCCAATACTGAACTGCTGAGACCCTGGTGCTGTTGTACTGGTTTTATGCCAAACTAAGCACATGAGGGTTTTTTCCTACCTGCATTTTCTGCAGAGCACACAGTGCTTCAGTGCAGTTACCAAATGAAGTTGAAAAATGAAAAAAATGAAAAATGAAGTTAAAAATGAAATAGACTTATATAATGAGAATAAGTCTCAGCATAAATTGCCAAGAACGGCAGAAATTTGTTTTCATCTAGCAGTCTCAGGATAATGCTTTTTACTAACTTTTTCTGACTTTTCAAAACATCCAATGTGTTCCTAGATCTATTGCTCTGACAGAGGTGTACTTGTAAAATCAAAAAAAGCCCACAAGAAGCTAGACACATCTCTAAGTATAAATTACATGAATTAAGTGGGCTTTTTGACATTCTCCTTGGTTTCCTTTTTGCAGGAATTATTGAGGTCATTCTTTGAATCTTACAATGAGAGACAAGAGCTGGGCCTCAAATTAATCTGCAATGCTTCTGAAACCACCTGTGTTCTGAAATGCATGGGCTATTCCCTTGGAGTGGGTCACTTGGTATTGTTCATGGCCCCATCTATTCATGGAAAAGGTAACTGCAAGACATCACTTATTTTGAAAACACTTGTTACTAATTAGAAAGCTCTTTGGATATTTGCATAGAGCCAGGTGATCAGCCAAACTCAAAGTGATTGAAATCTAGTGTTTTTATTGATATTTCCTAAATTTTATTTTAATACCTTTTGTTGCATTATTTTCTGGTTCTACCAGATGAAGAAGATTTGGAAAGTCAGTTGTGCAAGTTTTGTCTGAGTCTTGGGCCAAATTATTGTTGCAAAATTTGTCTGAACCAATAATTTTTTCTGTCTAAAGAAAAACTTAACAGTGGGAAGAGTTTCATTAATTGCCAACATCCAAATATTTGGATGAATGCACAAAATGTGTAAGAGGGAAAAAAAAGAAGACAGAGTCTTTAGAGATGCTTATGGATAATTATGTGAAGGATGGTGCTTTTGTGTCTTAGCAAATATTGCTAATATTCAGCAATTATTTACATGTGTAAAGAGGTGCATGCTCTGACAATGAGTTTTAATTACTTATTTCAGGATTTCTCTTTTTCCTTTGAGCTGAAAAAACATGCATCAGAAGACAATTTGCAGTGATACACAGGGGAGAGTCTCAAAAATGGGTCTCTAGGCTTTCTGCTGGTATCTAGTGTAATAGTTCATGGAGCTGCCTGTTGTGTAAGTTTTTGAAATTGCTTCAAGCAGGTGACAATATTAATGTGACTTATTCTCACAGGTATCTGTGAATACAGGAACCTTGAAAGAAGGAGGAGGAAGCACAGTCTGAAGACAGTGGAGAACACAAAAAAACATATCACCACTCGCAAAAAAAAAAATTAGTAGGTTTGGTTTTGGCTACTTTTGTATGTTGTGGACCTAAAACTTTCAAGTGAAGTGTTTAGGGTCTGGTGAGAATAATTTTCAAGGAGTGTTGGCATTGAGCAGTATTGCATCAAGTAGGTCTTCTGTGGTAAATGTGCAATCAACGGGACATTTCAGTCTTCATGACATTGGTGGGATTCGCCAACTGTGAGAGGAGAAACTTTTGCTACCCCTTGACATCCACACACTTCCTCATCAGCAGTGATCTTGATAACATGGTGTTATCAAGATAGCCACTTGTGTTGATAACCACTGTCTTCCCTGCCCCTTGCTGACAACAGCATTTACTCCTTACCTAGCACTGAGCTCTACAAACACCACGAAGATGTGAAAATTATCCTACCAAACCCCATCTGCTTCACTGCTACTTGGCAATGATTTCCTTTGCTGTGGAGACATGATGTCTGTCCTGACAAAATCAAGGAGGAAGAGGAAGGAGCCCAGATCTCTTGTTTTGCTGAAGGGGCAAATCTGTGGGAAGACTTAGAGATGACTGTGGTGACCTCTGAAATAAGAAAGGAGAAAATCAAACAAAAAACCCTACCTGCTATTCTAGAGATAACAGAAAGCACACACAGTCCTGGGAGCAGTTCAGATTTTCCCGTTTGGACCGTGCCCCTTGGCTTTCTTGTTCACCCATGCAAAATGCTGGCTGCAGATGTGAAAGACTGGGGCAAGGCTGATGGTCCTGTGGGGGGTAGAAAAAAACCCATCTGTCAAGTTTAATTCAGTTTATCTGAGCTAGTTATGGGCTCTTCAGTCAGCATCCAGGCAAGGAAGGGGAAAAGAATCTGATGGGGCATCCACAGCACTTGGTGTTAAGGGACCAGCACTGTGCTGCAGGGTGGTGCCTCTGCAAGGTGCCAGGAAGGCTCCAGAGAGAGACGTGGTGGGAGTGGGGGTACAGATGCACAGGGCTATGGATTATACATTCAATACTGCTTTTCTTCTGTGGGAGTTATTTCCACTTGCCGCTAGCGGATGTGTTCTGTTTGTGACTGGAAGTGTACAGCTGGCTGAGTTTCTCTGCCCTGGTGAGGTGGTGTTGTTCTGCAAGCAGGCACGATAAGGCGTGTGAATCACACCGTCCCAAATGCTTGGCATCCGTGTGAGTCATTGTTTTCTTACCATGTATTACAATTCCTTCCTGTTTTGCAGCATCTGGGGGTTTGCTGTCCTTGTGACCAGCCCACAGTACTTTGAAAACTGACCGAGGTTCAAATGTGAGAGTTGGTTGGGTACAGTATTTTTTGTTTTGTAGGAAATCTGACACTTACAGTCTGTTTCAGAGGAAAATTAAATAAAAGAAGCCTTTGAAATACCCTGCGGGAATAAACGTTTTGAAAGCACCTCTGGTTCATTGGTTTTTTAATAAATTTTGAGGCCTTTTTGATACTAAAATATTGCCTTCTGATAGTAGCTGTCTTAAGGTTTCTAAACTTCTTCTAAATAAACACTGAAATTAAATTAAATAAACACTGAAATTAAAACTCTTAAACTTGAATTGAAAAATCAGAGTTTTCTTTATTAAAATATCAATAACAAGTTTTGACACTACCAAAACACAACACTTACAAAATCCTAACAATGTGGGCCCTGTTTTGAAATGTGATTTTGACCAAAAATCCCCATTATTTCTGTAAGAAGAATCAATCAACATATTTTTGGGCTATCTCTTTGTATATAGATGCATACACACAGAGACATGCAAACACAAAGATTTGTCAGAAACAAAACACAATAATCAAAAACATAATCATTGAAATTGAGCACTATCACAGTTTTATATATTTTGAAGCAATTATTGAAATGCTTTTCCCATTTTCATTCCATTAAACTAAAATCTGAAACATTTGACACATCATCTGTTACTTAGGAAAAAAAAATAAAATGGCTAGTATTTAAATTCTTCATAACACAAATATTAGAGAATTACTGAACTGTGAAGAGACTGCGCCATGGATTTAACAATCAGATCTAAATATATAGATAAGTACAACATTGTATGTTAGCTCAGGGTGAGAATGTAGGCAGCATAGTTAAATAGGAACCACTGATGAGATATTTGTGGGTTGTATGGAAGTTCCCCCTGTAACATCAGTGGCAAAATAGATTAAGAAATGTATTGGAAAGAATTAAGTTGAAATTAAACTTTTGCTTTTTTAAAAAAAATTATTTAATATGTGTCACTGATGCAACTATTTCTGCAATACTATTAAAGATGTTGGTAAAGTACAAAAGTGTTCATGGAGGAGCCACAGGAGTGAGTAATGGCTTGAAAAACATTGAGGAGACTCAAAATAGTTGGTTTACCAAAGAGGAAGTCAGGAGATGATCTGATCCCGGACTGTCAGCACTCACATAATGACCAAGCCTTTGACTTTATCTCTTAAGCCTGGCAGATGAAAATAACACAGGAACCAAAGACAGACAACTGAAGCAAGACAAGTGAAGATCAGAAATAAAGTGCAGATTTTCAGCAACAAAGCTAAATAATCTTTGAAGCAATGTTTTAAAATATGTGGCAGGTTTTTTAACTGAAAGTTTTAATTTGGAATTCTGGCATTTAAAGAGGAAAAATATGCTTCTGTCAAATAAAAAATATTGCAGAGAAATTTGATCTGTGTCATTTGAGAAGCTAGCCCAGATGTCAGGAGTGATTCCTTTTGGTCTTACACTCCAGAAATTTGTGGTCTTGGTTTACTGTCATCTTAATTTTGTATTTTTTTCCACCATGAAGGTGTGATGGATAGGGTTTGTGTTGTTTGTGTTTTTCAATGGTATATTGTGTTCCATTAAAAAATGGAGAGGTTGACTTCAACTCTCTGGAAAGAAAAGGATTGTAGGTTGCTGTTGTTTAGGGAGAGACCAGACCTCTGAACATGGGAAGGTTGGAGAAGAAGAGGGAATTTCCTAGAGAGTAGTAGGAAAAATCTACCTCTACTCAAAAAGTCAATAAGTTTGCTGCAACAACCCCTGGACAAAAGCATCTGCCTGCAGAGACATAATGGGCTGGGGAAGAAATGCATATACATTTCTATTTCTAGACCATCTGACTTAGTTGCTTAGAGTTTCAAAATTAATAAAGTGAAGTGTTTTAATTTGACTTTAATTCAAACTAAGCTTTTCTCACTGAAATTGATTTTTGGTGTTTTCAAGGACCTAATTTTGGAGAAGAGTCTAGGCACATGGCCTTCAAGACTGACTAAATTAAGATATCCTTGCATTTTATCTTTGTATGTTTAATCCCCTCAATCCTTCCAGAAGTACTAAAAACTTTTATGCTGCTTCTCTACTGCATGATGCCTGTGTGACAATTTGTAAGGTCTAGCAAATTCAAATGAAAATTGTGGTCATCTCCTTCCCCCTGACAATTATTAGTGAGGGTTATTTTTTGGTTGTGCTTACAATGATGTTTGGTGGAGAGCCTTCACAAACTCCTCAAGTGGCCTGAGACATCCAGACCTGACTGACCTTCATGTCCCTTAGTGCAATTTTCCTAATCTTGTGTCTCCTACTGTATTCCTAGCCTTCCTTTAATCCTCTGTCAAGCAGATGACTCTATACATCTCAGTCTTTTTTACCAGCTTTGTTTTCTAGCCCTCTGATCACCATCATTGTTCCCTTCTGGATCTCCAGTTGTAATGTATGTAACTATGTACATTTCACCTTTCCTGAGGGAGGATGCCAAAAGTTGAGCACAAAACTAATTTGAAGACGTATCAGTGGAGCTCAAGCAATTTCTGCCTAGGTTTCAAGTTATCCACCTGACCTCATGACCTGGTGGGAGCTCTTAGATTTTGAAACCACCTCCCTCCAGATGCCCTTCTGCCAAGCAAAACTTCCTCATCACTTCCCACCCTGCATTTGTACTATTTGATTGCCATTGTTTGCCTAGAATTTTGCATTTGTCACAACTGAAAACTGAATCCACTGTTCAAAGACCTTTTCTTTAATGTTCAGAAATTATGTTGAACTCTAGCCTTGCTTTCCAGCACATCTAACCTTGCAGCTCATATTGCACTGATGGTGCAAGAAACACATTCACTCTTCCATCATCTAAGTGGTTACCAAGAATATTGAATAGACTTGGATAGACCCAAGGAAAACTTACTCCATACATACATCCTGTTTGACACTTGTGCCATCATTACTTGAGGAAAGTCAAGTAATTTCCAACTTTCAACTAAATGCTTAGCTACTATCTAAGAATAGTATAATCCAATCCATATTAGCTTAAAAGAATGTCAGACTGTGTTTCTGAAGTCTTACTTAAATCCAGAGCTCTAAAAAACCGAAATGCATGCAATAGTACACCTAGCATGCTTTTCATTTATTTCCAGGAACTAAAGTCCTGTTATGTCATGCACATACCTACTTTTGCTTTGATATTAAGTTTATGCTACCTTCAAATATCTAGAATAATGCAGATTTTGAACTACCAAATGGGATGTGGAGAACAGGGAACTAACAGCTGGCCCTGCAACCATTGCTTTGTGTTATTTGCATGATAAGCATACGTGAAAAGCAGGTTATGATCTTGGTTTCTTAGGAAAATTTTCATGTAGAGAATAGTTTGTATGGGAACTTAACACAAGTATGATGAGGAAACCCAGTGTTCTAGTAATAGTATCATGCATTTATAAAATTATTTTCTTCAAGGCCCTTTATAGGTCTTATATAGTAATTGTACCAAAATACACCTGAATGGATAAAGGAGAAGGAATGATCCCTACTAACTTAGAATGGGATGAAAAGTTTAAAAGGCAAGAATGCCAGTAGGAAAACCCCTTTAAATCTTTCAGGCATGGTGTTCTATCTACCCTGAATTTTACATTGATATCTTTGGAGAATAATAATAAAAAACTGTATCAGTTGCAGTCCCATTAGCTGCAAATACAACAGATAGAAGGAGGAGAATGAGCTCAGTAATGCTCTGTGGGAGAGGCAAAAGCACAAACTGCAGGATGCACTCATCACCCCAGAGAAACTGTTATTATCTGCTTTCTGCACACCAATAATAATGGGGCTGTCAATTGGATGGATAAAGTTTGTTATCATCCTTTTAAAGGGTGAGACCTCCTGTGTCTTGTCCTCATTGTAACCTTGCAAGGCCTGAACTTTATCCCCACAGTTTTCCTGTCAATCACACAGAGGTTCCCAACAAATATGTATCATCCTACCCCGCAATCCACCATTCGCCCTTCCTTAGTGTCCCAAATGGTCTATTCCTGTTACGAAATTCAACAAACATGAGGGGTGCAATCTGGTTGCTATAACACCTATCTCTGTCCTCGGTAGTGGAGCTGCAGTCATTAAGAGGCTGGGACTAGAGCATACACAAATTAAGTTCAAATTACTGGAACCAGTGCACTTGCAGCTGCAGAGGATAAAATTCAGATAGCAAAACTTGAGGTCCCCTGTAAATCCATGGGTGTCTCACTCTGCAGTTCTGAAACTAGTTCATCTGCTCAAAGTTTTGCATGACTGATTCACACCTTTTCCTCAAAGCAGACGTTCACTCTTGCACAGGACATTTGAGAATGCAGGTCTTTTTCTGGCCCTTGGTGTTTGTTTGAATCTGAAATTTATTGTTTTGCAAACCATTTGCACTTATCTGCTCTATTTGCTTGAGTTTCCACTGACACACTTCCATTGAAGTCCAAGCTAACCAGTTACTTCAGGGATATTCAGTCTTTGAGAAAGATGTGACAGAACAGGATTCATTATTTCACATACAATGCAATCTAGGTGTTAAACAGCAGGTGAGCACAATGGAATGTCTCCAGAGAAACACTGTGGAAGTGCCAAATGGCTGACTGAGAGCAACAGCATCAGACTGTACTTTTGACCTGTGTGTATTTGGTCTCACCAGACATCTTTCCTTTAAAGTTTTCCTATAAGGACTCCTCTGCACTACAGAGCATTGAGCTCAGCATTTCTACTTTGGAGGATGCCAGAGCTGTAGGATTTATCTTTGCAGTTTCAAGAGGAGTCAACTTCACTTTAATTTTTAATACACCATTATGTTAGACCGAGAGCTTGACAAGTAAGGAGCTTATAGTGACAAAGGTCAAATAAAGGCAAAACAAATTACAGGTCCTGTCTGAAGTGCACTCAAAGTTTCAGCTCAATCACCTGTTCTGCTAATCATCAGTCAATAGAGGGATTATATCCTTCCATCAAAAAGTCAATATTGCACCTTTCTGTGCAAACAATACTTTCACAAATATTTTTGCTTTCAGCTGTGATAGTCAAAAAGGAAATGTATGGCAAACAGGATGCAATCAGACAGTTCATAAGATGGGCAACACTATTTCACTGGAACGGTTACAGTGAGGTGAATTTATTATTGTTGCTAAAACTTTATCCAAATATATTCATGTGTGCTTAGTCTGGGGCTTTGGCAGGAAGCTTTAATGCAGAAACAGCATGCCCTTCCGTCCTCTGTGTGTTTGAAAGCTCTTTCAGTGTGAGTCATCAGAATCCTGTGGTTTGTGTATCCTGAGAGGAGAAGAGTTCTCTGTGATTATCAGACACCATGAAAAAGCAGCAGTTTGGAAATAAAATGATAAGGAAGTTCATTATTTCACAGGAAATGTCTACTAATGCCTTTTTTTTATTATTTCTCCTGTAGGTTTACTGTCTTGTGTGGATGTCTTGTGAATGTACATGATCCTCTGTGGTTTGGCTTCAGAGGCATGTATTACTTTTCAAGAGGTTGATAGAAGGGGGCTCTCCTTGTAAGCTGAAGAAAAGATTTAGAAAATATTTACAAATTTAAGCTCCTTAAAACAGGGGAGTCACCTTGAATGGTGGTCCAATTGCTAAACAGATGTGCAGATCTGTGCCACTGTGTGATACTCCTCAGTAGCTATGGTGCATCTTGTCTCACAAGATATGATGGGAAAGATGTCCATTGTTACCAACTTTCTATTAGTGCCCCAATGAAATGTAAATGGACTAAACCAAATATGTTTACCCAAAGTGATCTGGATTTCTTGTTGTGCTTTCTCCAGATGGTCCTCAGCCATTCCCATTGATTTCTTTGTCTTTATATCCTGCTAAAATCAGGTTCTTGTCACTATGTTGGATTGTTGAGACAAAAGACATTACCAAAATGTTCAAATGGGATGAAGAATTAAAAATTTGGGATTTTTTCAATCTTTTGTTATGTCCAGAGTGAAACTATCACTATGTGGGATCTCCAACTTTCTACAAAACTATTTCACAAAAGAGCATTAGAAGAGATCTTTCACTGACACATTTGGGGTGTGTTTGCCTGAGGGGCAGCTCACTGAAGCAGCAGAAGTGCCTTTCAAGAAAATTCTCCTTTTCCTGGAAGAGGAAGAAAAGATACATGAAATAACTCCATGAAACTACTCAGAGCTGACTAGTTCAGCAAGCTTGTGAAGCTGAGCAACATATAGGAGAATTGTATGTGAGTTTATTTAGAAAAAAAAAGGTCTCATAACCTTTCTAAAGATCTTTCATCCCACAGAAGGAGACATAAAAATTTAGAGAAAACAAAAATTCTAGGAAGGGTCTGGAACACCAAGACACATATAATATTTGAAGGAAGATTTGCAGAGTCTGTTGGCTGAACTTGATGTCTCTGTCATTCTTTTCCTGTACTTAAAAGGACCACTTATAAATAGCAGTTGAGTTGCTGTTTCATTAGAGATTGTGTGCATGCACCCTCTTGTTCCCTACCCAAGCACATGGGCTCACTAGCATTAGCAATAACTTTGGGAAGGATCAGGGTTGCAGTGGCATGGACCACACACTGCTCTGTTGTAAGCAACACCTATACAGGTATTTGGACAAAATTAACAAAGGCCATGGCATTTAAGTTTGGAGCAAAGCTATGTCATGCTATATCATTTAAGTAAGAGTCTCTTAATATGAGAATAAGATCCATAGTCTACCCAGCGTAGTAAATTGTGTTGTAGTTTGAAGCAACAACTGTTTTTCTTTATGTTCTGTGCTTTAGAAGAAGCTTATTCTCCATGAGACCTCTACTTTGAGAGTCAATTATTTATCAATAACAATAAGAATGCACATCAGTTCTAGAAAATATGATTAGAGATTCAGGGTTATAAGAGGCTGCCAAGTCTTTTTATGGCCATAGGACATGAATGAGGTCAGAGTCAAGTAAAGTAAAATATAATTTATGTGAACATCTGGGTAACATCCAAAGTCTTTGGTTAAATAGAACTGCATGAAGATAGTTGCAGCCTATAAAATACTGGTAATAACAAACTTAGGTACAGTTGGTGAAATTCTTCTCATATGAGGTAAAAATGGCAGTTGGTGAAATTCTTCTCATATGAGGCAAAAATGGCAGACTACCCTTTAATTTTCATTTGGGCAGAGTTTCACTTTAATTCCAAACCCAGCAATTTAGGGAAGAGAAACTTAAAAGATGGTTGATTTGGAAGAAGACAAAAAGTTGTATGAAGCATTACCCAGGAGGATGAAAATGAACTCTGTGTAACCCAGGATCTTGTGTAACTGGGATTCCATTATAGAGGACTGAACAGTTTTCCACAGGATATTGATTCATTCTTAAATGAACCTCCCAAGGCTTACAGAGAAAACCAGTCACGTGTTGTGTTAGTCTTCTTCAGTAACCTTAGAAACTGTAACTTAACACCTGATTTCTCGCACAGAGACGGATGCACTCAAAATGTGCATCAACATTTGCGGTGGCTTAGCTGTTCATTGTTCTTCCAAACACAAAAATCTCACTTTTGCAATATTATAAACTATTTGGAAATATTATGCAATTGGTAATCACCTGCATCACATACACTGATGGGGAATTTGGCATGAAGTGGTTTGCAATTTTTCTCTTTTCTATTTTGGAGAAATATGAAGTTATAAGCTAAATGGCAGCCTTAGAAAGTAAAGGCCTTTGTTATGTCTGTAAACAACTGTGTTTGGTCTTGTCATATTTTATTGACAATTAATTAATTCTGAATCACAAAACACAGAGTTCCTTCCTATTTTGCACAAAGCATTTTCCTATTCTCTCCTTCCAGTACTGAGTGAAGTCAGGAGGGAAACATAATCCATGTTTTCATCACTACATGGAATTTGTTTAGTTGTAGGAAATTAAACAACAGAATTTCTCAGGAGAATTAGAATACCTGTTTGTGTGCTGATAAGAGTGTGCAGGAATGTTTGATTCAAATTCAGTAAATATTGCAGTAAGTCACGGTGTTTTATCAAAACCGGCCTCCATTCTGACAGACAGAACTGCTCCACCTCTGGATCCTCCAAAATGACTGACACGTGTTAATTGAGTTCTTTTTTGTCCACACCTCTACCAGACTGATATTTTTACAGCTTCCTATTCCTATCAGAAAGAATGTTAATGGAGAATATATTTATGTTCTGTAAATTACCTCCTACTGGAAAACCTTAGAAGTCAAGTTATAGACCACAAGTGTCTTGCTGAAATTGGAGAAGTGAGATTTGACTCCAAGCTCTCTCATTCCTTACAAGCAAGATAACATAAAACACAAAAGGTGCCTGTAGTCAATGGCATGATTACACAGGCCTATTTTTTCCAAGATGGTGCAACCCATCATTGAGGGTTTTAATGTTGGTAATTGAAAAATTGCACCAATTGCGAACTGATGCAGAGCCTCTGGAGATGCCTGGTGTTTAGAAGGACAGTAGACTACATTTTTTGGTAGTTATAACATGCTCACTTTTATGTACACCATTTTGTGATTCCATAGCATGCTAAGTCCCATTCCTTCTGGAGGATTTCCTTCACAGTGAGATTCCTCCTATCAATAAAAGTGCTTTCCTCAACATTCCTTGCAGGTGAGAAGTGTTACTTTAAATCTAAATTTCTTTTGTTTTCAAAAATTAACAGCAGGTAGGAACAAGAAAATCCCACTAATTTTGAAAGAATCTCAACCAGAGCAGAAATGTTTTAGGGCATATATATTTGTATATATATATGGTTGCCTGTTACAAGGGGAGTGTCTGATGCTTCTGTCAACAACCAAAGCAACACTTCAATGAAAGATATTTTTCAGACTTTGCTGAACTCCTTCTTACAGCCTTCAGCTTCATTCATAGGGTGATCTTTCATCTATCTTTGGTCATGGACCTCTGAGAATCTCTCTTAAGGGCCCCTGGCCTCTTGTATCTCTGTTAAATATAGGAAGTCATATGACAGCCAGCACTGTGAATATCTCTGCCTTGGAGTTTGATCACCTGTCCTGCTTATGACCTCCAAATCTTCTTTTGTTTGACTAGACACACCAAATTCAAGAGTTCATGGATTCCTTTCCCTGTCTTTCCCCACACTTCTTCTTAGGTATCTGACCAGTTTCCAGAGCAGGACATATCCCTCCCTTCCACCACATGAATTGCTTTTCCAGGCTTTTCTTCAAAAAGCACCAGTCTTTGTCAATAAAGAGCTGTCTCCAACCTGTTCATTTGTGCAGTGGACAGAGCAAGAGCAGGACTTGCAGTTAACTACTGCATAAGACATTCAATGTCCAGAAAGATGAGCACAGACAGAACCACGTGCACTCTGTAAGAGCACAGAAGGGAACCAAGGATGTTCACCGAAGTGCAACTAAAGTGTGAGGAGCTAAACCAAGTCAACATGGTTAATGTGAAGGAAAGTAAAGAGTTAAGTTTTTTACTTCACCCTGGCTGTCTGAGTGGAAATCAGTTTGCTTTATGATTAAGAATGTTCTTTTCAGGTGTTTGTGAGAAGAATGTGATACTCAGCAATAGAAAGATGAATCACAGTCTGTTGCGGTTAGTTTGTAAATTCCCTCTCTACAGTGTAAGACAACAACACTCCAAGCCCTGAATTCCTCCACATTGAGGAAGCCCAACAACAAGATAAAGGCAAGCTTATTTCTCCACATATGGATGCACATGCCTTGAAATCATGGATCAAATTACTCGTAAAGCAGTATTGAAAATGTTATGTGAGAGATCAAATGGTTCACAGAGAAATTAATATACAGTCTGGTGACTACGAAAGTGAGTTGTTATGGGCTGCTTGGTAAAGGGCAGTAGAGTTTTGTGGAAGACAAGTCTTGAGAAGGATTTGAAATGTATAAAAATTATAACAGTCAGATCAGTCACTCGGCCTAAAAATATAGGGCATATGTCTCTTAAATGTATGAAACTCTAAGACTCACAAAAACATACAGTATTTCTATTAATGTTGTGTTAATTGGTGCAACAGATGACTGAGTACATTTCATCGGGTTTAAAATCTTGTTACTAACTTAGGTATTAGTGTCTACATTACCAAGAATCTTGTAAAATATAGATGACTTCCCTGACAATAACTTCAGACAGAGAGACATTCAAGGGAAAAGAACTTAAAAGAAATAGTTCATTAAAGACATTTTAGGAAGGTAGCACAACAAATAAGATTATGAAATACTGGAATACTACCTGCAGTGTGCTAGATTAATAACCATTGACTGGTTTCTCTTCTGTTAGTCTAAAAACTGCATAACTTTATAATTTTGTTGAGCCCCAAAGCCCTAAGTTTTGCAGTGTAAAAAGAATGAGTTAAATGTTCAATAAACATTAAAGCTTTAATATTCTTGAATCTCTTTGGCCTCAAATTTTGCTGTTGATTCTTCTTTGACAATCTACTCATTTTCATAATCAACTCCCCCAGGCAAAGAAGGAAGACTTTGCAGTTGGAAGTTGGTGCTAGGTTCAAAAGAGTTATTTTGGCAGCTAAAGTGGGAGCTACATACCATGTTCTGTCCTCTAGCAGCCCATGACCAACACTAATGTAAAGTGGGCAGTTTTCCGTGTATTTCACACTTTGCTCAAGCCCAGAAATGTGACCTGTCTATTTTGCTGGGGGTTCCTCATTCAGAGGCTGCACTCAAAACACACTTGAACATGTGCTGGTGCACAAAAGGGCTTGTACAAGGACAGAAAGGGAAAGGGACATGATGAGTGTGGCCTTCAGACAGGATAAGAAAGCGTATCCTTCTTCAAAAAATTACTTGTTTTAATCCAAGTCTATTTAATGTAGAATAAGAAAATGATAATTGAATCAGGGCTGAGATGCAGAGTTATGGACTCTTCATTTTCCACCAGAACTGTTTTGAGGAAGCATTTTCATTTAAGTGGTGGAGGCACTAGAAAAATAATGTATTGTAATATTCCACTGTTCATGACTAAAATGTTGTGTCCTCTGTCTTTGACCTGTGTTTAGTGCTGCTGAAGCTGGGCAAAACTGGGCACTGAACTCTTTTTCACCCACTGCTTTCGGTTTCCTACTGGTGGTATTTACTCACACAAATCCTCAAATAGCCTGTAACAAACAGTCTTTTGTATGATACCACACTTTGCTTATTATCTGTTCTTGTTTTCATGCCAGCTTATCATTGACATAAAGGTCTTTTTACTGCTCTAGCCAGATGCTGTCTGCCTGGCAGCAATATGAAGAAACAAAAATTCCCTCCCTTTATGTAGCAACATTTAACCTGTTCAGTAAGGGAAAAACAATATTTGTTTGAAAGGCAGGTGCAAGTCTCTGTGGTGGAAGCTGTGTGACACCTCTGTAGGATTTCAGTGGAAACCTGAAGTACACACAGAACTCATGGCTCCCTGATGCAGCAAATTCAGCTATCACCTTCAGGACACAGATCCCTGCATTGGGTGTGACAAAATTTGACAATCATAATTAGAAAAATTGCTCCAGGTGAGTGATTAATTCTCCTTTGTCATGCTGACTGAATGGGAAGAAATGCTAACTGAACAAGGAGTAGAAACTAACTGAAGTCTAACTGATTCAGAACTACTTTCTGCACAGCAAACCAATAACTACCCAGATTTATTTGGGTTCTACCTCAAACCAAACATTTTGCATATTCCTATTAACACCTCCTCCTTATTTCTAGATTATTGAACACCTTTTTTTTTTTACTTCTTCTTAAATTAAGTACCATTTTCAAATAAAAAAAAAAGCATTTTCAAAACTAAGAGTAAAAGTGGGCTTTTTTGAAAAGGGTTAACAAATGTAGATGGAATACATGCTGAAAAGCAAACTTCTTTGAAGTTTCAAAAATCTTTCTGTGTTCTCTTTTAAGACAAGTTTTGATAAATTTGTTCATAGTTTGTGAATAGTTTTTTTCCCTTTGCTGTTTCTTTTGCCAGTGAAGTGATGATTTATTTGACTGTTTAGTCCAGCTTTGTTCCACCCTTTTGCTTGCCACATGCAAAGCTGAAAGACACTTAAGCTATTATCTGTGGATCCTTGTTCCTTGGATGCTGTGCAAAGCATGAAAAGAGAAAACATCTTAAGTGAAGAGCTGTGTGTTAGTTACTATTAATTTCTTGCAAAAGTGTAGCCTAAGCATATCCATCAAGCCTCTCTTATTGTATGCACTATTCCCAGCTTGGCTGTTAGTTTTCTTCTGTACTGTGCTTTAGAAGATGCTGAGGCCATCTGTTGATCTTCAGGGAAACCCCTAGATTTCCCTCCTTATTATTCATGGGGATTTCCCAGTCTGCTGCAGAAAAACAAGGATCAAAGTCTTTTACGTGCTGTCACATGTCTCCAGATTCTTCATCTCACAGAAATGCTTAAGGAGATAAGTGGCCATAAATAGAATTATTGAAACACTAGAAATGGGAGGGACACAAGCATATTTTACAAACTGTTTTATTAAGACAACATTCATTAAATAGTTTAGGGCTTTAATTTTTACCATACTACAGGGAGTACTGGGGAACAAAAGAAAGTAAATCTGTAGTTTTGTAAGTGTACTTTTTTCTTATTTTAGCAAAACAAGTAGAAGGGAGGCACTACAGCTAGGAAGAGGTCTTAAAACAAAATAAATTAGAGACAGGCCTGTGTGTGCTGTTTGAGATCTGTGCGTGATCAGCCTGTTTAAGGACAAGGTATTCAACAACATAAACCTTACAAGCCAAACAGGGCATTGGGCTAGAGTGTGGATCTGGGTCTGGTTTGTTTGTAAATATAGCAGAACAGCCCAGGGTTGCTCTGGGTTTCAGGAATCACAGGTCTCTCACCTCTGCATCCAGGGTGCCTGGCCCTGCCTCCTGCAGCTCACCAAGCTGGTTAAATAAATGCCATGTTTAATGCGCAAACACACTTAAATGTTTTCTACAACTTAAATGTTGTAGAAAAGAATGCAGTGCTCAGAGAAGGTATTTTCACATCTAGTGGGTAATTGATATCTTGTTTTCCAACAGCAACAATGTTGAAAATGCTGACTTTTGATCATTGCCAAAAGACAGTATGACTGTCCTAAACATACTAGGTGGAAAAAAACCCCAGACACAAACTTTGCCAGAACAAATATTACATTCCATTAATGAGTCCCAGACAGCTCTGAATTTCAACTTATTTACCTATTCAACCTTTTATTTGAGACAGGTATTAGTTACAGTGAAAGTAAATGAATATTTAAATAGATAGATAGATAGATAGATAGATAGATAGATAGATAGATAGATAGATAGATAGATAGATAGATAGATAGATAGATGAATGTATCAGTGCTTTTACAGTCCATTAGGGGTAGGAACTCACTGTAGGTGTACAGCTTATTTGCTCATGTATTTAGAACAAATGTGAAATCATAATGAAAGAAGTTAATTTCCCAGCAAAGTTTGATGTGAGTAGGACAGACCCTGTTTCAGTGTAGCAGTGTGGTTTTACTCCCTGATAATTTCAAACCTGGTCTTTTTTTCAATGACTTTTATCATATTCTGGTACCAAGTTGAAAGTCAGGAAGTCTGTGTGCATGCACAACTGATGATAATCATTATTGTTCAGTTTTTCAGCAGTATAGTGATGGTTTCAGTCCATCTGAGAAGTGAGCAAAACCTACCCTGTTTGCCCTTGAATAACACATATGTGCCTGTAATTACACCTAACTTTTTAAAACATGAAGGATTTGAAAATGAAAGAAAGATAACAACTTTAGACGAAAATCTGCCTTCCTGCGGGCTGAAATTCACTGCAGTCTGCTTGAAATGTATTGAGTTCAATTTCAGGAAAGCAATGCTCATTTACATACTCAGGAATAAAGATAACAAATCTTAAATAACTATTTTTTTGCATATTTTGAGAATTGGCAAAGCAAATCTTAGTAGGTCAGATTTGATTGGATTTAATCATAGGCTTGATGAGCTTTTCCCTCTTGACTTTGATTCTACTGAGTTCTGTATATATAAATAACTAAAGATTACAGATCTATGCTAAAGTATTAGAGGAATTCCACAGGACGTACTTGTATACGTCTCGGGAATGTGAGGGCTTAAGATTATGTTCATTTACTAATTAATTATTTATGTTAGCCACAAGGAATTCTTGTTCAACCATTTATCATTGGCTTTCCCATTTGGCTTGGTGTTGCCTTCTGCTTTGTGCATGGTCCAATCTCCTTGGCCCTCTGCTTTCATGTTTGAATCCCTTGTATAGATTTCTGCAGACACAGAGCAAACCAGGCTGACCTCACTCTGAGATGCCTGGTGGAAGAGGTTTTTTCCAAGCCTTAATGTGGTTGGCTGCTAGTCTTCAGACTAAGGATAGTATTGGAGTACCTGGAAAGAGTTCCAAAATTCTTGGGGAAAGATGTAATAATGCATAATACTAATTATTTTTTTGTTTGATTTTGGCCTTTACATTTTTTTAAAATTACCTGGTCATCATCATCTTGTTTTCTAGTACAGATTGAAGATGGCTTGGTGCATATCTATCAACAAAGGAAACAAAAGCAAGGGGGACATGAGTTATGGTGTGGCTTTTAGCCTTTCTGTGTCCATAGAGATGTATAAGAAATCTACATCATGGGACAAAGATGGATAGGAAATCTAACTATACAGCATATTTCCAGGCTGTGGAGAAATGCTGGAATAAGCTATCTCCACCCACAATTCTGCAGGACCAGGAGCACTCTGCTTTGTCTCATTTCCCTTCCTAACAGGGTCGTTTAGAGTCTCAGACCTCTGTGCTAATAAAACAATGAGGCTGCAGAGCTGCCTCTCCTTGGTGGCACCCTCTGAGGTCAGTATAGTGAATAGCAGCAATATTCCCAGACTTGTTTTCTGTGGTGAGGAGACTGAAGCAGGGAAAAAGACCCCTTTCTTGTTCTAGTACTGGTTGGTCTGTGCACAAATGCACATATAAACTACACTGCTCATGTCAGACTTGGTTCTAAAATCTGCATGCATTCGGATGTCATTCTAATCCTTAGACTTCAGAAATTATGACAACAAACGTAATTTCTTTTAAGTAGCAAAATTAAAGTGGTGAGAAAACTCTTATCCTTCATACAAAGGCATCATTGAGACCAGTCTGGACAGTAAGCTGAAGGCTCAAGAAAGCGAGCCAGGTCCAAGCCTGGCAGCTGCCTGATTTGCTGAAAGGTGAGCACTAAAATTGTCAAGGCATTGTATCTCGTTCCTGGAAAGATGGGCACATGTCATTTGTTGTCATACGAGTTGTTCACTTCACACTGATGGAGGATGTAGCTAGAGATTTGGCAACTCTTCCAGTCACCTTTTTAGCTGTCCCACAGTGGTGGGACAAGGGTTCAAGGGGCTGGGACACAATATGCGTTTTCCAAGTAACAACACTAGATGGTGTCCCTAAACCTCCTGAAAAACCACTCAGTCTACTCCTGGCTTGGAAATCTCAGGAAGAGTGAAAACCGTGGAGTGATGTGACATGTTATGTTTCTGTGTCTCCGTGTTTTAATCCTCACACACTATTTATGTGCTTAGTTAATGACAAGTGAAACTATTTTCTCTTTTAGTCCCTAGTAATAACAATTTTAAGCACAGGCATGCTTTTCCTTTCCTGTTTTCCCCAAACACCCACACGGAACCAGAGACCAGTGATTTGAGGACATATTAACAATATTGGCAGAAGACAGGACAGATGTTAGTGGTTCTGGTCCCAGACAAGGGAATGCTCTCTGTGTAAGGGGCAGGTCTCCTAATGCAAGTTACCTTGAATTTCAGTGCAGTGCTTATGTGCATGTATCTCTGCCAGACTGTGACCTGCATGTCCAAAAAAGTCTGTCTAATAAAAAGTTTTCTGCCCACCATGTTGAATCTACTTCTGTCTTCTATTGTCTAGTGACAATATGAACTAAAGACTTGATTCTGCTTATGCCTGGGAAAACCACACAGAACTTAATTTGTGAGAGAAAAATCCAGTCTGAAAACTTAGATATGAATGACTTTTGTTTTGTCATGCTTGTGTTTTGTTGTTTGATTGTGGCGGGGTTTTTTGGGGGGGGAGGGGAGTATTTTTTCATTTCAACAAGGAGCACAGAAATCACAGGAAGACAGTGTGGTTAAATGAGGAATAGACATACTGAACTCCTTCTGCAGCACCTTGCAAAGACTTGTCCCACGGTTGGATCAACCCAGGATTTTGTTGCAATTCCAGCTCATTCATCTGGGAGATCTCTCTGTTGCCTGTAAAGACCTGAAGGAACTGATGGGAAGAGAGCGACAGAGGCTAAAGTATAGTAGGTCCTGAACCTTTGCTATGACCAACACAGTAGATGGCTCATCTGCATTTTCTTTAGCATCTGCACAGGCTTTTCTGTAGTTGTGCTGTAAACGGCAGAGTGTCCTCTGCTGGCGGCGCAGTGGCAGGGCTGGGTGATAGCCCTGGATGCAAGGCTGGAGTTGTGCTTCCAGTGCCCGTGAAAAACAGTGGTCAGTGGTTGGGTCGGGTGCATTTTGGTTCGGTTCCTGCCCCTGCGCATGGCTGGCACTGCCAGGCGTGCTGAGGGCTCCCTTCCCTGTTCCCACACATCACGGCCACACAGGACCTTTGCATGCCCATGTCAGGAGCTTCAAAGGGTAGTTAATTCCCCAATGGATTGTGGTCAGAGGGTGACACATGCTGAGGCCAGGGCTGATGCCATCTGATTTCAACACTTCCGCTGTTCATACAGCCTGGGGCTTGGTGCTCTGGGGTTAAACTTCATCCATGAGTGCTACACAAATGAGATAATTATTCTGAACCTCAAGGGGAGATGAAGTAACCACTGCAAGCAGAGGATGCAAACAAGCTGTGCAGCTGCTTCCCCTGGCACCACTCACCGCTGACGCTGGCAAATACAACCAGTTTATATCCCTAAGGTTAAGGACATGGTGAGCTTTAGGGTTAGATTTTTGGGAAGATAGAAAGTGTGAATCTGGGTAATTTATTTTAGTTTTAGAAGGTGGAGTCAGAATAAGGTTGGGAAAGAAATGCAATCTGATCGTAGCATACTTGGGAATAAAAGGTTCTCATGTCTTAGAGGAGGTGACTGTGCTGATCACCAAGATATTAGAACTGGCCTTAGGAAAAGGGAGGAAAGGTATGAACAGAAGAGCATGCTTCACTTTTATTTCCTACCAAAAAAACTGTTTTCTTGCAGCCCTCTCTTCCAACTGATGGGTAAACTCTATGGTTGAGACTACAGTCTGGATTACTCAAGTACTCTGAAAAGTAGAGGCAACCCTAATTCAAGACTATTTTTAGTTAAGAACATTGAGCAAGGTCAGACTTGGGCTAAAATAGCTTATTATGTGTGAACTATTTCTCCTTTGAAAGAGAAGACCATGGGCAGGTGCAAGAAAGGGCTGGCATATCCGGAAAACTGATCTCCTCTTCTGTGTTAAAAATTTCTCCATGGAAAATGCAATTCCAAGCCTTAGTAACCAAAAATAACTTTGCTTCTTGTCTTTTGAGCTCTTGGCATGTTCTTGGTGCTGGTCCACAAAGACAGGCTTATAAGCCATGAACGAACCAAAATAATGAGTGAAATGTTCCTAGTTGTACATTTCTCCAGAAATTTAGAGGTGGTCTCCTTAATTTGTTGAGTGAGACATGTGTAAGTAGAGTTCAGACTAATTTTTTATTTTTTAAGTCTCCTTGCTGCAGATTTGTCTTATCCATGTGTGGTTTAATAGCAGAGTATAGATGTATATTCTGAAAATTCACCCAAGACCTATTAGAAATTGTCTGTGTGTGTCTCTCTTTAAACAAAACCATGCAAATTTGTTTAAAGTCCGGAAAGGCCCTGCAATTTGTATTTCCAAAATTTAGACAAATAAAGAAGGGAATAAAATAGAAATATTAAGTACTCTGCAATCATTACATTGTGTTCTCAAATGGAAAAAAGCCAACTGGGAAAAGGTGATGTTTCATAGAAAAGGTCCCATAACTTGCCTTTTTCTGCTCTGTGTGACTTTAAGAAAAGTAAATAAAATATTTAGAGGTATAGCTGGTTAGATATGTAAGTAAGGAGCCAGATTCTGCCCAATAATGTCCAGTGAAAAGACAAGAGGCAATGGACACAAAGTAAAATACAGGAAATTCTACTTAAACATAATTTATATTAAGAACTGTAAAGCTAATTCAACACTAGAGTAGAGTCAGTTTAATAAAACTGAGTGGAAACTGGCTAGGACAATCTATCCTGGTTGAGCCTGTTTTGACCGAAGACGGAACTAAGTAATTTCCAGAGGTGCTCCCAATCTCAACTGTTCTGTCATTCCATTAAATACTTGTTCATACAGAATAACTTTTATGACTTCAAATTAACCACAGTAATGTAAAAAGAACTCTCAACACACTAATAGTAAATTGACAAGGGAATTGCGAACCTAAAAAATTTAAGAATATATGATTGACGTTTTAAGACCTAAGTGTCAAAAGTCTGTCTTGAAAGCTCAACATATGTTCCATCTGGTTCTGTATTAATTTGCAAATCTGGACTTTGGGCCCTTGATCACTTGCCTTCTTTTGAAAAAACATAGTTAAAAACTGCTGTTTTTCTGAAGTTGTGTGGAAATTGAGCTTTACAACGAAGTTCTGCTCTGAACTACTGTGCACACTTTTTAGGCACCTTCTAACAGCTTGGTGTGGTGCCAACATGCATGAACTGCTATACCCTAACTCTGCCTGTAACTGTTTCTCACCACGCTATTTTATCACCAGATGTTGTGATGCTTAAAATGATTTGCTGACTACTTAGGGCTTTGTAGTTTGTTCAGAAGAGCTTTTACTGCCACAGATTCAGTCAAAAGAATGAGATTAAGTGTATTTCAATGTTTTCTTCTAGTTGTGTTTTTTCAGAAGGTTAACAAACTGACTCCTTAATTTCATTTTCCATTAATAACTCAATGATGTTCACTCAGCACATTAATAATTCTTGTGATTATATTATTACAAAATGAGGGGGTACTTTCCCATGTACAATTGCCTTTGTGTGATTGAGCAAGAGCACTGTGCAATGATGTCAAGGATTCAAAGTTCAAAGTATTTTTGCTAGCTGGAAAATAAGTTACGACTTTGTTGTTGTTGTTGTTAGAAGTATTACATTTGAAGAGGACTCTTGCTTCAATGGCAAGGGATATACACTCATTCATCAGTGTCAGTGTGGGTAACATCATGCCTTACACCTGAAAACTTATTCCATTGTTTAACTCCTGCTCCCAGTGGGGTGAGTTCGGTCACCTGTGGGCAGGGACATCCTCAGGGAGCACCTTTACCAAACAGTCCAGGTGTGCTCTGGCCCAGTCCCCTGCTGAGACATGGGCAACCGGTGCCTGCACCACAGGAGCAGGGAACATGGGAACTGATGCCTCCTCTTCCCTCACAGGTGTTTCAAATCTTCTGTGCTCACAGCCAATTTCTTGACGTGTTTGCTGTGCAGAGGACCTTGCCTCGTAGATATGTTGAAATCAGCTGTGTAAAAGCCACTGAGATCAGAATGTACCATTGGTTGCTTAGTTTCTAAGTCCATAATCCATGTCATAGCACAGATTTCTATCCAGCAGACCACTGTGAACATGAATTAAATGATTAGTTGTTTCTGAAATGCACTGTGTGGGTTAGCAGTTACAAGTCAATGTCAACAAAACCAAAATTCCACATGCTTTAATAGAATGACGCTTGTTTCACAAATTAGTTAGTTATCATGCTGTGGCACTTCTGTAAGCCACCTCTTTGTAACTGAGCAGTATGATCATGAGGGAATTCAGGATATGTGAGAAGCTCCTCACAAGTGTATGTTCATTCAATGAGAACTGTGCATTTATCCTTATAGCAAGGAATTTTATTGGATGATGCCAACATGTGCTCTCAGGGCAATACAACATTGCTGAGGGACTTTGGGACTGCTTCTCGACTTGCTGCTTGGACTGGAGGTCAGAGATAAATCCACTGAGGTCAGTGGTGTTGCATCAGTGCAAAGGTAGCCTGAGAGGATAATCACAGGTTAAAGGACTTGTGAGACCGATGTGAGTCATCCTGTGCTTAGTCCATGGACTAAGGAATTAAAAAGGCTTAGGAGGAGAGGGTGAGGTCACTTGGTTGTGTACCTGGGAGGAGGCTGAGGGGTGACACTATCACAGTCTGCACTTTCCTCAAGGTGGGCAGCAGTGGGGAAGGTGTTGGTCTCTCTCTGGAGACCAGTGATAGGACCTAAGGAAAGATAATGAAGCTGTATCACGGGAAGTTCAGACTGGACATTAGGAAAAGGTTCTTCACTGAGAGGGTGATTGGCCACTGGAACAGGCTCTCCAGGGAAAAGGTCATGGCACCAAGCCTGACAGAGTTCAACAAGGGTCTGGACAATGCTCTAGTCACATGGTTTAATTTTTAGTCCTTCAAGGAGCAGGGAGTTGAATTCAGTGATCTTTATGGGTTCCTTCTGACTTGAAATGCTCAGTGATTCTAAGAAAAAAACACTTGACTGCAATCTGTGGATTAGAATTAAGAGTTTCCTGTAAAAATCAGCAATATAAACTGGGTATGTTGTTTTCCTGTAAGAGGAAAACTATATTCTGGGACTAAAATACATGTGGACATACATCACTGAGTTCAATAGAATAGAGTGGCTTTCACAGTTTTGGGTGTAGTACCAAAATAAAAGGTCCCAAGGTGTTATTTACATATGAACAGCTTTCTTCCAGTTCTAAATATTTCACAGTAGACTAAGGATGTTTGATCTCAGATTAAAAAAAGTCTTTCGACCTTCAAATGGAAGTGAAAACTCCCTTTGACATTTGCATAATGAAAGAAGCTGACTATGTTGGCAGCTGCAATTTTCTGTTTCCAGCTTCTCATAACAGAAGCTGTACAGTTTGTTCTCTCTATGTCAAAGCTGCGTCCCTTCTGTGTTATGGCTGCAATTAAAATTACATTCTAATTATCCAACCACTCTACTGAAGGATACAAGTCAGAAAATGCAGAAAAAAATAGGGTTTTCCATGAACTCCACAATCAAATCAAGTAATTGTTGATTTAAAGTATTCATAAATTATATATTTAGTGGACAAGAGTTGCACGTCATACAATTTTTTAAATAGGGCTATGCAAGAAAGCAATTATGCAGTTAATAATATAATGGCCAATATTTCTTTATTTTTGACTTAGCAGCAACAGAAGGCATCTTAATTTTTCCAGAACCTTTGGTGTTTGAGTAAACATGTAGTATGCTTGTTCAATGTAAGCATTTTTCATTCATTCACTCAAAGATGAATGCAAAGATGGGTCAACCAGATGTGGTTATGTTGATACACGTAGACATAAAGAGAATTATTGTGTGAGTGTTGCTGCCCCTCAGAAGGGTGGTAGAGCTCCTGCTGACTTCCAAAGCAGCAGGTTTTACCCCGAGTCCAACTGGATTATCACGTGACCAATAGTTAGGTGCAAACATGATGCTATATAATAGGATCCTTGGACCAATGGCTCCTGCAGTATTTTGCAGGAGAGGACTGTGGAGTACCAAATGCTTGCTGAAAAACAGGACTGAAATAACATACATGTTGGTTGACACAGATGCTTTAGAAGTCTTGTGAAAAATAAATTTAGCTCCCAGATGGGCAGAGATTTTTCAGTGAGTGGCACTGAACAGCCCTGCTGGCAACACCCACCAAGTTTGCTCCATAACACACAAAACACTGGCAATAGTTGTCAGCTCCTGTGCCTTTCCCTCTCCTTTTTTTAAGTTCAGCTCTTGGGTTCAGGTGTAGTTTCTACTTCACTGTATCAGGACCCAAAGGGCTTGAGATCATGTATACTGGAATAAAAATTTATGTTAATTTCACGAGTGAAGGCTGGAAGCATTAGAGGAGATTCAAGTCTACTTCAAATGGCAATACCTTGAAGTGTTTCCTAGAGCCAAGGATAACAGGGTGACATAAGGATCATTGTCTGTTACAAAACTAAAGACCTGTGCTGAGTTGCTGACATAGAACAGGCAAAGATAATTTAAATATTTTCTTCTGTTTCTTGTCTTTTGCCTTTCCAAGGTTAAAAATAAGCTCTAGCATAACTTTACTGTCTTCTAAAATCTCTGCAGGGTGCCTTCCCACGCCTTTGTGAATGATGGGATATAAAAATCTTCAGAAAAGAGAAACAACATTTTAAGGTGGAAAAAAATCAATTTTAAAGCACAGACACCAAGTTTTTTCCCACGAAACATAAAATGTTACATCAAACGTCACTTTCAAAAGACACTTGCTGCTCTTAAGTTTAAAGGGACTTTCAATGGGTGTTTGTCCAAAAGGTGCTCCGGAACCTTGGCTTAGAGCTGTTAGGATCTTGCAAGTGGAGACTGCCAGAGAGACATCAGATACTGCAGCAATGCCACTAGCCCAGTGCTGTATGCTATCTTGGAACATACCTATGTGTTCTGCAGTAATGAAAGGATTAGAACTTGCAGCCCTCCTTGTCTGCTGTTCTCTGTCAAACTTCATGCACTTCTCCTGCCACAACGGAACCTACCATCTGGTCTCGCATGACACTAATTGCAATTTAATAATGACATTTATTTAATATAAATTTCTAACTTATTATTCTCTACACAGTGGATGATTCTTGAGGAACTTATGGACAGTTTTAAAGATCACCTTAGATTTCTTCCATAGAAATAAAACTGCACTCAGAAAGCTGCTACGCACTTGACTTTCAGTCAAAGCTGGTACAAGTCTTGATCACCAGAGGGAGTTCCAACCTAACTTATTAAAACATTTCTCAGGCACATATGCAGTCTATTTGTCTTCCACAGCAAACACAAGGGACTTAACAAATCTAGCTAATTTTGTATTGAAATTCATAGTTAATGTGTCTTAACCACTCACCGCACATACAGTGTTATGCTCTCAGGATCACCAAAGAGCTCTTTTGGGTCTCAGTGTCAAAGCAACCCTTGCTCCTGTGTATTTTACTTTCATCAGCATTAGGCATGGAAAAGCCTAGGCAGGAGTCTGTGCATGCTGCAGTCAAGGACAGTGGAAGGAGTGTAGGATCCATGGGCAGTAAGGTAGGGATGCATGCAAAGAGCCATGCCAGGAAAAGGGCACTCTGGCTCCCACAGGGACCTTACTCGTTGCCAGGTCTCCTCGTCTTCAGCAGCCCTGCTCCTGTATTTGGAGGAAGTCTAGTCCTTAAACAGAGGCACCAACCCACAAGCAGTCTTCTTGCATAAGGTTACAAAGACAGAAAGAAGGCCTCTGTAATTCCTGGGTTTTCTTATTGGGATATATGAACATTGTCTTGGCTTACAGGAAATGCAGTTACCCATGGAAGTCCTGCTGCCCCATGTCTACCCTGTCACAGCAATCCATGTGCTTTCTGGCATCAGATTTGCGTAACAAAACATGCCAAAGGCTTTTGCAAAGCTCCCCAAATCTCTCTCAGGAAAGGAGCTGGAAAAAGAAGAGCGACTGAGAACAGACGTGATATTACCTTATCACCTTTTCATAAAGCTGTCAGCATATGTATCAAGGATAGAGCAGAATTCACAGACAGGGAATCCTCCATCTAAGGAAGCAGTAATATTTATCCATCTGCCACAAAACTGCTCTCCCTGACAGAGGCAGCAACCAAATATACTCAGAGGCCTCTCTCTTACTTCTGACCACGATCTCATGTTGCCTCTTCAATAATTGTGTCCTATGGTATTAGAAAACAATCTCTCAAGTATTCTGATTAGTTAGTCCTACTTGACATCTTTTTTCAATAAAAGCAATATAATCTAAAAAACCAGTACTTTCCTTATTTACTCTGAAATCACAGAATCACAGAATCAAATAGGTTGGAAAAGACCTCTAATATCGAGTCCAACCTATGACCCAACATCACCATGTCAGACAGATCATGGAACTAAGTGCCATGTCTAGTCTTTTCTTAAACACCTCCAGGGACAGTGACTCCACCACCTTCTTGGACAAACAACTCCAATGTCTCATCACTCCTTCTCTGAAGAAATTATTCCTAATGTTGAACTTTAACATCTCCTGTCACAGCTTGTGTTCTCTCATCCTGTCACTAGTTGCCTAGAAGAAGAGACTGACCCCCATCCTGCTAAAACCTCCTTTCAGGGAGTTGTAGAGAGCAATAAGGTCCTCCCTGAGTCTCCTTTTCTCCAGCCCAGCCTAGCTCCCTCAGCCACTCCTAACAGGACTTACCCTCCAGACCCTTCACCAGTATCATTGCTCTTCTCTGGGTTTGCTCCAGCACCTCAGTGTTGTTACTGAACTGAGGGGCCCAGAACTGGACACAGAACTGGAAGTGCCAAGTGGAGGGAAACAATGCCTACCCTGGTACTGCTGGCTACATTGTTCCTGATGCTGATACAGGCCAGGATGTCATTGGCCCTCTCGGCCACCTGGGCACACTGCTGGCTCATGTTCACATGGTTGTAAGATCAGCAAGCCCACATCCTTTTCCATTGGGCTGCTTTCCAACCACTCTTCCCCCAGCCTACAGCACTGCATGGCACTGTTGTGGCCAAAGTGCAGGACCCAGAATTTGGCCTTCCTTCATACCACTGGCCTCAGCCCATCCAGCAGCCTGCCCAGGCCCCTCTGCAGAGCCTTCCTGCTCTTCAGCAGATCAACTCTCCCACTCCACTTGGTGTCTCTAGTGAATTTACTGAGGGTGCACTTGATCCTGTCACAGATCATCAATAAAGATATTAAGCTGGACTGGGCCCAACACTAAGCCATGGGGAAGCCCAGTAGTGACCGTCTGCCAGCTGGATGCAGCACCATTTACCATCACTCTCTGGGCCTGGCCCTCCAGCCAGTTCTTAACCTAGCAAAGGCTACACCTTTCCAAGCTGTGGGCTGCCAGCTCTTCCAGGAGAATCCCATGGGAGATGGAGGCTTTGTTGAAGTCCAAAGGTAGACAACATCCACAGCCTTTCCCTCATCCATCAGGCCAGTCACCTGGTCATAAAAGAGGATCAGACTGATCAGGCAGGCCTGTCTTTCCCAAACCCATGCTGGCTGAGCCTGATCCCCTGGTTGTCTTGTATGTGCCATGTGATCACACTAAAGATGACTAAATAACTAATATGACCAATTTGCTGAATCAGAACCACTGTTTGTATGGATAGACAATATACAAATTGTGAGAAAACAGGCAATAATTTAGTAAAAAGAAACAATGGAATAACAGAATCCTGCAATAAAGAGTAGTATAACATATTAGAGGTGAGTGAGCAGAACACAAGAACAGGTTACTTCATTTGAACATGGATATATGAGAGTATGTGGTCCTGTTCTTTGTTTATTACACTGGGGTATCACTTCATAGCAGGAGATTCACTGTGAGCTATGGGCATTTGTTACTGAAATCAGTATTTTTATCCTGACAAATTCATCCATCTCATAACACATGAAAGATGCTCTAGTTCCTTTTGCTCAAAACAAAAGTCATGTAGCCCAAGGCAAATGGCAAAAGGTACCTGAGGTCCTCATAAATTGTCTTTTTCCTTCACTACCTTGCTCTTTACAACTCTGCCTTTCCCCAAGGCATTCTGATACCATATTAACATCAGCATAAGTTGCATTACCCCGTGGGATGAGAATGAGCATGTTTGACTGCCTGTGAGGAATGACATTTCTCCCCTTCATGGTCATAGGACTGTTGGACAACTCAGGCTGTCAGTATCTCAAATTCTAAAATGTGGGCTCTTCATTTATGTGTCTGACAACAAAGTTGACCTGTAATGCAAGCATTGCTTGGAGGCTCATGCCAGCTGTATGCAGACAATCTTCTGAAGCTTTCAGCCTGAAGAGAAAATTCATGGCTTCAGTACAGAACTAGATATCTGCAGGATAATTAAATTTGCAGAAGTGGCAATATTTAAGGCTGATGCAAATTTTGGAAGAGATGTAAATGCTGTGCTTCAGCACAGTGTCTAATCTGTAACACTTAGGGATCTGGATGAGACACTCTGCTGTCTAATATAAGAGTCTTGCAACTTCCAGTGAAATGGCACTGTGTGGTGCTGGAAACAGGATGTTGGACTAAACCAACCTCATATCTCATCTTACATAATAAATCCCAGAAACTCTTGGGACTTTATTTCACCACGTCTTTTTAGAATTGGGGCTTGTGGTTATTATCTATTATTTATTTTGTAGGATAGAACAGACTAACTGAAAAAATGAACAACTATCTTATTGCTTCAGTTGTTGTAACCATATTTTTGTTTATGTCTTATCCACTTATTCTGCATCTTGACCTAGTACCTGAAGAAGCTGCAGTTACAAGAAACTAAGATCAATTTTTCCTTACCTTTATCTAGTCTGGCTTTTATTGTTTCTTGTCAGGTCCAATGAAGTCAGACTGAGACCTCCATTCTTTATTAATTTATATTGGAAGATGAGTGTTGAATTGGTAGATGAAAAATTAGCAAAGACCTTCCATCACTGCTTTAAACTACCTGTGGCAGCTTATAATTACAATTCCTGTTGAGATTAAAATGAGATACATAAAGCTTATTTACGTTTTGCAGGTAGCATACACAAAACAGGATACTTCCCCAGCAGCTGAAAACACGTAAGAGAAAAAGAAATTTTAGCATTTTAATGTCACTACCATTTGCTGTGGGACTGGAATTTTCCCACTGGCAGTTATACAGACAATAATTATGTGGATGTCCTTGACTGCAAAGACATTCTCTTGATCATGTTTCTTAATGGCTTGGCAGTGAGTGCTTATGAAATGACAATATTCTTTTGAAATCATACCTTGCCCCATTTTTGCAAATGAACTGTGAAAGAATGTAACTCTCCTTCTTCTCCTGCTTTTGTCTGACTGTGTTTCAAACAGCAGGTTCTCCACCTGCTGCTGACTAGTTTTTTAATTAAGGTTTGCAAGGAGTGAGGGAGAGGTCTTTAGGACTAATTCATGCACAGTGATGTCCCAAAAAATCTTAGAAGGAGGTTGAGGTCTATATGAAGGATATACCTTCTCAATGTAATAGATAGACTGTATTTCTGTGTAGCCCTAAGGGAAATGGGGCTGATCTGTAGAGAGACAACTGCTAGTTTAAAGCCTTGGTATTCCCATTTAGTTTTTGTATTCAGTCCCAATTTGCTAGCCTTAAGCACCACTCAAAAACGGGTCTGAGCAATTCAGCTGCCTCCCTCATACATCTTCTCAGCCCTGGCGAATTGGCATGGAGGTTGCTGGGCTGTGCAGATACTCATCTGCTCAAAGAGCAGCAGCTGATGGGCAGCCCTGGAAATTGGGCATTTTTTAGCCCACCAAAAGTAAATGGGAATGTCAGGATCACTTATCTAATAAATACCAATGGGAAAACAGTAGCTAGGTGTCCACTAAGAAAAAAAAAAAAAAGGAGAGAATGTTAAAAACTAGCAGTAGAAGAGTAAATAATAGACCAGATAATTTTGTTATGTCCTCGTGCAGCTCCATTGTGTGCCTGAATTAATTTTCAGGGTAGTTTTCAGAGATTCTTATCAACATTTTCTTCAGTTTTATTCAGATACACTTGTTCATGAACAAAGTTGAACAAAGTTAATCACATGAGTTCGTCAAATCGTCACTTCCATTCAGTTTTAATGACAAGCTGGAACCTCCTATGTTTTTATGTTGCGACTCCAAATAAACACACCGAATACCTGAGCTTTCGTTTTTCAGTGCTGTGCTGTCTTTTAAAAATCTACTCCTGTAGATTTTTAAAAATAGTCTGAGGGGCCAAGGAGACACAGCCAAAATCAAGCCTGAGGAAAAGGAGCAAAGATTTGCAGAAGACATTAGGAAGACTGGGTGCCACAGTTTGGGTGTCTGTTACAAAAATTTCACAAAGCTGTGAAGATGCATTTTTTTAACATCTGGATCCAGATTCTGTTAAGTTTGTCAAATTTGAAGTACAAGAAAAAACATTTCAAAGTCCCTAATTTAGAAGACGGCATTTTATTTCTCATGTCTTCTACGGATTCCTGGTATGGCCTCTCTGTTAACTTTTCAAATGTATAAAATTATAAGAGTCGTATTTCCAAGTAACAAGCTCTTTGATGCGACTTTGAGAATTTTTTACTCAGAGAATACATCAATTCCTTTGTATATACTGTTTCTGAACAGAACCAATTCCTTCATTGTTCAAAACCACTTGTTTTAGAAATTAATAAATCAAGATGGATTTTTCTTTCCTCTGTTTTAAGCAGAGTGGCGGTCTAGAAAAGAGACTAACACGATCCCAGTTATGAGGTAAAACTGGAATGCTTTATTGGACATGAGAATA
>JAWWLV010000100.1:26452067-26488702 GCA_035041135.1 Platyrinchus mystaceus | reverse complement strand
CAGCCTCTGTTTTCCAAGGTTTGCCACTCAAACCCTGCAAGCTTCTTTCTGCTGAGAGCTGTTTTTTGTCCCCTTCAAAGCAGCGTGGAAAAGACTTGCAGATTAACCCCTTCTAGTACTAAACTGTGTCTTGGGCTGCAAGTTTCCTGGATTACAACTACAAACTTGTTATAATTTGCCTACAAAAGGAAAACATTAGCAGTATGCCTTTCTCATTCGGTATTAATTTTTATTCCCATCTGTTATTAGTGTTTGTATTGGCTGTAGTCACAATCTAGTAGGAAGTTCCATCAGGGCTTTGTTGCAATATAAGGTCTAGTTGGGAAAAAAACCAACCCAGCTATTCTGATTTCAGGCCTGATTCTGACTAACTCCTATGAGAAAGGCAAGATACTAAAATATTGTGGGGCAAGCCCTCACCTCTGATAAGTCAATGGAACTTAAACGGGAGTACCTGGAAGAATAAAAGATGTCAGGATTTGGTTAACTATGAAAGTGGCTGCTTCAGACAAGTTCTGGGAAGGGCTGAGCAAGTTTACTTGCTCAAAACTGAAGGAGTTTTGGGCAAATATATTCAGTATCTGCCACCTAGGAGATACAGAGCAGATATTCAGCAGAAATCTCAATTTCCGAAGAATAACCATGATATTAGACTTGGTTAGGAGTCATGCTTTGAGCTCTGGGCTTTTTCCTTGCCTGTTAAATAATGTTAACCAGTAGCATATTTTAAAGCTTTTCTCCTCATAGGCTTTTTATTGTGCACCAGGTAGTCAAACCTTGGGAAGACCTAATGAGAGTTGGGCTTGTTCAGCTTAGAGAGGAGAAGGCTCTGGGAAGACCTAATTTCTGCCTTCCAGTACCTAAAGGGGGCTACAAGAAGGCTGGAGACAGACTTTAGACAAGGGTATGTAGAGAGAGGACAAGGGGAAATGGCCTTAAGCTGACAGAGGACAAATTCAGATTAGATGTTAGGAAGAAATTCTTTACTGTGAGGGTAATGAGGCACTGGAACAGGTTGCCCAGAGAAGCTGTGGACTCCCCATTCCTGGCAGTGTTCAAGGACAGGTTGGATAAGACCTTGAGCAACATGGCCTAGTGGGAAGTGTCCCTGTCCATGGCAAGGGGGTTGGAACTAGAGGATCTTTAAGGTCACTTCCAACCAAAACCATTCTATCATTCTATGACCCTAAATTAGAGAGTTCCCAGTTGTAACCAGTTTTATTACATGCAAAAACATGCATCGAGGACTGCAATTATCAGCCAACAAGGCTGACACAGAGGATTTCCGTCTGCTGCCTTTTCCTTTTTCACTATAATATACCGTTGAACTGAGGCTGTTGGGTGAGATTCATGTAACTAGTGAAGGTGGCTCTTAGAGTAGTTTGACATGTGTCATGTGAATATTTTGTTTTGGGCATATTAAGTCATCTGCCTTGGTGGAAGCATTTGTGTGAGCTAAGCCATGTGCTCATAAGCTGCTACAGGACTGGGAACATAAAGCTACTTGCTACCCGCTGTCTTTCCAGTGCCAACCAACACTCTGTGGTCTTGTGTTGCCAAGGCTTTAGGAAGCAGGTGTCTTGTATTGGGCTGCTATTAGTCATCTGTTTGAATATGGTGCATCCACGCTACATATTAATGGTTAGAGGGAGGTTTGCATATGGAGTTGTCATGTTTAGCAGCACTTCTGAACTGTGGGTGCTTTCTCCTCTGCAACACGATGGCCCCCTTTGAGAGCCTTCTCCTTTGATGTTCACTTCCCTGATACACTTTTTAAAAACCTTAAGTACTTCTATATTTTAAAAACGGGGATACAGCCCACAAAAACCCTTGTAGGGCTTTCGGGGGTGGGGGTGGGGGGGGTTAGAGCAATGCCTTTACTCCTGTTTCCTCGCTGTGCTTTCTCTCACCGGCAGCCGCAAACGAGGCTGGTCACAGGCTTTCCAACCACGTCCATGAGCGTACGATTAGTTGGCTGCTTTTTTTTTTTTTTTTGGGGGGGGGAGGGGAGGGCGGAGGCGGCTGGTGAGTTAACTTTTTTAGTTTCTTTCTTTCTTTTTTATTCCTTTTTTTTTTTTTTTTGTTGGTTGGTTTTGGTGGTTGTAACATGTTGTTGTTGTGCGTTTTTTGGTTTTTTCTTTTGCTTTTGCGTAGGGCAGACGCAAGCGCGAAGCAGCGTTTCCCTTTCTGTTTCTATTCTCTAGCTGGTCTGAAGTTTCTTTTTCCCGTCGCTCGCAGCTTGGGGGCGGCTTCCATTGCTCCCTATCTGCTCTCCCCGTGCTGTCCCAGAGCTGGGGCGGGTTCCGCGCAGGCAGCCGGGACCAGGACCAGGAGCGGGACCAGGAGCGGGACCTCCGCTGGTGCGCAGCCGGCCTCGCCATGACTGCGGAGGATAAGAGAAACCTGCAGTGCTACAGGCGGTACATCGAGAGGAGCCTAAACCCCGTCTATATCCTGAGCAACATGACGGACTGGCTGTCGGACGGTGAGAGCCGGCAGCGCACGCTGCCCCCAGTCCCGCGGGTGGGAGGTCCCCGCTCCCTGCCGCCCCGCTCCAACCCCTTCCCCCATCCCTCACTCTCTGCCTGTGTTGGGTTCTTGCTAGAGATGAAGGAGAAAGTGCGAAAGGAGGAGGAGAAGGGGGTGACGGCGGCCGCCGCGCTGTTCCTGGATACCGTGCTGCTGCTGGAGGCGGAAGGCTGGCTCCGGGGGTTCCTGGATGCCCTTGTTGCAGTAGGTCTGTTCCCACTCGGGAGCGTGGTTTTGTCCGCTTCTCCCGGCCCTGCCAGAGCCGCAGGTGCCGCCTGCGCTCAGCCGGGAGCTGGGCAGACCAGCCCAGCGCACCCGGGATGTGCAGGGTCGCCACGCTGGCCGTGGGCTTCTGCTGTCGGGTCGTGCCACACCAGGTGAGATGCAGTAGGAAAAGGCAGGTTGACAGAGCCTGGAAATAAGACTACTGGAAGGTGTGGGCAGACGCCTGTATGTGAAGCAGCTGGATTTGCCAGCTTTCCTTTATACGTGTGTATTCTATCATGGATTCTTGAACACCAATGCCTCGTGCCATAAGCTACTTCTGATTTAATTTCCCCACCATTCACTATTAATAGTTATAGGATCTCAGTGAACAAATGTTACAAAGTTTCTTATCATTTGGATATAGCCTAGTCTTCCCTTAAAGCAAATACTAGGTCCAGAGCAACTTTTTACCAGCCTGTGATATTCCTAATTCCTGAATTGCAAAACATTCTTCCTTGAATGTGCTGTTTGGTGTATATTGAGCAGCAAACTGGAAAAGTTAATTTGCTGACTGCGAGTGCTATCCCAAGTACTTGTTAATTGGGCTTGAGACTAGAATCTGGGATTACTCTTATTTTTGGCAGATGCAGGGGTAGGTGATAATTAATCTAAAGACAGGGTGGTAATTGTATATACATCATTCTCCTGCTCCTCCAAAAGAAAATAAGGAGTTGGGCAAATTCCTTCTCCGTGCCCACAAGTTCATCTGTGACCCAGACCTGCTTTTTTTCATCACTGAAGCAATTCATACTTCATATGCTTCTCTGCCACTGTCTTTTCCAGACAGCTATTTGATGACTGTCTAGGCTGCATGTGTCTGCAGTGCTGTCAGTTAAGGACTGACTTGAATCTAATACAGTAGGGATTTTTGAAGGAGGGGGAGGCCAAGGACAGGACTAAAAGATAGAGGGCTGGTAAATAAAAGGGGACCAAAGCTGGTTGTGATTCTGAATAGTATCCTGTGCTGTGGGAAATCCTCAGAGTATCATGGACTGCAAGAATCCAAGGATTGGCTGATCAAAAGACACAGGGTGACTATGGTTGCTTGAGTGATGTGACCCGTAACATTCTATAACTTTTTTTCCTATTTGCAAGTGTTACTATTCCTTTAGCATAGGGTTTTTTTCATGTTAGACATACAAGGAAATTTGTATTCCCTTTTTCTAAGGGAAAATAGTCACTTACTAAATAAAAATTGTTTGTGGTTCACCTACATTTTCATCATTTACAGGGCAAAATAATTTTAATTTCTCCAGTATGGCTGAGAAAGTGGTTTTTTTTCAGCTTGTTCTTACCTATTCTAGCTGGAGATTGAATTCATAGAAACAATTTGTCTCTTTTTCTGAAAGGTTACACTGGACTGGCAGAAGCAATAGAAAACTGGGACTTCAGCAAACTGGAAAAACTGGAGCTGCACAGACAGCTGTTGAAGCGGATAGAAGCAACAATGCTAGAAATTGATCCAGTAGCACTCATGCCTTACATAAACACATGCCTGATAGAGAGGGAGTGTGATGAGATCCTGCAGGTATGGTAAAATCCTGGTATTTGCCTGTTTTTGCTGCAGAGAAGTGCTGGCTGCCTCACCTGTGGGATGAACTGGTGCCCATGAGACAGCTGGCTGGGTGGGGAGGATGGCTGGCTACAGTCCCCTGGGGAAGGACTTTCTTTCCTCTCCTTAGAGGAGGCCTTGCTGTGTGGCTGCAGCATCCCACAGCAGTGCTGTCTGTGACACCTGCACTTCCCATTCTTCACCCCTCTGGCTTGGTGGACAAGGAGACATGCAAAAGGGTGGCAGGCAGGGAAGCAGGATGGGGTGGCTTTGGCATCGACAGTGCTCAGCTGTATATCTTCGTGGAGCCCACTCCCACATGAAGAGATCCTAGGGATTCTGGAAGGTGCCACACTGCAGGGGAACGGGTGCCCTACTATGCCTCCTTTCTGGAGCATTCACACTGCATTAGCATTCCTAAAAATACAGATTGAAGTAGACAAAGTGGCCTAAATTGATTCTTGCTTGTCATGATATTTGACATATTCTATTACCTTAACTGCAGCAACTACTAGAAACTTTGTGTTATCTCTTTGGGTTTTGTCAGCACCCAAAGGTAGGGTGGAATGGAACTTCTGGTCTGAAGTCCTGAGCTAAATGCTGTGTCACAGACATTGATAGCATTTTCACTGCCTTTGGATGCACAATGCTGTTATCAGTGACTGATAACAAGTGATGTTACCACTGATATACTGATTAATTATAAGTATCAATGCCCTCTGAAGGAGTCTGTAAGATATTCTTGCTTCTTGCAACTCCCGAGAAGGATGGTTTGAGGCTATTTTATTTTTAAACTGCTGTTTCTCTATGGAGACATAGAATGTTTGGAAAGCTATTGCATCTGACCAAATGTCAGGTCTGCCATAAATTTTGTAGTTTTGTGTTTCCCTGTTCTGGAAGGGAATTAATTCAATCTCAGAGGTTTATGGCAGATACATTTCATTACAAGGACCTTGCCAGATGAATAGCTCTGTGATGTTTCAAACCTTGTGAATATTTAAGCAAATAGCCCACTTACTGATGTAATCCAGGTAAGTTTAGTATACAGCTAGGCTGGCAGAATTGAAGCAGCAGTAGGTAAAAGACTGAATTTTATTGGAAAAGCTTTTATTTGGTGAGAAGGAAATGTAATTTTCAACTGAACATCAAACATAACAAATCAACTACCAAATAAAGAGCAGTGCTTTTGATCACTCAGAACCTACAGCAATTTCTGTTTGTGGTGTGTGCAGATTAGTGAATACAGAAGCAAAGCAGCCGGGATAACTAAACTCATTGAATGTCTCTGTCGCTCGGACAAGGAAAACTGGCCAAAAAGTCTTCAGTTGGCATTGGATAAGGCAGGATATTACAATGCAAGTGAACTATGGGATTTAAGAGAAGGTAAACTGTGAATTGCTTTTATGATGCTCTTTTCATGTTCTTGTCCCAGACAGATCAATTTTTTTTCAGGAGGATAAGATCAATTTAAAAAGATACTGTCAGACTACCTTGCATATTGTTGTCTAAAAATAAAATCTTTTTTAGAATTTATTTAAAATGTCTCTTATGTAAGATGAAATACAGGTATTATCCTTTGAACATTCAGAAATCAGTTTTTTGAGTATTCTTCCAACCATATGATTAGGAATAATGCCTTTTTTTGGTTATCAGAATCAGACAGTGCAGACTCTGAAGACATAAAACTAGCAAAACAGTTATTTTCTTCCTTCTCTTCTTCTGTATTTCCCCTTTTGTCGTCTTTTTGATTGCTTGAGTTATGACAGATGCAATATTTTCTGATAAAATTTGATTAGTAATTTGATAGTCTAGAGAGTGATACACTTCTATGATTCACAGACCAGATCATACAATTTTTTCTTTGACAAATTGATAAGAAGCCCTTACCAAGTGACCATGTCCATATTTTCTAAAAGTGCAGAATTGTCTCTCATAAGATTTTGCTTTTTTCATTGAATTTACCTTTCCCTACTTGAAAAATACCGATATGAATAGTTTGCAGCATGGGAGAGTTTAGAACAGAATACATTATTTAGCTACAAAATAAGTTATTTTAGATAAACTGGACTGTATTTCTTCATATCTGTGTTTGTTGTCTCCCAAACCCTAAGTGCTTGTTTGAATTGTCTTTAATTAATTAATTAGTTAACTAACTGAGACAAGCTCTAAGTGGTTTCTTAGCAATATTTCTTATTTTGAAACATTTTTATTGCTGTAGTCAAAGGGTGGAATTTCTTATCTGGAGATTTGATTATTATGTATGTATAAAGTTACATACATACTTCACAGATTTCTAAATAATTATATGTAAAATAATAGATAAGAATAATACCTATATGTATTTAGATATTATTTTATGTAGCTGGTGGCTTTAGATATTATTTGGTTGACAGCTATATTTTATAAGATAAAGATATCACTGTCTTTTGGGGAAGCTTCCTCTAACATCCAATTTAACAAAGCCAAAGCCAGCCTGTTGAAGAAACATTGTCTATACTGGAAGCATTTTACTGAGTTGCTAGTAAAAGTTAATTGCAGATATTGTGTACTTTCTGGAGCTGGACTGGGGTGCAAATGTGCTCTTTTTCCCTCTCCAAAAGTGGTTGCGTGTTTTGCTTGCAAAGAAACTCTTCATGCAAAGCCCAGGGACGGTTCTTTGAGAAGGTGATAATTACGAGGCCAAAGAAAAGGTCATTAATGTGCCTTTTTTTTCCCCCTGATTATACAGATAATGGCAAAGATGTTGATGGTGAAATGACAGGTACCTCTGAGAACTACTTTGAAACCACAATGACATTTGCAGAAGAAGCAGAGTGTGATAATAATTTCAGTGAAAATCTTTCTTCAGTTTCAGGTAAGACTTAAGAATTAAAAACAGTCTGTGGTTGGTATTCTCCATTTCCTTAGACTCCTGAAGGACACAGATTTAGTATGCCACAAAGGAAGGTACTGAGGAACTAGAACAAATCTCTGACTTGATTTTCTGTTTTAATGTTTAAAGGATTTCATGCTGGGCATCGCAAATGTTAGGGGTTGTTCCTCATTTATCGCATTACTTGTGAGAAGTTCTTCTGACAGCTCATTGTCAAAAAGGTCTCCAGACACCAGACTGTTGTTGCTGCACCTCTTCTCTGATATAACTACTTCACACATGATGAGATATTAACCAGTTTAGAGAGCTGAATATGGCTGCAAAGGATCTCTGCAGTGGCTGTCATGTCTTTTATGGAAAATTTTGCTCCACCAGTGGTTTCTAGTTCCTATTCCTCAAGTGCAAACCCTCTGAAAAGACCACAGTGTAAGAGAGTAATAACTTCAAAAGTCTGTACAGCAGAAGGCTGAAAGGAATACTGTGCATACATTTGGGGGGAAATAATCCCTTGTGGTTTTTTTCTGAGTTGAAAAAAAAAAGACAAGATTAAGTGAGAGTTGTCAGCCAAGACCTTGAAATTAGTTCATTTCAGGAAGCACAGTTGATGGGTAACAAAAGTATGCCATCAAAACTACACAAAATTCTTGTTTGGTGCATCTGTCTTGTTAAAAGGCTGTCAGAGAATATTCTGTGTGGACTGCAAGGGCTCTTCTGCCTTTATCATTTCACACAGCAGCTGTATGGTGCACAACGTATTTTATGCGTTTCTGTTGTAACACTCTTCACAAAAATGTGGTTCTTTCCTAGGAATGGTCCATCAGTCTTCACCTGTTTATGAACCAAAGAAGGCTCGGACTTACCAGATTGAACTTGCACAGCCTGCTATCAATGGGAAAAACACATTGATATGTGCCCCTACAGGTAAGAAAATAGACATTTCTTAAAAAGATTCTCTTGGTGTAGATGGCAATGAACGATAGGGAAGGGTAAAGGTTGAGTCGAACTTTTTCAGCTGTTTATATTTAAAAGCAGCCTTTCTTGCAGTAGATCCATATCTAACCTTAATTTAATGGCCTGGGCAGCACAGAGACTGAGCAAGATGTTTCTGTTTGCACTTCCGTGCTTGTATTCAGATTTCCATGTTCTGACTTTTGTTTTCTCAGTCTCTGGTGTGGATTTTTGAGGTAAAATCAGTCACTGATCTTTGCAGGTATTTAAGAAATTTGACTTGCAAGTTGAAGGAAAAATAGGATGAGTTAGCCTGAGACTCCTGTCTTCTCTATTGCAATGCCTACAACATCAAGACAGCACAGAAATTTTGCAGTAGCTCAGGGCTGAGTTAATATTGAAGTTTAGCAGGAAAAGGGAAGTCAATCACCTTTCTTTGCACCAGTGTTTTCCATGTTGCTAGCCTAATTTTCCCCTGAGCCCTGAAGAGGCAGGGATAAAGAAAAGCTCTTCACAGTGAACCTGAGTGCCAAAGGAAAAGAAGTGTGAGAGGAGCAGGACTGCATGGGGAAGGATGGAAGCTGAAAGTGCCCAGTATCTATACCATAGCCTGGTTTGTTGTGACAGCACATGCTAAGAGCAAAACTAGATTCAGTGATTTTAAAGAACTCAAGTACAACTGCAAATGGGTATTAATTTCCCTCTGCTTAATGGTCTTTACTGACTGAGACTGCGAGAAAGAGATGAATAAGCAGCAAGCATGTGTTCAAAAAAAAGAGAGTTTGGAAGTGTAACAGCTCCCATGTCAGCTCCCTGTTGTTACTGGGCACCCAGATGAGACAAGCTACTGCTTACAAATGCACCCTTTCACATCAGTGCTTTACGTTTCATGTTTTTTGTTTGAAGGATCCGGAAAAACTTTTGTGGCACTTATGATTTGTGAACACCATTTGCAAAATGTGCCCTCGGGACAAAAGGCAAAAGTTGTCTTTCTTGCAACCAAAGTGCCAGTGTATGAACAACAGAAAAATGTATTCAGGCAGCATTTTGAAAGAAGTGGGTAAGTGTAATTCTACCTGATGTCTTCCTCCACAGAAATAAACTTCCCTTTCAGTCACCTGTAGCTAGGGGCAAAATGTAATGAGTTTACTGGTGAACAGGAGTGTTTCACATTAACATAAGAATGATGCCTAGCTGCAAGTATGGCAATGCTATGGCAGACTTCTGAGAATTTGAAGTCTGCTTTTGGAAAGTTTAAACACTGGTTGTTGCACATCTATGGAAATGGCTAAAGTATATCTGTGCTTATCTCTGGGAAAGGGTGAAGTGTATTCTGTCCTGAGATTCTGTTCATCCCTGCTTCCAAAGACGAGGCAGCAGCAGTGAGATTCCTCTTGTCATTGTCAGAGTCTTTCTTTTCCAAGTGGAAGGAACCAAACTGCTTTGTTTTTTCAACCTCTAGTCAGAAAATGAAAGTCCTTCTTTCAGATGGGACTGAAAATTGCTTATAGGGGCATTGACAACCTATAGCTTCTGATTTTGAATGACCTGATTACTGAACATCCATATATATATCCTCATAGCTTATAAGAAAAGGAGACTGCTGAACAGAAAACAGTTCCATGATGCCAGACCTATACAGAAAAGGGATGTTACATGAGAACTAACAGATGCAGCTTAAATTTACAAATTCATCACTCCTGAAATCTAATATATTTCAGTTAATGGTAGTTGAAAATGCAGTTGCTTACCCTCAGCAGTTTCCTTTCTCAGCTTCTGCAGTCAAACTGCCCACTTCAACCATTTGACATTTAGAACTTAGTAACTGCCTTTCAGGCTTGCTATAAAGTCCATTCTTCTAGGGCTTTTTTGCCCTGCAAGATACCTTTTTTCATACCCTATTTTTTGCATCTTCTTTTCAGATATTCTGTTCAAGGAATATGTGGTGAAACAGTTGCAAATGTCTCTGTAGAACACGTCATACAGGACAGTGACATCATTGTGCTCACGCCCCAGATTCTTGTGAATAGCATCGAGACTGGGATCCTTAGCTCTCTCTCCATTTTCACTCTGATGATATTTGATGAGTGTCACAACACCACAGGCAACCACCCTTACAATGTGTTAATGACCAGATACCTGGAACAAAAATTTGACTCCTCTGCAAACAAACTGCCTCAGGTAAGGCCCACACTGTCAGGGGAGGAAACATTAAAGAAAAGTATTTTGCAATGCGGTCAGCAAAGCCTGAAGTCTTTCTTGCCTTTGGTGCTGATCCAGTTCAAAGTCCCATTTAACAACGACTGCAAATTGAAACAGCTGCATCTGGAACACTTCTTCATTCCTGGACACCTCCAGGCTTTTTTCCCATGTTATGTCTTCTCTGCAGCTGCCAAGGACCAAGCAAGCATGACAGAGACTGGAGTAGATGAGAGCAAACAGGAAAGCTGAACCAGAAGAAAGCATGTAATTTAGTAATCTTCTTGTCACCTCTCTATTGCTGTCTTCTGTGACAATAAAATGGGTCCACTGCCTCTCCTGGCCGGAGGATTTCATCCAGCTGAGAAGACATCTCTTAATGAATGCAAAAGATGGTTCTGGGGGTGGGTTTTCTGTTTGTCTGTATGACAGGCACTGACAAATGCAGCTGGTGATGGATTTAAGTGGCTGGGTAGTTTATTTTAAGTTTAAATACTTTTGAGTGCCTTAGGTCACAAGTGCAGACAAGATTTTGCTCTCAAGGTTTCGTGCTTGCTTCTTGTTTACTTCTGTTGCCTGTTTTATTATCTTGTATTTGAAGATGGTGGCAATTTGGAGATTGGTAACATTGTCTCCTGTTTTTATTCCATTTGTGACAAAGGAGCAATCACTGCTATTCATGTGTGTGCTCAGATTGTAGGTTTAACTGCTTCTGTTGGAGTTGGTAATGCCAAGACCATCAAGGAGACTATAGAGCACATATGTACCCTCTGCTCCTGCCTTGACATACAGGCCATATCCACAGTCAGAGAGAACAAAGAGGATCTGCAGAGATTTGGAAACAAGCCAGAATCATGTGAGCACACTTTGTTTCTATTCTCCTGTGAGATGCAAATCACCATGATGAAGGAAGCTATCCAATTTCCCTTTTTTTTAGATTAAAGTAAAAAGCTTTAGACTAAGTTGGAGCTTTGCTTTCTGCTAGCTTGAAAGGAGTTTAGGCTTGCATTTCATTGTTGCCCTGCAGTAAGGCAGTGCTCACTTGGGCACGTTTTCTCTTTGCTGTAATCCACATTCTCGGGGTTTTTTTCAGTTCTGCCAGTGAAACTGTCTGGGGACTGTTTCTTTCTGTGCAACTACAATACTCACCAACAGTAAACCTGATTGTGATTGCATAGACCACCATAGATAACATTCTTCTAGACAAGAATTTGTTCTGTGCTGAGGAAAATGTTTTACTTACTCAGGCCACTAACTTCCATTTCTTGTCTCCAGATGTCAGATGGGTTAAAATGCGAGCTCAGAATAACTTTGCAGACATTATCTCAGGTCTGATGTCTGAGACAGAAGCGTTGATGAGGAAGATTTACTCAGAGGGTAAGATTCTGTAATATGCCTGTACTGCAATTCAGTATTTGATTGTATCAGTGTGAATCCTATAGCTGCTAGAACAGTCACTCCTTTTCCACTTTCTTTCTACTTCTTAATTTTTAACTTGCCTTTAACCAATATTTCCTAAATAAGGGATTACAGATAGGACAGGCAACTACTCTCCTGTTATATGTGACTAGTTTGACAATGAGAAATCTTTTTGCCTTAATTTCAACCTGTGTTTCATGAGCTAAGTACTTTTGACACTGTCAAATCCTTCTGATTTAAAAGATTCTGAAATAAAGGGGCTTGCATTCAAAATGCAATGAGCTGGATTTCGTTGATGAGAGGTATCTGTATGTTCTTATTTAAACATTTCTCCAACTGCTTCACACCCAAGTCTGTCTCTGTTAGGAAAACAAGAAAGGTCACAGTTATGGTGCTACTTCGGATGTTGTAATTTCTTCCTTATAGCAAAAGTTGATTTTCACACTTGCTGCTCTGACACTTCCTGTATTTTCTCTGACCTCTGAGTTGCACTCAAGAGTTATTTCTAGGGTTGCCCTGTCCACCTTTTCTGGTCAGCATTCTTTCCTCCTTATTCCTCTGGGTTACCCGTACTTCCACCGTTTACCAGGTCTCCATTATTTCCTACTGAAAAGCATTTGAGGTAGTTTTCTAGAGTAGTATCTGTGGAACATGGGCAACACCAGAGAAAGGATACGCCACCCAAGAAACATAACAATTGTCAGTAGGGTTCCAGCTTCAGGAGCTACAGTGTGGAGAGGAAGATGCATGACTGTTAGAAGATCATTAGGTCTCATGATCTTGAGACCTAATTCTGCAGCCCTTCAGAAATAAACTGGTCTTTTCTGCTTTTGGAGAGTTGCTAAATGGTATCCAGTAAGTGGCTATTATAAAAAATTGGAGAGCTGAAGGGGTACAAAGCAGAGACCCATGGATGGCTTTGCTCAGGACCAGTCTTGGTCTCTCCAGCTCTGAATTAAAGGATGTTGTCTCTGCTTAGACTGGCTTTAGCATACTGAGTACAGTTCCTCAAGCCTGTTTACCTCAGTTCTGCATTTCCTCTCCTGCCCTCCACTTCACTTTCCAGATATTTAATAGTGAACTATATTCTGGGCTAGGAAGGGAAAATTAAAAACCTCACCCAACCAAAAAAACCCCAAACAAAACAACCATCCCAAGAAACCCCATCAAATAACAAATACAGTGAGAATTTCAAAGTGCACTTTAACTTAAGCAAACACTTCTGAAGCTTATTTCTGAATCACAGTTCCTCTTGCATGAATGCCATTGGCTTCCCTTCTGTGGACCCTCTGATTACTGAAGTCTGTGAAGCACTCAGGCAGAGTATGTGTGCAACAAACAGGTATTGCCTAGTTCTGCCTCAAGCACAGGCCCTTGGATAATATGCTTGTGGACTTTTTCCACAAATGAACACTTAACTGTTGAGTAGCTGGCAATTCAAGGAGCAATGCACATGCAGTTTTTTTAATACTGTGGGCTTCTTATAGGATGTGAGCTCTAATTTTGTTGCTAAAGTCTCTGCAGATGTGTGTATGCACACAGAGCCTCAGTTGAATTGTACTGGGTTAATTTTAGCCTAACATCTGGGTATATGTTGAAACATATGTAGAAGACACAGACTCTTCACAGATGGTTCTCAGAGGCAGGATAAGAGTCAGTGGGCACAAACAGAAATACTTAAACATCAGGAAGAACTTTTCTGCTGTAAGGTGGTCAAACACTGGAACAGGTTGCCCAAAGCAGTTGAAGTCTCTGTCCTTGGAAGAACTCCAAGCCCATTTGGACATGATCTGGAGTGACCAGCTCTAGGTGATCTGCTTTAAGCAGAAGGTTGAACTAAAGATCTCCACAGACACCTTCCAGACTCAGTGGTTCTGTGATTGTATCGTGACAGTGTTCTGCATAGGCTTTCCAGAGCCAACATTAATGGGAAGTGTGTTATCCTCTAGCTAATGGTTATTACTTATTAGTCAAGATGAACAAATGTTTTTTTTCCTCCTTCTTTAGTAGATACTATCTCCCAAATCAACAAGAATGATTTTGGAACACAGAAATGTGAACACTGGATAGTTCACACTCAGAAGAAATGCAGACTATTGCAGCTGGCAGATAAGGAGAAGGAGAGCAACATTTGTAGAGACCTTTTCATTTGTACCGAGCACTTGCGGGTAAGTGTGTATCTTCTTTCCTTCCACACAGAGGTGGAGTCATTCTATATCTTCTGATACAGGTATGTTCACCTAGAAGCAGGTTTTGAACCTGATTGCTTTATTTAGGATCATAGAATATGCTGAGTTGGAAGGGACCCATCAGGACCATTCAGTCATGCACAGGACACCCCAAGAGTCACACCATTCGCCTGAGAGCCCAAATTCTTCTTGAATTCAGACAGGCTGTGACCACTTCCCTGGGAATTTGTTCCAGGGCTCAACCGCCCTCTGGGTGAAAAACCTTTTCCTGATATCCAGACTAAACCTCCCTTGACTCAGTTTCATGCCATTCCCTCCAGAACTGTCACTGGTCAGCAGAGTGAAGAGATCAGTGCCTGCCCCTTTGCTTCCCCACATGAGGATGTTGAAGACTGCAACAATTAGACATAGGCTAAAGCATAGCATGTAAGTCTTGTGTCTTAATATACTCACTAAGCACAGATCAGTGCAGAGGAGACTTTGTAGTGCTTGTGTTGTCATGGAAATGGAAGAACATCACAGGTTTGTAGTAATTAATCTAGGTAAATAAAATCTGTGTCCCATGGAAAATGAGGCTTAAATGTGTATGTCTCTCTCTGAGCAGAAATTCAACGACGCTCTCATTATTGGTGAAGATGCACGCATCGAAGATGCTTTAGCCTACCTAAATGAGTTTTTCACAAATGTAAAAAATGGACCATATACAGAGTTAGAGAAGCAACTGGTGGACAAATTTCAAGGTATTTCCCACAGTACCTGTGACAGTTGAAGGGGAGAAGAGAGTTTATGCTAGGATGGTCCAGGTGTTTTCTTCAGAGTAAGTGCAGTTGTTTTTGCTGAAACTGCACTTTTCACAGGATGTAGTGTCTGTGTGGGTGCAAATGTAGTGTTAGGGTAGGTGGGAGGGGGACTTTCTGGGACTGCGAGCTTCTGGTGCAAGAGCCAAGAAAACAGCAGTAATTGTAGCTGGATGCTGTAGTAGGTTCTTAAATGCCTGACTTGGAGATAAGGCAGCAGTATCCTTACCGGTGAGCCCCACAAGTAGGGCGATGCTCTACGATCATGGATGATGGCATCATTAGATAAGCCAACATACTCTGATCAGTGCACTGCCTGGCCTCCTGCCCAATGCTCCTGGATGAATCCCAGGCTTCTGGGGAGAAGCAGCTGGCCCTTGTACCCTTCTGATTGAAAGTTAGAGGTGGCACTGTTCTCTGATTTCTGATTTAGTTAGCAATGGGCTATATTCCAGCCTGTGTTCTGGTGTGTTGCAGTGTTGATTGCAATTTTAAATCACTGGGCTGTCTGCCTTTGAGTGTCAGTGGTTTCCTAAGGAGAAATAGCAGTGCCCTGTGCAAGAACTGATTTTGTTTTGTTGCTGTGTTTTGATATCACAGAAGTTCTCCTGTCAGTTTGCTACAAAATGTGAGAAATTCATAATTTTGTTTTTCCTGGGTGTTTTGTTGCATTTAACCAACAGCTTTCTCTGCTTGCATTTGAAAGAATGGAATAGAAAATAAAAAGAGAAGCTAAAGAGAATATGTGTGGTATTTGAAAGTAGGTTTGTGTGGGAGTTCTGCTTTCTGAATTAAAGGAGTTAAATTATTCAAGACACCTCTTTTTTTCTTTCAGAGAAAAAACCAGAACTGACTGCCCTTTCAAAAGATGAATCAAATGAGAATCCCAAGCTGGAAGAGCTTGCTTCCATCCTGGACGAAGCATACCGCTATAACCCACAAACTCGCACTATTCTCTTTGCCAAGACAAGAGCCTTAGTAGCTGTAAGAATTCCATTTTAAGGCTCCTAAAATGGGAAGTGGGAAAACATAATGCCTCATCTTTTTGATCTGAAATAGAAAAATATGCATGTATTTGATCTTCCTAAATTTATCTTTTTCTTTTTCTGAAAACTATGGTGCAGGGGTGGTGTCCTTCATCACATCTTACTACATGTCATGGTTGACCATTAAGCCATCAGATTTTTACTTCAGGTCTAAAGTCAGTTTTAACAAGATGTGTTACAAGGGTTTTGGCTTTAATGTGGCAGTGTTATAAATCAGCAGCTCTACTTTATTACTGATGACACGTCAGGTGGTATTTGTACATTTCCCAGAGGATTTTTATGGGCCTAAAGGAGGTCTGTGTCCTAGCACCTGTTTTTGATTAAGAAAAAGGAAAGACTCTGTAGGGCAGATGTTCTCTGGACTCTTCTTATCACTGGTCTATTTCATACTTGGCTAGGATTAAGGAGGTAGGCTGGATGACCTTTCTTCTCATTTCCAATGCCTTGTTCCCAGAAAATGTTATGTTTAAAGTAAATGTGCTGCTAATCATTAGCTCCAGTAACTTTAAAACATTTACTGCAAGGTATTATTAGTCTCTGGCTACTGTAAACAGATCTATCAGGTGAGAGACACAAACCCCTGTTTTATCCTCGGGTATAGACATACTGGACGAATTGCAAATCAGGAAAAAAATTAATGGCAGGGTAAAGTCCAAACTAACAATACCAAGCATCTGCTGGCAGCTTTCCATTTTTGATTTAAAAGCCTACTGTGGCTTGGCTGAATTTTGTTCTTCTCTAAGAGTAGTTCGGAGGTGCTACTGTCACTGCGTAGTGGGAAAGTCCAGTTTGTAAATAGCAGCTCCTTTCCTTTGATCCCAGAGGTGTAGCATTCAGTGATCTGTTTCTTTATAAGAGAAAAAGGCATACCTTTTAGCAGTGAAAGGCTTATTGCCCTCTAGCCAGCCTTTAAGTTGCAGGAGTAGGAAAAGTGGAAATCAGTTGTGGCATGGTTCAATCTGGCATCACGGCTGTGACCTTTGCTTTCTCACTTATTAATAAATATTCCCTTCTGACACACAAGTTCCACCTTCTTTTCTGCTTTTAGTTCTTCTTTTGGAAGTTTTAATTTTCTAGGCAAGCATAGGCAAGATCTACCTGTCTGTCTCAAACTAGCATTTAATCTGGACAGAGGATCTAACTCCCTGATTTGCTTTCCAGGCTTTGAAGAAGTGGATGGAAGCAAACCCTCTGCTTAGCCACATAAAGCCAGATGTGTTGATGGGTCAGGGAAGGAAAGAACAGAAAACAGGTACACAGATTTGCACTGACATATAACAAGGGCTAAACCTATGGTGGCTATGCTGCTAAAAGGGTTCTGCTTTTCCTGTGTTCATCTTCTGTGCTCTTAAACAGAGGAAGGTCATGCAAGTTTGCACTTGTGTTCTTCCATATCTAGAACACCTTTAAAAAAATCTTAAGTAGACTCTTGCCTTTTCTATCCAGAATCTTCAGTTAAAGCAGCAGCAACACAGTTAGTGACCCTTTTCTGCATGATTCTTTTGCTAGTTCAAAAGCAGTTTAGAAACTTCACTATCATGGCTTCTTGTGATTAATTCTAGTATTTTCCCTGTTCCTTTTATAGATCCCTCTCTTATTTTGTGTTTGATAGAACAAAGACATTTTAAGGTAAACAGAAGTTACAGCCAAATGATTTATCTACAGCTTAAGTCAAGAGTTAGCTTGGGTTTTAACTAAGCTGTATGGGTCTCTCCAATAAAGGTCAGCTGGGTGTTTTGTCTGAAATGGTGTTTCACAGGATGACAATTCCTGTGACGCAATAACAGGAATCACTGCTCAGTGGGTATAATACACACCCGGCTGCATATGCAAACTTAAAGTAGTTTTCCAGTTCAAGAGGACATACTAATTTCTAATCACTTAAGAGCAAACGCAGGTTGTCTTGCTCTTCAAGATAGGAACTCTTCAGTGCTTTTTTTCCTGCCACTGTTCTTTGTTACTGTAGGTATGACCCTGCCGATGCAGAAGGATGTGCTGGATGCATTCAAAACCGACAAAGACAGCAGACTGCTAATTGCTACATCTGTTGCTGATGAAGGCATTGATATTTCTGAGTGCAACCTTGTTGTGCTCTATGAATACTTTGGTAACGTCACCAAAATGATCCAAGTCAGAGGTATGGAACGTCAGAGTTATTACTTTAGAAACCTGTTTTGGCCTAGAAATGGACATGAAGTGCTACTGCATGGCACACTGGAAAAACTGTAGTAATATGTGCATGTCTTGCTGTTGCTCTTCTGTGCCCCAGAGCAAAGTCAGATGAATGATGGGACATGACAAATTTGTTCACGGAGCCGCGTCCTTGATGTTGTGTGACTTTCCTTTCACCAGGCAAATTAGCCATGCTGCACTACATTATTGAACTGTTGAGGACTGATACCTCTAGTAGATAATTTTACATGTAAGCAGAACTATGGCTGGAAGAGCTGTAGTCAGAAATAGTGCAAAACATTCTGTGACAAAGGACTGCTGCAATGGAGTTTCATGTATTGCCTTGGCTTCTGAAGGCCCAGTTACCAACCCAGCTACTCCTAGGTGCCTGAGGCCTTTGCATGTGCAGTTCTCTAACATTTAAGACCAAAAAAAGGCAAAAAAAAGGCAATATCTTGGCTTGTCCAAAAAAGTCTGTCAAGAATTTCATCTTGAATTTTGGTGACTTTACAGTACAGCCAGTGGAGGAGAATGAAAAGCCACACTAAATACTAATTTCTGCTTACCATTCCTAAACAGCATAAAACTGCCTAGTCTTTCAGGGGTGCATCTGAAATATTTTATCCTCTCACCCAAGTAGTTAATATTACAGCTTGACAAGAAGTGATCTCCAGTGTACTTGGTCTTCTGTTTTCAGGGTTTGTGTCCTGTGATTTTTCTTATCTTTGTCTTATACTGAAATAATTAGGCCAGAATTCACCTGTGTGGGTGAAAGGATAGTGTTTATTTGTAAAAAGCCATTCAGGGTGTAGAGGAAACAGGTTATGTCAGTTTGAAACCACATACAGTCATTATTTTTGTGGAATGGGAGCTCGAAAGGAAATGTGAACACTTTTTTAAGTGAAATACTTCTAAACTGGTATGAGATCGCTGTAGTTCTTAGGTTGCCTGTGTAACAGCAACAAAAACCAGGCAGGCAGTAGACAGCTGGCAGAGATGTCACTTGCTGTTGTCTTGCTTGTTTTCTTGTCAGCACTTTATTTCCAGTTTGTCAGGTTTTTGTGATATACAGTTTTGGGGTTTTTAAATAGACATCAATTAGCAAGGCAGAAAACTATAAAGTAAGACTGAGATGAACTTCTCTTCTTATTTTACACCATAAGAAGAAAGCAAGATGCTATTTGATAATTGAATTTTAAAGCATGCCTGAAACTAGCTGAGGGGGGGCCACAGAAGCAGGCACTACAATACTGGCTGGGGGATATCCATGAGTATACCTGGAAGGAGACATCTTGTTCTAGTTTGTTATTGAAGAAGAAAGAGCTGAGAGAATGCTCTTCTGAAGCAGCATTGCCTGAATCTGAACACCAGAAACAAAAGCAGCCACGCAAAAGGCTCTTATGGCAGAGCTGCCACATTTGCAAATGTTGTTAGGAGTAACTAAAGAGAAAAAATGTGTTGCTGTACAGGTCGTGGAAGGGCAAGAGACAGCAAGTGCATCCTTGTGACAAGCAAAACGGAAGTGATTGAGAATGAAAAACAGAACCATTATAAGGAAGAAATGATGAATCAAGCAATTGAAAACCTGCAGAACTGGGATGAAACAACATTTGCGAGAAAGGTTTGTGATCTGTGCCGTTTTCATAGTGAAATCTTACAGGCATAACCTATTGAGCCTTCACTTGTCTAGGGCCAAATGATAACCTGAGAAAAGTGTTCACTCTATTTGATTTCAGACAAAGGCTAGATCAGCAGAGAAGGCACAGTGTGTACTGCTAGCTTGCAGAATGTCAGCTGTAGTGTAACTGCAAAAAACTTACAAGTTGAGGTGGAGTTTATGACCTGTTGTTTATAAACAGAGAAGGACTTGTGGGTGATGTGAAAGTTGAAGGCTGTCTTGGGCAAGTGTACAAGGATACTGTGTTGTTATGCAGCCAAAAATCAGAAGGGCCAAAGCCCAACTAGAACTTCATATGGCTACTGCTGTAAAAGACACAAAATGTTTCTGTAAATACATTAGCAACAAGAGGAGGACTAAGGAGAATCCCCATCCATTATTAGATGTGGGGGGAAGCATAGTTACAAAGGATGAAGAAGAGACAGTTACTTAATGCCTTGTTTGCCTCAGTAAGACCAGTTGTTTTGGGGATACTCAGCCCCCTAAGCTGGAAGACAGAGACACAGAGCAGAATGAAGTGCCCATAATCCAAAGGGAACTGTTTAATGACCTGCTACACCACTTAGACTCACACAAGCTTGAGATGCAGTGGGATCCACCCAAGGCTACTGAGCTCACAGAGGCATTCTCCATCATTTATCACCAGTCCTGGCTCACCAGGGAGGTTCCAGGTGACTGGAGGTTGGCCAGTGTGACCACCCACCTACATAAAGGACCAGAAGGAGAATCCAGGGAACTACAGGCCCATCAGCCTGACCTCGGTGCCAGGGAAGGTCATGGAACAGATCATCTTGAGTGCCATCACCTGTCACATACAGGACAACCAGGGAATCAGGTCCAGACAGCATGGTTAGGAAAGACAGGTCAAGCTTGACCAGCTGGATCTTCTTGTAGGACAGGGTGGGTGACCTGCTTGGTAGATTAGGGAAAGGCTGTGGTTGGTGCCTTCCTGAACTTTAGTAAAGCCTTTGACACCATTTCCCACAGCATTCTCCTGGAGAAGCTGTCAGCTCATGGTTTGGATGGGTGTACTGTTCACTCAATAAAAAAATGGCTGGATGACCAGACAGAGAGAATGGGGGTGAATGGAGTTAAATACAACTGGTGGCTGGTACCAGTGGTGTTCCCCAGGGCTCAGGGAGACTGGAATAAGCCAGTGGCAGCCACTCCAAATAAAAAGGCTTTATACACAGTTCTGCCATATTCCCTTGGACTTACAGATTTGAGAGACTGAGCTGTGCAACAAAAGGATGTCCGAGGCCCTCTGGCCTTTGTGAAATTTCTTCTCCCACCTCCAAGGTTTGGTATGGCTGCTTCTTCTCTGTTTCTGCATTTGGTTCCCAGCTCCAGTAGTTGTTGCTTCTTTCTTTACCTGCAGTTTCTGTGGTCTCCCACACTTGCTTTTCAAACCAAAGCTTCCCAGAGCAGCAGCACCACTTGTGCTGTAGGGAGTTTCACATGACTTAGTCTTCACACAGACTTAAGAGCCTTATAAGCAGAGAGGTCATAGGGGGCTAGAGGGGAAGGAGAAAGAGACAGCATAAATGCTGTCCATCACATAGTCTTACTCTAGTCCTACACTTTAAATCTGGCAAATAATATGTTCTTTCTTTGGTATGAGTTCCTAGAACAAGGCAAGTTTTGTTTTGTTTTGTTTGCTTTAAGTAATAGGTTCCTAGATGTTAAATATCCTGAGTCATGTTTAGGCTGACATTGGGGCTTCTCTTCATTTCATAATGATCTTGATTTTTATTTATTTAATAAAGATACGTGACCTGCAAATGAAGGAAAAGGTATTACGAGATTGCAGGAAGAAAGAAACTATAAAACATGAAGTAGTGGAAGGGAAAAAAAATCTTCTGTGTGGAAAATGCAAAGCCTATGCCTGCTGTACAGATGACATCAGAATTATAAAGGTATGGAAACACATCCATGAACATCAGGGAAGTCAGAGTTATTGACCCAACAGCACTGTTAATCAGTGTGGAAGTGGGCTATTTTCTGGACCAGAAAAGAAATTCTGAGTAAATCAGTAAACCACAGGAACAGGTGTGACTGCTTCTGTAGTTTGATATATTAGTTGATGATGTCCAATGTGTGCAAATATGTGATATGGCAGGAATCACTTCAGTTTTCCTGAACTCCTTTGAAACTGATGAATTTTGTGGAAAACCACCGGATCTTCAATTACAGTAACCTATTAGTGTTACTGCTGGGTATTTACCTTCCTGATTAGCATAAGATTGGAAGTCTCCCTGCAGTTGAGAGATTTCTCCCACCATTTCTGTTGACTAAAAATTACCCACACAGGGTACTGAGATCAGCTCACTGCTTAACTCCTTGGCTTCTGGGCCTTTATAGTTCTGCAATTTGTTCTCTTGAAGCTGCTTCTATTTGTCGTGCTCTTAAAAGTGCAGTTGTGATGTGATAAGAGGCTTCAGGCCACAGCTGAGCATTACAGAGTGTTTGCCTTCCGGCATTTCCCTTATTCATCCAGAAAATATTTTTGTTTGGTTTTACCAGCTGTTTTTTGAATACAGATGGAGTTCACTACTCCTCTGCACAGGCAAGATGCACAAACATGAAGTGAATAGCTCAGCTTTGTGAAAACTTGGTTACATTTCTTTGGCAACTATCAAGGGGTATCTAAAGCACCTCTGAGTTTTACTTCATTTTATGCTGCTGGCTTATTACCCATATCTGTGCAGATTGATCCAAGAGCTCAGAAAACTCCTCAGTAAGAGTTTTTGTTTAGTACTCTGCAAATAACCCCTCAAAGAATTTTAAATAACTTCTATAAACTGAGTTCTCTCATAGTTCAGCCTATATATTTTATGGAATATGCATTTTCAGGAGGATCTAGCATTTTCAGACTCCAGCTCAAATTATAAACACGCTTTCAAGTAAGGTTTTTAATTTCTGCAATCTTTGATTATATATAAGCATCAACTATAGCTCCTTCATCTTGTTAGGGCTGTTTTTTCTACCACCATAAAGTAGTTGCACCACCCCTCATGGGAAGCAGGAGTCTCTCAAAGTTGTCCATTGTCTGAATAACACTCTTAGTTTTATGCACAAGGCTCAAATACTGCAAGCATGGTTTTTTAAAAAGCTTAGTAAGTTCAAATATATATAAGCTGGTGACTGGTTATACAAAGCCTAAGCCTCGGCCCTGATATTCAATGAATCAGGAGTAAAAAGAGCAATGAACCAAAGGGGTGGGAAGGTGAGCCTCCTGGATGACAGGAGTCACCTTAACAGGGAAAACATATTTGAGAAGGGAAGAGGAACATCAGGAAAAAATGAGGAAGGTGGTTTCTACTATTAAGTACTTCTGGCATGTGTTGTTTCAGGACTCTCACCACACTGTCCTAGGAGATGCTTTCAAGAAGCGTTATATAACAAAGCCTCACGGGAAACCACATCCATTTGACGTTTTTGAGAAAAAAAACAAGATGCATTGCCAAAAAACTACCTGCCAGCATGACTGGGGGATCACAGTGAAGTACAAGACATTTGATAATCTACCAATCATCAAAATCAGAAGCTTTGTAGTAGAGGACGTTGAAACTGGGACACAAATGGATTTTCAGAAATGGAAAAATATTAATTCTTCTTTAAAGAAATTTGATGAAGAAACATCCAGCTGAACTCATCATTTTAATGGAAATATCACTCTACTGCACTCAGCTGAAATAGTGGATGATCGTTTTTCATGTATAAAAAAACTTTGTTCTTTATGCTGATATGCTGGGCCCCTCATCCACATCTGGTTGGATTATAAAAGGTTAGCATGGCCACTAAAAAAATTTTTTTATATAATGAAATATTTCACTAGAAGTTTCACAAGAAGGATAAACATGTGCCTAAGCATCTAGATCTGAATCCTTGTGGCTGTGAAGAAGCTGGTTTTCAAAAAAAATAAGATCAAGATGAATGACTAACATGACACATCCAACTTTGGGTGACAGGCCACAGCTGCAAGAATTTTTGTGTGAAACAGCATCTTCTTTGTTACTACCACTGTCTGCATTGCAGACTACATGGCTTACACATACTAACACTCTACCTACTTTTAAAAAAATTACTTTTGATGTTTTATATGTATATTCCTTCTCTCTACTCAGATTCCAGACTTTTCTGGGAAAACCAGAAATGGGTACAATTATGAAATATCGTTATACTTGTACCCTTTAAAGCACCTGCTGATTCTACACATTTTCAATGAGCTTAATATTCAGTATTTCTGGAACCAGGAAGAAAGACATTTGCAGCTCACTTTATGCATTTGATAGTGTAGTAAGGTATGTATGTAGAAGAATTATGTGTCCAAAACACCTGAACTCTGAAAAAAACCCACAAAACCCACCTCAAAAAGGAACATAATTTAAGAGTCCAAAAATGATTTAAACTACCTAAATCCTAGTCAGTGAGGCCTGCAGTGTTCTGTTAAAGTGTTGTGTGGCATTAAAAGCAAAAGAACTTTTCAAGCACTGTTTCATGTTCCACCCCACACCTTTTACTGTGAAAGCTGTATGCACTTCGAACAATGAATAAAGATGATTTAAGTTTGGATAATGCCTTCCCTCCAAAAATACTAGGAATAACAGATTTTTGAAAAAGGCCACTTTAGCACTTTCTAATTAAAAGTACTTGGAAAATCACAGTCCTTAAGTATCAGTTTGCTCTGTGAAAGGACCGTGTACTTTGGAATTTTTGGCATAAAAAAATAATCAGCCCTCAATTTCACAGCCTAGAGTAATAACTACTGGGAAGTTACAGAATCTGAGAAGTTTTGGTATTTTCCTGTTCTTTGAAAACAAGAATTTCAGACTAAAACAACTTTGGAGCTCAGCCTAAATAAGTAATAAAGGTTGATGGGGTAACACATTAATAAGAATTCAAATTGATATAACAAGGCTCCCCTTCAGTACACAGTGGAGATGGGAGGGTGTGGAAGAACACCAGCACTCTTATCTGGCCTTTGAGAACATCTGATTTTTTTTTTTCATTGAACCCAGAGTTGCATATTTATTACGAAGATTGTGACCATATTAACAACTCTCTGGTAAGATGCTTCACAGAATCACAGAACAGCTGAGGCTGGGAGGAATCTCTAGAGGTCATCTTGTGACCCAAGGCAGTTTGCCCAGGACAATGACCAGACAGCATCTGAACACCTCCAAGGATGGGGACAACACACACACACACACACACACACACACACACACACACACAGGCTCTCTTGGGCAGTCTCTTTCGGTCAGCGCTTGGTTCCTCAGGGTGAAACAAAAGTTTACTAAGGTTCACAGGGAACCTCTGGTGTTTCAGTTTGTGCCCACTGCTTTTTGCTCCGTCACTAGGCACCACTGAAAAGACCCTGGCTGCATATTCTTCTGTGCCCTCCATTCAGTTATTTGTACACAAACAGTGGAGATGTCCCTGAGCCTTCTCTTCATTGGACTCAACAGTCCTGGCTCTCTCGGCTTGGCCTCAGGAGAGATGCTCCAGACCCTGCAACATCTCAGTGGAGGTCTGTTGGTTGTAATCAAGAAGGTACAGTGCAATAGACCTCCTTTGGTCTGTTGACTTCTTTCAGAACTATTTAAATAGTAGTTTTTTATCCAGAAATAGCCGGAGCTGACTGCACTAAAAATACATTATGATATTACTTTGAAAGAATTTCTCCACTACATTACTTGCTGCGGCAGTTGCTCTAAATATAGTTGAGAATTACTACTATAACTTTGTCTACCTCCAAGTAACAGGAGATTTGTTACCACTGTAAACAGATTTATGTGGTATTGTTGAATGGGCAGTCACTGACTTCAGTGAATGCATTGGTGTAATTGCTGGTTGCTAACTGCCATAAAAATTGCTCATGAGCATCTTGAAATTACAGAGATTGTCTTCTTGAGGGCACAAAACAGAGGGAAGTACATCACACCAGTATTCTGTTGGTACAGAAGACTACCAGTATCTGATAGTATTTGTATTCATCCTGTCTCATGCAGACTCTTGAATGAAACAAAAATGAAATATGAGAAGTCGAGACTTATATGACTCTGTTCCTACAGGGACAATGAGAAGAGTTTAAAGTCAAAGTTTTGTTCTGCATCCCAGTACTAAGGATAAAATGATAGAAACCACCACATTTCTTAAAAATAAATTTAATTTTATCCATTAGAAATATCCCCAATAAGTCCACCTTTCCACAAAGGCTTAGATTTTAAACAGAGTTCACATTTTTAAAATTAATAAACAGCTAAATAATTGCAGTATTAGCTTCAGATTCTGATGACTGAATAAGAAAGCAAGTCAGTATCAGGTAATCAGGAAGGAATAAAAATGTTTTATACTGTCAGTTAATTTTTAGATCACTGATACAAGCATAAAACTTAACTTCAGAGTCAAACTAAATGGACTGAGTATATGAAATCAGCACGTGATCTTCAATAGTTCTACAGATGCCAGCAGTATCTTAATGACTTTTGCACTGTATTCTAAGGTAAGTCAAGCCAACTGCCATACGAAACAAATAATAAATGCTCTTTACTTTATATGGGCCTTTATATGGGCCTGTCCAGTTTCCTGATACACAGAAAAATTCATCATTGTAAACAAGCCTTCTAATACAATCCAAGAAAAAAAATTGTTCACTTTATGATTCACACTTTCAAATGCAAGATTACTATTGGTTTATTGCGCTCACAGGAAGCAGGCTTGTACCTGGACCTTTTTGCTTAATTTTTTTTTATTAGGATGCCATTTTACGGATCATGTAGTTCAGGATGCCGCCGTTGTGGAAGTAAGTGAGCTCCACATCTGTGTCAAATCTCATGATGGCCTGAAAGGTTTTCCCAGTATCCAGCTGTTGGGGTGAAAGAAAGTCATTCAAGCAGCAGAACTTTCCACATGTTATTCGACACCACAGTAAAATAAGGACCACTAGGATAGTTTTGCCATCTTAAAAAATTATGATAGAAAGCTAAAGTGAACAGGCACCAGTATTTCTTTTCACGCTGGTCTACAGGTAGCTGCTGAAGAAGAAAGTGGTATAAAACAAACTGTAATAAACATATTGGGTATGGAGTCCCATTGCATTTGCTGCCTCATTTATAACTGAGACAGAAGAATTTATAGTGGGTTTTGGGAGACTGGTCCAAAACACAGGATGGCTTTGTGTTAAATAAAACAGTTTGAGCATCCTGCTTTTATATCCCATCATAGCAAATCATACGGTTTGTCCGTAAGGATGACCTATAACCCTCCCTGTTATGGGCCGGGAACCTTCCACCAGACAAGGTAGCTAACAGCCTCATCCAACCCTACCTCAAACCTTTCCAGGGAGAAGGAATCCAAAGCTTCTCTGAGCAGTGGTTTCAGTGCCTTATATGTAATTATTTGTATATCTCATCTAATTCTACCGTCTTTCAGTTTAATCCCTATTAGAATTACTTTTTTCATCCTCTCCACCATCTCAATTCTCCCTTTCTCAGGTGAGAGAAGCTGACTGCCCCATATGACAGCATATTTTTGGAAGAGACAATTAGTTTTGGGTGAAATTCCAGTGATTCAGAAAATTCAGCTCTTAGGTGTCTCATACCTTAATCTGGACGTTCATCTGTGGTTTTAGTTTTTCGGGAATGATAATCGTGTAACGCTCCCGTCCAGTGAGTCCCAAAGTCCCTGCATCCTCTCCAGGTAAATACTGCAGAGGAATCACTCCCATCCCTACGAGGTTGCTTCGATGAATTCTCTCATAGCTTTCAGCAAGCACAGCTTTGACACCCTGGGAAACACACAACAGGTTTAGTTATCTTCATGGTTCAGGACAGCCTTTCTGTACTCACAAGAAGAAAATTGGTTCTTTTGTGGTCCCCTCCATTTTATTTATCAGCTACTGGTAAGGTCAGCAGTTCTGTCTGACAGCAAACTGTCCAGATGCCTTGATTATACATTAATTTTCAAACATCTTCAGAAGAAGCCTGACTATCAGAAAAAGTCACACATGCTTTCTCAGGAATCCTGCATACTACTTTAATATGTCTTATGTAGAGCACCATAGTTATTTCCATAACTTTTCCTAATTCAGTGTTGTCCTCCTATGCTACAAGCTTCAGGGTGCAGTTAAACTCTCATAAAGCTTTCTAATAATACACACAAATTCTATACCAAGAAAGAATCAGAGTTGGGCTGGTAAACAGTATAGGACTGGAAGGCAAAGAAAGAAAGAGATATTTCACTGTATGTGGATCTCTATTAGGCTCCCATGGTGAAGCCATGCTAAATTTCTTTTTCAGTGATCCTACTTTTCTCTTACACTTTCTAGCTTCTCTGCTAAGCGAGCTTAAGGAGGCAGCTGAAAGCAGACCTGTGGTTTATGGGGTTATGGGAAGCAGAAGTAAAGAAACTGGCCTTTCTAGTGTAGGCTTGTGGATTTCTAGCTGAAGATCAGTCAAGCCTTCAGTCCAAACAAGATCTATTAATACTTAGATAGCTTTTGCAACTCTGCTGTGGCTCTTGGAGGCAGCTAAGATTTCAAAATAGCTCTCTAGCTACCTAAAGTGCGAATGAGCTACACAGGTTGTTGATCATAAACCAGTCTTCCTGACAAATTAATGCACTTTCAAGTACTGTCTTCCTTCTAAGTTTACTGTAGCCACTCACCAAGAGGAATGGTCCTTTAGCTGCCCAATCTCTGGAACTTCCTGCACCATATTCCTTCCCAGCCAGCACAATCAGAGGATGACCAGCCTGCTTGTATCTTTCTGCAGCATCAAACACGTCCAGCTGGAATAAAGATGGTAAACACTTCATAAACTTTTTGAGGGTGGAAGCAGAGTTCCAGAGAAAAGAGGAGAAAAGTGTCCCCACATAAACAGTTGAAACCCACACCTTTCAACCAACAGCACTTTAAGAATATTAACCATACAGCACTTTGTGGGTTCTAGTCTGATCTCACTCCCAACACAAACCTGCACCTTCCCCTGGTGCTGCAACAGTGGTTATACCCTCCACTGGCATGCCTCAAAGCACCGTATTACGTGTGTATCTCCCCTCAAATAGCTTCAGTGAAAAGCATTGGAGTAAATGACCTAAGCTGTAGGAAGAAAAGCCAGCACTAACACCCTGTTGTGAATGAGCCCCAGTTTAGAGCAGCATGTGTACTTACAATTTCCCCAGAAGGGAAATGGATAGTCTGAGGTCCTTGTTTATCAATAAATTTGTTGACCAAGCGAATGTTTGCAAATGTCCCTCTGGCCATGACAGCATCATTCCCTCTGCGGGAGCCATAAGAATTGAACTCTCGAGGAGTCAGGCTATTAAAGGAAAAGAAGAATGGAAACAGTGTTTTTTTAGACTAAAGCACTCTGTTCTTCAAAAAACACGAAGTAATGAACTGGTGTTTCTGAAGCACGTATGTACAAAGCTCCCAGCTTGGAAATTAGCTGATTGCTAAACTTCTACTTTTGACATGTGTTGAAGGAAGGGAAAATAATTAAAACACAGCTACAGTTTGTTCATAAAAAGGCCTTTCCATAGTATTCTCAACCCTTGCCCTAGAGAACAGTATTTAATAGTGATGCAAGGATATAATTCATATTAAATCAGAAGATGCAACACAACTCTTTTCTTAATACCTGGCTACTGAAAATTCTCCTTGTTGTTTACATTACTATAGCATCCAGAACAAACACAGAGCACTGTGCTAAACACCTAAAAGGCAGCAAGGCCCCCTGCTGAAAGTTAGAACTACAAAAGAAAAAGGTCATTTGCAAACAGAGATATGAGAATGACGGGACACTGCAGCCTAAACAGTAAACAAAATATGTGCCAGAACGTGAGAGAAAATTAGGCTGTTTGCACTGAACTACATCCAAAGAGCAGCTATGACATACAGCATCTGTTTTGTAATGTGTGCAGGACTATTCAGATTTCAAAGTGACTGATATCAGGGGGTCAAAAAGCCCAGAGCAGTTAGTTTTCAGTATACCACACTGTTTTAATCCATTTTCTCTCAAAAATTATTAGGTCTAGTGGGTTGATTTTTTTTTTTTATGTCAGTGCTGTTCCTCAAAACTTCACTAAGGTTGTAATAAGTGCTAAACCAGAGAATAAAAGCATTATATTTTCTGTTAAGACTGCACAGTTAAACTTGGCAAGTCCTAATCTTGCCTTAAGTTGAACCTCAAGTACTAAACTGACAGACTGGCCATAGGAAAAGACCAACATTTTACAGGAGTTTGGACTCCAGCCACAACAGATCTGCCAGTTTTTGCAGCTGAACTGAAACCTAAACTTCGGGATGTTCTGTAGCTCCTAAGAGCCTTGATTTATGAAATAGTTGCACATGCTAGAAATTAATATAAAACCAATTTTTGAAACTAAGGACCATGGTCCTTTTGCTTTGATAGGGAGACAAATCCTGATTCCCTTATTTATTTATTACAGCAAAAATCATCCTGAAAGTTATCTTCTTCCCCTCTCTATAAAAATGTCACAGCTCTACACTGCTAACAGATTCACACAGTCTATTCAAGTTCTTACACCTGGTGAGAACTGCTGAAGTAGCAGAAAGATAAATGTTTTTCTTAATTTATGTGTTCTCTGGGCAGCTGTCAAGGTATACAAAGGCATGTGAACAGACAGAAGATATGTGTGCCTGTAACATGGTACAGTAGTTGTGGTTTGCTTCTTCTTCCCAATTCATAACAAGAATAAGAAGTAGTGCTTACCCTCTGCTGGTCAAATAACGGGCTGCAGGACTGTTTCTGGCTATGTTACCAGCTGGAGATATGTGGTCAGTTGTCACAGAATCCCCAAAACTCAACAGGACATAAGCACCCTCTATTGTTTTCGGGGTCTGAAGAGCCAAAGTCTAAGCCATCATAAATACAAACAAAACAATTATTACATGAAAAATAATTACCTTTCTTAAAAAGTGCAAATTGAAAAATAAAGTCTCCCCTGTTATACAAGTTAGGAAAAAGAAAAAACAAACTCTATTAAAATGATTATGTTCTTGAACAAAATATGATGCTCTGGCTGGCTGTCAGCAGGTTCACACATGAAGAAAATAGATGAGATAAGAAAACTAGCTGAGGCATCCTGTGATACATGCATGAAAATCCAGGATTCCTAGACATGTGCATGTGTTAAAATCTACATTTTCTTTTTAATCCTGAAATAGCAGTCTGAACACTGAACCATTTGGTGTAAAATGCAAACAGGCAGAACTGTGTGTTTTGTTTCCTGTTCTTGTTCTTCACTTGCTCTGTGACCATTTAAAAGTATTTCAACTTAAAAGGTAACGGGGACTTTTCAAAAGCCCTGAACTGACAGGGAATCCTTACAATTTTCAGATTCACTCAAGCCTTTGTGTTAAAATGAACACAATATTGCAATTCTAACATCTAAGAACCAAAGCCTCAATAAGCTATGACAGATGCTCTCAGACCCCTTGTCTTTGCTTCACCATTAAAACTAGTCAAGGTCACTACACACTTTGGCTTGATTCAAAGGGAAAACATGTACGTACCAGACCATCAAAGAAAGGAGGAGACTTGATATAGGTAGACTTGGGATTCCAAGTATAGAGTTTATCTGAAGGAGCATCTAAGGCATTCCAAGATTTGTTTACTGTCTGAAAAACAAAATCCTCCCATTGACTTTTAAGTTTTCAGAAACAACAAAATTACTTCAGAATCCAGGTAAAATTACAAATTTGACTTCAGCAAAAGCCTTGTCTATTTTTTCAAGCACTCTGGAAAATGCATATAACAATATACATTATGTTTGGGGTTTTTTTAATGATTCTATCTATTGAAAGAGTTAGGAAAACCCTCACTTCATTAGAAAAGAAGAGATGTTCATCCTGTTTCCTGACAATAATTGTATTATGTACACAGATTACAGTTTATAATTCTTTAATGTATTTATCAGTAATCTTAAGAAGGTTCCCTAACATTTAAACCTTAAGAAAGTTTTAACACTCAAAGAAGACTTGTAGGAAGATATTACTAAATACAGCGTCTTTGCTGGTATGCATGCTATTAGTCAATGCAAATTAGTTTTATGTCAGCTGAAAAAAATCAAACATCTGTGAAGCTCCAATATCTCTCTTTCTAATAACAGCCTGGGATGACTGTTTAAAACATATCATCTACATGTTAGAGTAAAAAATTCATAAGGAGCAATTTTCAGAACATGACTGTCTGTAAGAGTTAACTAGTCAGAAGACATTTTGTTAAAAAAACTCAATTGAATATTTGCTAGAACAGAAACAACAGCTATAGAAGAAAAAGGTTCATTTCATTATCAAGACCCTCTTACTTAACACTTCAGAATAGCACAGTACATCAATCAAATTACTGCCCAGAGGATTAATTCACCTCTATTTTTTGGTAGACCTCCTTGAACATCCCAGGAATAACAAACTGACGCTCAACAGCCTGAATTTCGTTTCTTGTTGGCCAGATATCTTTCAGGAAAATCTTCTTCCCCGAAGCATTTATTCCTGCAGAAAATGGTATTGTCACATTTGTTCCACAAATTTTCCATTAAGAAGAAAGAAAAGTTCATCATTGTGTCCTCTAGCTATGTGTTCCTCTTAACACTCACGAGACACACTTTATTTTACCTACAGTGGTTTGACAGAAAAGTGTGTCATAAACTTGATAATGCTTGTACATAAGCCTTATTCTGTGACTTCCAATGCTGTTCTAGAATAATTTATAGAATAATTTTTGTAGGAAAGGATCTTTGAAGGTTGTCTAGCTGAAATTCCTGCTCAAGGAAAGTCTACTAAATCAGGTTGCTTATAAAAGCTAAGTCAGGTTGCTATCACCCAGATATAACCAAAAACATGCCCCAGTGGAATTAGAATATTGCTCAGGCTTGGCTTCCCGCTTTCTCCATCCTACAGACTCCTTGTTGCTCTGTTTCTCAACAACTGCATGTTTTGTCTCCCAGAGATACTTAGTACTTTGAAGCACTTCACTATGACAAATGCTTCTGAAGAGCTTAATTCCAGCTGGTTTGGTTTATAAGCCATCAAAAGAAGCATCCTGACACTGTCTTACCTAAAGGCTCTGTCTCAAAATCAATCCGGATGGTCCCTGCAATTGCATAGGCTATAACCAATGGTGGAGAGGCCAGGTAGTTAGCACGGGTGTTGGGGTGGACACGCCCTTCGAAATTCCTGTTGCCAGACAACACCCCCACTGCAACGAGGTCACCCTGTAAGAGAGAGTGTGAGACAAAGATAGCTGAGATGCTTGCAGAATCCACACACCCAGCAAGTCTGCAGAGCCTCACTGCACGGCAATAGCTATGTCTGGACAGTTACAGATCTGTCTCCTTCCAGACAGTCCCAAAACATTTCCCACAGAAAAGAGAATTTAGACTGAATTGACTTCACACAGAGTTGAGTCAGCGCAGTGTAACAGCTCAGAACAGCACACAGCAGAGAGCAGCTTACCTAGATAAGCTGTACAGGGAAAACTGCATACCTGTGTAATGGCCTCAACAACAGACTCGGGTAGGGGTCCACTATTGCCAATACATGTCATACAGCCATAACCCACCACATCAAACCTAGAAAGAGCACAAAAGTCATCAGTGAACAGAAAGATATTTTGAAGCAAGACATTTAACCCTTTAAGAGGTGTTTATGGTTACTTTCAGAAGATGTACTGCTTTAACAAATTAATTACTACTGAAAACAGCATTTTTGAGGATGTCCTCTACTTTTGTCACTGCAGTGACTGTCCATGCACAAAGAATGCAGCAAGAGGAACAATATAGTGTAATTTATACTATTTCAAAACAATTAGTCTAGAAAATTACACATTTTCCTGCTTAAGAACTTAAGTCTTCAAGAAGTTACAGCAGGCCTTCTTCATCATTGGTACAAAGCCAGCCAGCACAACAGCAACGCACTAACTCAGGCAGGATCAGACCATAAGGTACCTGCAATATCTTTTAAGCTGCACAGAGAAATAGTTATTTTATTGCATTACTTGTTCACAATGCTTTTAGTTAAGCAGCCGTAGGACAACAGTAAGAAAGGCACTCCTACCCTAGCTGGGAAAGGTAACTCATAACTCCACTCTCCCGCAGATAGTAAGTGACGACCCCGCTTCCTGGGGATAGGCTAGTTTTAATGTACGGCTTCACTGTCAAACCAGCTTCAACAGCCTTCTTAGCAAGCAGTCCTGAAAAATGCAAGGGACAGTTGCAATTTTCCCTGGAAGTTGGGTGACAGTTTGGTGAATCAATAGATCAGGTTAAGGGAAGTACCACTAAATGACTGGGAACAGAAAAGGCAGCATTTCCAGCAATGAAATGGTACAGAGCAAGCCAACAGCACTATTCTCTAATAACCAGCCAGAGCTCAAGAGCTCTGTTGACCTGTAGGTTCAGACTGCAATTTCTGTTCCACTAGGTTGCTGGAAGTTGTATTAAACAAAATGCACTCACACTAGTGCAGCATGTAGACATTCAAAACTCAGAACACTCTTTGTAAGACAAGTGTCTCACAAAAAATGCAACAAAGAATTATTAAGTTCCTACTTACCGTGATCTAGTAACCCAGTGCTGAAATAACTGCTAACTTAAGACTTGCTGCTCTCAGAAGGAGAAGGCTATAAGAGCACCAACTCTGGCACTTCACACAAACTAGCTATCTCACAATTTACAGCATGTTGCACGAGTGCTGATCTACCATTCCTGGATTTGTAACATACATAGAGACGTTTTAGTGGAGCATGTTACCAGAAAAACATTCATCCGAAATTCCTTCCTTTGAAACAAACCGTCCATTCATGAATGTTCAGAAAAATAGTCCACTCCACCCCTTCTTCAGGATGAACATAAAAGAAGCAGCAAATTACGCAAAACTTCACATTCCCATGCTACATTCTCTCTCTCACACATTACATCCATTTAGACAAAGTATACATCAGCTCTGCTTTGATCCAACATGATCCCTAACAGGAAATGTCATCAAATTGTTTTGTCTTTGCCAGGTGTTTGGCAGCTCTGTTAGATGTGACCTGGAGACTTCCACTTTTAAGTGTTGTGTGAAATGGCCTGCAAACATGAATTTAAAGAAGCAGTCCTATTCCTGAAATTGCTGAGGCTCCTTAGTTAACAAAAGAAGTTGTGGAAACTGAAGCCCTTGGATATTTTTGAAAATGTGACCATGAACAAGTGATCATCATAGGACCTGAGAGATTGACAGCCTGTCTGAAAGTGCTGGCTTCTGTCTTCTTGCTCATACCAGGTCTGAAAAGAAGGCAAAGTCAAACTCTCAAAATTGGCAAGGAAATTGCTGTGAGCAACCTTAATCCAAGACCTTGTAAAGTCAGATTAGGCTGCCAAGGCTCCAACACCATACACCACTATCCCCAAAGACACACAGTCCCTGCTTAGTGCCCATATATAGTGGTAGTTTGAAACAACTACTCATATCTTGGATTTTTTTAGCTTGGTTACTTATTGTGGGAACACTGTATGTTTTATCTGCTTTCATTTCAAACTTCACCTTGAAAAGTAAATTATCATGTTTCTTGTGGGTATCTTGGAGGTTCTGAGTTCAGAGACTGACAGAATTACTTTTTCTTTCCTTGCCAGTATCAAAAATTAAGTGCTGCTGTACAGAAAGGCAGCAAAGGAAAGAGTATCCACTAAATCTGAGTGCAAGATCATGAGGACTATATTCTTCAGGCAGCTGTGCATTTAGTAATAGTGAAAAATGCACTCAAAGTATCAACTTTCCATCCATCTGCAGAGCATTCTACACTTTAAACGCACAAAGCTATTAAGCCAAGCTGACTGAAAGATCAGCATGCCTGCTGTCTCAGAGAGGGTTAAAAATGCATGCCATTAACCTGGGAGCCAAATATTTGAGGAAACTATCCTAAATAGGTGGCACAACTGAGGGATACACCAAATTAGAACTAAGGGAATGGGGCAGAGCAAAGACAGTCTGCCTGGAAAAAACCTACTTCTTGGTTCTCGGAAGAAAAAAATACAGCTCTATGTCTGTGATCAGGATTAGAATGGACCTGAGAGAAGAGGTATGCTGATTTGGCTGTCCTGTCTAGGGCAAGTGAATTGGGAGACTTTATTCAATTCTGTTCCTCTCAAAGGGGTAAGGAAACGAGCAGGTCTCTCCTCTGCTTCCCTTTCTGCCCCACATCTTGGTTTATGATGGACTTTGTCCATATTGCTAGAATTTAAAAGACCTTTTGTGCCTGAGAAGGGAGTGAACTGCTGGTACTGTAAAGTATCCAAGGACAGATGCTACCCTAAGAACAGGTGAGAAATACCACACTGAAAAACCAAAACCAAAGTGACTGTTGACAGAGGCTGTCAACAAGCCAAAAGCTTCCCAGCACTACACGGGAACAAAGAAGACAAATTACATGACTTCAACAAGGAAGGTTGGTCAAGGCCCTCTGGTCAAGGGCCTTTGTATTGCCCATTGCACATCCCTTCTCACCTTTGCAGGAAAAAAGTCTCCATCCCATGAACAGTCTGACAGACTAGTAAATCCTAATGCAGTGAGAATCCTACAGTGAGAGGTACCATCTATGTATATGCTTGTAGAGGGAAGAAATAAATATGTGAACATGTAATCAAGCACCTGGGAATGTGGGCCGAACTTGTCTAGTACATACTGTCCTCTTTGAGCTGACACCATTCATATTTTGTTGCCAGAAGCACATATTAGGAATGAGAAATTTTCTGCACAGAGTAGCCAGGTTAAAAAGGAAAAACTTCCTGACCAGAAATTTAATACAAGCCAGACTAATTGTTCTGTAATGGGGCACCTTCAACCACTTTGTGGATGCAGTGAAGGTGTAAATGAAAAAGGTCTGAAAGATGGTGTGGTGGGGGAAAACAGTTTTTCCCCCTCTGAAGGTGAGAAAATGGTAAACCCCCAGGGGGTGGTGATC
>JAWWLV010000100.1:26421999-26451967 GCA_035041135.1 Platyrinchus mystaceus | reverse complement strand
TAGTAGAACACCTAGGATTGTGTATATTATGTGTTATGACATTCATTTATTTGTACAGTCTTGTAATATATTCCCTTTCCCCCTACTTTGAGTCTTGTGTGTTTTGTCTGGAAAACCCATCTCACACCGGGTTAAAACTGGGGAGGGAGGCCTGAAGCCAGAATTGGATTTTTAGGGCTCTCAAACCACGACAGATGGCCATCCCTGAGAACATAATCTTCCTCCTCTACTCACCCCCAACATGCCCTCAGACTCTTGTTGAAACAACTATATAGGGTAACCTTTAGCTAAGTGTGTGTTTTGTACTCTGCTGACAGACCACATTACCCTCAGACTTAAACCCATAGACTGTTCTTCACTGTCCCTCTTCTTGCAGCTTTGACCTTCAACAGCCTCTTCTCTGCTCTATATAACAGCTTCTGTGCATTTAGAAAAGTGTCATAAGTGTTGGTTAATTAAATTCCATCTTGCCCTATATAGAAGATAGTGCAGGAAAAACACATTTTCATCAACCTACATTTCTAGCTACCATTTCCATAAGTCCTTCTGCTACCCTTAGAAACTAGGGTCACTTTTAGCACTCCAAATGACAAAAGCAGCACTGTTTTTGTGCTAGAATGTAGAATTACATCAGCATCGTCATTGTCTTTAGCCACAGAGCACACAGCAAGAGCCATAGAGAACCTACTGCACATTAGGTAAATAAACTTACCTGCACCCAACATAACTGAGGGGTTACTGGTGTTTGTACAGCTTGTAATGGCAGCAATCACTACTGAACCATGAGCAAGCTCGAAGTCACAGCCCTCAAAATTAAATTTGACTATGCTGTTGTGTCGGTCTGGGGCAATTTGGAATCCCTTGAATCCTTGCTATAGTAGGAGAAAATAACCAAAAAGATGTGGTTAACATATATATTTTGACTAAAAATTAGTATGAGCTGTTTTTTTCACCAATGAGAAGCATCTGTCAGTTACACCCATGCTTGTACTCTTAGGTCTGGTGGGAAAGACTTGTGTCTCTTATCAGCCAAAGTGGTGGACAAAAATAATGTTTTCTGAAGTTTAACCTACTCTCTGGTTACTCATAAAGAAGCAACCTTGGAAGGAAAATTTGTGTTTTCTTCCTGCATGAATATATCCTTCTTCAGATTGTTCAGGACCTTCTTGCTCCTGTATGTTCCAGATTTCTGATCACACATAGTCTTAATACACAAGCTAGTCCTGAGATTTTAGCCATAACACATAAGATTTTTAAGCCATGATTATCAAACAGCTCAAACTTATGCCAGGAGCTGATCTGAGAGGCAAAAGCCTAACACTCAGGAAAAAAAGAGCAAGAAGGCACTGTTCATGCCATGAAAAATATATTTAGAGATCTGAAAGCATAAGGCCATTTAATGGCATTTGGAAAATGTAAGAAAACAAGAACTATTGGGAATTGCTGTAGTTTTAGGTTTCTTGAATTAAATCACTAGAGTTCTGTACTGCCTTTAAGAAGGATGGTTACTGTACCAGGTAAGGATTCAAACTGATTTAGAAAAGTGTCTGGCAATATTAATTTAAAAATAAATCTTGCTCTTCTTCCAATTACCACTTTTGACTTGATGATGCAGAGTGAAGACATCATTTTCTGTCTTTACCACCAACATCAAAGAGTCACAGGGACACATGCAGTTTTGATCTGCTGAATAGGTTCAATACTTACTGCAAAACTAAGTTGTGAATCTCAGGGCATAACCTGCCTGGAAAGCTGGGTAGTTAGCTTAGAGCTCAGTGCAGGAGGTACTTTGTCTCCTCTATTAACAACACTCCAACACAGCTAGTTCACAAATCTCTAGTGTATGTCTCAACCATGTTAGACAATAAGTTCAGAAAGAAGTAGTACTTCAATTGGACATGAACACTATCCTGCGAGAGAAGCAAGCCCCCAGTTTTAAACTCCCATTGCTGCTGTCATCTTTGAAACTGCATTCAAACATCCTCATTTTCCAACTTTTCAATAGGCAAACAAATAATGCACAAGTTAAGCCCAGAATGTAGCTCCTGAACACCAGACAGCTTTTAGAAGCACTCATTAGTTTGTATGCTCTAATGTCCCCAGTCCCTACCTTGGCTCCCAGGCAAGTCTCAAAGTCCTTCTTCATATCTGACACAGCGACTTTGTCCTGAGGTCTTTTTGGCCCACTGCAGCAAGGCACAACAGTTTGGAGATCCAACTCAACAACCTATTCAAACAAGACCAACAGAAAGTGGTTTGGCAATGGTAACTTGAAGCCAGTTAAGCCACAGGTATTCTTACCTCTGCTGTTGAACTGATGCTAAGTCTGCACATCTTTAAGTCTATTTGCAGAAATTATCAAAGACACACAAGAAGGGAAAGACCAGAAAAAAAAGAACAGTTCTACTTTTAGACACTGCCAACTCACAGGTATGTATCAAAAGTACTACAGTTACTGAAAAACCCAATGTGACCAAAACATCTAAGCAATAAAAATTAATTTTTTAATTCATCCTTTTACAAGCTAGCAGTAGGGAAAAAATGATATAAAGAAATCCTGGTACTGACACAAACCAAAGCAGACTATTCATTTAGTCCTCACCCATGTTCCAACCTTGTTTTTATAGTGTGCTGCATCTTTTCAGATCTACTAAAGTTTTTGAATAATCATGAAAACCTAAACACAAGGTACAAAATAAAATTTTACTGTAGAGAAAACCAGAAATATTCTTGATTTTCCTGGACACAGGGTAAGGTCTTGATTTTCTTGCATAGAAAATTACTTGTGTGTTCTGCCGTTACCCCACAGAACTTGTAAGTGTCCTGATTCACAAATTAAAGTAACTTGCTGAAGAGAACAAGGGTAAAACTGCAACAAGGCTTACACAGATAACATCCACATAATTTTCATAGCTACATTTGAGTCTGGACAGGACTTCTCAAAACTACTTGGAACAAATTGCAGAATCTGCACCAGCCTGAGGTCAGTTGAAAGCCATTCTATACCTATGCCCAAGTTTTCACAGCTGAAGATCCAGCTGATTCCACTGGGCCTTAAGATAAGACAGCTCTGCAGACCAAACCATGGGATAAGGAGTCCCTTGACTATTTTCTATTTTCAGTTTCTGTGAAAAACATACAATTGTCACAATGAAAAAGGACAGGGCATAAAGCAAGGAGTCAGATGGCAGAGTAGTTTCTAACCTGTGTGAAGTCTGGATCCTGAGAGGAGTTCTTGAAATCTCTTAGCATTCCCACAGCCTCAAGATACTTTTTTGTGTACAAAACCTTCTCTTTGTCACGGCCTAAGATGAAAGTCAGATACAGCAAAAACAAAATGCAAATGAAACAGAGGAACTACTATCTGACAGAACAAGAAAAAATGCATAACAGACTATTTCACTGTTCACACTGTACATAGACTCTTCCAAGGAAAATATTAGAGATTCACTAAAAACAAACCAATTGAGCAGACTAAGTGACTTTTGCAGAACAAAATCTTAGATTCCTACTTCTGTCATCTGAACAAGCCAGGTTCAGGCAGGGCTAAGCAGGCATTTAGCTGCCAAACAGTCTAACGCCCAGCTCTTCCTAAACATGGAGCAAGACACAGCCTCAATAAGGAAGTATCATTAAAAAACGAACTGAAGCTCAGAAGGCTCCACCTGTTTCAATCCCACTGCTGACTATACCATATAGACCTAGAGGTCTGCTTTCAAATACACCTTTAACGTGTGGTCTCTTCTCACACTCACCAGTTTGTATCAGGTACCCAATGCTAATATCATCCACTGGGAAATAGGCAGCTGTTGCTCCATACTCTGGACACATATTGGCAATGGTGGCTCGGTCAGCAATTGACAGCTGGGCTACACCAGGGCCAAAAAACTCCACGAATTTACCCACGACTCCAACTTGGCGAAGGTGCTGTTACAAAAATACAGTGCCTGTGTCATTGTTATGTGTCAAACAAGCTGAGCATGTCTGTTATGAAATCCAGTTTTTGACTTCAGAGCAACCTCTATAGCCATTTGAAACCAGGAAGCTTTTGGTAAACTAAATCATGAAGATGAGAACACAGAGATGTAAAGTTTCAATAATTAGGTACATATAAGGATGTATTTCTTCTAAAACTTGCTCTTCCTCTCATTTAAACTAGACTCTATCTTACAACAACTGTACTTTTGTCAACATGATGTTCTAAGAAAAGGAACTGTGTGGGGAATGTTCAGCCAGCAAAGCCAGGAAGATGAGGAAACAGGGAGAACCAACTGCATAAGTACATGAATTGAACACACACACATCTGGATGAAATAATAAAAAAAATGTTGGCTTTCCCCATTTGGAGGTCTCTCTAGAGACAGCACCCCATGATGAACTTGTGTACCAGATTTCTGACCTCCAACATCAATGCTGACCCAGTAATACTCTTAATTAAGAGACCATGCAGAGAGTGTATAAACATATTATGAACATATGACAAGTCAAACACCTGCACATCAAAGAAATTAGACCGCAGTGCTTACTGTCTGTTTTGTGGGGGGTTTACAGTGCCTTATTTTAAGTGGGGACTTCAAAAACAAGTCAAGGTGGTTTTTTTGAGACAGAGGAGAAAGCACTGTTGTTCAAAAACATTACTGAATTCCAAAATACTCCAACATATATTTTGCTGGGCTTCTGGAAAACAGATTTGCCTAGCAAATTCTCCCTGCACAGCTGATTTCAACCCACATCAAGTGATAGAGCTTTAAAAAAGTCCAAAATTACTACATGGAAGCACACACAGCGTTCTTAAGCCTGCAGTACAGCGGCTCTGTCCTACAGAGCATGCACAGTTCTTAGCAGTCACAGAAAAATATCAAACCTTGCTAATTTACCTTGGTAATGGTGAGCACAATGTCAGTGGATGTCACCAGTGGCTGAGGGTTTCCTACCAGCTTATAGCCAACCACCTCAGGAAGCACCATGCTGATCGGCTGCCCCAGCATCACTGCTTCTGCTTCAATGCCACCCACACCTGTATGCAACAGGAGTATACAATGCAAATATATTCAGAAAGATAACAACATGTCAAAGATAAACACATGAAGTCAGTTGCCTGATGAGTATTCTATTTAAGGTGAAAAGAAGAGAAAAAGCAGACAGCCTTAGTCTCCTGTAGTCCTCATCTTGCTCATGAGGCAGTCCTCATCTTGCTCCTGTTTCTGCAAGATTGTGCTTTTTTAATTTCTTTTTGTTTCATACTTTCATCCTTATTCCTAAGTCATTAGATAGGATATTAGGTAAATCTAAGTAACTTACACTAGGATTTACTTAGGTAAATCTAAGTAACTTACACTAGGATACTTACACAACAGCAGATGTAAAAGTTTTATTTAATGTCTTAAGCATGCAATGCATAAACCAAGAACCACTAACATGGCACTGAACATGATGTGCTGTGAGTGCAATGTATGCAGACCATGACAGTTGGTCACCCAACAAAAACTCAGAAGTTATTTTGAAGGAAAGGAAGATTACTAAAGAATACTAACAGAAAAGCTACTTGTTAAGACAGAAATATCTTTCCTTATGTCTATTAAGTTTCAACAGGGTTTTGGCATGTGCAGGTGGGAACTTTTGTGTAAGCACACCTTCACTATTAGAGAAATGTAATTTAAGCTACTACTTAATTTTGCTAATTTAATCAAGATGTCATAGTCTTATGCAATCTAATAAACCCATGATGTTTACTAGCAATTTAGCATTAAGCAGATTTATAACTTTTTGCCCATAGAAAGTCCCTCTTATGTTTATCTTCTACTTTCAAATTTCCTTCTACCTTTTGTTTACCTTAATTAATACTGAGCTAAAGCAAACTGCCTGTAATAGTTGCTTATATATGTCAAACCACTACTCCAATCCTTTTTCCCACCTAATCTAAGAATGCTTCTGAAAAATAATTTCTGATTTATTTTATGCAAAATAATATACCTATGTTAATATAAAAGAGAATTATGTGACATATCCAATCATGTGACTCCTTTCACATGACTGTTGAATCTTTTTTAAACAGTCAAGTTAGTAAACAGGACTGACAGGCTACCACAGGCAAGCATGAAGCAAGTTGAGTGTTACCAGCCACTAACAAGAAATGTTGGATCCAAGAGTAAGCACTTCAAGCTCATATGGTATAGACTATGCCCAGCCATACTTTTCAAATTCTGGAGAAAAATAAGGTTGAGAGTCACACTCTTCCAAGCAGCTATTGGTGCTGCAACATCATCTAAATTATGTCTCCGTGTGCATGGTGCAATCAAATACAGAATAAGAGATGTGTCTAATCCCAAAGCTGTCATGGTTTGGATAAATTGAACTTGTTCACATTTGTATTCTGAGCCAGCAGGAACTCCTTCGCCTTTGACATAAAGTCTCAATCAACCGATACTGCTACAGTAGTATAAGTGGGATATTAAAAACAAAGTCCTATCATATCCTGTGGTACTCAGATCTTCACAAGCCCATTTCTGAACAAATGCTAGCAAATGCTCTTGAAAAACACGTGTTCTGTATTTGTACAATAGCTGTTTCAATAAGCTCCTATCACCACATCACAAAATAAAACCTCAACTGATGTTTTTGCTACCATGTGGGATGACTGCAAACACTTTCATTCCATAGGTACTTATTTATTCAATAATTCAAGCACTGAAGTTCACCACTACAAGCGAAAATAAACTATTTATATTTGCTCCTGTAACAAGTATTCTGTAGAGTACTGGTACGAGAACATACTTCACAGTCTTGTTTTTCACAGTGTCATCTCCAGCCATATTAACTCTCTCAGATTCAATTTTCAGCACCTTCAACCTAAGAGATTAGTATTTGCAGTACTTTTTTGATACATCAATACTTTGAAAGTAGCCAAGAAACAACTGGACAGTCCATGATGCTTCAATTCCTTTCCTTTATTTAATATTTTCCTTATCTACTTCCTTGTGATTTAAATTCAGAATAGAAAAGAATATGTAAAAAAAGCAAACACAAACCCAACACATGCAGCAGAAATCATCTGAGGCTGTTATCAGAACAGGGAGCTTACTTAAAACATCTTAAAGAACTGTAAGAGGCCTTATCAGGTTACTTGCATTTGGGGTTAGTACCACTGTGCTTGGCTGGCACAGAGGTAACTTTTCTTCATAGCTGCCCATGTAGTGCTGTGTTTTAGATTTACAACCATACCAGTGTTGACAACACACCAAAGTCTTAGCTATTGCTAAGCAGTGCTAGCACAGTCTCAATATATTTTGTTTCTCATTCTGCCCCTTAGCAAGTGGGTGGGCAAGACACTGGAAGGGGCACAGCCAGGACAGCTGACCCAAACCGAACAGTGAGATACATCAACACAAACCATCATGCTACATCATGCTAAGCATAAAACCTGGGAGGGAGGGGGTGGGGACAATTTTTCCAAAGTACCCACTGCCCAGGACTAGCTGGGCTTTGGTGTGCTGATGGGAGGTGGTGACTGACTGTCCTTGCATCACTTCTTTCATTTCCTTTCCCTACACTCACCCCTCTTCACTTCAGTTGTCTTTGTCTCCACCCATCAGTTTTATCTTGCATTTGCCCTTCCAGTTCTCTTCCCCCATTGCGCTAGCAGGAGGAGTGAGGAAACGATTGGGTGAAAGTTAACCTGCCAGCCAGAGTCAACTCACCAGAGCCCAAAAGATATTCACAATACACTTCTGCACATACCCCAGCCAAGCACTCCCAAGCCATCTATCATGGTGGTGTGTGAGTCAGTGCCCACCACACTGTCTGGATAGTAGTAGCCATCCTGATCCATCACCACTCTAGCCAAGTACTCCAAGTTCACTTGGTGGATGATCCCAGAGCCTGGTGGAATAATCCTCAGGTTTTTAAAGGCCCGAGAGCCCCACTGAAACAAAAAGGAACAGGAGTCAAAAATTTTCAGTCCACATGAGCACTGGAAGAACTTCCATTCACTGTATTTTTTTTCATGCAAATAAGATTACTTTTTTCAGTACCTTTAAGAATTCAAATCTTTCTTTGTTCCTTTCAAATTCCAGGTCCTGATTTTTTTGCAAGCTGTCTGATCTGCAAGTGAAAATAATCAGCTGTCAGAACCAAAAGTATCTGACTGAAATTTATGTCTGGTCAGATATACCCAAATGCTGAAAGAAAAGAAGATTTATTAGCTAATGTGAATGCTGATCAATCACATCTGTTCCATATCACTGCAGGCAACCAATGAAAAGAACTTAAGAAATCTTAAGAGTTAATACCTGAACTCTGCTTCAAATGGGAGTGCTAATCTGCATATTACATGTGTGGCAGGCCTAAAACTTGTAGCCTGAGAAAAGCAACGCTCCATGATAGAGAAATATGAATTTTCCAACACCTAAATCAGAAGTAATCAGCAAGGCAGTAAAGGAAACAAACACAACTGCCCTGCAACTTCTGTTAAAAAGGTTATAATTATGATACAGTGCTGCCTGAAGCCTCCTGTTCCAAAGTAGACAGAATTAACAAACTTTCCACTTGAACTTAAAAGAGTTTGAAACAATTGTTCTCTCTCTGTATACATGAGCCTAATACAAATAAAATGAAGCTGTGACAAAAAACAATGATTAGCAAAAAATTATCTATATTAAGTCCCGGATACTACTGATAACATAAAATGAATTTTATTAAAATAATATAGAAATAGAATCATAATAGTTGATTTTGTTCTATGATAAAGACATAATCATATCTTGTTCACAAAGAAATATGCTGTTTCCCAAATATCTTAAAAAAAAGGAGTAATGCAAATTAAAACCAAAAAGGTTAGGTTTCTAGTTTAACACATTAGTGCTAGAACACCCATAGCCCAGAGATCAGTCTTCAGGTGTTTGTTTCTCATTTTGCATCTGATTCTAAGTTCCTTAGTGTTAAGATTAAGAAACAGCACCTCCAAGAAAAATGTTAATGGAAGTTGATTTTTGACAGTTACATAAGTCAAAATTTTTTGGCTTTTTTCTCCCCTGTCAACTATGAAATGGCAACCATGAGAATTTCTGTCTTTACTAGAATATACTTTAAAAAAGTATGAAAAAAGCTATACTTGAAAACTGACAACATTCTTCTGAGCAGCAGGCTTTGCAATACGTTTCTGCTCAGAAGTTCAGTATGTTTATTTTAAAGAAACCTCTGAATACTGGCACTGAGAAAGGGTTCTTATGTTCTTTGATTTCCACCTCCTAGGAAATTTCCTCTTTGCAAAGCTATTAAGTGGCCAGCTTCAAAACTCCTTCCTCTGGAGGACAACAAACACAGTGTATTTTAGCAAGAAGGTAACTGCAGACAAAAAAGATGGAAGGAAACCATCATATAACATGTAACTGCAGGATCTGATTGGAAGATCAGTTCAGTAGACCCACACTTATGTGCTCTGGAGTGTAGAAGGACCCTCATGCAGAGGTCTTGTATTTCACTATGGGTCTAGTGACGGTAGTTGAGTGTTTGTCTCTTTGTAGCATGCAGAAGACTGAACAGCATCATGTTCCTTCCCCGTGCTTACAGGAGACATGTTAAGCAGCAGCTCAAGTTCTTCTGCTTGGAAGCACTGAAGCAACAAGCAGATCCTCAGAGCTGGGCCTACGGTAGCTCAGGTCTATTCTTAGAGAAGTAAGGAAGAAAGGAGACATTCGTGTTTGTCCTTTCCAAAAAGCCCTATGGGGGTCAAAAAAGTGCATGTGGAAAAAAGGCTATTTCTGAGCAACTAATAATAATGCAGTATTATTGTGGAAAATTACATTCATCACAGGCCTGAGTTGAGCCTGTTTCTATTAACATTCTAGTTTTCATTAGTCCAGGCTTGTACTGCTAAGAGACGTGCCACAGAAAAAAAGAAAATTCACCCCCCTAAATCACAGCAACCGATACAACAATCTAACTTAAATACTTATAAAGTCTAAGATGTTATAGTACAAAAGCTAAGAATATCACCAGTGGAACTACCTTGATGATCAGTAAGTTTATTTACTACCACTAAGAAATAAAGAGTAATTTTGTATTCTTACTGCCTGTTAAAGTCAACCTGGATGGAGTGATCTATCACTAGATCAGCAGGACAGATAGGATTGATTTTTTCAGGGTCCCCACCAAGTTTCTTCACAGCATCACGCATCGCAGCAAAGTCAACCACAGCAGGCACCCCACTGAAACAGAGAATAAATAAGCATGGTGAAACAATTTGGAAAAGAGAGGAAAAAAAACCCCAAACCAAACACAACTGAGATCCTGAGATGCACAACAGACACAGCCATGACCTGAGTCTTGGGATCATTTCCTCTATGGAAGGTGTAATAGGGACCCTTAGGAAGACAAAGTCAGAAGAGCAAAAGGGACAGGACTGTATCTATATCCTGAGCACTGCAAAAATAAAAAGCTAAACTCAAAATTCATCAAGTAACAGAAGCAGTTCTACATGCTTGGCTGAGAATTTGGAAATTTGTTCCTAGACAGCATTCCTCGGAGACCTTGCTCTGTTCCCCTCTCTCCTCCCCAGTTTAAAAAAGAAGTGGGGAGAGGGAAAACAACAAGGTTATTTCTTTGATTCTTTGCTATGTTTATTTAGCTGATTTTAAGGCAAGAGTCATCTCTTCCAAGTTTTGCAAGGCACGGAAGAACCTTCTCTGTAACCAGAGCCGTTTGGTACCTTCCACACTTCAGGTGAAACTGGCAGAGCAGGGCATGAGATTTCTTAAATTACAAAGGACTTGACTGCAAAACACATTCACAGAATAACTGTATTTTCAGAAGTGGATTTAACTGTCCTGGCAGATCACTGGAAAAACACAAATGCAAAAATAAAGTGCACCATGCATTCCTCCTAACAGATTCTTGTACTTATCACTGACAAAAGACCTGATATCACAAATGGCTCTCAAACAGCATATTCTCAGGCTACAGGCCAACATTCTCACATATCTTGTGACCATCCAGCAACCCCCTGAACTCCAAATAACTCAGAAAAGGGTTAACAGACCTTTTTCTCTACGTTTGTACGTCTCATTCAACCAAAATGGTTTTTAAATCCCTAAATTAAACCTGCCTTCCTTCCTAAGTGAGGTCAGTGAACTGTACAAAAGGTCAAAGTAATGCACGAGAGTCCCTCATTCATCCTCCGTTTGCAATGCATGTCTATTCATAAGCAAATAAGGAATGAACAACCAGAACTTCTGGCCTTTCAACACCTGACTTGCCTAAGAGATCACACCCATTTAAATATTTATTTTAATATTTATTTATTTCAATATTTATTATTCTATTTTAAGCTTCTGATGCTTCTCAGCTTCTCACTTTCTCAGCTTCTATTTAGGTATGTTTTACCATGGTATTTTTAACCAACTTGGGATACCCTCTTACATATCTGCCTATCTGATTTTGCTGGCTGCTGAGACAAAAAGAGTTCTCTGATGTGCACTCAAGGATCTGGCATCAGTCAGCAACCCACTGAAAACACTACATTTCTGCAAGAGCAGCCCAAAGCAGTGAGAGTTTTTGCTTTCAACTCTGACTATAACGACGCTATTACCATTTGAGCACACATCAGAAACAGTGCAACAAGAACAGTAAAATCTTTGTAATTTCCACAGAATTTTACCTTGAATATCCTGAATATTTGCAAAAAATAAACAGCAAAAAGGGTCCACATTATCTAACCTTAACACAATTAACTGATGTTGTTCAGCAGTGTGAAGCAGTTTGACATCCCAGGATATGCATATTACAGGGAAAATGGCAAATACTATGTAATGCTACCTAGGGGAGTTTTGGGGAGGGCAGAGGTGGGAGGGAAGTAGTGGAAGAGTTATTTTGCCAGCTTACGGATGTTATACAACTGAAATGGAACAGACATAACATCCATCTGCAGTATTTAGAAGAACTCAGAATAATTACAGAACGATCCAAACAGGGAAATTAGATAATTCTAAACCAGGACAACTTGAATGTAATTGTTGTACGGCTTTTGGAAAGTTGCCAAAGCTGACTTTTTTCAAAAGATGCCTCAGAGGCCTGTCCAAGAGCTCATTTTTCAGGAATGCAGCTGCTCTGCAGACTTATAGGCAAATTCTTAAAACTCAGCAGGAGAGTAGGGGGCAAGAAAGAGGTGCGGCAACAGAGGAAACAACATTTCAGCAATAAATTTCATCTTTCTCTGTGCTCCAGCTTTTCAAAATGTTAACAGCCAGCAGGTGAAAAATAGGTGGGAAATCAGCACTTCTTTCAGTCGAGGTTGAGCCCATTTTTCCTAGTGTCTTTAGGAGCTGAGCTGTACTGGGCCTCTAGCACGAGGATAACCTTTACAAAAATGCCAAACAGAAGGTATGACAGCTAAGACACTTTACTTTTGAGAAAGAAAATCAACTGGCAGCATAGCAGCACAGGGCTTACCATAGATGAACTGTTCTACAAAGACAGAAGATGAAGGTACAAAGAACAATCGACTTGCAAGTCAAATGCTGTATTAAAAACAGTTAAAAGCTATTGCTCAGCCTGAAAATTGACTTTCCACATTTACCAGGGACTACTACACGATTATTACTGACACATGGGGGCTAAACACACTGCAATAACAAGGTCCAGTTTTCAGAGTCCATTAGGTAGAAATCTCAGTTTGCATTTTTGGGAAAAACAGACATTCATTTTTTCAATAGCAGAGAAGTCTATAAAAATGTATTTGAAGTAATACTGGCTTGGAAGAGACGGTAATGATGTGGGTTATAAATGAGAACTGAAAAGGGTGAAAATGGAAAGCAAGTGATCCTGGGGAACAAAAAACAAACAAAAAACCAATCAATCAAAAAACACCAAAAAAATACAATACTCCCCTCCCCTTCAAAGAACAAAACATCTAAACTTTGGGTTGCCTCAACTGGATGCAATCCAAATGCATTTGGATGCAATCCATCACATTTTCTTCCCCTCTGTTTTGAAGTTATATAAAGATATTTATTTCTACACCCCAGAAGAGTTTCACTCAATGCTTTTACCCTGAGTGTCTGCCTCTTCAAATGGTGTCCGTAGCATGACATCAAGGCAAGTTGAAAAAAGCTTTCCAAATATCTCACTGTTATTGTTTCCCTCAGCTCACCCCTCCACCCCAAGATGAGCACTGCTGCACTCTCAAAAGACCCCCTTCCGAGCTTTGGAGAGCACCAGACTCACGTGAAGTCCTGCAGAATAACTCTTGCAGGCCTAAATGGCACTTCGACATTCTTGTGTTGCATCACTTTCCAGTTGAGAATATTCTCAACATCTCCCTTCTTCACCAGGAACTCGTCACAGTTACGGATCGCTGCTTCCAAGAGGATTCGGATAGAAAATGGCAGGCGAGCTGCATGGGCAGGAGGCAAGAAACAAATTCAGTTTTACCCTGAGGCATATGTCAGCAAGTGCAAAGTTCCATGCCTGGGGCAGATGGTTCCTCAAGTGCTGACCCCATATTCTCACAAGGCTTTATCCCAAATTATCCAACCCCCATCTCTAGCCTCCAGCTTTCTCAGGAGGTCAGCACTATCTGACCTCTTCCCCTCAATTCTTTGAGCAGATTTATCATCTCAGCTCCTGTGAGACCATAGGCATCTTTGTTGAAAGGACTTTTCCACAGCTTTTCCACCCTCTACGGCAACGCTAATCTGAAAACATGCTGTGCTCACCTTGCCTTTCTGCAGTTTCCTCTCATTCTTGCCACTGAACACAGACATAAAAATGCACTAGGAAAACAAAATTTTCTACCTGACGTTGTAAAGCACAGCTTTAGTGGTCTGTGTGGTATTTAGTGGCCTCTTCTCAAGAGATAGAAAATGAAACTGAATGGAAGTTAGACTGTACATCTGCTAAACTATTTCAAATTAGAAATATTTAGAGAAGATGACACAAAATGCTATTGGAGCAGTCCTGTCAGCCTTACTGCAAGCAATGGGTGTGAATTAAAGAAACACAAGTTTCTCAAGACTTGCTTCCCTGCTCTGCTGCAGTAATAGCTGTTTGATTGCCTCTAGAATATTTAGATTTCAAAATCTCTCGAGAATTTTGTCCCAACTTTCTACATAGGGGCCCCAAGACATAAGTCACTTAATCACAATGAAACCTCATTACTGATAATATTAAAAAAACCCCAACTGCTATTCAGGACACAGTAATTCAGAATAATTTCAGTTGCTTTTGTTGCTGGTTTTTTGTTTTGTTTTAGTGGTATTTGTTCATTTGGGGTTTTGGCAGGTTATTGTTGCTGCTGTTATTTTGGGGGTTTTTTTTAAAATATTCTCCTGCCATTCCCTGCCCCATTCTTCTGTTGCTGAGCTATTCCATTTTTCTGCTGGATAGTGAGAATTCCATCCTTTTTTTCTTTAAAGAATCTGGATTTTATCACTCTTGCAATCCCAGAATGGATCAACTGGTAGTGCGATGCATGTATTTGTCTACTTCTTAAGACTCATCTCTGCTTTTCACACACCAAGTCCGACATTAATTGATTTCTAACTTACACACTATCTGAGCTTGTAATGGATATTTGTTGCTGACACTCAGAGAAAATATTCTTGCTGTTGCTTCCTAAATTTTTCTTAATCACCTACTTCCTTTTTGAAAGACCAAAAACACGCAACATAGACAGCTCTAAGCCATAGGTACCCACTTGCTAACTCAGTGGCACAGACTGTAAGATTTTTACCAGTGCCACATGAAAGATTCATGAAGTGTCAGAAGAACTAAAGAAAAGGCCTCCTCAGGAAGGATTCTCTAGCCATCACTGTTTTTAAAGCTGAATTATCTTTCTGAATGATTCAGTCATATCAGTGTTAGATCCTTTCCAGCCTTTCACAGTAGCTTAGCAGTATGTGAGAAAACTTGTGCTCTTAGTTCTGCCTAGCCCTCCTTATCCACTCAGGAAAAAACAGGACTGCTGTGTGCCAGAATCTTGAGAAAATATTACTGTGATCTTGCCAATATTTTTGTAGTTCTAAATTTACAGAAGTAAATTCACAGAAGTAAATTTTGCTCAAATTTTGTTTTAAAAAACCATCTTTTGAATTCACAGTTCTCTTCAGAGACCAAATACCATCCAATGTGGCAAAGTCCGTTCAAGTTCTGTTCAATGTAAACAAAATGCTTTCCTTACGTTGTCAACTTACCATATCTCACATCTCCCAGTTTGCTCAGATTAAAGAACTTTTTCAGAGGCTGTTTTGGGTCCAGTGGCTCCACAATCTGTACAAACGGGTTGCTCATGGTTGTTCAAGACCCTTAGTGACCCTAAACAAAAGAAAAATCAAAGACATCTTCATGACGTGTCCTGCATACAAAGTACACATCCCACAGTCCACAATGTGTCTGTTCCAACTTCCAAAAAGACAATAAGGTACAAAAAGACAATAAGATACTGTTAGTCATGCCCTTTTCACTACATATCTACATGCAACACTTCCTCAGAGATAAAAGCATGGTGAAAAATATGGATATACCACATGGTTAGAATCACAGAAGCTTAACATTGGAAATAACCTCTAAGATTGAGTCCAAATGTTAACCCAGCACTATCGTGTCCACCACTAAACCATGTCCCCAAGTACCACATCAAAACATCTTCTGAACACTTCTAAGGATGGTGAATCCATCACTTCCCAGGGCAACCTATTCCAAGTCCTGGAAGACATTTTTTCCTAATGTCTAATCTAAACCTCCTCTCATGCAACTTGAGGCCATTTCTTCTCATCCTGTCGAGACCAGCCCCACCTGGCTACAACCTCCTTTCAGGTTGTTGTAGAGAGCAATAAGGTCACCCCTCAGCCTCCTTTTCTCCACGCTAAACAACCTCAGCTCCCACAGCTATTCCTTGTAAAACCTGCGCTCCAGACCCTTCACCAGCTCCACTGCCCTTCCCTGGACATGATTTTACAAAGGGAGTTCAGTATCTTCACTATGCTCTTCTTTTCACTGCTTCCAGACAGCTCTTTTTGCCTCTGTGATTCATGAACCACCAAGAGAACATGGCCCCATTTCTTAAGCGGGTTGTGGCTCAACCCCAGGCAATGAAGCACCACACAGCCACTTCCTCACTCCCTTCCTGGAGGGATCACTCTTACTCAGAACAGTAAGACTGAGAAAACTCACAGGCTGAGATACAGACATTTTAATACATAAAGCCCTTGGCTCTGTGGAAGCCCTGCTCAGCAGCAACAAAAACATCCCTGTGATATCAACCCTGCTTCCAGCACAAATCCAAACCACAGCCCCCATACTACCTACTAGGAAGAAAATTAACTGTATCCCAGCCAAAACTAGCAGAAGTGGCATTGATCTAAAGCTAAACAGACATGCATTTGCATTCAAAATTAAAAACAATTAAACCAAAACAGAAAACACTATTGTTTTATTTGAGAAGAAGTATTACAGACTAAATTACTAACCCTATCAAAGACAAAAGGAACCCTCCTGATTTCAGAGATTTGTTAAGGTCACAACTAAAAAGAAAATTTAGGCAGACTCTATTGTAAACATCATTTTAGTTTGAGATATTTTGTTTTTTGTTTTGGGGGTTTTTTGTGGCTATCCGAATGCCTTACTGGGTAGAGCATTCCACTGGGACCTACGACTTTTAGGGTCCACTTACAGAAGTTGAGATGTTCCCAATATCAAGGCCAACTAGCACAGAGGGGCCTAAATTCACCATACAAATCTCTCTCAATCTCCAGAAAAAGTTAACTGCATGCAAACTGCCTAATGGAACAGTTCCTAGGACGCACTGAAGACTTGAACTCTGCCCAGGCCTCTTTTGGGAGCACTGGCTTAGGCCAACACATGCCAAGGATCAAGCTAATGATTTAACAGTAAGAAGAATTCTCTTGCGGTGTCTGGTAACATTCCCAGTCATGATTAAAATTTTTTTAGAAGAGAAATAATCACAGGCCTGATTTCCAGATCTGTTGATGTTTTTCCACAGCACTGTTTCTGTCTTCATTCAAGTAACATTATCTTTCCTCAGTTTGAAAAACAAACAAACAAAAAAACCACAACAACACAACAAGGCATGAGATACAAATCCTTTGACAGTCCTTGGAGATTGGTGCAAAAAGATGCACAAAGTCCAATATTTGTTAAAAACAGATAAAGCAAGGTCAAAGAATGAATTAATTTATCTCACCAGCCAGTTTCATTGACTGTTCAGGAAATACTACAATATGGGATACATTTCTGGGGGATTTTTAAATTATTCCACTATTTTTGAAATTCAAAATTCATATACTTTGAACACAACAACCAAGGAGAAATGGCAGAAACGGTGACACAGAAAGGTCCAGGGTGCAAAACAGCAAGATACTGTAAAAGAAAGAAAAATGTCCAGAATTTTGTCAAAGAAAACAATGGATATTTCTAGATAAAAAGCTGAATGGCCAGGGAAGTCAAAATGTTGGCAAATGAATAGACTGCAAACACACACACTCTCAAATGTATCACCTCACACATTCCCATCCACAAATTATTTTCCAAGATTCCTCTTCCCAGCTTTGCAGATATTCATTCTGCACACAAGCCCATCAAGTTTTAGATGTCATTATCTTTAAACAGCATGGACTACTCAGCTATTCCTCCAAGAAAACTGTGTTTCTATGATTATGATCAAAATTAACTTCTTCCTTCCTTTGCTTGCCAGCTATGCTCCTAATGAGCTTTACTTTTTTGCCTCCAAGCTGAGAACATTATTTAAGGCATATTCACTTCTTATGGGAAAGTCTAAGAGTAGCTGAAGACAGGAAAGGTTCAAATGTTCCCTGACAGATAAAGCAGCAGATCATTGCTTTAATATCACCGTAATGAGTCCACTGTACTCAGTTCACATATTCTCATCCATGTGTAAATTGCAGCTCTAACATTTCCCATCGATGTCCATGTCTGAGCAAATCAAGATGCTACGACACATTATCTGCATGTAAACATTTATTTATCAGATATCACCCTCTTCCCTGAACAGAGCTCTTTTAGTTCACAGTATGAAGTACCACAGTATAAACCTCCTCCCATTAACTGAATTACACAAATAAACCAAACTGTGGACTGACCAAAGCACAATCACATGTTCTTTTCACCTGCCTGGTCCCACTGATATGAACAACTCTGTCACAAGCCTGGAAGCCATTCAGAAATATCTAGAAAGAGGTAAAGTCTCTAGAAAAATACCAACTAGCAGCATTGCTGTAGCAAATTTCTCAGAGCCAGAGAAGCCTCAGTCACATCAACTACTGTTTCTACCCAGTAAATTGTAATCCAAGTGGCCACAGCCCTGAATCCAAGTTGGTGATCTGCCAAAAAAGATGCAAGGGAGCAATACTCTGCACACTGAGTATACAAAAATTTTTAAAGCAATCATTGTGACGATACAGATTAACTTTTTTATTAACTTGATACAGATTAACTTGTGATTGCAGCACAGAATATTTATTCATGTTTTGCAGGCACCAAAATGCAAACATGGGAGAGAAGACATCTGCTTGGGACTGGTGCAGTGCACAGAGTCACACGTGTTGGCCATGGCTGGTGCACGACCACAGTGCATGACCTGGTCAGACATACCAAATCAAGCACTTGAACTTCTGCCCAACAACCCTAAAACTGTTTGTGTGGAGGTCACATCTGAAATTGCGGATTATCTGAACCCAAAAATGTGGAATGGTAGCCCTCAAGAAGGCAAAATTCCTCTTAAGAAGTTCCTAATGGGCACAGTCACCCACACAAACAGTGCTCATCCTGGCCTTGGAAAACAGTAGCAACTCTAGCCCAAGCAATTTCCCCTCTCCAGTTATCCAGACAGACGTTCTTTAGTGTTCATACAATTCTGGACATAGCCCTAGGACTCCAGTGGTTTCAGATGACTGAACCTATGAAAATGGTTCAACTGGGAATAAAAAAGTAGCATCTCATTGCTAAAACCTTATCAGAGGTTAAAGCACTTGTATAAAGTGTACCAGACAAAAACCAGCTTTATTTTAGCCCTTGCTGTGCCTAATAATACCCACAATTTGGCTCATACTAATGCTGATCGTCTTTAAATCTGTACTCCCTCACTATCAATATTGAGTTTCACTCACCTTGTTACAACAGTGCAATAGATTAGCACTGTGCTACCCAGCTCCACCTCTTGTCAGAGTATGTCTCAATTCACCCAGACTGTACGTCAGCTCATCACTCTGTCTGATCATCAATCAGTCTGATTTCTGGCTTTCCTCTCTCCCAGTTCCAATTCTCTCCTCCCCAGAGAAGCAACACTGCAGAAAGATTCTAACCATGAACACTGGGAGAAGCAAATTTATTTCAATGAGGTCATAACTTTCCAAATACAAAAAAAAGGAAGATTTTTTTTTTTTGAATGCCACACCTTGCCCTTCAGAGTAAAGAATGAACCCATGGCCACAACACCTGTTCCATACCGTTTGTGTCCCTGGATATGACACAGGAGGGTTCAAATTTCTCTGGAAACACAAGTTTTACATTGCGATACTCTAATAAAGCTTCTGTGCTAACAAAATCTGTGTGCAACAACATTCCTCACTTCATCTGTACTGAGAGAGCCAGCAAACTCAGCTTTTACCATGAGAGCTCAGATATTTACTAGCACCAAAACATCAGTGCAGAAAATGCCTACTGGTTGAACTATCTGCAGGAACCTCTACTGTCCTGAAGACCATGATGATCATGACATAAGAAAGGTGAACAAGCCCAAGGGGACAGAAGGAAAAATGTGTCTGTCCATCCTCTTTCCTTGTCTTCCCTTGATAGTTAACTAAAATACATTCAAAGCATATTGAAGTCTCATGTGGATCTCCACAAAAAAAGACTGAAGTATGTAACTTAGATTATTTTTTTTAAAAAGTACATTCACAGGAGACTTAAGCATACTTTGCATGTGCTGATTTCAAACCTTCACCTGCTGTAACTGCTCTGTGTGTCCAATACAAACACAGTACTAGCCATAGAACATCATAATGTTGATTGGAAAAGGACTTGGTTCAGTTTAAAGCACATTCTTGACTGACTGTGGCTCCTAAACTCTACTTCAGACCCCTTTAAAAGCAGCTGTGTGACTTGGAACAATGATAACAAATGAATTTTTATTGAAATTAATGGAATTGAGAAAGCATGCTAATATATCCTGTAATTTTTCACTTGCAGAAACTATCTCACAAAGACTGTAGAGGAAAAAAATGTGCTATTTAGCCTCTCACCATACCTGAGGGAAAAAATCTGAAAATTGTTCTAGGCATTACTTCAACATATTAATTCTATTCTCTTTAGAGTAGAAGGTGAAACTGAATACAGCTAATCAGGCTAAAAGCAACAATCTCTTTCATACCACACAAAAAAAAAAGATTATTTAAAAAAAACATAACTGCTCTTATATCAATTTGTTATAGCCAGATCAATACCAGCAACAATATTGGTTTGGGGTTTTTTTAGGGATAACAGAGCACCCTCCTTCTCTCTCACTACTCGGAAAAAGAGAAAACTGTAGCATACAGAGTACTTTCCTGCTAAAATACATGCTGAGAGTAAATCATTCTCTTTCTGTAGTACATGACAAAAATGTTTACAAAAGACTCCCGATTAGCAATAATCACATTTATTACAGAAGTCCCTGAGGACAAACCAAGGACTTGGATTTATTTTGTTTGACCTGCACAAAGTAAAAAAGGTTCCAGATGAGACGACTCTCGTCAAGCTTCAGGCCATGAAGTAGGAACAGAACAGGCACAGTTATCCAGCATTTTAGTACAGACATGTTAAACTCACTTGGGGAAAGGCAACATGTTCAACTGCCTTTTCTATTCCATTTTTGGTTTCTTAGTTGCTGTCTTTCAAATTATGACAGGGTGCCAGCATTATTAACAGAAAGAGGTTAATTTTAAACACCTCTTCATAAAACTAAACACTAATAGCATAACTAAAACAGATTTCAAGTAGTAGATGCTCTTTTTCCTGAAATGTGAGTAAATTCTTGACCACCACTAGGAAACAAACACTCAGCAAAGAAGTAGTTTAACTTGAACATTCTACCAGACACTAGAAATGTTAAAAAGGGTTACATTTAGACAAAGCAAAGATGGTATTTTATCAGTCATCAAGAAAAAGGGGAAGGCTCAGACTTACTGGTACTTGCAGGAAACTTGGGAAGAAATATGACAAAATACGATGTTTCTGTGCTGAAGCTTCCAATTGAAAACTGGGAAAAGAGGTGAGCCAGTAGGACTGCCTGGTGATAAGGCAGAGGACATATGGAACATTCTCCACCCATCCTGAATCTGATCTTACCACTTCCCATTGCAACTATCATTCCTACTCCCTCAAGTTATTTCCTTTAGTTTTGCCCACTCAACTGACTGACATTGTGTGTGTTTGCATGCATATGTTTCTGCACTTAGCTGCCAAGTATGCAACAAGCATCTCTAAAAAGCAAAAAGTAAAAAGTAACTAAAGAAATCTAAAGGGAGCTGCAGCAGAGGAGTGGGTTACTGAGCTGTAAATTCATCACACAAAATTGAGCATGCACTTTGTGACACTGCTAGCAGTTACAAACTGCAATCAGAACAGCACTTCTCAAATTAAGGGCTATTGCTCAGTTCCTCCGAGCCTCTAAAACTTACACTGCTCTTCTCATGGTTTCGCATTCTACTCAGCAATGGGCCTTCATTAAAAATAATGACTGAAGACTACTTCCAGTTTACAAAGGTTATAGACGGCTTAGCCATGAACAAAGATCTCCAAGCAGGTCCAGCATGTAGGAACTTCTGTTCTATTGGAATTGCAGAAGGAAAATACACAGGTTAAGCATGTTGACAGAAGTCTGCATTTTTGATACGGAAAGGCAACCTCTCCAATACTAGTCAGATGTCTGCAGTAGCAAAACTTTGGTAAGCAAATCCATCCATAATTCTGTTCAGTTTGGAAAAAAAAAACCTAATAAATATATTTGTATATTTGTAGAAAATATTTTTAGTTGAACTATCCAAGTCGCCAAAGAAAAATGCTTTTGTTACCCAGGGGAAATGTACTGATGGACCAATAACTGGACACAATGACAATACAACAAAAAACCCCACCCGCCCACCAAAAAATGGAAAAAAAAACCCAACCAAAAAGCCAAGAAAACCCTAAACCCATACACGTCCTGAGCATTTAAATGGACTTCAACACCACTACTTCAACACTACCACTAGAACAGGTAGAGTCTTGTTTTATAAAATTATAAAATGCTATAATTACTTCTAGATGTGCAAAGAACATATGAGTGCAACTACTGTTGCAGTAAACACAGGTTTCTTGTGATTCAGAGATGCTCTTACTGTTTTAACACCTACTCTACCTGTGACAGATAAGGCCACTATATAAAAAATATACACTACTGCATTGCTGTTAACAGTCAGTGATGAGATTTCTGTCCTAACAGAGACTGGAGAAAGAATCTTGGTGTTTCTTCAATACGCATAGATCATTACATACAGATCCTGAAAAAGAGGTCCACTAACAATTTGATGACTGATCAACTATTCTGCTGGTATAAACTACATCATTATTCCACACTGGAAGAAAATGCAGTAATACATAAAGGAAATTTTTTTAAACAGTATCTAGGCAAGGTTTCAGGGAGCCCATTTCAACTCTAATACTCAAGAGGAACTCACTCACACTGAAGAAACAGGGCTCTGGGCTGCAGACTTTACTGCTTTCTCCTGATAGCCAAAACTGCAATGCTGAAATACTTACTTATTCAGAGCCATAATGTGCTACACTTCCAATGCACTGGACAGGTTACTTACTAATTGCATATCCCTATATCTATGTATTTCACAGGCTGCCATAAGCATTTTGACCATTTTACTTTGTTAGCAGTGCTGCATTGCCCATGTAGGGACTGAAAAGTTCAGTTCAGAGATCAAGCTTGTAAATCAAACCTGTAGGTCTTAAAGTAACTCCAGCTCCAAGTAAGCTGGAAATTTAAATGCATGCTCAGTTCCAAGATGTACATACTGAACTCCTGCAAGTCATCCCTCCAGAAAGCCAAACACTATCTCCTCCCTCACTACAGCAGTTCTTGTGCACTTAAGGCTTAGGGGGACAGTCAAAACACTTCTATAGATGTCACCATCTTTTTGGTAACCTAGGCAAGCACATGTGTCTAGTATCCTCAGACAGCCTCTGGAATGCAATCTAGTCTTAAAAAAATCCAGTTCATAATTAAGGAGGTGTAAGTGTTAAGGGGGTGTTGTGTCAGCAGACTCACCAGTGAGAGTCCCAGTTAAGAAGTAGAGATTAATTTTCCTTTTTGTTGCAGAAAAATGAGCAGTGATATGGCTGAGAATACAGAGAACCTTATCTGGAGACTACCAACATTGAAAAATTAAGCCTTGAAGTTTTTTTCCCTCCTCTTGAAAAGGCAGCTTTGAACTTTAACCTACTTCCTATCTCTGTACAAACTTGCTGCTCTTTTACCCTCTGTTAGTAGCCTTAGACTGTTCATTAACAAATATGCAGCTTGGACCAGTTTTAACACAGAACTAGCTTTCAGTGTTAGTTTAAAAAAAAACAGCCAAACAAAAAAATTCCCCCAAACCAAAAAACAGAAACAGCATGGAAGGAACTGCAAGAAATCTGTAATACAGTGAGTGCTGTAACTGTGTACAAAGGTTTGTTCTGAAACTTGGGTTCAATTTCAGTAGGCAGGATTAAAAGACATCTCAGTATTGGTCTGTTAGTTTCAAAAGACTCATGTGAAGGGTGAAGAAACACTGCAGAGGTGCATGGGAAGGGGAAACAAAAGGCGAGTATGGTGAATCAGCTCTCTACTCATGCCATTACCATTACACCAGCTCTGTGAACTGCTGTCCTTGCACCTCTAAAACTCCTTTTTCTGCAGCTTGCCATCTGAACTGTTTCAGAACTATCAAGAAATATATAGGTAGAAGGATTCTTTTCAGGACAAAGAAATGATGAGAGGATTTAATACTGTTTTGAAATAATATGACGTTGTGGGGAAAAAGTCCTAACTTTTCACACCATTTCAAGACAAATCGTGAATTTGTGGTCTGGAAATAAAGATAATTTTCTCACACCAAAAACTGGTGCTTACAATTCTCAGTATCTATTGAACTATCCACGCTAGATGAATCCAGCTTTCAAACACCATGGCTTCAGTCTGTAAGCAGAACAAGTGTGTATCTGATACAATTTCATAAATTCAAAGTAGCAGTTAGCGGGGTTTAATGGCCAGGCTCCATGGGGAGGCAAATTAAGTTTCAAAAAAAACATTTTTAATTCAACCTTTTTGGAGCAGTCTTCACACAAAAAAGGTAGGGGAAAAAACCCCCAAACAACAAAAACTAAATACCCTGTTTCACAAGTCCTACCTTAGAAATGTGGGATGTCCCAGTTCCTCCAAGGAAGCACCAAATACCTAGAGAAAATATTCTGAACTAACCAATCCCTAAGGCAGGACTGAAGGCAAGAACCCTGAAAAAATCTTACCTCCTTTTTTACACAAACAGAGCAGACTGGAAATTAAGACTACTCTCTACCTCCTCTGTATTTAAAAAGATAGAAAGGGACCACTCTTCGATTCATATCTTTCCAGTTAGTTTAAGTGGATTGTTACTGTAGGGAGGGAGGAAATTTCCAGCTCTTACATGGTAAAATCCTACTGTAACACTCTACGTTGAAAAACACTTAGTGAAAGAGATTTGCTGCATTTCTTACTGTTCAAATATTGTTTCTTCTCTAATTTTCTACATTTCTTGTTTCAGCATCTTCAACCACTACTATAAAAAAACTTCACTGAATAGTATCAAAGTTGGAGCATATCGTCCTCTGGCCAAAAGGAACCAGAGAGAAAAAAAAGATGCTAAATTACAAATGTGATATGACAAAAAAAGCAGTTTGAAAGCCCTACAGTCTTTTCAGTTCAGCAGTAGTCTGCATGATACAGTCTGCAAAGCATGGCTTAATGATCAGACTTCTTCATACATACATATACTCCTGGCTTCTCCAGGAATTTCCTCTGTCTTACAAGGTCCAAGATAAGTAAAGTATTGATAATTTTTCAAATAACTCCTCACACACCATACGGATCCTGGAGGGCACAAGACTCAGCTGCATTTCCCACTCTGTGCCCATTACATTCCTCTTACTTTCTTTGAAGCAGTAACAATCCCCAGAAGTTTATTAGGACATTCTGATGGAGCACAATCACTTTTAAGCAAAGCAATACTAAATAAACATTCCAGTGTTAATATTTCTCTGGGGTGGTCTTCCTTTACTTAGGTATTGTGGATTGATAGAGCTAGTCTGAACAATAGCAACAGCACTGAGTGCTCAGAGATATTAATTCAATTCCAACTGTTTGGAGAGAGAATCCTCTGTTTTAGACCAAGTTTCCTGCTGATACTAAAGAATACCAAAGTCCAGACCTCTCCACCTTCCTCCTCCCCCCTCCCCACCTACACTAGTTTTAGGGGTGGAAGCTAAATAGCAAAGTACAACCTCCAGTTAAAAAATAAAAGGGAACTATGGTGGTGTTATGAAACACGGCAATGTGGTGAATGCACACACGGGACCAATCCAAACATATACCTGATCCAGATTCTGAAACTGGGCATCTCCACGGCCACAGTCCTCAGTCAGGTTAGATTAGAAGGCAAATATCTGCATCTGGGCTACAATCTCCACAACTATTATGGAGCACCTGCACCTGCTGTCTGTACCATGAACACAAAACAGACGATTTTGTCACCCAAAACTCTTAAAACCTTACACTTTATAGGCTTCATCTTCCAATTAGTTTCTTCCATCCCTTCCCTGTCTCACTTATGTTGCAGATCTATTGGGGTTTTTGCAACACAGCGGGGTTGCTGTGTGCTTTAGATGTACACTATGCACTATCCTCTACTATTTAGATACTACTGAAATACCAACAGACAAGGCTCGAGTTGTCAAAGCAGGAAAATTAACGCTAAAGCTTCACTCAGATGAGGACAGAGCAGCACAACTTCTCTTCCACGCCCGCTCACCTCATCAAGCTACATCTATTCCTCGTTTTCCGCTCTGCCAAAGCCGATCCCGGTTACCTGTGTGAGCCGGACCCAACGCCGGGCGTTGGAGAGACCCGACCTGGGCCGGCCGGGGCGCGGAGGGGCCCGCACGGCTGCTGCTGCCGCCGCTCCGAGACGGTGCCTCGGGGGCTGCTCCGCCTGCCCCCCGCAGAACACAGCGACCCTTTCCAGCCCCCACCGCGGGAGCCGGGGCCAGGAGGCGGCAGGACCCCCCCGTCTCGCCGCCGGGCCCTGCCAGTCGCTGGTCCCCGCCCGGGCCCGCACCCGGCCCGGCCCGCACCCGAGCGGCACCTGCGCCCGCCCGCCCGCGCGAGCGGCGGAGGCCGCGCCCGGCCGGGGTCTCACCCACCTCGTCGCCCCACTTGAGCACGTCCTTGTGGCGGTCGCGCAGGGCGCGGTAGATGTGGAGGAACTGGAGGATGCCGTGCCGCCGCACGTGCTCCGCGTGCCGCCGCGTCTCCTCCCAGCTCAGCGGCGAGCCCTGCGACAGCAGCCCCATGCCGGCCGGCAGCGAGGGAGGGAGCCGGGGAGGCCGGGGAGGTGAGCGGAGCCGCAGCGAGCGGAGCGGGTGCGCTCCGAGCCGCGGGTGCGCTCTGCGCTCTGAGCCGCGGCGGCGGCCGCCCCGATCCCGGCGCCGCACGTGACGGCGGCCGCGCGTCAGGCCGTGACTCAGCACTTTCCGTCGGCAGGCGCCGCCCCCGCGGGCTGAGCGCGGGCTGAGCGCGGCCTGGCGGCCCCGGCGGTCCCGGGCTGCCCTCAGTGCGGGGCTGCCCGGGAAGAACGGAGGGAGAGCCCTCGGGAAAGCGAGTGCGGAGAACGGCAGCGCCCGCGAGCGCCGCTGCCCCGCTCTCTCCGCGCACGCCCCGGGCACGGGGAGGAGGCGTCGCTCGCGTGCGCGAGGCGACATGGCGGCGGGAGGGTGTCCGCGGCCCGGCCGGGACAGCACGGGGCAGGGCTGGCCGGGCTGGCGTTCCGAATGGAAAGAGACCCTTGTGTGCCTGAAAGCGCCTAAATAAAGGTCTTGAGTGAAAGCACGGACGGACGGTGTGTGAACGCTGCTGTGTATTTATTATAGATCAGAGCACACATCGCTAAGAAAATTATGATTGGAGTGGAGGGAGTGAGATCCAGAGAGGTCACACCTCATCTCCTGGAGACCTCCTCCTCTGCATCTCTTGGGATGCCGAGCCCACATCCCGTGGTGCCAAGCACGGGTCTGTCTCGTGAAGTTGCTGCAAATGAGTTTGTTACCTGGGAATTGTCCTGGAGCGAATCAGAACGGGATTGTCTCAGGAAAAAGCATGCGGGAGCATGTCAAGGTGTTGACACAAAATAGAGGGAAGGCCTATCAGTGCTATGTCTTTACAAAATGAAGAGACAAAAGGCATTGAACATTAATGTGAAGGCAAAGGCTCTCACTGCTGAGCAGCAGAAATTCATTACTCCTGGACTCTCATTTTTGTTCTATACGCAGACCTCTTCACAGGCCTCAGGGACAAGCATGGCTAGTATGCACTAGGATAAGCTAAGGCTTTGAGAATTAGTAAGGTGTTTAAATTGTGGTATAGCCCACTAATGGATGAACTGTATTATTAGATATTTCATTAACTGAATGACTGTTCTGACAAGAACTGCCCAATTGTCTTTCTTCCAGAATATGAGATGCCTCAAAGCTCCCAACACATTAGAATAATATATCTAAAATGCATTAGTGGAAGACATCAAATATTAAAATAAAACCACTCGAAAATATTTTTAAAAGATCTAAGTTTCTACAGAAAGGGCAGCATTGACAGAACAAGAACAAGCAGTGGCCATTAAAATTAAAATTACAAACATTTAATTTATACTGTGCTATTCTTAAGGGCTCAGGACTTTTTAAAAAGTCATGGTTTGGGCTGAAATTGTAAAGGCTGATCTAATTGAAAGCAATGTTGTTGGTACTATTGTAGATCTGGAGATGGCTAGTTGGGTTAGTTTCAGGGAGAAGAAAACAATCTTTTCTTCTAGTTGAAAAAATCCCTCAGCCTTTTTATTTTTGAAAAGTCAGGAAGTCAAAAGTCTCATACTTGGAAATGAGAGTCTGATGAAGTGTATCACTCATGCAAAAGCCAAGCTGTACTTTATTTCAGACCTGAGGGGACAAAGAGACTTCATTCACCGCCCTGCATGTTCCATGTTGGGCAGTTGCACCAAAAGATCAAGATTCCACATTGGTGCCACCATGCTGTCACCCAGCCTCAGGTTTTCCACAGCTTTCAGTTAGAGCTGAAGCACCTGAGAAGCCCCTGCCTTGACAAGTAGCACCAAGGAGCACAGCTAACTAACAGCTATGTTAGCCCCATTCCTGCTCTTGGGGCAGCGGAGCCTGGTTTTGGAGCAAACTTTATTATATCAGATCAAACTTAACATTGTTGTCTTATGAATCCAGGCAAACCTGCCCTGGTTATTTAGGATCCATATTCCCAGTTCACTTGGCTGATAGTGACAGCACTGTATTGCTGAGAAAGTTTTTTGGAAAACTGAGTATTTGGTATGATCTCTACTGCTTTAAGTGTGCTGCTGTGTATAATGAACTGCACACATTTCCAGTGACATACACAACATTTTCAAACTAAGATCGAAACTCAGATCAGTTTTATTATAATGCAGGCTGCTGTTATGCAGTCTGCACTCTTCAGCTGACCACTAATGTTACTCTCTGACCTGAAATTCAAGAGCACATTTTCAGTGTCTGTCTTTCTCAACTGTCATTCTCAACTCAGCTTATTTTTGTGTTATTTTAGTGCCAATATCTGCTCTGATTCCAGTCCTGTGTGCTTAGTCTTATCAACTATAGAGCAAATACATTGTTTATAACAGAAACCCAAAATATTTTCCTTCTGCACCAGTAAAACTGATAAAGGTATAAACTCTTTTCTCACAGTGTAATCTGTAGTGTAACAGTATGACAAATCAGCTGAGGTGTTCACCACCTTCAGCTGAAGCTTTTTTCCCTTCAGTTCCAATTAATGTGCTCTGGCAGTGTGGGGTGATCCATAGTTTTTTTCCTTTGCAGGATACTGTGGAACAGGGGAGACTAAGGCATTCTAAAGCTGACAGCATCATATGCAGAAGCATTCATTTGCACATCACCCAAAATATGACTTCAAGACAAACCATCATTGTATAACATCTGCATAATGTTGTATAGTTATTTCCAGTGCAGTGAGTATCATGTGCAATGGTATATTACTTCCAATATACTTAATATGAAAAAAGCTTTTCTAAACATACAGGCAGTATGGATGTTGTTTTTACTTTACTTTTTGGATGATGTTATTACTTTACTCTATACCCACATTCCCAGCCCCAAGACTTCACTACAGTCCAAAGGAAGACTGAGCTTTTGGTTTTTGTTCTCCTCCATTCTCTGTTTTAGAACAGAAACTTAATGGAGAAGCCTTGCCCTGGATGAAAAGGAACACAAATTTTCTTCATCAAGTTGTAAAAAGCAAATACTATTTATTTTTTACAGAGATAGAAAAAATGTTTCCATGTGAGATTCAGCTATTTTTTTGTGATAGTGTTGATGCAGCATGACAGCAACCCAGAAATGTCTGTGCTAGGAAACAAAAATACTCTAAAAAATAAAGATATACTAAAGTTATAAAATCATAGGAGATTGCTGATCCTTGCCTTGAAAACCATTAGAAAGACAGCAGCTGTTAGAATTTAGATGAAGGTCAGTAGGGATGCTGGAAATGCTTTACAGTTGGAATAGTCAAGGGAAAAGGCTGATGTACTTTTAATTTAGAGACAGTAAGTTGGTGGGAGGAGAATAT
>JAWWLV010000100.1:26369796-26415606 GCA_035041135.1 Platyrinchus mystaceus | reverse complement strand
GCGGGGATGGCGGACGGGGCGCGCTCGCTGCGCGGCGGCGGGGGCAGCCCGGCCTCCAGCCCGGTGCTGGGCGGGCGCGGCCGCGCCGCGGCGGGGGGCGGCAGCCCGCCGGGCCACGGGTTCCGCAGGGTGACCCTGACCAAGCCCACCTTCTGCCACTACTGCACCGACTTCATCTGGGGGCTGGCCGGCTATCAGTGCGACGGTAAGGGGCTGCCGCGGGGGTCGGGCGGGACCGGCTGGGGACGCGTCCGGGGCAAGGTGTGGAGGGGAGGAAAAAAAAAATGACTAAAAATACTGCTAATGAAAACTCTTATAATAATAACTTACAACAAACTACATAACGCTAAGATATAATAACAAAGCATAATAATAAAACCAATCCTAAAATATAATACCAAAATGCAGTGCGGAAATATAGTACTGAAATATGTTAATGAAACGTAATGCTAAAATACAATACAAAGTGTAATATTAAAAACAATACATTCTACAAAAAATTTCTAACAGTAGTAATAAGAATTTTAATAGTAATAGTAGTAAATCAGAGAAATCAAGTCCAGAACCAACAACAATGCTGAAAATTCTACTCCTGTTAACAAGTGATGAGAATAGATTGTGACAATATTAAGTCTAACAATAATAATTTTAATAATTGTAATAAATAATCACAACCCTGGTAGTATATAAATTACCCTGGTAATAATAAAAATTTTAACAGTAATAATAAAAAGTCAGAGGTGTGCCACTGCTCGCTCCTTTGTGGTGACCTTGGGTATTTGCCGTGATCCAGCAGTGCCATGGCCCATCCTGAGGTGGACCCACTGTGAGCCACCAATCACCCCATCAGTTCACAGGGGATCCGTCCCAGGCGTGCCCTTAGCTGCCGAAATGCCTGATGGCATGGAGGAGCTGAGACCAGGGTGGAGTTTGAACCTTTTAAACCTGGTCTGACGCCAGGGAGGGGAGAAAGAATCACTAGCTCTCCTTGTCGGCCTACATGACCTCGGCTGAGGTTCTTGAAGGTGACAAAATCATAGCTTGTTCTGATGCAGCAAAATTGAGTGGTGTCATAGGGACAAGAGGGGATCTATGTGTGCCTCTTTAAAGAAAAACAAAAAACCAAACCACAACGGCACCCTGATGTCTTCATGAGCCTATGCAGCCCAGCCAGCTTGGATTGCAGCTCCAAAACCACATCTGGAAGAGTGGGGTTGTACAAGAGCCTCATTATTTGGGTAGGTATCACACAAGGCTGTAGGTGTAGAACAAGTACCCTGCAGTTCTTGATACATCTCCTGCCTTTGTCATTGCTGTGGGTAAAGAGGGTGCACGATTAAATTGTGTGGAAGTCATGTTCCCGTGTGGTGCAAAGCAAGTCTTGCAAGAAAGGTTTAATATTTGCTTAAAACTTTTCCACGGGATGTGTTGTTCTGACTGCATAGCAGAAAGTCACTGCTTACCCTAATCAGCCAAAAAGCCCCAAACTCAAGTGAAAATTTCTTACATTGTGAAAATGCCCAAAGCTGGTCTTCTGTGGCTTCTTATTCTATCACTGACTTAAAAAAATTGGAGTCAAAAAAGTGGGCATTCACATGTCTGTTTTGTCACTTGAAGAACTGAGTAGTTTTGGTAATGATAACAGGTAGAAAAATGTGAAAGGCATTTGCCCAGGATGTCTAACTTTTTTTTTCCATTTGCACATTATACACTTAAAGGTAGTCCATAGCTGCAACAATTCAGGTTTTTTTCCTAGTTTCTAGTTCCTAGTTTGAAAAGTGCACTGACAGTTTATATCCTGAAATTGTTCTTCCCCTTTGGCTTTTCAGGCACAATTCTGAATAAGGGTCACTAGCATCACTGTCTAATGACCATGTGTTGATGAGGCACTTCCAAGTTGCACTGTTAATATATCTCTTTTAAACCTACATCTGAAAATTCCATCCCAAACAAGTCGCCTGTGTGAGAAAATACTCTTAGTTTTCATTAGCTGTAACATTCCTTGCTCAAAGTGTGTGGGAAAACCCTGTAATGCCACCTGGCACATCACTGTTTCCCTTGGGTGAAGAACTGATTTTATTTTATTTTTTTGACTCATTTGTCTGTTTTCACCCAGCTATTCTTAGTGTCATGTTTGTCCCTCAAAGAACTTACTTCTAAACAACAACTTTAAAAAATACATGGTGGGTCATTTGCTCAAGGTGTGTGCTTTTGAGAAGTTACTTAGTGAGTGCTAATGCGATTTCTTGAACGATACTTTAAGTAAATTCTGTTTAATGGTTACCTCCTTGTCATGGTTACCTTACCTTGACCAATGGAGTTTGATCATTGATCTTTAGAAAGTGATTTAAGGGTGATATCTCAGAGTGTCATGCTGCTAAAAAAAATAAGATAACTCACCCAGTTATTAGTGAAGGAGACATTTGCTATGGACTTGAAAAACTTGGTAGACAATTGCTAACTCCTTTTTCTTCTCCACGGAGATTTTAGGGTTGCAAGTGTAATTGCAGCTGAGCTGATATTTGGATTCCCTTTGATAAACCATCCACAGGCTTCAAAATTAAGCTATTGAGGGACCTTTTTCTTAGTGACTTTACAATGGTTGCTGTTCCAAATCCTTGGGCTCAGATGTTCAGTCTCCTGATGCTGTTTATGTTGATTTTCCCTTAAGTTGGTCACATGCAAAACAGAAAGCTTCCAAACTGTGAAGGAGACCAAGCATGCTGATGATGAGACTCCTCAGGCTTGGCAAGGAAAAGGCAGTGTAAGTGGCTAGGGTTTGGGCCTGTGTATATGCATCTTAAAAATGAAAAATATTAAATATATGAAGTCTGTATAAGAAGTAAGGAGAGCTCTCATTGGTAGTTCACAGAAGAACCAATTTCATACACTAAAAGATAGCTAGCAGATATTTAATTTGGAGTTTGGGTTTACTTTTAGCCACCAATAAAAGCACTTTTCACAGTGCTTTTATTTTATATAAAACACTTCAAGAATAAAAAAGTAGGAAGGATTGTGAATCTGTACATTTTGGGGGCTGCAGGTATTGCCAGTGCTAAAAAACTTTCCAGTGTGAAAATGTTTCTGTTTGGTTTATTTTAGCCAAAGGTAAAATGTAAGGGATTTAAGTAGTAAGCAAGTTTGTTGGCAAATTTAACAACTGTTTAAGCATTTTTACGTTCTTTATATATATATATATTTAATTAGAACATTTATAGGCAGCTGCTGTCATGGACTTTTCAGTCTGTTTCTACTAGGGAAATGTCATTTAAGCAGGTAGGGAACCTGTCTTGATATGAAGGCTCTAAGTCAAATAATACTTCGGGAAACAGCATCCTTGTTTCCTGGTTTTGCATTTATTTTTTGAGGGTTTGGGCATTTTGAAATTATTTTTGGTTTTAGGCTTTGTATTCTGAACAGAACCTCCAAATATATTCCAAGATAGATAAATCTTTGTTTCTCCTAATCTGATTTAGATGTTGGCTGACAACACTGCAGCTTTTCCAGACTAAAATGTAAATGGTGAATCTGAGTTATGCTTATGCCATAAATCTCCGATTTGGCAAGACAGCCATAAAGCTGCTGTGATTCATACAGGCATGTCCCAGACATGGGCAAGCCATGTCATTCCTTGCTGGTGTAGGAGAGTCTGGAGATGTTCAGACAACACCTCTGCAGCGGTCTGTAGGTGCATATTCTGGACATGTTTTGAATGCAGTCTGCTATATTTAAAGGCTGTTCTAAGAAATTAGATAAGGAAGGTGTGTTTTAGTTTGAGGCTGGGAGTTAGATGAACAGGGAGTTTGTTGAGATATGGGAATAGTTGCAGGGAATAAGGAGACAAGGAGCAATCCCCTTGAACTCGCATCCTTTCTAGTTAGTTCTGTTGTTGAGATAGACATCTGAAACATATTTGACCCTGCAGGTTTCATTCAGCTCTGTTTTGAAGGAAGTGAGCAATGTATGAGATTCTCCCAAAAGTCTTAATCCTTGCAGTTCAAAAGGAAAACAAACTCTTCCTTCTTGTGACAAGCTTGGCTTGCTTGTGGAGCATTTTGAACTAAAAATAAAAGCTGCAAGAAGGTAAAACCATAGTAAAATCTTACTTCTATCCTCCAACCAGTTTGAATTTTCAAGACTTGTTGGCTTTATTCTTCATTGGTTTCCTTGTCAGTGGTGGGGCCTTTCCATGCATCAATAAGATGATTGATGTTGAGCTGCAGTTCGAGTTTGTGGTGGAGATGCTGTTGAGTGGATGTGACTTTGCTGCATTTAAAACTTAGATGAAGCCATATGACTCTGAATTCATCTTGGGAACAAACACAGACTGTCAAAAAAGGGGAAAAAAACCCCTGAAACAAAAAAACACTCCGCAAAATAAAGCCTAACACAGAAACCTGGCTCAGTTCTGGTCAAGCTGAAATACATGTTGGGAAAAATGTTTGTAGCATTGACTGACAAATTGAAAAATGCAACTTACTGGTCTGGATTTGAAGGATAATGCATTTTGTACTGAAGAGAATTTATGCTTTTCTTTTCCCTGCCTCCTTCTGACAGTGTATCAGATGAAAATATCATTGTCACCATCAGTGATGCAGAAAAAAAGACAGGGAGCTTTGTGAGGATGCACACAGCTTTTGTAGCTGGAAGCTATAGTTTGTGTTGATAACATTAGCCCAAATTTCAGTCCAGAAACTCAATTAGTCAGTAAATAACTTACTGCAGAAAGTGCTAAAGCCAGTAATCCAATACTAAGCTTTGCACAGCACTTTCATGTATCATCTGCTTTACTGCTTCAGTCTGACTCGGTGGTGAGTTCCAAAAGCACTAAAGGTGGTACTCATCAACCCTCATGGTACACAGTGGCTGCTGATGTGGCTCTGCAAGTTTCCTTTCTAGATGATGTTTCATCAAATATTGCTTAAGACTTGCTATGTTCAGGTGTTCCTCAGCCATCTTTAAAGCTAATAACCACTGGTTGTTTTAGTCTTGCACTAAATCTTCAGTCTTCCTCTGGGAAGTTTCCCACGGACCATAGTTCTTGCAGTGCTGTGCTAAGGGTCTAAAAAGCTATTCATTCTTTCTTGCAGTTGTGTGGGAGATAAATGCCTGACTAGTTTTGTGATAAACAAAGAACATTAAACTCCAAGGATTTCCGCATAAAACATTTTCTAAGTACTGCACTGAGCCATTTAACAGCATTTGCTTTAAAACTTGCGCAGCATTTCAGTCAGAAGTGGCTTCAGCACTTCATGGGTGGAGAAGCATTGGCCTGTTCTGATTTTCTGTGATGTTTATGTGCATTTGCTATGGGCTCAAGCACTCGCTGCTTCAAGTTTGCTTTCTTTTTGGAAACCAGTAACATCTGCCCTTGCTCTGAAGATGGCATGCATTCCTTCTTTATAGATGTAGAAGTTTGTATTAAAATAGGTTGTGGTTCATCCTGCTCAGCAACGCACATGTCTGTGTGATTCCTCAGCCCTCCCTCAGTTTATTGTTCAGCAGTTCTTTTCTGGTGGTGATGTTATTTTTATTTCCATGTTTTCCCAGAAATATTAGTTAGTGTCCTGGGGTTTTCCATGTAAAATAAGCCCATTAAGCAGTCACTTTGCATTGACAATTGCTTTATAACCGGGTCTGGGTTATGTATAATGGGCGCTAGTTACCCAATTGTAATTGCCACCCAAGGTGGGGGTCTCCTGTTTCTGCTGCCAGGGGGAATGGCAGACAAGGCATACAAGGTTTTTAACTTTTTTTCTCCTCTTGGCAGTTTGTAACGAATGTTTCTGTTTATTCCACCCACCACCACACTTATTGTGAATGATTAGTCCAGGGATAAGGAATTTTGCTGCGTTTTTTCCAGCAGGTTACCTCTGGGCACGGTTGCTTTGCTTGTTGGTCTGTTTTCTCCTTTTTCATTACAGGGTCTTTATAACGTATCCCTCACTTACTTTGCTACTTGGTATCCCACAGAGAACCAGGAAGGTTCTCTTCCTGATTTTGGAGCTTTCTTCTCACAGGGGAGTTTTGAATTATCATTCAGTCAGGGCTATCCCTGGGTGACCTTTGCTTTTTGGTTATGTCACTGGTTTCTTCCAGAGTTATTTCTAGCTCTGCTTCTCATTGGCTCAAATTGACTTTCTTCTGGGCTACTTGTTGCTCAATTAGGTCTATCCTGAGCTGGCTCATGAAAATCTCTTTGGCAAAACTGCTTTCGCAATATGTATGGAAAAGAGGTGACTAAGTTACCTGAATGTGTTTAACTTGACTCAGCTCCCGTGGGGAAAGAGTAGGCTATATGTATAGCATAAACACCTTTCTAAGGGATAAAATAATATGTGCTGATCAACTCCTGTTCTTTTTAGTTTGTCGGTTCTTTTTTTTCCCCCCAGTGTTTTTATTTCATGGTACCTTTCAGTTTTGAGAGGAAGCTGTTAGGAAACACTCCCAAGCAGAGAGCAAAAGCTAACACGTGTGTATCACACTGTGTTAAAAAACACAGTGGAAGTGTACTTCTTTTGCTTTGTTTTGGTTTTAAGTGTGCTACCACAGTATTCTTCCTTTTAAGCCATATTGTTGACTATTGTTGTCTCCCTTGTCTGTTATTCAGTAGAGTACAGTCAACCTCTAATTTCACTTCCTGTTTTTATTTAAATATTTTTGTTTGCTTGACTCTAGAAGAATGGGACTATGACATGTGTTTGTGTATATACTCATACATATATATTCATATATATTTATGTGAAGAACACGTGTATTTGATTTTTTTTATATGTTTGCTTTTTTCCTGTTCAAAACTGAATATGAATTATTCACTTGGAAATATGTTTAAGATTTTGAATGTAATATGCTGATATCACTCATGTACTTAGCTTCCTTTTAAATACCAGTTGTATGATGTAGTTGTCATGCCACTTACTGTTGTAAAAGTAATGTTGTTTAAGATCTAAAGAACCTAATAGTTAGAATAAAAAATGCTGTATTTGAACCAGAATTTAATCCATCCCAGGAGGTTTACATACAGAACAGTGCTAGAGACATTCTGAATACTTGGCTAAACAGATTTTCTTTTAAGAAACTGAATTATTTGATCTTCAGGTGTTAAAATCAGAGCACTGTTATAACAGTTATGTCGTGACTGTCGATAGAAAGAAAGAAGGAAAAAAAAGGCTTGTCGGGGCAACACAAGAAAAACTTTCTTTATTAAACTCAGCTCCTTTTTTATATCCTTTTTCCACAGCAAGCAAACAGCATTCAAAAACCAGCATTTTAATTGGCTAACCATTATTATCACTACTTTTGGCACCAGTCGTGGGACACCTGCAGACATCCAAGGTTGAAGCTATGATTCTCACATAACAAACTTACAGGCCCACAGCCTATCTTTGTATTTTAATTAGGCTGTGTCTAGAATTCACTATCTTCAGGGATACACATGAAAACTCGCGAAGTCAGTCTCTTCTTCTAAGGAGTTCACAGACTTGCTGTTCACCCTGACACACTGTGGTTGTTCTGCAGGGTAGTATTAGATTACAGTGGCTAGAAAATTGGACATCCAATTTAAGTGCAAGAATACATTAAAAAAAAAAAATCTCTGTTCCTCATTGCTTTTCTTTCTGCTGGGCAGATTGTGTCACTTCGTAGTGTCTAGGTTTGTCATGCTGTAATTCAGGAAACAAGTCTGTCCTTTTTCTGCAATACTTTCTCTACAGACTGTGGAAATAATAACTGCTAAAACTTGTTAGCCACTGAACATAGAAATACTCTACTATCCAGTTCCTTAAGTGTTTCAAACAAAAATACTTCCTCGGTGCTGAAATCATTACGTGGCTGGGACCTTCTTTGGTTGGGATCTTCAAAAGAAGGCAGAAGAATACAAGGAAATTGCTAAGATTCCTCTAAGCATGAAGATGGCGTGAGGGAAGGATCTGAACATGGAGTGAAAAGGCTAGTCCTATTTGAGACTGTGGATGCTTTCTTTCAGAATAAAAAATACCTTTTGTGAGATGACGGATTTTCTTCAGAATTTCATTGGGGTGACAGAGTGAATATAGATCATCATACATACAAATTTGCATGGGAAAGTGTTGGGACTAGCAGTCTTGGAATGTATCTGCTATAGCAGGAAGGCCTCAGACTTGAAACAAAGGTGTGGGCTGTGTAATGACCCAGGAAAAACTGCCTTTTTCACATTCAAGCTCTTCTCAAAAAAGTGTTGATAGGCAGTGCTGGAAAAGCTGATTTCAAAATATTTGCGTGTTCACAAATATTTAGGTAACTTGAAACTCTCAAGACACTTTTGCAAGTCGATGCCCAAATTTTGGGTGGCCACAGATGCCCTTGGGTGTGCTGGTGGCATAGTGCCACACTGGAACAGTTGTGCCTGGCAGGTGCGCGTGTGAGCTGTGAGCGGCGTGTCTGCCCTCACTGCTGGAGGGTTGTCATTGGTGGTAATAGCAGCCCTTCCAAAAAGCAGTCACAACTCCTTTATCCTGAAAGGGTTGAAACTTCGGGAAAATGGTGCTTGTAATTATGTCTGGTGCTCTAACCCTATGTCTGGGTGCTGGGCAGACTTAACTCTGTAAACAGAAGGTGCTGAGTGAGAAACCAGGCATGTGATCCAAAATGACAAGGTGTGGAAGAAGAGATGTAACCTTAAAAACAAAAACAAGTTAGAAGATTCCCGTTTTGATTTCTGTGCCATTGACTTACATGCCTGTTGTTTCTCGTGTGAAGAAGTTAATTAGCAGCAGCTGAGACTTGTTAGACCTCACCAGCTGAATCCTTTTTTCAAAAATAGGCCAGAGGAAGAGGTAAAAATACTGCAGTGTTAAAAATACTCTTCAAAATAGCTAAATATTGTTGTGTCCATTCTGGTTTTGACCTCTCTTATTCTATTCCTATTATATTTTCTTTGCTCCAGAATAGCTCCAGTATGGCAAATGCCTTGAGATTTCTTGAAGCTATTATATTCTTCATTCAAGCACTTTTTCTTCAAGTAGGGCGAACAGATTATTTAAAAAATAAATCCATAAGGTAATGGAGACATATTACACTTTTTCAGTGTGACTTTTTCACTTTTGCTTTTGCTCAGTGTAACTTTTTTCTTAAATGTGCTCTAATGGGAAGCCTCAAGAACCTTTCAGCATGTGTTGGTAATTCATATGAATAAATTAATAGCTGATGATGTTGCATAGTAAATTAAGAACAAGTGCTACATGAACTTGCTCTGTCAGTCTGGTCAATTGAAAAGACCACACCAAACACCACCAAACCAAAATAAACAAGACCTTGATATAATTTGGTCCCTTTTTGGAAAGATTTATAGTTTTTCAGGGGTAGATTTTGAATATTACTGTTTTGTGAGCAAAGCTATTATGCCTTGGAAGTATTGATGTATTTGTCAATGGTTATGTAACCTGTCACTGCAGACTTCTGTTCTCTATGTAGATGTAAATGCTCAGCATCTATGAATTTTACATGATCTTACTCATGTGAAAGGACTATTCCTTTAATTCAAGATAAATATAGTCCTGAATCTCATCAATGACTCAAGCCTAAGTGGTGGAACTAAAATCCTCACACTTTCCTAACAGGAATCTTATTAAAATGCTTGAAGTGAATAAAATTAAGAATAGGCATTTTAAAAAAAATCACAGATATTAGCACTTTCAATTTGCTAGCCTTTCTGGAAATAGTGCTTTGTGTGTTTTGTTTTCCTGATTCACCACTCTGTGAATCATTTGCCCTTTGTTTCCTGACCATGTCAATAGCTTTGTAGTAACCAGGCTGGAGAAAATACTAAATGTACTTATCCAGTTGGCACAGGACTGTTTCTTAGCTTTTTGCATTTTTTTTTCCTCTCTTCTTTCCAGGTCGGGTTTTTTAGTTGAATCCTATAGTTTTATACACTTCTCTATGTAACGCAGCTTGGAAATGAAGCCCTTTAGGAATGAGAAGTAGAGGTTGCTATGGCAACTGGGGTATCTTGTTTTTTAGCTTTTGTTTTGTGGTGATAGGAAGTGTTGAGATGCCGTAGATAATCCTGAGATTACCCATGGTAAAAGTGGAAGAAAGCTTATTTTGGAGTTATGTAGATTAATAATTTGACCTACATTTAATTGTATCTAACATTCCTTTAAAATTGTAACAATGCTGTGGAGGTATGTGTGTGTTATTGTAGCTAAGATTAGCAGTGGTTTTTGTTCTAGTATCTTCAGGATTTATTAATATATTTTTATGTTCTTTGTTCAATTTTTAAGAGGCAAGGTGGAAGAGGGATTGCAAACCTCCTGCTTACATCCTGTTTACATCACTGAAGTGGAAAGGACTGGGTTTATGTGAAACACTGCCTGTCTCTCCTTGGTCCACTCAATATCTTATGTGTGTTTTGGAGGGAATTCTTTGTTTTCCCCCCTGCTAAGAGCACAGAGCAAACTCAGGGAGCCTCTGTGTGCATGGGATACATGTGTAGCTTACATTGTGTGCCTCTGGTGATAGGTCCCATAGGTGCAGAGCTATGTTACAGCTGGTCTGAATGCTCCAGTGTTGAGAATGTCTCCAAGTCTTTGAGTATTGTGAGAGTGTCCAGGCAACTGTGTCAATATCATGTTTTTCTGACAAAATGCTATCATAGCTTATGAAGTCTTACTGCGCATTAAGTTCCGCTGCAATCCACTCTGTTTATTTAAGTAACTCAAATTCTTCTTTTTTGAAGTAAGATGTGTCACTGTTATTTCCCTTTTATACACAGGGAGGCATTTTGGCTTGAGTATGTCTTAACATTGCAGAAGTATTAACATGACTGGTTTTTCATCAGAGACATCTGTGTTGTTACTGAAGTATGACACTGACATGGTGGTGTGTGAATTTATGGGTGCTGTATGGGGTAACCAGTGATAGTGGTGAAGGAGGCCACATGTGTGAGGGCTTGAACCTTGCAGTGTTTATGCAGGGTGCCTAGGCATGATAACCTCATGAAGTCAGCAAGTCTGAGTGCAAGGTGCTGCACCTGGGTTGGGGCAATCCCAGACATGAGCAGAGAGTGGGAGAAGTCATCATCTGAGAGCAGCCCTGTGGAGAAGGACTTGGGGGTTCTTGTTGGTGAAAAGCTGGACACAAGCCAGCAGTGTGCACTTGCACGTTGCCAGAAACCAAGCACATCCTGGGCTGCATCAAAAGCAGTGTGGCCAGCAAGTCAAGGGAGGTGATTCTCCCCCTCTACTCTGCCCTTGTGAAACCCTCATCTGGAGCACTGTGTCCAGGTCTGGGGTCCTCAGCACAGGAAAGACATGGACTTGTTAAACTGGGTCTAGAGGAGACCACAAAGATGATAAGAGGGAGGGAGCATCTCTCCTATGAAGGTAGGCTGAGAGCTGGGCTTGTTCAGCCCAGAGAAGAGAAGGCTTCAACGAGACATTATTACAACCTTCCAGTAATTTAAGGAGGGTTACTAAAAGGAGGGAGAGGGATTTTTATGTGGGCAGATAGTGACAGCACAAGGGACTGTGGTTTTAAACTGGAAGAGGGCAGGTTTAGGTTAGATGTTAGGAAGAATTTCTTTGCTCAGAGGATGATGAAGCACTGGAACAGGTTGCCCAGAGAAGCTGTATTTGCGCCATCCCTGCAGGTGTTCAAGGTGAGGTTGGATGGGGCCCTGAGCAACCTGGTCTAGTGAATGGCAGGATGGATTGAAACTGGATGATCTTTAAGGTCCCTTCCGGCCCTAACCATGATTCTATGATGAAGTTTTAGTTGCAAGAACACTTGCATTAGATGTCAAATTATTTTAGTGCATTTTCCTTTAAACTGAGGGCTGTATCAGTCTGTCTTGTGTTTTTTGTTGTGCTATTCTGTTCTGAATGCTGTAAGCTATAGCGCTTTGTTTTGACCAGTTGCTGTGAGTCAGCTGGAGAGTGCTGATAAACAACTGACAAAGTTTCTCTTTGTAAAGCATCATCCTGAAACCAGTGACTTGGAGAAGCTGTTGCAGACAACTGCTGCAGGGAGCTGAGTATCACAACTTTAGCATGGTAAAGATGCTGGTGTGTGTGTGCCCTGCAATAGGTGGTTCTGAGGTCCAGCTAGATCTTCCTTGTCACTCTTCTGTTTTTAAGCATTACATGTTTCTCTGCTCCTGCTGTCCTGTTCCACTTAACAGATATTGCAGAGCTGGCACATCTTTGTTCCAGCCACTTGTTCAGCTGATTGCATGGGCAATCTGCAGCAGAAGATGAAAGAGGCACCAGATTAAGACAGAGCCAGAGGAAATTGCTGATTTTTAAATGGTCTTCAAGAGGCTTGTCTTAACTGGTATCTCATCTTGATTTTCTTCTTACCCCCATGGCATCTTGATGCAATTGAGTTGGGTGCCATTGGGGGACCTTTCCTCTCCCTTGAAGATTGTTAAGGAGCTATAGCCTTTCACTGCATGTGCAGTGACTGTGATCAAAAGTTTTCTCTCAGCATTCAAGCTGTCTCGATCCTTTCTAGCTGTGTAAAGGCTGTAGTCTGAAAGACCTGGGGAAAAGTCATAAGTGTGTTACATGGTCTTGTATCTGGCTTGTACAAAAGAGCTACCAGAATGCTTGATTGTTTGCCCTCAGACAGATTTCTGAGCTCAGAGACAATTTCTTTTCGGATTTCTGTCTTCAGCATCGTTGAATACTGCTGCTAGCCCCTTAAAATTGGGAGCTTGTGGTTCCTTGTCACTGGAAGGAGAGTCACAGCCATCCCAGTGGTCTGTTGCACTGTAGGTGTGACTGACCATTACTGTGCTGGAACTACACATGAAAAGATAAATTCAGTGGACAGAGGGCAAAAACTGTGTCCCTCCAGGCTCCCTGTGCAACTTCCCTTTGTGAGTGGGAGGCCTCTTTCTCTGTGGTATCTTTTTTTATGGAATTGTTAGAAGATGAGTTGCTGAGCTCTCTTTTGATGTTGTAGACCTCTTGGAGATTTTCTGTTTTCCATCAGTGAACCAGTGCCTTGTCCGAGGGCACTGTTCTGTCTTTGGCCTAATCCTCAAGAAAGGAAAAGGTATTGGTGCTTTCTGGATCTGAATGTGAGTTTCACACTAGTCATCTTTCATGTCTCAGAAGAAGAAAACACTCTTAATGTTGAGGACCTTTTCAGTACTAAAATCTCATGCCTCTGAAATTCTGCACTCACCCTAATTTTGCAGGTGGGAGGTGTGATCCGTCTGTCTTTCAAGGGGGAAAAGTGAAGCCTGTGTAGAATTCACCTTTCTCATAAAATTTGATAGATAGAATAATAGAGTAGTTTGAGTTGAAAGGGACCTTAAGGATTAACTTTTCCAACACCCCACTCCCACACCCCCCGGGACATCTTCGGCAAGGTCAGGTTGTTCAGAGCACCCTCCAACCTGAACTTGAACACTTCCAGGGATGGGGCATCAATCCCTTCTGTGGACAACCTGTGCCAGTATTTTAACACCTTTATCATATCAAACTCTTTCTTATATCCAGTTTAAAACTACCCTCTTTTATTTTAAAAGCATGGCCCCTTCTCCTATTGCAATGGCCCCTGCTATCTTCCTTAAGTACTGAAAGGCTGTAATAAGGTCTCCTTAGAACCTTCTCTTCCCCAGGCAGAACAGTCTCAACTCTCTCAGCCTTTCCTCATTGGAGAAGTACTTCAGCCATCTGATAATTTTTGTGGCCTTTCTCTGGACCGGCTTCAACACCTCCATGTCTTTCCAGTGCTGAGGACCCCACAGCTGGATGCAGTGTTCCAGGTGGGGTCTCATGAGTGTGGAGTAGGGGTGCAAAATCACCTCCCTTGACCTGCTGGCCATGCTTCTTCAGCTTCTTATACAACAGCACCCTCAAGTCCTTCTTGACAGGGCTGTTCTCAATCTATTCATCCCCCAGCCTGTGCTGATACTGGGGGTTGCCCTGGCCCAGGTGTAGCACCTTCAACTTGGTCTTGTTGAACCTCTTGAGGTTCCCATGGGCCCACTTCTTGGGCTTGTCTAGATCCCTGTGGATGACATCTCATCCTTCAGGTGTGTCAACCACACTACTCAGCCTGGTGTCATCTGCAGACTTGCTGAGTGTGCACTCAATGCTGCTGTCTGTGTAAAGACATTAAACAGTACTGGTCCCAGTATGGACCCCTGAGGGACACCACTTGTCACTGATCTCCATCCAGACATTTTGGTGTTGGCCACTACCCTCTGGATGTGACCATCCAGCTGATTCCCTTCATCAAAGCTGTATTCAGACAGGCCATTTTTTTACTGGCTGTATTGTACAGAATGGAAGGAGAATGGACTGCAGCATCTTGAGTGGAGCGGGTGGACCCCTCTTCTTTGTATAGGCACAGCTGGTACAGTGTCTGGATTTTCTGCTGACCATGGTTGTAACTTAGAAAAGCCTCTTGACTAAATGGAGATGGCTGCCTTTGCTACTAGCAAAAGCTAGTATAGCTTGCCTATGCAGTTGTTATTTTCTCCTTGGGATGTGAAGCCTTGTTGGAATTGAGCATATGGCGTAGGTACCTTTGCTGTCTCTCCAGCTGAGGATGCTCCAGCTTCACCTGCCTAGCAGTATTTAGGGAACCTGCTCTGGGTGAAGTATGGAGATGGGAGGATGAGGAAGGTGCTGTTCTGGCAGGTGACATTCCATTAGCCCATTTGTCTATACTTGCTTTACTGTACCAGAAAGATGGAGAAGCAAGATAGTTTGTCATCAGGCTTCAGAATATTTACAGCCTTATGGATAAGTAAGTGAGAAGTGCTTAAGGTAGCCCAGGTGCTTTGTGAGGCTACCACAATTCAAACAAACCTTCTATAACCAAATTCTTGCATTTATCAAGAATGTCATGGAACTCACTTGACCGTTTCATTTTTCAGTAACTTGGTTTCACTTGTTTTCTTATTTTGTTATTTCCTAAGAGCCTATATGAAACGCAAATAAATAGGAATTCAGATGTGTTACCTTCAAATTATAGAATTCAAATGCTACAAAAACATTTCTTTGGGGTATCCATACCTGTAAATAGAGGTTGTTCTCATGTAGACAATTCTGGAAATATACAGTACAAGGCAGTTCACATTGCATGGAGGTACACTGCATTTTTATCAGACAGGATATATACTGGTATCTCTGTTTAAAGCGGAGGCAGGTATGACCGATTAGTTGACAAAACCAGAGAGTCCTGGAGAGAGAATAGAGCTGGCAGATAAAAGTGATCTATAGGGATGCTCAGTAAGTGTCTGGAAAACTGTAAGAGGGTTCTCATTTCCTCTGGATATTCAGAGGAGGAGGATCTGCATAGTGGCCTCACTGAACTGTAAGACAAGCAAAGGCCCAAGGTTTCTCACCACAGTGAAAAAGAGGAAGGTGTTTTTAATGCCTGACTTCATAAAGCTTTCAGAGATTTCTCCATTCCTGTCTTGCTGTTGTTTGAAGTGTTCTGGGAAGACCAAAGTTCCTAGTGACAGCTTTCCTGGTGACATTTAGCAAGCATTGCACAAGAGACTTCTAAACTTAAACTAGGTTGTGTCTTTGCCTGAGAGAGCACACCAATATTGCATACAGGTCTCTACGTATTTCTACTGAGTTGGGAAATAAGCTGGCAAGGTCCATGTACTTCATCCAGCATTCCTTTCAGTGAATAGTCACAGTATTCAGGCTGGCCTGTGGTCACAGTCCTAAACAGAGAAGCTAAATGCATCTGTGTTGGCAAGCTGCTACAATGGAAAAGGAGCTCTGAGTTGTGTAACAAATGTAAAATTGAAGTCCCACAGACTTCCAGTGAAATTAAAGTGTTGCTTTTAGGTGACTCATGAAAATAATGTCTCCTCCACCAGCTTGAATGGTCCTGTCTGCACAAATAGTGTGTTTTATATGATATAAGAACATTGCGATTAAAAATTAAAAAGTCTGTTTCTTCAATCTATGACTAATTAGCCTGTGGGCATTTTCTAAAAGCTATTGTCTTTTAACTATCAGTGTATCTCTTCAGTGAATGCAAAGGCAGTCCTGCAGAACAAAATGAGCCTACTTGCACACCAAGGACAACTTCAGAAATGAGTGATGCCCTCAAGGTCAGAGACGCTCTAAGATTAAGCCAGTATTTTGGCTTCTGTTATATCAGGCACATGCTATGGAAGAGCAGGAAGAGTAGAGGAAATAACCTACTCCGTTTTGATTAAAACTGTGTTTTGATAGGCTGACTTGGCCTGAATTGTCATGGTGCTGATATGCCCTTTAAGTCCCACTGATTCATTGTTTGGAAAGCAGAGACTGTTATTGTTGTCTTGCATAACGGCTTTGAAGCTTTGGTTTATTCCCTGGCTCTGCTAGGTTTCTTGTTTGTTTTGCTCTGTCCATCTACAGGCAGTTGTACTTCCTCCTTCTGTCTTTTAAGTATGCTGCAGTAGCTATGCCTCCTGCACAGACATCTTTGCCTTTGTGTGCATGGGGAACTTTTATTAAACTAATTTGAGCAAGCTGATTCTTCCATGTCCAGCTCTTCTGTACCTGTCTTACTTCTGCAGGCGCTCATCAGCCTCTTTGTATAAACCAGTGCTGCTGTTTCATGACTGCGAGTCCTGGCAGAACTGAGGTGGAAGCCAAGACATCTCTATGACTGATGGCAAACTAAATGAGAACCTTTGAAACCCTTCCAGATCTTGGAGTAAAGCAGTTTGGTTTGGTGATCCATCAGAAGACAGAGGGTTCTGCTATGTTTCTGGGTAGCCCTGGGGAAATTGGCTGGACTGAACAAGTGTTTGCATCCCCTTCCTGAATAGGAGGGGCAGTAAGAGAACATCTTTTTTTCTCTTACTCTAGCAGTGATTGACAGTGCTCCTAAAAGAGAGCTATTTTTTCACTCGCTGAGCATAAATTTTTTTTTCAATGAGGGGAGGGGTGAGAATAACCACTTGAAAAACTGTGGCATAGGCAAATTCAAGTAGTTACTCTTGTTCTGGATTGTTGAATGCCTTATATAAGTTGGTGATGTGGAACAAAGATTTGTAACAATTGCATCTGTGTAAGAGAAATATTTATGTTGCTAGAAGTACTGATGGCTATCTGTTCAAAGCAGTAAGCCTTACAAGAGGCCTGGTAATATTTTGAGGGTTTAATTTTCCCCTAATTCGTTCTTTCATCTTGATAAATCAAGGTATATGCTACATGGTCAAATTTATAACCTGGTGAATTGACTTGAAGTTAAAGAACCTTGGCTTCTGTAAACTGTTGTGCTTTAGCAAGCAGAAAGCAGTCATGCTGATTACAGTGTGTCAGAGTCTGACCTTGACTCTTCAGACTTGTAGTTAGATGCAGTTGTAATGCACTCTTAACAGTAATGCTCTCTCTACTGGAGTTAATGAAAATTACTGGAAGTATTGAAAAGACATTGAAAAATTCACCCTGCTGGAGTGAATTACCCCTCTGGAGTAAATGGCAAGAGTCATTATTCTTTCTGTAGTACCTGTTGCGTTTAAAACATAGCCACACTTGGTTATGAAGCACAAGGCTTGACCTGCACTGCCCTTTGTGCTGCTAAACTTGATGGCTCTGAATTGTTGCTGAGGTTGGCAGTCTGTTGCACCAGGTAAGTGTTAGGGTAAAAAATGCCTGTGCTGTCACCTTCCCAAGGGATCTACCAAACCCCAACAGTTTCCTGGAGAAAAAACAACAAAGTCCTGCTCTTGGTGCTCATCACCCTGGAGTTTGCAGCCAGAAGACAGTTGGTTCTCCAAACTGTCTGCTAGCAATGCAGGCTCTGGCCAAAGTTGCCACAAGGTACATGTCCTTTTGCCACCTGTAAGGAGCTAGGCTTCTTGTGTGCCCCTTTTTTTCAAACAGTTGCCCTCTTGGGGCAATCAGAGTTTGGGGCAGTTGTGGCCTATTGCAGTCTTATACAGCTAAGTCTGGAAATAGGTGGTGGGAAGCATTAAGGGGCATGGTCTTCTCTTTTCAGAGACCTGCCAGCCTTAGGCAGAAAATGTTGCTCCTTGCAGCTGCTGGGAGTTGTTCAGATAGGAAAAGAGAATTTGATTACAGGTTAGTTTTATTTGATATAGAAGATGTAGTAATTGGTTGAAGATTGTCATGTGAAAAAGGAGGAGAGAGATTCTTGGGGTGTGCCTGTGAATACAGAGGCACAGTCCAGAGTAGGAGGAGTAAAGTTACGCTGTAGGTACTTGGTGAGGACTTTGTCCGTGTTTGTCCATCCCCTGTTACATCTTCTTTTAAAGGTAACTTTTTAAAGATGTTGTGTTTAGAGAGGGATCATCTATAACATTAACTGACACCTGTTGAAAAAAACCAAACTGTCAGATATTTAAACTAGTAGAAACTTTTTTTCTCTTTTGTCCTGTAAAATTTCCACATACTTAGGAAAATATAGGCAACATTACCGTGGCTGTCCAAGTCCAATGCCAGAGTCAGTTGCTAGTCATAACCATAGCCTTTTCTTAGTCTTGTTTGTCTGAGCATATAGCAGAAGACAGATATAAACGAGGACATTGTGCATGGAGGGTTTCCAGTGGAATTGAAAGTTGGCATTCACAGTGTGTGAAATGCTAAAATAAAAAGACAGTGACTGCATGCCTGGGTCTGGGTGTCAGAAAAAAGCAGTAGAGGGAAGCAGTGATCTCAGGTGAGGTTGCCCGTGGATTTGTGGCAAGGATGTCGCAGTAGGGTGTTGTGCTACACAACTCTTCCCTTAACAGCCCACAACCCCCTTTATAAAGGTCAGTAGTGAGATGAGAGTTCGTGCTGGACATCAGCTGCTGAGGACTGCAGAAGAATATTTTAAGTGAATTAACTTTAATGTATCATTTTATTGCTTGGGCTGGTTGAATATAAAGTGATGTTTATGAAGCGGGGAAAGTACTCTTACAAGCTGATGGGCCTTGAGTCAGCTTTTACGGATAGGCAGAAAATGAAGTTAGAATTGTAATGATGCATCTGTGGAAATAGATGTCCATTGTGTCATTGTCAAAAAAAGGCAAATGGAATGCTAGATATTATTAGGAAAAGAATGGAGAGGAGTGACACAAAATTATGGCTACCTTTGTACCATAATAGAAAATCACAGTGTGCATGTTCTCATTTCTGTCCTTTTTTTTTTTTAATCACCCTTGTAATTCTTTCATGTAATCTATGTGCATTAATAGGGCTTTTTGTAGAAGACTCTAGAGATTTTTCATTTATGTAATACTCCTACATATGTCAGGCCATCCATTCCAGTAAAGTCTCCAAGAAAGGGACTGCTTCCAGGTCTTATATTTAAGAAGATACCTCAGAGAATTCCTGCTCTTAATTTAGTTTTATTTATATTCACATTGATAAACTGGGTATGTTCTTTAATGCATTGCACTTAAGTTTTCCAGAAATGAAAAATTTATTGTGCTCTCGTAGCTGGGCAAAACAATTCTGAGTTTCTAATCCATTCCTGAATGATTTAATGGTTTGTTTCAAAAACAAGAATAAGCCCTTTGGTGAGCTAGGTCGTTCAGTAATCTGTAACCTTTGTTAAAAGATTAGAAGGAACATTGGCTGGCACTTGCTGGGAGTTACAGTTGGTGAAAGTGAGCAGAATGCAAGCGAATGAGTTACAGCACTCATAAGTAATGCCAAACAAAATGAAATTACTATTTGCCAAGTCATCCAGGCAATATTGAGGAGTTGTATTGTCAGTTTATGTCAGAGTATGACATTTTCCCTGTGCAGGAACTTGCCTCTGTCTTCAGGTGCAGGAGCTCTCTCTGAATTTTTCAGAGTCCTCAATATGACCTGTGGCCATGACAGTGCCACAGGCTCTTGTGTGAGTAGTGGACCACAACCTGCAAAACCGATGAGCGGTGGCACCCTGCAGTGAGTTCATCCCAAGGGAATTGTTGCAAGAAGGAGAATGTTACTGCTGATTGTGGATCCTGCTGCAAGTTAACTGAGAGGCAGAAACCTGAGGCAGAGGGGCAGGAGGTGACAGTCAGGACAACAAATCCAGACAACTTCCTCCAGTGTTGGAGAAGGATTTTCAATTTACCTTGTAGGTGCTTTTGTTAAGCTCAAAATGAGTTCTCACCGTGAACAGATCCACAGTAAGTCTTGTGTCACGCTTCCAGGAGAGATCAAATCCACTTTGGTTTTGTGTTGATATTCCTTTATCCTCCTTGGAGAGCAATTTGGTAGCTCTGCTTTTAGAATTCTTTAGTAAATGTAAAGAAAGATTTAAAATTACAATTGATATAATTGATATAATTAAATAAAGGCCAACATGTTAAAATGCAAATTTACAAATAAATTTATGTTTGAAAACCAGCAAAATTGAGATATGGTGAGTATTGCCCCAAAGAGGAAACAAAAGTAGTTTTTAACACCTTGTAGGCTTTTCCTCAGGACTGGATGATCTTTTCAAAAGGGAAAGAAGATTATGTGTTAAATTTGGTGTTATTTCATAAGTAATTCTCTCCCAGACATCATTTTCATGGGACACTGATGCTAGAGTCTGTACGGGACATCATCCATCTTCTTCTTCTTCTTCCTGCTTTTGAGTTCTGCTTTGAAGTCTGTCTTAAGGACAGAGAGCAAAACACTCATGTGGAAAAAGTGTGACATATTGGAGGGTGTAAATAGCCCTCACTTTTCTAGGAAGTGTTACACAACTCAGGAGTTACAGTGATTCCCAGCTTTTATCTCCTGCCTTCCTATGGATGGCTGGATAGAGATGTTTTCTGTTTCCTTATAAGTGTAGGTTGGAGAGCTACTGGCTGCATGTTCACTGAGTGTTGCCATATGTACACATTGCATTTATCTTTATTAAAACACCAAGGTGAACAAAATGTGGTAGGAAAAGCAATGGCTTATGGGCAGAGACTGCTGTAAAGCCACTGCTGTAAAGCTGTGCTCGATGTGAACAGGGAGCAGCCTGTTTTGTTTTGACTTAGACAATTCATAGATGTGTCTGCTTGTAGCTCATCACTAAGTTTGTAGTATCAAGAAATCCTCTTCCTCTAAAGAGAACAGCTTGCCCTGTTCCTTTTAAATGTTTTTTCCTCAAAATTTTGCATTTAATCTCCTGAAACTTCACACACGGTGTCTTCTGGCTTGTTTTTCTTAAAGAGAGGTCACACTTCAGAAAACACAAACCCCCTCCTGGCTGTCAGAATTTCATGCTTAATTATGTTGCCTCTCTGGGACTATTGATATGAATTCCGGATTCCCCTGCTCCCCCCAATATTGTTAATGCTTCAGTTTGGCTTGCTGCCATTTTGGGTTTATTATTTTCTTTGTGGAATGTGGAAAATAAAAACAAAATGGTGACTTGTAGGAGTAATTTCTCCACCTGAGGAATGTGACAAGCAGAGGAGGGGGAATGTGAATACCTCCTGAAAAAACGTGTGAAAATCTTTTGTGGAGAATGTTACTGTCTCTGTTTGGGCACTCCTTATCTCCCACTGTTTGTCTCCTGATATTCCTTAATTGGATTATTTGCAAATGCTTCAGTTTTTCAGTTGAAATCTTAGGGAATTAATTCTTTTGTGTGTTGTTTTTTTTCTCTATGTACTTGAGCAATGAGAACCTTCATGCACCTTCCTGTTTGGCTCCTTGGCTGAAGCATCATTCACTTTTTGGGTTTACTGCTTCTCTGAAGCTGCTGGTTTAGTATGTTTTTTCTGTCCTATGAGGTGTTCTCTTAGCTGAACTGTGTATTACTGTCTTTTTGCAGGACCATGTTTTGCTGGGTTTGTCACTGCAAAGAGAAAATTGAGTGGTATTGTGTAGTGACTTATCTGAATAAGTAGAGAACATCTCTTGAGGTCTGTGGAAGGAGCATCTCATCTGTTGACTGGTTATTCTCTGAATTCACTGAGGTGTTTGTGTAGGGCTCAGTTTACTTGTGCATTGAGTTTGTGTGCACTTAAATCTGGTAGCTATTTGAAGATAGTGACCTTGCAGACTTCAGTTGCCTGCTGCTCCTTGCAGATCATAACATTTCTGTGATCAATCTGCAGCACCTTGCTCTGTTCCTTCTCCTCCTTTCTAGCCAACCTGCTTCTGAATTAAAAAAAAAAAGAGGGAAAACGGTGTCATTTCACTGAATTTCATTAGTCACTGCTGCTTCCTCTTTGACTACATCTCACTTCTTTATGAACTGCTTGACATCTGTCAGTTTATATTTGAAGTGTCATACTCTGCCTTTCATGGTTTGAAGCCATCAGAACCTTTGTCACGATGCTTCAGCCCGCAGAGGTGAGTTCCCCTCACCTAGCCAGGTTTCAGCTGAGCTTTGGGCACTACTATGGGATAGTGAAGAGGCCACCTAAAGAAGTCAGATGTCTTCAACTGGTGACGAGATGTATGTGGTAAATTTCAGACTAGCTGGTAATGGGCTTTTCTCCTGTAGCTTCTGCAGACCTGCTCTCACAGCAAGCAGGTGACTCTAAAAGCATCAGTAGAAGTATTGCTGAGACCTAAGGTGAGAGTAAGTTTTGTTGTTATCATTAAGTTATGTTATCACTACATCCGTGTTGAGATAACATACATAAGTGATGAGAATTCACCAGTTCTATGTGTGGAGTTATAACTGTTTTCTGGAGCAGGAGGTTCATCTTTCTTCTGCCTGAAGAAAGTCTCTGTGCTGAAGGGCTGTGTGCCCCTTCCACCATAGAGACCACCTCCAAATACGTTGAACATTTGCATTTTCAGCTCTGAGAATCTGCTTTATCATCCTTTCTTGACTGTTTCCTCTCCTTATCTACCCCATTTAGGGGACATTCCCATTCAGGAATGCCATCAATCTTAAAGACATGCATAACATTTCATGTCACCCAGCAGAAGATTTGGTTCTGCTCCTTCCTACTTTATTTCATCAGTGCAGTAATCACTCTGGGTTCAGCCATGGATAATGAATAACATGTTTGTACACAGTAGTGACTTGCAGTGCTTCTTTTTCTGACTTGCAGAGTAATGAAAAACAAACTCTGCCTACTGCTGACATTAAGATGAGTGCCAGTGGGAAAGGAGTCATCCTTCTTTTTGTGCCATCAAAAGGAAAAATTACTTTGCACGGGCTGGCAGCAAGCTGCTTAGAGAAATGGACCTGGATTTTAATGCTTCAGCTGGCATGGAAGAAGGTGCAATGCAGTGTTGTGCAATCAGAAGTCAAGGAACAGGAGAAAGGGGAAGAGAGGAATTTGACTGCTTTTGATGGCACTGACGAATACAATCTGTGGCAGCAATGGGCTGCAGATGGGAAGTTTGAAGCACTTGGGGGTGTTTTCAGATGCTTCTGGAACTTAGGAAGTGGTACAATGTGCTTCTGAAAAGCAGGGCCATGTGGAAGCCCCCTGTGTACAGCAGGAGTTGCCACTGGCAAGTGATCCTCTGCCCGGGCCCTGGGAGACGTCTGCACTTCCACACAAGAGGTCAGGGCCTGAGTGTCTGCATAAGGCTTCACACTTGAACTGGTAGAGAGTAATTCTGAAATAAGGACAACTCTAAATCCGTAGCTTTATGGCTTATTACTTCCTAATTAATCTGAGGTGGTGGGAATGTAATAAAGAATCCCTTGATTTTTTCCCACAGCTTAACGTCATGCAAATCCATGGTGAGAAGCTGTAGAAAATATCCCCCCCATGAGAAGTGATTTTTTCAAACACTGTCATGGTTGAAAGCATTCTTTCTGGAGCTTGGATGGAATTATAAACCTGTACTAAGAGAAACAGTTAGTTGCTCTTGACTTTCAAAGCTGCATGCAACTGGTGACCTTTAATTTTGTCTCCTCCATCCATTATGCTAAGTGTGTAACAATACTTTTTTTTCTCCTGTTTATTTAAGTCACATGCCCTAGCTTGTAGAATAATTCACTTGCAAGCATGTCCATCTGCTTGGGCTACATCAAAGAGCTATTTTGGACAGTTTAAAACTGCTTTTGAAATTTAAGAGCTCGTTTTGATACTTATGGAGAAAGAGAGTGTGGGAGGACATAACTTGCCTGTAATGCATTGGGATAAACTCTCCTTTCCTTTTCCATTGCCAGTGTCTTAGTAATGACACATGTTGGAGTTCACGCACTGCACAAAGCGCAACAGTCATGTACGTTCTCAAACCCAGGGTACAGCAAATGTGATTAAAAAAATGTGTTCCTAATTGTTTTTTGCTCCATATGGGTTTTTGTTTGTTTGTGTTTGACAAAGTCCTTTGCTTGTGAAGATTTGCTCATGGTTCTTATTTTATTTCCACAGTTTGCAACTTCATGTCTCATGAAAAGTGCCTCAAGAATGTCAAAATACCATGCTCATGTATTGCTCCCAGCCTTGTAAGGGTGAGTAAGTTCTCACTGGCTTGTCTCTTTCTTTGGATAATAGCCCAAATTTATCACAAATGAACATGATGTAGTATAGCAGTGGGATTTTAATATTGTAATGCATAAATTGTGTTAGTAATCACTGAGGCTTTTATAGCTGCTCAAAGGCAAAGGTACTCTTCCTTTGTAAAGTCCCTGCTATGGGCAGCTGTAGATAGTCTGTCTTCGAAGACCAGTTATTTGCTTTCTTTAAATGTCACTAGATGTTCTTACTGTGTGTCCTTACCTAGAAGTCTCACAATAATGAACTGGAGAGACTGATTGATATCAGTGCTCTCCGTAAACCATACCATGTGTCATAAAAACAAACTGTGTAAATCACCAGTTTTTCTTTACGGAAGTAAAAAGGGAAGATGCTGAAGCAGAGAATTACTCTCTGCCTGAAGAAGGCTATGTTTGTCTTCTATTGATTGCTGCATCCTAAATAAAGTCATTGCATTAAAAGTATAGAATTTCAAAGCCAAAAAAAAGAGTGCAGGACTTCAACTGATGGTAGTAGTTCAAAACTTACTTTGGTAATTAATGAAGTACTTGTCTCCACATGGCATGTGACTATTTCCCACAAGACTTCATGCTTAAGAAGTTGCTTCTAAAGGGTGTAAAAGATGAATCAACTTTACAGAAGATAATAGGATGCAACTAAGGTATTAAGAAGCTAAATTGAAGAGAAAACAAGGTTTATTATTCATTTGGGAAGGGATGACAGAAGAGGAACAAAAGGGAAGAAGGTCATGAGAAACTTACTAGAGAAGTAGTAAAACACTACAAATACCTTAAGGAGCCATATGTCAAAGTCAGATGAGACATGGCTGTAAAATCAATCGTGCATTACAGACCTTGCACCAAAAGGTCTGACCAAAAGCACATTCATGGGAATCCATTGTATAGACCTGTGAAGGGGAGCTGATTCCCTTCTTTGTGTCCTAAAACGTTTTTCCAAGTTCCTTTATATTGTGGAAGCCTGTGCAGGAGCCTAGGTGTGAAAGTTTAAGCAATATATAGCTTGGGTTATAAGAATTGAATAGAGAAGAATTACCCATCTGTTTTTCTGGAATATGCTTTGTCTAGATGGTAATGCTGCTAGGCTTTGCCAACATGCTGCTTCTTCCTTATGTAATTTTCAATTTGAGAGGTATACCTGAGATGTCAAAAAGGTTGACATAGAAAGTTACCAGTGAAATAGTAAGAAATACTGCTGTAAGTCTTAGAACTTCCTGGTAAAGGAAATGTAGGTAGTGAGAAATGCTTTTCCTAAGAATTAGCATCTACTGCTGTTTCAGTATGCTGACAATGAGTTGTCATAGCTGAGAAAAGGAGTAATGAATCAGATGATATAGGTGTCTTTGTAAGGGCCTTTGGGGAGGATAGCAAAAATCCAGCTGGAAAACAGTAACTTAATTCAGAGGGTCAGGGTTATAATAATTTCTGACTGCTTCTTTTGTGGATTTGCTCTAAATTTAATTCACTGTTCAAAACAGTATTTGTTCCTTTGCTTTTATATGGTAAAAATTCTACATTTAAACTTACTGATGTTTCCATTGGCATCAGTTATAGATGTCAGTGTAACTTTTTGTGCTCTTTTGTCAGTCCCCATAATCTACCTGCCTCAGAACATAAAATTTATCTTATGATTCTATGTGTAAACACTAAGCCTAAATTTTACTGCTCAGTAAGGATAGTTATCTGGGTGGCGTTGTCAGTCCTTGAAACTGTTTGCAGCTCAGTGTTGCTGTGTTTAGCTGCAAAGAGCCTTTTGTTTTATCTGTCTTGAGCTATAATGATTATGTTTTGAGAATTCTGGATTGTACTCTTCATTCAGGACAGTCTTGTCCTCCTTGACGTGGTCATCCAAGTTGCATTAATCCTGGTCTGCTGTACAAGTGAAGTTTACCATATGGGAGAGATCATTTTGCATGCAAGCTCTGTCAAAGCAAATACTGAACTTGGCATTTGCTTAAAAAATATAACAGAGCAAAAACCAAATGACAGTCATTTATACAATTTGTGGAAAATTTATTTGCTTAATCTCTCCTTTCAGATTATTTGTTATTTATTTATTAAAAGGTCTGACGTAGGAGGGAACACTGGCAGGATTTTTTTTTTATAGCTCTTCAGCTATGTCAATATTCAGTGTATTACAGAAATGGGATTTCTTTTTTTTTTTTAATTGCCTGGATTTCATCTAGAGAAGATGGCAATTGTTAAAGCTCATCTGAATGTGTGTCATTTGATACTAAGTCAACCCAGCAGCAAATAATTTTTCAGCAGATGTTTTGTGGAAACTTTTATTCCTGACAGTAGGGTTTCCTTCCCAGGGTCAAGTGAAGGCCCACAGAGTCATAAGCATGCTACAACTGCATCTAGCCTCAGATCATTCTTGAGGAATTCGTTCTTGAGGCTGCCCTAAGAACTTTTTGCACTATTGTAAATCACTATCACCTGCATTTGGTATTCATGGATCCAGGTCATGATGTTTCAAAACAAGCCTTCACAGATCAGTTTTCTGAACAAGTTTGCAGTGGATACGATTTGTTCCAGTGATAAGGTCTCGTCAACTTTCCAAATTCAAGCCCTCTCTTTCCTACATTCCCATAAGTATTTGCCTACTCTGTGGTACATGTTTAAATAAAAAAGGGAGAATAGGGCCAAAAAAAAAATCCACCTCCAAATGCCCAAACTAAACAGAATAATAGTAAAAATAAGACCTGTTTGGGTGTGAAATGTAAAGTTTTGGGTTCCCTCATTAGGTTGGAATTGAAGCTGTATTGCAAGTTTTTTACCTCATAGATTTGCCATAGAAGTGTGTGTGTGTTTTCTATATAACTGCTCTTTGAAAACCAGATTGAAGTGAGATCATATGAAAAATGGTATTTTAGCGAAGTATTTGGTATGGGTTTTTTTCCTTTTTGGTGTGTTAGTGCATTGCTGGTATCATTGGTAATGATTTCTAAGTATTTCCATTTTAAGAAGAGTTCATGGACTGCTCTCGAGACTTCCTTGTGTGCTTTTATTCTTAAAGCCAGGTTATCTATAATGGAAAAGTGCTAGTTTGGGTCATCATCTTCTCGTGAAGCTTTTTATGCTAAAAATAAGGCTTTCCTTTGTAAGGAAAACCACTGCATTCGTGGGTTGTGGTAGTGAATGGGAAGTTGTGGTGCTTGCAGGGCAATCTGCTCTTCTCCTTGTCTGCTGAACTGAGTCTCTCCATCTGGTTGCCAGATTCAGCTGTGGGCAGGGTGGTTATTTGGATCAGTTCCTAATGAACTGAAAGTAGAAGATCTTTCTAGCAGGGAGAGTGGTAGGGCAAGGTGGGGTGATGGTTTTAAACTAAGAGGGGATAGATTCAGATTAGATTTAAGGAAGAAATTTTTTGCTGTAAGTGTGGTGAAATGCTGGCACAGGTTGCCTGGAGAGGTCGTAGATGGTCCATCCCTGGAAGTGTTCAAGGCCAGTTTGGATGGGGCTCTGAGCAACCAGATCTAGTTAAGATGTCTCCCTCCTCACTTCAGGGGTGTTTGGACTCAATGACCTTTAAAGGCCCCTTCCAACCCAAACCATTTTACTGTTCTGTGATTTACCTGGGTGCTTGCTGGATAGCACTGACCACCTGCTGGCCAGAAGGTCTGTCTCTAGTTCTCCAGCACTTGGCTCCTGCTTCTTGTGTTTCAGCAAGGCAGTTGCTGGGAATCAAACAGCCACAAGGTATAATTTTGATTCCAAATGAAGTTTAAAACTGCTCCCTCATAATCTTGGCACTGCACCAATGTTTCCTCCTTTTCCTCCCTGAAGTGGAACGTCAGAGTTAAAGGGAAGGGTTAAACCCTTCTCTCAGGGTTGAAGGCAAGGAAGGGCTAGCACCTCCTAAGTTCATAATCTCAAGAGAGCTTATTATGCTCTATTGAAACTTGATGCAAGATGCCTGGGAGCTTGTAAACTCCCAGATGAGCTCTGTAACTCTAGCAGTGACTCTTCAGTTTCAGCAGCATTGTGGGATATCACTGTGTTTGTTTCTTTTAACTCTTTATCTTGATAAAAGGAGGTGGCCATTGATTTCCTCTGTAGCAGTAAAAGCAAGAAGTGACTGACTTTTGCATATCATTTTTTATTTCCAGTACAAAAAATACTAGTCCAAGCAACTCTTAGTTGCAGTGGAAAGCTTTTACACAATTCTTACTTTTGAGTAGAAATATCATATATTTCTGGTTTGATATGATATGGAATTCATTATATAGTTCCCATCCAAAGGGTCCTTGAGAGCTCTGAGTAGATAAGGCCAAATGTCCTGTCACAGAGGTCTGTAGGATGGAGAAAAATAATCCTGAATATGGTGAGGTTGCGTATGAATGTGTGCATTATTCCCTTGCATTAGCCCCAATTAATATTTTTATAACTAAGTAATTGATTTGTCTCTCCTGTTGTATGGTATGTTGGGACACCATTTAACTTTGTATTCTTATCTCATTTTAGAACTACCATACAGAATGTGTACTTAACACCAACTGAGATGTAAAGTGCTCAGAGGAAGAATGCCAGTTTGAACGAAACTGATAGGCATTGTCCCTAAAAGGAGAAAGAAGTAGAGAGGGCATTCAAGAGCAAACAGTGTGTTCAAGTTGCAGAAATATTTTGCTTCTAAATCAGAGAGGCTTCAAACAAATAAAAGGGCTCTTTGTGATTACTTTGTGAGTAACAAGGAAGTAATTGAAAATATGCCAATATGGGGAAAAGTTGAATCACAAAGCTGATAGCTTTCTCTCAGAGAGGGTATAGTCTATAATATTAACCCGGACAGAACAGTCATGGGGTGTAGTCAGGTGTGATCACTCTATCTGCCTCCCTAGAGCAAAGGTTTATGGTGTTGGAGTGAAAATTTAGAAACTTTATATAGGGAAGTACTTTTGCATTGAAACATCAGAATCCCTACATGTTTTTGTTTCAGGAACACTGTTTTGATTGTTACCAGCAAATGTTTTTTGTTCCTGGGTTGAAGCAGTCTTGGTGAATGACCCCATGCAACTACCCTTCTGGGCATTCAATGAAGATGGTTGCTTCCAAGCTCCTTGTGCTTATCCTTAAAATGCACCAGCATTTTTGAACTGACAACTAGTGACCTTGAGTTAAATTTCTTTTACTCAGTCTCTGGAGGCCTGGAGGTTGTTGGAAGTGTTTGTATCCTTCTTTCTGTGTAACTTTCCTGTTTGGAAGCAGTTCAGCTCCACACTATTTCAGGTCCTGCTGACCTGCTTTCTCAGTCTCTCTGGTGTATGTTACAAAGTCACGCCAAGTGAGAGTCACCCTGATGTGATGGGGAAGAAGATGCATGGGCCAAATAATATCTAGATGTAGTCCTAGAAAAAGTTTTTAGTAGGTAGTTCTTTTTTTAAACTGCCCAAGACAGCAGCTGTCACTTTGGCATTTGATATGTCTGTATTTCTCTCACTCCCCTTTAAGCCTGGAAGCTTTTGCCTCAGAATTCAAAATAAAACTTCCTTCTGCTTGAGCTGGTAGAAAAGAAGCTGCTCCTGGGTGAAAAAAAGGCTGCAGACCAATAAGATGACCTGGCCTGACTATTCACAAATCAGAGGGTGTGGATGGTAGCTGGGCTGCTCTGTACACAGTGATTCCACCCTAGTGGAAGAGCACTTATATTCATGATAAACTGTTGGCCATATGTTTGATACCCTGTGGCATTTCAGGATAAGGAACAATTTTAAAAGGCACCACCAAAAGAGAACAATTCTGTCCTTCATTTTTCTTCCAAAGTTTGGATGTTAAGAGCAGTTTGCTGCTGTTCTTTTCGTATCATGCAGAACTGCCATGCATTTGCACAGATTCCACTGAAGGAGTTAGAATCTAAATTTTAGGTTTCTGTAGGACCACATTTTCTTACAGGTTGATAGGAACTTCTACAGAAATGTGTTACATTCTCTAATGCCTTGCGTTTCTTAACAGAGGGCAGGAAACAGAACAGGAACAAGGAGTATCTTGTCCATCACTGCAAAGTCATTCTGGAGATTATGGCAGAGTGTTCCATTATACTTTCTGTTGATGTGCTTCTGATCAATATTGCAAGGGCACTTAGATGTCATTTAATAGTATTACTAGCAGAAATTTTCTGTATTTTTCTGTGGAAATCGATTTTAGTGGTTTTCATAAGGTAATTTAAGTAGTTGTATTGCAGAAATGGTTTTAAACTCATAAATTATTAACTTTTTCTCTATAGGCTGCCTTATGTCTCTGTATTTTCCTGCACTTACATGGGTGAATATAAACTAAGAAATAATATGTAACATTTTGTGTTCTGACATGCTGCTCACTGGCTTTCCCAGTCTGACTTTTGATTTATTTTTTTTTCCTAATGTATTGGGTGCTTGGAACTTGTTCAGAAACAAAAAAATGTTGGGATAAGTATTATGTAATTGATGTGTTCGTTCTGTTGTACTTGCTTTTTTACCTTTTCTCTTTTTCTGTCAAATTCCTAGCCCAATTTCCATCAGACTCCGCAGTGGTTTAAAAACTGTCACTTCTAAGGCAAGTTAATAGTAACACATATAATAAACAAAGATTCTTTGACTTGTTTCATAAAGGAAGAAGTTGAAGAAACAAATTTTTTCCTTTTTTTTTTTATTTTTCTCCCCTCACCTACCTTAACATTTCAATCAGCAAATACTTCCCTTCTCTTTAGTAGTGACTTGAGACTTCAGAGGATTGTTACTGTGGTCTGAACAACTGCAGAATTTAGACTTGGTCTTCTTCCCTTGAGTTTTCTAGATTAGGACAGTCAGACCCCAAATAAGTTTGACTTCTGTCAGGCTCATGGCCAGGGAAGAAGAGTCCGCTGTGTTTCAAACATGGGTTGTTGAAGGGATTGGTCACTTATGCTGGGTGTCCAACACAGTTTGTTCACCACTTCAGAGCTAAAGGAAATCTCCTCTGTGTCTGATTTCAAGGGGAATTCTGCCTTGGGGACATCTGGCTCCACTGTGCCTGTGGCTGTGGCAGGGGTAGGGTGGGCACATGACTTAAAGGTGACACTTGAAACCTGACGACAGGTTGGGATGTGCAGAAAAGCTTGCCAGAAAAAAATCCCAAAAGGGCTTTTCAGTACTCCTTGCAATTGCAGTGTCTGGCTGGGGTTGTGATCACAAAGCTGTTCTCATAAATTTTGTGCAAGTGGCCTTCTCCTACCAAACCTGAATTTTTGGAGCAGGTAGAGCAAGAATACAATTCTGGCACTACCTCCACAATAGCTGAGCCAGATAACTTGTATGTTACTGTACAGAGAGATCTGTTTTTTTCCTCTCTTGAAGAAGTAACATAAAAGTGTGAGGAGAGTGGGCAGGGATTATGAGCTTTGAATGTAATCTGAGTTTGACTGAAGTTCCCCAGGCTCTCCAGAGTATTTTTCCCCACCAAGGATATATATTTTTTTTTAGTCTTTTTGTAAACATGCATTATATGACTAGAGAATTCTGATTTAAAAAAAGAAAAATAATGCAAGTCAGCTATGAACTTTGCCAGTTAGAGCTGGAAGGCTGCAGAGAATGATGGGAGTAGAATATGGACCTGCAAGAAGGGTTTTTCTGTATTTTTAAATCTCAAACTTGTACGTTGAGTTAAGAATTGAAGCTTTTGGAGGCAGCGATGTTTTTTAATATATCATGTTGCAGATACTAATAGGAAATACTTTTGGTAGGCTAGCTGGCAGCCCAGCTTGGTGTGGAGCTTGAGATCTGGACAGGTAGTTCCCTGATCAGCCAGGGACCAAGAATTGCTCCAGACAACATGGTGACTCTGTTTCACTGGTCAGCTGCTCTGCATGATCTTGTTCATGTTGGATAACACAGGCATATTTTGTACCTCTCTTTATCCTCCTTTATCTCCCAAAGCTTAATTCTGAGGAGGACTGGAAGAACCACGCACTTTGCAGTTTGAGGATTACTGATTTTTCTTGATCAAACTTTCAGCAATGTTCTTTCCTCCTTGTGTTGCATCTGGCAAAACTTTTATCTTGCTTCTTTCTTTGTGCCTGCTTGAAATACAGGATTGTTTAGTGTAACTGTCCCCACGCTTTTGGAGGCAGAAATACGCATGGGAATTTTAGACATTTATAACTGGAAGTGACTTCCTGGGGTCATCAAATCATGTGTCAGATTTGCTGCTAGTGGTTCTCAGGAAACCCTAATATACAAGGAGAAAAATTCAAATCCTGCTGAATAACTTTGGAGGCTTGTTTAATCTCCATCTGGGAAGAGAAGAAGCTGTCTGTGACTATATGTATCTTTAGTCATTATTTCCAACTTTTTACTGGGAATGATTAATTTCATGTCATGCCTAAATAATAATTTGTCAGCTTCTATTGGAGATGTTGGTTTTTTTTTTTTTGTGATGCAAGAACCAGAAGATAAGTCTGATTTGTTTGTCATAGCAAGAGGGACATGTGAGATGTGTGATACTAAATACCTCATGGCAAACTCCTGTGGGACTCATTTGGATTCTAGGATTTCAAACATGCCATTAGGTTCTGTCCTTCTGATGTGAATGTCAGTTTAACAAAGCTGTGCATCTTGTAGGAATAAAGCTCAAGTATGTTTCTTATTCTTCATTTTTCTTCTCTTCCTCTGTAGTTCTTTTGGTGCTATCATCTTCTTTATTAATCACTAAGCAAGAAAAACTACATTTTAAAATAAGTGAAATACCTTTGCTAGAACTATTGATACAGCTCTTGCAAGAGGGTATTGTATTGTATCATCTTGAACCTACAGTCAACAGGAACCTCAGTATGGATGTACTTCAGGAGCTGGATCTCTGTACCAGTCAGGCTTTGGAGCTTTGGATGGGGTGGGGGAAGACCAATCAATGCCTTTGTCCTGATCAGCCAGTTGGCTGGGCTGCACTGGGAGAAGAGGTGAAAGGCATGTGGACAGTACTGAACCGTGGCAACACTGAGATTTTAAAAACTGTCTTGAGTGTGCTTTTAGCGTATTTTGTTCGCCACTGCAACTGTTAGTCTTTAACTGTCCTTGATTCAATTAAGAATACTCAGGAGAAGAAATGTGTTTGCAGGTAAGTCCCAAAGGAAGCATTTGGATTAATGTTGCTGTGAATCATCAAGAAGCTGATCAGCACTGAAAAATATGTACAGCACATATGAATTCTCAAGGATTTGAAAATTAGTTGAAGTATTTAAAATATATTTTAAGGATTTCTTTTAAAGGATGTACATTTATTCTTGTGCTTAGTTAAGTCTGTGTTGTATATACTGCCCTATGTTGCAAAATAAAACAGCTTCTGTGGATTTTTACTGACACTTTGGAAGCTGAAGTTGATGATGTCTTATGCATTCTTCACTGGCAGGTTCCAGTTGCGCACTGTTTTGGGCCCCCAGGACATTACAAAAGAAAGTTTTGCACTGTGTGCAGGAAGTCACTGGAGTCACCTGCCTTTCGATGTGAAGGTAACTTAAACCCTCCCTGTACAGCCGTCTGTGACACGCACTTTCCTTACGCTGCATGCCTCGAGGGTGTGTGGGTATGCACACACGTGCCCTCGCAGCGTTTGAGAAGTTTCTGGTTTGTTTGTTATCCATTCATTGATTGTGAAAACGTGTACTTCAGATCAAGGAATAATAAATCAAACCCCTTCAATAGAGCACAAACTCTGTCAAACCCATACGCTCTTTTCATCTTTCCTCCAACTTACTTGGAGTAAGTCTGTGGTGGTGATGGTGTGCAATGAGTCCATGCCTGAGATGTGCAAAGGATGAGAAGCTATTACAACAAAAGGCTTGTCCTGTTGAGGTAATTTATTTCTGTTTCCAGTGGAAGCTTTTGACACAGGGAATCATCAGGTATTCATGTTTCTAGAAAAGAATGTAGAATTTCCTGTGTTACTAGTCTCAAATATCTGTTACTTGTAATGAGGATAAGATACCTTCAATGGAAAGATATTTGAAAATATTATTTGTCAAAATAGTACTGCTCTGAGTGTTCTGACATGGATTCTCTGAAAAAACAGTAATTAAACAAATCACCCAAACACCAGAATATTACTTGAAATACATGTTGGCATGAGTACTTGACTGATTTGTGATGTAGGGTAGCTCCTTAGTTCTTTCTTGTCTCCTTTGTCTTAAATGTCTATTAGTTGTTCTTCAGTTGATGTTGTGAGGTTAAATAGAATTTAGTATTTTAAACAAATATTACCTGTGAACTATTTAAAAAAAAAGAGAGAGTCTGAGTGAGGAACCAATTCTGCAGGGGATTGAAGTGCTTTCAAAATAGCTGTTATGCTAAAGGTAATGTCTTATTTAATATGGTTTTCTGTGTGTATTTGTAGGGGAAACATTCCTCTTTGATCAGGGTATTTAGACTTATAATGGTGCAGTATTTCTGTTTCTGCTTTTGTCTGCTGAGTTCCATAATGAAGCCAAACTATGTTCTTCTGACTAGTGGGAATTTTTCACTTAATATAGTTACCACAGTGAGTTGGATTGTTTGGTGGGATGGTCCAAGAGATGCAGAGAATTTTCTGGTCATCTGTCTTAATAAGACTCAGAACTTGTATGGCATGAGATAGAAAATTTGAAAAATTTCTCTAGCTACACCCTCTTAACTGTTGAAAATAGCTTCTGTTTAGTGATCAATTTTAGTACAAGCTTTCTGAATTTTTCTTTTGTGTTCTCACTCTCTTAATTCTACTGTATTAGCATTGTATCCATTTGTCATGGTTTAACCCCAGCTGGTAACCCAGCCCCACACAGCCACTCACTCACTCCTCCACCAACAGGATCAGGGAGGGAATTAGAAGGGTAACAGCTAGAAAGCAAATGGGATGAGATAAAGCCAGATTAGTAAGCAAAGCAAAAGACACACACACAAGCAAAGCAAAACAAGGGATTAATTCACTGCTTCCCGTGGGCAGGCAGGTGTTCACCCATCTCCAGGAGAGCAGGGCCCCATCACGTGTAACAGTTACTGGGGAAGACAAATGCCATCACTCCAAATGTCTCCCCCACCTTTCTCCTTCTTCACCCCACTTTATATGCTGAGCATGATGTCATATGGTCTGGAATATCCCTTTGCTCAGTTGGGGTCAGCTGTCCGAGCTGTGCCTCCTCTGAACCCCCCAGGCACCCCTAGCAACTTACCAGTGTGGCAGTGTGAAGAGCAGAAAAGGCCTTGATGCTGTGTAAGCCCTGCTCAGCAGTAACAAAAACATCTCAGTTGTCATCACTGTGTTCAGCACAAATCCAAAACACAGCCCCTTACTAGACACTGTGAAGAAAGTTAACGCTATACCAGCCAAAACCGTCACACCATTGCAAAGGAATTTTTTTTTCCAGATGTTTCCATTTAAGTGTTTTTAAACAAGAAACACATGAAATTGTGTGTTATATTTGGGTATTACAAAGGCCCAGAGGTTTTTTTTTTGTGATTCATTGAAGGTTCTGAATTGTGTTCCTCAAATGGATTAAGCAGTTTTCTTATTTTGTGTGGTGTGACTTGTTTTATGTTCCCTTTTCCGAATACCAGCAAGGCTACAACTTGTTTCTCTGATACTTTTCTAAAATGTATCTCTAAAAGGGGCAGTTGAAGTTCATAAAATGAACAAGATTCTTTCTTTACTCTTCAAAAATGCTTTTGGAATTTGTTTTGGAAGTCAACTGTTTTGAGCTGTAGAGCTTTTAAGTCCAGATGGAGATGTTGAACTTTCTTCCATTTTTTTACTTGCTTCTAGTGACTTAGCTTAATATTACAAGTCTACTGTTGGTTATGATGTTCTCATCTGATATTGAAATTAAGAACTTTTCCTGGACTCTTTACCATAATTAAGACAAAAAAAAATTTCCTGAAAGGAAATTGAAAGTTTTCAGGCAAGTATTAAATGTTGAGGGTGCACAGGGGGGGCATCTGTTCTCAGAAATGAACATTCTTGTATATTAACCTCTGGTGAGATAAGTACATGCAGTTCATTGGCAAAAATTACAATAGTTGGACTCCAAATTCTGCTGACAATTACTAATTGCTTTGGATAGCTGTTTTTACTACCAGAGTTCTACTGGTGTCAGTTGAACCTGGACTCATGATGGTGAGAGTTGCTCTCCCTTTTCTTTCCAAGAAGGGCTGGAAAGTAAGAAAGAGAAATAGGAGTAACCTAAACATTTATTTTAGTGTTGAATCCTTTACAAAAGTTTCATATTAAGCATTGACCAGGAGCAGCAGATTTATTGGAGAAGGAGGCAGTTAACATTTTAAAGGTTCTTATTCCAAGTTTATGTATCTGAAATTAATCAGCTTGGCGTTTTTGGCAATCATAGAGAAATTCACTTTCCTGACTGGCTTGAATAGAAGATCATCATTCTGTTATGAATTAAAGAATTATGGAAGGGCTGATAAAGATGCATTTTCTTTTTGTAGGGCCTCTGATTTGACTTTATCTTTACATTCAAAAACTGCATCTTTCCCACAGCAGGATAGCTAGGGAAGGGATTAGCTCCTGAGACACTCATGACCTTCATGTGAACACATTTCTTATTAATTCTGAGTTCAGGTTGGTGTTAGGAGCAACAGATGTGAATTAATCCAAGGGTGAAAACCCCTGTGTCTTCCTACGAAGTATAGCAAAGGGAAGAGTGTACGTGAGGTAGCAGAATTAATGATAAAAAACCCCCGATGCTTTTGTTAATTCCTTGAAGCTGTAACTTGGTCTACAGACACTTTTGCCATTACCAAGGATATGACTCAAAGCATCTAGCTTGCCTGGTAGTTGAACTGGCAAAATGGTAAAATATTCCTGTTATATCTAACAGGAATATATGGAGAAATGTGAGCGAAGGAGGGACTGTCACAACTTATATAGAAGTTCTGGAGTACAGTGAAGACACACAGTATGGGCAGCTGTATGTGAAAGTTTGCGGTTGACTTGGTCAAGAGCCTTTGCTCTGGTGTGATGGTAAATTATGATCTTCTGTGGTCTTAGAAAAAGACAGTATTAGTTGTAATCACCTTTTCTAGAGTCCAGAGAGTGATTTCAAAATAACATATTATTCTCTATTTTATTTAATACTGTTTTCAAGGTATTTTCAGATAATGTGGTTAATGTGTGCAGTTGCTCTCTTCCAATCTTTAGGTAACAGTTTTCATATTTTTTTATATACTTGGAGAAATAACCTGTTTGACCAGAACAGAAAAAATATTTTAAGAATTTGAGGCTTATCTCTTGATTTCATTTACTTAATGAAAAATCAGAAGCCTTCCCAGAACACTTATATACACAAGTATTTACAAATCAGCTACAGGAGGATCTTTTTTATCCATCTCTTTCTATGAGGTCCATAAAGAACCTTCCTAACTCTTGCAGTAATGAAGCTTTGTATTGAGAGCTTTTAGTAGTATTTTTTTTAGTAAATTGTCCTTTGCAGCATAGCTGCAGATTCTTTTATTTCGTATCTGATATTTCCAGTAAGCTTTTAAATAATTAAAATCATTTTAAAACTAGAACTTGCCCTAAACCTTTATAGGATTCACTAAAACTTCTTCCATCTACAGTGTCTGTGGGAACAAGCTGAGTCACTCTGCACCTGCATTTAGGTAATCAGAATCAAAAGGGAGGCTTGACCTTGGCTAAGTGCTTTGAAAGAGAAAATGGTGTGTTTCTCAAAGTTGAAAACCACTTTGAACGGTCTGCATGATAGCGTGTGTGTTTTTGTCTCGTGGCTGAACTCGGCCGCTACACGATGCGAGGTGAATGTGTGGAATCCAGGCACTGCTTTAGGACGATCCTGGGAATTCTGATAAACAAGAGAAAAACACCAGGTGCTGTTTACGAGAGAATGTGAATAAAGGGGGAACACCAAAAACTGTTCAGTGGACAAGTCCCAAAATTGAACTCTGTGAGTGTGCAGCTCCGTTTTCTTTCACTGCCTGTAGTATCTAACACATATTTTGGAAGGTGGTGTTAAGCTTATTTAGGAGAGTCCTCTGAAAAAAATATTTCCTTTCCATGACAATGAAATAGTGATTAAATGGTGATTAGAGACATACTTGAGAAAATTATCTGAGATTAATATACCAGTTTATTTGGGTCACGTCTAAAATTAAATCCATTGAGCATCATCTCTCAATAAAAAGGATTTATTTCCTGAGTAAAACATGCTTTCTGGCTGTTGCATTCTCCCTGGGATTGACATTGTCATTCTGCATGTTCTGATGTCATCTCACTTCACAAACACAAGTCCATGCTGCTGCAGACATGCCGTGTGGGTCCATGGCTGCTCTGACCTCTGACGTGTCTCCTGTGGACCATGGCTGTGAGCAGGAGAGGTGACTACAGCCTTCCTGCTCTTTTGGTGCCATGCCCCTTGCTTCGCTGGGACTGGTACTAAAACATACCGTGCCTTTTGTTTCCTTGTGCTCCTAACAGCTCCAGGAGTGGAGAGCCAAAAAGCATCTGCTGTTTAGAAAACTTTAATCGAGTGCTTGTCTGCTCTGCAGCAGGGCTTGGAAAAGGCTTTCTAAAGGGAGTGGAGTACTGATTCAGGAAGACCATTGTTTTATACTCAGGTCTTGATGATATTTGGATGCAGAAAGAGAACTTTCTGTTAATGCTTCCATCATTTGGTGTTTTTTTGGTTTTGGTTACATCGAACTAATCTTCAGGCACAGATACACTGGAGTAGGGAGCAGTTCCTGTGAAACTGCAAGACAGAGCCAAGCAGTTGTACAAATTTAACTTGCTGTATTGGAGGAAATATGACAAGTGCTTCTTATGTGCAAAATTAGCTCAGCCTTTCCTTATACTTGCTGCATCTTTTTAGCACAGAGGAAGTGGAGCAACACACAGGACAATGCTGATAAACTTCTTTATTGTTTATCTTTGTTGAACGTAAAGAGCATGAAGGAGAGAAATTGTGGTGCGAAAAAGTGGAGGGGTATTGGAGGGATGAAGGCTGTGAGGGAGGGAGGAGGGAGATGCAGAAAACCCTGTGGTTTCCAGCCTAAGGAAGTTTTCTTGTTTTTATGCTTTTAGTTTGTGAGCTACATGTGCACACAGACTGTGTCCTGTTTGCTTGCAGTGACTGCCGTCAGTGTCACCAGGATGGGCACCTGGACCACGTAAGTGCAGATGCCTCTGCAGGGGAAAGTGGTCGTGCATTTTTTGTGTGAAAACCTGGACTAGAGGAGGGGTAGTCTTTCGCATGCTGCCAGTTATCAGTGCACTTTTGTTGGCAGGAAAAGGAAATGTATGGTTTCAGAATGTCTCACAGACAGTGAAATTAACTTAAATGCTGATACATTCACAGTGCTTTTGAACCCTTGCTGAAAAGTCTGTGCAATGTATACAATGTCCCAATTTAAAATTAAAAAAAAAATAAATTTAGTATCTTCTATTAAAATTGGCATTGAAGAAGCTGGCATGGAACTCTTTTTATTTCTATGTTTTAAGCTATTGGCTGCATTTCATCCCTGGCAAACATTATCTTGTCCTGCAGACTGACCAAAGCAAGACTGCCTGGTTTCTTGCCTTCTTACAGTAACATACATGCAAAATACTGATATTTCAGGATCTTTTTTAAAAGTTTTTTTTTTAGTGGACTGGGAAGAAAAAACACTGTGATAAGCTGCTGACAGTATTAACAAACTTCTTTTGGTGAAATGTAAGATTGTTCAGATTCATATTTATCTTGGGATAAACTTACTGTCCTAATCTGTGTTACTATTTCTTCAGAGCTGTTTGAATTGATGACTTTAAACTTAGATTGTATCTGTTTGAGGTAGTACTAAATCATGGTGTGTTCCCTCAGGATACTTACCACCACCACTGGAGGGAGGGAAACCTTTCTTCAAGTGCTCGTTGTGAAGTTTGCAAAAAAACCTGTGGGTCTTCTGAGGTGCTCTCCGGCATGAGATGTGAATGGTGTGGCATCCTGGTATGTTGTGCTGCTGCATATATTTTTGGGAACCATATACATAGGTGCACGTGCTAATTTAAACACTTGATATAATTTATTTGTGCACTGTATAAATATATTTTATATACACTTTGTAAATACACTTAATTTATACAAATATATGTATTTATGTGTTAGATGGAAAATCTGCCTCACAGTCATTTTAATGAGCAACTCTCAAAGTTGCAGTTAAGCTTTGTGTAAATCCAATGAAATTAAAATTTAGCAGGGACTAATCAATATAGATTTGTGTTTAGAAGCCTGAAGTCACTTTTTCTGTGTTAAATCAGAATTTCTTTCAAGTCACGCGAATTCTGCAAGGTCAAGGAAAAGACCATTCTAATATGTTTACTCATATTTCAGTACAGAATAGGTCCTAGCCTGCGTGGTTGGGATTTTTTTAAGCTGTCAGTATCAGTTTCTGTGGTTTTCCGTTCATATCACACGTGTCTATTTCCTGTGCAAGGTGATGGTACCCTTCAATAACCTTCATGGAAGCCACAGGTTTTTGCATACTGATACACAGTGTGCTATGTAGATAACAATTGGCCCATCCACTTAGTGCCACCTCTTATTAAAATATGATGAAAGTTCAAAGTAACACCTGATGATGTGGGAACTGAAGAGTATATGTAATATATCATTAATTTGACACTTATTGCAAGATGAGGTACTCTTTGTAATAATAAATTAAAATAAAACTCTGAGGTTATTCAGTATTTCAGGTATGATTTGAGTAATTTTTTTTTAATATTGTGGGGTTTGTATTTTAATCTGATTCATAATTTCTGAGGTGGGAGGGACTGTCTTTGAGAAGAGTCTAACAAATGTAACATGCTATATGGCCATACATACAAAGGTATGTGTATTCAATAATGTCAGAAGATCTTGCAGCAGTACAAAGGCAGAAATGAGCAAGGCACACTTTGGAATAAAACTTGAAACAGTGTTATCTCTGAAGTGGTTAAGACCATACTGCTATTTTCAAGCTATTCAGTATAACGTGTGCACCTTTCCCATTTGCCCCAGTAAATATCTATATGGAATGGAAGATTCGGAGTTTGAGACCAAAACTTTAAACTTCTCCATATTGCTGTAGAAAAACCTTTAGTTTGTGATTGACCAGGTTTGTGATCTTTGAAAGTTCTTCACATATTAAAACTTCCCACCATGGGTTCTATAACAACTGAAATGAACAAATGAAAATCTGGGGTGAAAAAATGAGCCATTCATTTCGTGAAAGTGATCAACAAAAGATCTATGTATGTCCTAACCTGAGTAATGCAATTCCAGTCATGTTTTGTTATAAACAGATTTGCTTTCTTTGTGTATCACCGAAGTTCTTAACTGATGCTGTTATTTATAGGCTCATGCTGCTTGCTACATAATTGTCACACCAGAATGTACCTTTGGAAGATTAAGGAATATGATTCTTCCTCCAAGTTGTGTGCAATTATTTTCTCGCAACTTCAGCAAATTGCATTGTTTTCGAATATCGGAGAATTTGCAAACAGAATCAGGTAAAAATTTCAATGTGTAGTGCAACTAACTGATGAGTATATTTTAACCTAGTGTTGTAATTCACTGAAGCATATTATTGCTAATTTTTACTGGTTTTTGTGGCAATACTATAACTTCTTGCTATTTCTGGGAACAGGTTAGAGGTTTTCAAATGCACACTGTGTGTGCAGAAAGCAGAAACTTCTGTTTACTGGTGCAGGGCAACTTGTTAACTGTTCTTGAAACATTAAGTGTGCAAAAAGTGAAAACTAAAATCAAAAAATTTCTGGTGTGTTGTCATTGCTACAAACACTTATTTGTCATATCATGCATACAGATATTTTTACTTGTCTCTTGCATTAAGCATCTGTCCTTTTAAGATTTTTGTGCTGAAATGAAATCATGTGTCTAGCCAGGGTAATGTTCTGCTGCCATCTAGAGTGAATGTTTAACAGCTCTTTAGGAACAAGAGAATTTTTTTAAAGTATTTTCCAATTACTGAACTATTTTCCAATTTATATTTTGATTATTATGCTCTTGTAAAGCCTTTCTTTTGGTGCCTGAATACAAAAGGAAAGGAAATAAAAGGTAGGCAAAATATAGCTCATGAAAATTACATATTAGCAACGGGTTGCTAGCAGGAGCCGTGTGTTCTCATGTGCAGAAGCTGTAGCAGGAGTCCTGTTATTGCATAAACTGCATGATCTGGGTCTGCGTGACCCTAATACACTGAAGTGACCTACAAAAGTGCCAAGTGGACTGGTTTTTTTCTCAGTGACTTATTTTTCTTGTTAGTGAATTTTGCTTGCTAGTGGGAGAAGGTGAAGTACAGCACCCACTTGAAAGTCATGGAGTTTTAATGCTTCCAGCATAAGAAATAACAGAAATAAACAGTCTGGATGAGCTCGATTTTGCTGGAAGACTCGTTTTGAACTTTGATTCAGGTCTATTTTTAGATATTTCTCAAGTGTCCCAAAGCTTAAGTGAAGATAGAGATGTATTATTATATGATTATTACTAATGAAAGTTAATAACCAACCTTCTAAATAAAGTCTTTCAGTATGATTTTTCTGATGTTAACCAAGTTTATCTTTTTAACAGTGGTGTGTTCTTTTAATATGTCAGAACTAAACTTTCTCATTTTTTAATCTTTCACCTCTAAGTAACAATTTAATACAGAGCATCTTGAAATAGCAGCATCTTCTAGTCCCTTTCTTCAGTATTTTAAGTGATGGAAGAGAAGGTTTTCCATTTCAGGACTTAAGCTACATGCTAAGTGTGTGAGATTATGTTATCTATATTCAAGGTTTTTTAAATTAATAATTTTTTTTTATTTCTTTAGTCAAAATGAGTGTTTTGTACTTTGAATTGAGAGAATGCAGCCATTAGCTGGTGGTCAGAAGCAGACACATAGGGATGGAGAAGTATTCATTAACTTGATTTGTGCCATTTCCAGTGGTTTCATTTGATATGAAGGAAAAAACCCTAAAGCAAATAAAACCACCATATTTGGAAAGCCAGAATGCATTTTTATAATCCTCATCCTGTATATAACACAGATATAATATAGCAACACCTTGAAAAATCTCTTTTTGAACACCAGATCTCTTCTCTGTGGCCTGTGAGAATTTCTGCCCCGAGGCCTCAGCTCCCCATCATCCAGTGGGCAGCAGCCTCCCAGGAGGGAGTGACTGCTGATACCCAGGGGAGCAGGGACCGAGCCATGTGGATGCTCCCCTTTCCTCCTGCTGCTGATCCATGGCATACCTGTGAATTTGATGGCTGCCCCCAGCACTTGACATCTTCCTCTTTTTTTCATGGTCACTGGACCACAGCTGTGACTTAGCACAAGGCATAAAGAGTAATATTTGCGGTGTGGTAGCTGCCTTGCAGTCTGCTGTACATAAAGTGTTTTGTTCTGTTTTTCCTTACCTGATGATGGTAAGTGTTGCTTGGGTTAGCACCCAGGTCCTGAATGTACAGGTACTCATCAGGTGTCTTCACATGTGACTCCTTTTACACCATTCACGTCATACTGAGCCTTGCTGGAGTTTTGCCATTCTCAGTCATCTGCTGGAGATCAGGTGTCTGCAGGTCCCCATCAAAAGCACCAAATACAATCACTATGTGGTCTTTTCCTCTGCCCAGATGCTTCCTCAAAGGCGGAGCCAAGAATTGTCTTAAACTAATTCTCGCATCATCTGTGCCATGAAAACTCAGTGCCCTGGCCTTGTGGTCCTTCTTGTTACCCATGTTCACAGAACAAACCCGCATTTTCCTCCAAAAACCCGCTAGCTCCTGGCATGTGCTGAGTTAGTAAGATGTGTCATGAGTCCAGCAGCTCCCTAACACTCTGTGTGTGTTTGATGCTCCTTTGAGCAGGAAACAGCTCAGGACCGCTGCCCTGGGAATTGCTGCTGCTTTTCTAAGCGAAGGCATAGGCTCTGGGTGTCAGATCACAGATCTCATTAAAGATTGCGTGTGTGTTAGGGATGTTTCAGGGGAGCAAGGTGCTCCTCTGTTGGAGAGTAATTAGCGCTTCTGTGGGACCCGTTGTGGAAGCACACTTGTTCAGAAGTTCTCACGTTCAGAAGGGGCATGCTCGGAGGGCTCTCTTCTCTTGCCACAGCTGACAAAGGACATCACTCAGATTATTATGACAAGACCAGCCTGAGGTATCAAAGAAGTATTAGCAGTTGCCTGAATAAGTTAATGGCTGCAGGCATAGCTCTTCCCAAGATGGTGTTTGGGAAGTGCCAGTTGCCTTGTCCCATGCAAGTGAATGAGCACATCATCCTTCACCTGCTGGGGATCATTTGTCCAGATTGCTTTTGCCACTGCATAAATGCTGAGTTTTATGACAGACGTTCAGCAGACATCTCTATGCTGAAAGAGGCTTTTCAAAACTCTTGAACTACTAGGGGAAGCAATGGTAGAATAGTTATCTCCCCTTCCTCCAATCTTAAACCCCTGGCTCCCATCTTAATGAATTTCAAAATAAGTCATTGAACTTCACTGGAATAGTTTCACAATGCTGTTAGCGTACATATCCCTTCTATCCTGACTGAAGGAGAAAGAGTAATAAAAGATGTCAGCTTCTTCCCATCTACACTGAGAAGAGGGTTGGGAGCAATCAGGAGCAGTCATTTCTTATTGTTGTATTTAATTCCTCTTTTTTTAACCTGATTTTTTCTGAAGTGTAATTCAAGAAGGCATTCAGCTTCCTTTTATTTCAGGGTATTTTAAGCCCATACTTCTAATTCCTCTCCAATTTGAAACTTGATCGGTTTGTCAGCTATAACAGGGAAATTATTTCAACACTTCTTTTCTATTTTAAAGGCCCCAGCCCAAAAGCATTATTGTTGGTCTTTCTTGCAGTCACTTAAAGCAATACACAAATGTTCAATAAGTTACCTGGTGTCAAGTTTAGGACTCCTGCCTAGCACCCCTCTTGACATGCTGTGATTCTGCTTCTTTGAAGGTTTTCCTGCTTTGGGATTTTGACTTCCCCGGTGCCTCTTTTGCTCTGAAGATCTGTTTTTACTTATTTGATTTTATTTTTTCATTTTTGTTTTGTTCTTTGATTTCCTTCTTTCTCCCTCAGCTGCGAGGCATAGTTTTTATAAGGGTGTTGCTTGCCTTATATCTTTTGAGAGCTTTGCCTGCATCTCAGTCAAGACTGGGATGTGTGGGGGTGACAGGGAGTTTCAGTGGGTGTGAGTATGAATACCTTGTATGACGAGCACACCATGTTGACTTGTGTTGCACGCTACTGCTACCCTTAGCGGAGAAAAATTGACCATGTTTGGATTTGCACTGGCCTTCTTGAATCGCCATGAGTGTCAGGAATGAGAATGCAGTCAGGCTGTTACCTTCACAGAAGCAAATGTAAATGTTCGTAGCATTTATTTTAATCTTAAATGTGTAGTTTTAAAGTGGCCAGTCTTTGCGAACGAAGATCTGGGAAAGGTGTTTTTACCTTTCAAGCCTGCGCAATGGATTTTTTA
>JAWWLV010000100.1:26348640-26369224 GCA_035041135.1 Platyrinchus mystaceus | reverse complement strand
AGGTAATTGATACCTAAAAGGAACATTGCCCTTAGATTGAAGTTCATGATTTAAGTACACTAATTCCTTAAAAAAACACTGTTAAATTGTCTATTGGATTTCCTCCAGAATTTAGTGTGGATTAAACAATCTACTGAAGAAAGAAAATGTGATGTTAACAACCTATAGATAAGCAACTAATTTAAAGGGCAGACAGCATGTTTTTTCAAAGCCTTTTGCTTTTTGAATTGCTGGATCCAAATCTTACTAAAGACACCAGGTTGATTTTTTTAATTGTTTTGGTTGGGCATGTTGCAGTAATGAGGATTGAGAAGGGCAAGTTGCTTCCTATTTGGTTAAAGTCTTAAGCAACTCTGCAGAGTTGCCTGGAATTGGTATCAGCCAAACTCCTAGTTTTCAGAAAATAAAGTAAACCCACAATTTAAGGGCATCCTACCCCCATATCCATATTAGTAACTAGAACAACATGGTACTTGCTACCTAATGGAGTTGCATGGATTGTTGTGAAAAAGGAAATTTCAAATCAGTAAATACTAATTTAATTTTTTTAATCCTAAAGTTCTTACAAAATTAGGAGATTAATTGTGCAAATGCTGCCTGGATTTAAAAAAAAAATCAGCTCGGTAAATAACTCAGTTATGGAAGTGATTTCAAGCATCCTCTTATTTCACTTTTTAAAATTTGAAGCTGGTGTGTCTTAATGATTCTAAGTTATGATTCACCACCATGCTTCCTTATTGTGGGAAAAGGCTCTGACTAACTGCAGATTGTCTAAGAAACTTTCACTTTTTCCAGTGTTTTAAGTGGCTTAAGTGGTTGAGTGTGAGGACTTTGACATTTCAACAACTAAGCCTATTTCCCTTTTGACTGTCAAAGAGACCAAATTAAGTATTCAGATATTTAGCTGGATTGGTTGAAAGTACTATTACAGGCCAGTTCAGCTTTAGTTTAGCCTTCCCAAAAGAAGGGGAAAGATGTGAAAATTTGGGGAAGTATACAAACTTCAACATGTCATTTGTTCATATACACTGTCTGGAGAAAGCAGCAGTAGATGGTACATTTTCAAGGCTCATCTAAAGTATCATTACTTGTGTTTTAAATAGAACAGTGACATTAAAAAAATTGCTTCCCCTTAATGCATTTTCACAAAACATAAGACAATGTAGAGCCCAGTAATTTTGCTGTGATTTAGAAAGCCCAATAATAACCAAACTGACAAAAAGAGATAGAAATAGCATTTAATGATAAGACAGGACAGACTGTGTTGATCAAATGCAAGGCATGGCTATGCAGTACCAACAAGCAACCTCTTTAAATGTGACTAGCTTCCTTTATCTCCTTATCCCACTATTTTCCCATACTTCTTTCCCTAACTACCTTGATCTCTCCTTTCCCCTGCCTTTGGTTCTTCTCCTAAACTTCCCCTAAGAACTCTTAATACCGCACCAGAATGCTTTTCACATGCGTCTCATGTAGCCCTAACACCTGAGCTACCTCCTTGGTCTGTGAGGTGAACCACAGAACTTCCTCTGTGGACTCATCTGGGGAGTGCCACCCCAGACCATGGGATTGAGGACCTTGTGTCAGCTCAGAAGCCACCTTGTGGCTTCTCTGATAACTTACCTGATAAAGTTATTAGGAGTCACCTTCCAGCTACTGTGCTTCTGTGCCTCTCTGTGCATGTAAAGTCATAACCTATCAAATTAAACATGAGTGACGTGGTTGTAGTGGGCTCGACCTCTTTCTCCTGTGTCTAGATAATAAATACCATTTGTGTAGTATGGGTCAAGAGGGAGCTGCTCATTAGCTTCTCTGTGTTGACTCAGTACCTCTGCCACATCTTTTGTGATGTTACCATGCTCTCCCACGGGAGTGTCTGAACTCAATTATATTCCAGAATATTGTAGCTTTTCTTAATTCCAGCTCTTTATGTTATAGGGGTGCATATTTTTTAAAAATAGTGAAAAACAAATCAGAAGAAATTGAATAATATTGATATGTAAAAACACACTTTTTCCATAGGAAAGAAGCCAGTAGAAAAGGATGCAAAGCCTGTAGATTAATACTGGAAGAAGATTTAAATTAGTGATCTGCATTCCCTTTTCTTTCTCTGCTGTTGTAATAGGCTTGTTGAGTGAAGCATAAAGCTAAAAGATCTAAATCTTAATTTTGGGAGCTTAAGTATGTTAAATCAGCCAGGAAATTTAGCCTACCAAGATCCTGAAACCAAAAGCACAAAATTAACATAGATTTAATAGAAACACGGAGCAGGTTTGGAAAAAGACTCTCCCTGCCCTGTAAGTCTCTCAGCACTCACTGTCTCCCTGTGATTCAGTGAGTGTCCATCTTATGCAGGACAAAATTCAGCTGAAAACAGAGAAAACCTGTTCTGGAGGAGGTTTTATAGGAATCTCTTTAAGGGAAGAAATGGGAGCTGCAGTGTTGTCAGCAAACATAGCACGTCCTTCCACAGCCTCAGTTTTGCCCCGACAAGTAAGAGATAAAATGGTTTTGTGTTAGATAGACCCAAGTCATTGGCTCAGAGCTTGCTTATGATGTCTTGTCTCAAACCTGCTGACAGTGCAGAGGAGACCTTCACTGTAGACCTGTAGGCAGGAGCAAACTGTTTTCTGAAAGAGGGAAAGACAGCATATCGGGGAGGGATTTTTCCTGTTAAGACACTTAGAAAATTGTTCAGCTTTCATAAGAAGGGTCACCGTGTTCTGCTCTAAGTGCTTACAGATAACTGAGCATGTCACATTTTTCTCTGAAACATGGTTTGAGTAGATTTGAAGCTGGTGAGACCAGATCGAGTGGTGATACATATGGCAGATACTTGGAGAAACTCTAAAAATCAAGAGGAGAAGGGTGAAGAAGTGGCTACCAGAATGGGAGGATGGCTGTTAAAGCAGATTTGTTCTTCAAAATTGTCTTGAAAATAGGGGAATTTGAGCTGCTCACGAAAACAAGTTCAGAGAAGGGACACACCTGCAAATAGCTGTCCTGAAAGATGATGAGCTAGAGAAAGCAAGAACCTAGGATTCTGAAAGACTGTCTTCGAGGCCAATAAGAGTAAAAGTACACAGATCTTACAAAGCTTAATGCTGCCTTGTAGCTTATGAATACTCATACTGAAATATACCAAAATTTGTTAGTCCAGTGTTCTAATATGAAACAGCAGTAGAGCAGAAGAGCCAAAAGCGTGTGGATAACAGAAGTTTTGTTTGGAAGAATAGTTCTTGGTAAGCTGTGTTGCTAGAATTTAGTCTTTTAAGAGTGCTTTTAACCAATAGGTTTGGTGTACACCTCTAGCTTTCTTCAGTGGCTAAAATATTCAGGACTGCATCATTTTCCTATCTCAGTCACAAGCCACATACAAGTCTTTTCAGAAGCCATGTCCGGTCTGTGGGGATTTGGAAGTCAAAGGGAACATGAACTTTGGACTCATCAAATGTTTATCCTTTTCCCAGGAAGACTTGGTATCTTAGCCTCCAAAATCAAATCCCGTAATTAGGTAAATTATGCCTGGGGTTGACATTTTGTAGTTATTTTCCCCTTGAAAAGCATAAGCATGAATACAGCTTATTTTCAGCTCAGTATCCCATGGTAAGAAAGTAAGTAATGTGTTTTTCAGGAGAAAGTCCTGATACTATGTAGTCTAATCCAACAGGAAAAGATAACACACTTACCAGTGAAGTGTCAGCCTTGCAAAACCGGCAGTAACTCCTTTAAATACCAAAATTTGATATGTGCATCTGTTGCATATTCGCCCGGGTTTGTTATTTTTAATATATATACTAAGTAGGGGTATGTAGACTTCGTGACTGTAATTAGATCATTTATTAATATTTTAAAATCGTGACAGGTGGAAGAAAAAGCCTTATCTAACTTTAGAAGCGGTTGTAGCTGAGCTTCTTGCCAAGGCTAGTTAGACAAATCAAACTGGTATGAGGCACCCCTTAACTTACATATGTTGGATGTGCTCTTGAATCAGTAGGGAAGTGTCTTTCTGGATGACTAGTTGCAGTATTTAGCTGTTTGTTCTTTTGTTAATGTGCTCCCAGAAGCTCGTGTGCAAGCAAGCCATCTGTCATGAGGTTGCAGTAAAGGTGTCCCTTGTGAGGAAGAAAATGACAAAGTTAAACATGATTTTTGTTCTGTGTGATGGATACCAGATTACCTTAAGGAAACAGGGCTGAGCATAAATGTGTATTTAGCTAAGGAATATGCTTGATATTAGGACGCTACTACTGCTCTGTATATCTAAACTTCTCCTTGTAAACCAGCTTTTTGAAACATTCGACTGTCCTTAAGGCACAGAGAGCTCATAAAAAGTTCTCCAGTTAAAATTGCTGGGGATTCTCTCATGCCAGCTAGTATCTCGTAAGAACAGACTACAAAGGCACTTTGAATGAAAACATGTACTAGAACTTGGATGAATGTTTTTATTCTCAGATGGTTGTCTACCCTCTGGATTGCTACAGATAACAGTGAAGATTTTGATAATGTTATTAAAGTCCGTACTCAGAACATCATCTGTGCTGTCAGTAACCAGTGTTTGCTGTGTTTTTTCAAGTTGTGTTAGTTCTAAAGAAGGTCACACAGGACACAGTGTGTCTTTTTGTTAAAGTTTGTCTATGCTACAGTTACCATGGTGATCACTGACAGAAATCTGTTTCTAAAAGATTTTCACTTTGTCTGGCATACATCCAGCAGGGTTTAGGGGAGTAGATCTTCTGATGCATGCGGTAGTCTCAATGGAATGGCAATAGAGTGTCAAGGGTACTTTAGAAGTAAAAGTGGATGATATTTAAATCTTCCTTATATTGTAACTAAAAAGAATTTGACAACAGATGCAACCACTGTGTAGATAATTCGAGAACTGAAAATCCAAATTCACCTGGTAATACTACTTTTCATATTAACAAAAATACTTGAAAAGTCACCCCAAACTCACCTCTCCAGTAGCATTATTCGCTTCCATTGCTGTAAAGAGTTTACATTGCACATGGAATTTGTGTCATTATTTTCCTTAAACAGATGTAAAAAGTTTCAGGTAACTACTCTCAAAAGATTATTGAGGGAACAGTCATACTGGAAAGAAGAAATTAGAGCTGTGCTTCCAAAGGTCATTCTTCTTGACAGGGGACAGAAGTAAACCTGCAAAACCAGAAGACCAAAGATCTGTTGTGTTGTAGATACTGTGTAGAAAGACAGGAATTTTTTTCTCCTTCAATTTGGCTTTCATGTAGCATTTAGCTGTTTTCCTTCCCCCTTAAACCCTTTGTGCTTTCATATCAGTGTCCAAGAGAAAACCAGTAACAAATGGTGTCCCTCAAGGGCCTATGCTGGGAGCACACTGTTTAATATCTTCGTCAGTGACGAGTAGTGGGATTGAGTGCCCCCTCAATAAGTTTGTGGGTGGCACCAAGCTGAGTAGTGCAGGTGCAACAGAGGGAAGGGATGCCATACAGAGGGACCTTGACAGGCTTGAGGAGTGGGCCCACATGCAAACCTCATGAAGTTCAACAACTGGGATAACTGCAAGGTGCTGCAGCTGGACTGGGGCAGCCCTCAGTATCAGAGGGGGGATGAGGGGATCAAGAGCAGCCCTGCCAAGAAGGACTTGGGGGTGCTGGAGGATGAAAAATTGAATGCGACTCAACAATGTGCACTTGCAGCCCAAGAAGCCAACTGCATCCAGGGCTGCATCAAAAGCAGCATGGCCAGCAGGACAAGGAATGGGATTCCGCCCCTCTATTCCACTCTCATGAGACCCCAGCTAGAATACTGCATCCAGCTCTGCACAGGAGGGACATTGACCTGTCAGAGCGAGTCCAGAGGAGACCACCAAGATCATTAGAGGGATGAAACATCCCCTCTAAGAGCTAAGAGATAGGCTAAGAGAGTTGGGGTGGTTCAGCCTGGAGAAGAGAAGGCTCTAGGGGCACCTTATTGCAGCCTGCCAATACTTAAAGGGGGCTTATAAGAAAGATGTAGAGAGATTTTTTTACCAGGGCCTGTACTGGTAAAGGGGACAAGGCAAGGGGCAACCGTTCAAAAGTAAAAGATAATAGATTTAGATTGAACATAAGAAAGACGTTTTTATTATAAGGGTAGTGAGACAGGCACAGGTTGCCAAGAGAAGCTGTGGGTGCCCCATCCCTGGAAGTGTTTATGATCAGGTAGGATGGGGCTCTGAGCAATGTGATCTGGTGAAGGATGTCCTTGTCCGTGTCAGAGTGCATGTACTAGATGATGCCTGAAGGCCCCTTCCAATCCAAGATATTTTATGATTCTATGATTTTATTTATTCTGGTTTTGTCTGTCTGTTTTTCTTTGTGCATGCATCTGTTGTACAGGCTTCCCTTCAAAGAGTCACAGCATGGCTGAAGTTGGAGATTGCTCAAGCAGAGCAAATCAGAGCAGTTTGTCATGTTCAGTAAGGTTTTGAATTTCATAGTAGAGTCATAGAATGGTTTGGTTTGGAAGGGACCTTAAAGATCATCTAGTTCCACCCCCCCTGCTGTGGGTAAGGATATCTTTCACTAGACCAATCAACCTGGCCACTTTTGTCCTAGGAGAGACAAAGAAGACTTTGGAGGATGGGAGGTTGTGCTGGTGACTACTTTGCTGTGCAGTGGGGTCTTTGTTATCTAATGAGAACATCCTCATACATACATTGTGCCATGCCCAGTGGAATTGTTAATGAAGAAAGGCCATAAGAAGTGAACAAGTCTACAGTAGTGGTTTGGTGGTTTTGTTCTGCCAGTTGCAGCTCTCCTTTTTAATCCTTCTATGGCAAATGGTAGTTGGCTCATGTGTTCCATTGAACCTAAATGCTGATATTATTTTAGAGAAAAAGTATTTTATTCTGTACTACAAAGTATTTCCAAGCTGTTAGAAAGTTAGACTCCAGCATGTAATGGATCTCCTTTACAGTTTTAACAGATTGCATGATTAACCTGTCATGTGGGCATTGCAGCTGGTGTATGAGGCTTTTCACTTAATATTTCTAACATCTCAAGACTGCAAGTGATAGCTTCTAGAGATTTTATTACTTTGTGATGAATGCAGGTGTGCAGATTTATGACGAGATTGGAGTCTGTAACATTGTGCTATATATACAAAGAGTGACTTCTGTTAACAGTTCAGTCCAACACTGCAATAAGAAGGGCAGATTCTGTCAGTGAAGAACACTCATGTCTGCTGTAAAGCATGAGCTCCCTGGGAAGAGAAACCTACAAAGAACCAGCAAAACTGAGCAGCTTAGTAGGTGCTATCTTAGTAGCAGGTACCTTCATAAAGATGTGATCAGGAGAGGACACAAGGTCTGTCTCCATCGAATCTCATTTTTGATCTGGATTGGTTAATTTGATTTCCCTTCCACAGACAGGTGGTAAGGACACATGTAATGGCCTAGTAATATTCATTTGTTCATAAAGCCTCTCAGAAGCTGCCTGTTCTTTGAGAGTTTGATTGCACTTTGCTATTGCTCTTAAAATAGTCATTTAAGTAAGAGAGAGACTTGGTCATACAGCTGATTGTACCTGACTGAGTCATAACTCATCTTTCTGAAAGGTGAACCCAAAATCCTTCACTCTTCACCCTTTCAGAGATGTCTGTGCAACAACCTGTGCTCGACGGCTTCAGCACGGACTTGATAAAGCTTCAGTGAAGTGAAAGACAGCAAAAGGCTGAAGTTCTTCATTTGCTGTACCTTCTTTCTTCTAGATTTTCTGTTGTCCCTGTGTTTTCTCCTGTTGCCTGTACATTTAACCAGCTATTTCAAGAACTTTCTGCAAAAGCATGCTCTCAGAACTGTCAGTGCTTTGGGAGCTGTTATGAAGTGGATGGCATTGTGTCTTGGTCTTCAAGTTGTTCAACTGGTCAGTTATAAATGCAGGCTTCAATGGTGAGGATGAAGAAGTGGAAACATAAACAGTATAGTTATATGTAAGCACTTATAGTAAAAGCCAGGATAAAACTATGGTTACTTGAAATACTCTTTCCTCTGTGAATGTACCTGTGATTTAAATGAACAGTAACAAAACGAAAATGAAAATATTCAGCCTCAAGGCTTGTCAAGAAGAAACATTTCAGTGGGTTAAAAGCAGGTTTTTAGTAGTTCCATTATACCCTTCCTATTCAGGTAGCTGTATGATTTGAGGGTGTGTTATTGAAATACAGTAATTGTTTCCATTTAGGTAAACAAACATTAAAGATATTTGATGGGAATGATGCAGTGAAACGCAATCAATTTCGACTGATTTCAGTTCCAAGGATTGCAAAAAATGAAGAAGTTGTGGTAAGATACCCGTTGAAGGTCAATATTCCAATGGGATAAAGGGGCGTATGATTACATATTACAATAGAAGCTAACAGTTTTACAAATCTAAGTCAAAACCAACAAACTATAAATGGGCTATATTATTACAATGTAATTGACATGTTCATGTACTGGCCTTATTTTAGAGCATCTGAAGAAATGGTGGCTTACATATCTCTACTATAATGGGGACCACAGTATATCACATTTTAAGCAGTCATTCTCCTTCCCTGTGTGGCTCTGAAGTCTGATACTACTGATGTGAGCAATACTGGATAACCAGCTCCTTGGATCTTACTCCTTTACTATAGTATTTAGTGTCTTGATGTTTATCCTGAAGAGCCACCAATATTGCACATGAGTTAATCAGCTTTGAACACTGAAACACACTACAGTTATTTCTGCTCCTTGGTTGTGAAACTAATGAATTACTGATCACATACTGGCCACTCCCTAGCTTTTCCACTAGTCCATCTGGGGTGGAAAAATTACTCAGTACTAAATCAGGTGTACTATACAGATCCTAATTTACTGGACTGGGCAGAGACCCCACACTGTGCAGAAATAAAACCTGGAGGGGGAATGGGGTGGTGCAGAGGAGAACTGAGCATGTTGAGGTCTGAAAGTCGTAAAGGACTTGGCAGAGGAGTCTGGAGAATTTATTACTTCAGAATGTTTACAATTTAAAACTAAAGCGCATTAGGATTTTTATCTTGATACTGTGCTGAAAATCAAGAGGAGTTTTGAAAATGGATTATAGTGTTCTGCATGTCTAATATTTTTAAGGAAAACTGTGTAGAGGGTGAAAACCCTTTTATTTAGGAGTGCTATTTGCCTTTCAAGCACATTTTATCAGACAGCTGCTTTTAAGTTCTCATAAGTGAGTTACTGGGCTGTATTGACTGCAGCATCTGTGTTAGCAGAGGTGCTGCAGGCATGGGCATGGATATAAAATTCCTGTGACTGCATGCATCTCACAGGGACAGATCTTACCTTTCATCTTCAGAAATGTGTGTGCTCAGGGCAGCCTTGTGGCTGAGAAGTTCACTAATTTTCTATATCCCCTTAGTGCAGAAAAATTGAATAGGAAGAGTTGGGCACAGTCAAATGTAATTTACCATTTTCCTTGTGCAGTAAATCTTGCATGCAGCGAGTGGAGCTTTACTGGCGCTGAACTATTACATCTGGTTTTAAAATGACTGTCATTTGCCAAAAATACTGTGGAATGTGTTCAAATCCATTGATATTTCAAGTTTTCTTTTTTTCGTATTCACTAAAATTTGTTTTCAAAAGTCTTGTTTTGGTTTTTTTGCCGTTGCTGTTTATCTACAGCTCTGAGCTTAAAACATGCATTAAAGGTCCATTTCATACATAAGTATTCATAAAAATCTGTGGTTACACAGGTCTTAATGGTGTCTTTTCAAGTAAATGTTAATTTATCTTGCTGTGTTTTAGGAGGCTGCTTTGAGGGCGTACTATATAAATGATGACCAGCAGGAGTACGAGCTGCAGACCTTCACGCAGCAGGTGCTGCTCTCTGATGATGTTATCAACAGGAACGATGCTGCAGAGGACAGCAACTTGGGCTCAGTATTCCGAGAATCCGTTCCTGAAGCTTGGATCATCAGAGCCAAACCAAAGGACGAGGAAGTGATCAGAATTTATCCTGCCTGGCTAAAGTGAGTATTTTCCTACTCGATCACAAGGTTATCCTGCTTGACTACATTTGTATGCTGTAGTCCAGCCCTGTTTGTTTCAGTTATCTTCAGTTTCTGAAGCTGCAGAAGTAAAGCAGAGAATGTAGTTTCCTTTCCTATGTTTCAGGATTCTTCTGTTCATTTCTCTGAACAAGTAATATGCATATTATTCATTTCCATGACTCTTGGGTTTCTTTATGCGCATGGAACATACTGTACAACTTCTGCAGTTCTATTTTCATGTGTTTGGTCAGGAAGATGCAACTTCACATTAGCTATATCTGTAAACAAATGATGACATGCACGTGTCACTTGAAAAATTGATGGATTTTTTCAAAGAAATATGAAGTAGGAAGAACTACAATGTAAGTTCCCATGTGAGATTAGGAGGAAAAAAAGTAAAGGAAAAAATAAACTGTTCCATTTGCCACTGAGACAGTATAAATTTTAAGCATATTTAGCAGTGAAAACAAAATGGTGTGGTGACCTTTCCATTTCTGAAGCACTGTGGGATCAATCAGATTTAACCCTTTGTTCAGTTCGCTGTTGCAACTACACTGCCAAATTTTATGAAAGACTTGAAGGTAATTTTGTGTATAAGAGGAAACTAATTTGCAGTGGTACAGTTGTAATTACCAGTTCCGTGAGATGAAAGTCTTTCTTGTCTGTGACACTGATACCACATCTATGAGTCTCAGTGAACAGCTTTCTTCAACTAATGCAAATTTGACATCTAGGTAAAAAAGGTACACACAGGATAGGTCAAATGATTGTCCTAAAATAAGTATTTCTTTTCTCCTAGGGTGGGAATGGCATACGTTTCTCTACGAGTAAATAAGGATAGCACTGCGCAGACTGTGATCAAAGAAGTGCTTCCGTTACTTGGAAGGCAGGTAACTCAAAGATCCCAAGCCTGTCTGTGTACCACCTGAGTGACCCTGAAGTGGGGTGTACATGTTTTTCTCTTCAGTAGAATTGTAACTCCTTAATTCGCAGTTAGTGTACATGATTTTAGTGTGTCAGATGATCTCGTGTGACTGGCACGCTGCTCAATGCTTTCTGTATTCTTTCTGGTAGACATGGTTCCTCTGTACTGGAAAGTTTCTGTGTCAAGCAGATGTTCTTGTATGAACAAAATGATTCTACACTTCTAATCTTACCTTCTTAGGAAGGTGACTGGCAGTCATTGTTAGGATGATCATGCTTGTCTCCTAATTCTTTGTGATTCTCTGCAAAGGAAATCATAGAATCACAGAACATCTCAAGTTGGAAAGGACCCATGAGGATTACCGAGGCCAACTTCCTGCTCCTTGCAGGGCTACCTAAAACCAAAGTGTATGACTAACAGCACTGTTCAAACGTTCCTTGAATTCTCACAGACTTGGTGCCATGAACTCTTTCCTGGGGATCTTGTTCCATTGATCAGCCATCCTCTCAGTGAAGAACCTTTTCCTAACGTCTGGTTAGAACTTCCCTTGATGCAGCTTTGTTCGCTTTCTTTGGGTCCTATTGCTGGTCACCAGAGAGAGGAGATCAGCACCTCTCCCTTCACTGCCCTGCTGGAGGGAGCTGGTAATTGTGATGAGGTCACCCCTCAGCTTCTTCTTCTCCAAGGTGAACGAACCAAGTGTCCTCAGAGCATTCCTCCTAAGTCCTGTTGGTCGCCCTGCTCTGGACACACTCAAATGGTTTGATGTCCTTCTTACATTGAGGCACCCAGAACTGCACACTGTACTTGAGGTGGGGCTTGCACACTGCAGAGCAGAGGAGGACAATCTCCTCCCTCGGCTGGCTGGTGTTGCTGTTGTCCCCCGGGATGCTGTTGGCTCTCCTGGCTGACAGGGCACTGCTGACTCATATTCAACTTGCCATCAACCCCATCCATGAGATCTCTCTGCAGGGCTGCTCTCCAAGCTCTCCTCACCAAGGCTGTATTTTTAACTAGGATTGCTTACCCCATCCTAGGGGTATCTGGCAGTTGTTCTTGTTAAATTTCATACGGTTGGGGATTGCCCAGCTCTCTAGCCTATCCAGATCTCCCTGTGAGGGTCCCCTATCCTCAAGGGAGCCCAGAGGTCCTCCCAACTTAGTATCATCTGCAAACTCACTGTGCATTTGATTCCTGTATCCAGACAATTTATATAAACATGAAAGAGTACTGGTCCCACAATTGAGCCCTGGGAAACTGCACGGGTGACTGGCCGCCAGTCTGATGTAACACTCTAACCCTTTGAGCCTGACCCGTCAGCCAGTTGCTCACCCAATGTAGTGTGGACTTGTCTAGCTCTGTTCTGGACCAGTTATCCAGAAGGATATTGTGAGGGATGGTATCAAAGGCTCTGCTAAAATCCAAACCTACCACATTCACTGGCTTCCCTTGGTCAGCTAGGTAGGTGACCTTGTCATAAAAGGAAATTAAATTTGTCAAACACTGCCTTCCCCTCACGAACCCATGTTGACTGTAATGACTTCATTGTCTCTCCAGTATTTTTCAAATACTCCCTAGAATAACCATCTCCGTGATTTTACCAGGCACTGAAAGAGATTGACAGGGTCTTCCTTTTTGCCTTTTTTGAATAGTAGAACAGCATCTTCCCATTGACTGGGACTTTTCCAGACTCCCTAGACCATTGAAAGACAGTGGAGAGAGGTCCCGTGATGCCATTGGCCTGGTCTTTCTGTAGCCTGGATGAATTCCCTCGGACCCTATCGATTCAAGTGCACTGGGCTGGAGCAGCAAGTCCCAAACAAGTTCAGGGTTGGCTGGGAGTCCCAGAGCTCATCATTGGTGTTGAAGACAGACGTGAAGAAGGCATTGAATGTCTCCACTTTGTTTACATCCCTATTTTTGAGGTGACCAACCTCATGAAGCAACGGATCAATATTATCTCTGATCTTTTGCCATTGACATATTTTAAAAATCCCTTATTGCTGCCTTTCACAAAGCTGGCCGACTTGAACTCCAATTGAGCTTTGGCTGCAGAAATTTTCCCCCTTCGGTGGCAAGCAGCATCTCTGTAGTCCTCAAGGACTTCAAGGAAGGACTTGAGGCTGAAACGAAACCATATTCTTTTGGAAATTATTAGATACATCTTGTATTCTTGTAGATGCACATGTTTTCCTCGGGAGATGTCTCTTTTCAGTCTGCCCATCCTTCTTACAGTTGGTGCCAAAATAGCATGACTTTTAGGAAACATTTTAGTAGAATGGAGTCACAAAGCTGTAGCATGGGTGTTTCATTCAGCAGTTGGGGCTTGTCATCACACCAGGAGATCAACACACCTCTCTCTGCTTCTCCAGGGCACAGCCATGCTTCACAGAGGGTGACTTCTGCCTTCTGTGATTTTTTACAGGGTACATAGGAACATGCATGTGGCTGTCTATCTGCAGTAGGTGATAATTGTAGATCTCTGTCTAGGTGTACGTAGCTGTGTAATGCATGCAGCTTTCTTTGCACTGTAGGATGGTTCTAGGATGTGTTGACAGTCTGTTTCCTCAAGTACTGTGGACCTTTTAATAAAAATTTGAACAACGGTCTCCAAACTTTTGTCTCACCTGAAAAAAACAACTGTCAAACAGTATAGCTGGATACTCTGTTTGGGAAAGATCTTCACATCTCTGTGTTTGGGAAGCTAGCTGTATGCTGTAAGAGACTCAATTCTTAGGCACAATTGAGATTTCTCCAATAGTGATAATTTTTAAAGGCTCTTCTCATTTCCCTGTAAAAATGCACATACAGGAAATCTCTTTTTCATATCCAGAATTTGCCCGTGGTGAAGATCCTCTCGAAGTCACTTTCATCAAATATCGGGCAAAGCACATGTAGGAAGTTGGGGCTCTTAACACCCCCGTTCATGACATGTAAAGTAAAATCTGTCTGTTGAGTCTCAAGGCCAGACATTAAGGCACTTCTTCAATCCTCAGTGTCGCATGTTTTCAGGGTTGTACTAAATGTAATAAATTGTAGTAAATGGTTCAACTCTTGCCTATGCCAGCTCTTCTGGTCCAGCTGCAAGGAACTTGAGTGGTCCCTGGCAGTAGCTTGGAGAAGAGACTGTGGCACATGTAAGAGATCAGTGCCTGTGGAGTGTCCCAGGCGATGGAGAGTGGTCAGCTGCTTTTGCCAAGCCTGGGTTCTGGGCCTTGTTCTCAAAGAGCAGGTTCGTTCCCAGTGCTGCATGCTGTCTCTGGAAGGGTGCTCAGGAAATACCCTAGATGAGCTGCTGATTGCTGAAGCAGAAGTAGAGTTAACTGTGCTGTACAGGTGCCACTTCATAATGTGGCTGCCAGGATGCCAGTGTGTGAGAGCATGGGAGCCTGGTGCCGTGAGTGTGTAAAATAAAGATTATTCCTGATTCAGAAGGAGTTGGTTAGAGGAAGAACATCCTGACTGATTTTAAAATGTTTGATTTTCTTGCTCTGTACACTGTATAACACAATAATGTAGCCATCTGGAAAAATTTGTTGTTCAGAAACTGCATTTACATGTTGCATCTTTTGGCAGACGGAGTGCCTCCAGAATTTCAAGTTGGTAGAAGTGCTTATGGGCAGTAAGCAAGGTAAGTGAAGGAGAAGTGGTAAAAGGCACATCTATAACTGATCTTCGGAGGGGGTGGGGTGTGTCCCATTCCACCACAGTCGTAGTTCATTTTTTACAGTAAAAAACTCAAATGAAGCTTCATGATCATGTTGAAATACTTAATCAGAAGTGATGCAGGTCCTCCTCAGTCTTGCGTGTCCTCTGAGAATAAGGTTCCCTTCTCTTTCTTCGTTCTTACATAAAAATTTACTTGTGGTTTCTGGTGGGTATTAACACTTTGGCCCTGTTTTGGAGAGCTGTGTTTAACTGACGTAATTTTCTTAACTGCAGTTATTTATTAAAGGTTAATTCTAAAGTTCGAATTACTCCTTCCCTCTCTCTTCTTTCCCCTGACGCAGCCCTCAAACAAGAGTAAGTTTGAGTCCTAAGATAGTCCATAGATAGTCCAAGTAATATGTGTGTGTGTGTTAGAAAGTACAGAAATCTGCAGTCCTGGCTTTGGTCAAGTGTTTTGTGATCCTGCAGGAGTTGAGCTGATGTTCTCCAAGTTCGTATCCCTTTGTGCTTCAGTATTCTTAAGGTTGCACAGAGAGATAAATAAAGCCATTGAAGCAGTCTGATCTCTGACCATAGCTGAGCAAATACTTTTGTATATTTTTTATTTTATTCATATTTATTTTATTCAAAAATATTTTATTCAAAAACTGGCTCAATACTTTGCCTTATGTGTGAGCATTATCAGGAAGTTGTTTTATAAGGTTATTGTAGCCTTGTGAATGTCTTAACCTTGGTTGGTTTCTGGTGCTCTATTTTAAAGTATCATTTGCAACCTTACTTTAACTGGAAGTTTTTAGAATTCTTTTAGTATTTTGATAAAACACAGAAGTATGTTATTAATGTAGCTGTTAAGGAATATAGTTTTAAGTTCTTCTGTCAAACAGTTAGATTGTTACCAAAGTACTGCTTGTCTTCTGAGTGGGTCCAGGCTGTTTCTGCCTTTCATTAAAGGAGGGTGCTGTTTAGGAACTGTGAAAAAAGTCAGAAACTGTTCCAAGCACCAAAGTGTTTTTTCTGTTGAATAATGAGTAGTTCAGGTCACCATGATCTTTTTTATTGAAGTTAGTTGTATGCGGAGTTGTACTTTTTCCCTAGTTTTTTTTCTTTTTTTTTTTTTTCTTTCTGTTTAATTGGGCCTGATAATAATTTACATTGCTTTCTAACATCGTCATGTTCTTGCTGTCTCCAGTTCAGCGCATGGTTTTGGACAATCAGGAACTGATTCTTAACAGATTCAAGGACATACGAAAGGTAAATCTGGAAAAAAAAAATGATCCTTTTGTTTTATGGAGAGTCCCCTTTCTTACAGAAAAAGGGATTGGTTACCCCCCACGCTGGTTCATCTGTAGAGAAGCTAAGATGTTGAGGTTTGCTTCTGTCTGTGATGTTCTTTAGGCACAGAGGATGCGATTCCTAAGTGCAAAACTGTTTTGGATTTTGTTTCACAGTATCTTCTTGCCAAACGTCACGTCATTTATTTTCCTTTATTTTGGTAGACTTCAATACGTCAGATGAATCAAACAAGATTTTACATTGTGGAAAACAGTAAATCCATTGTACAAGTAAATTTATTTGTCGGTGGCCTTCCACCTCAGCTTTCTCCTGAAGAATACACAAATATTCTCAAGGAAGAATTAGCTATCAAAAGTAAGTAAACAGGTGCATTTTCAGATACTTTAACTTGTACAGAACAAAATGTAGCACCTATTGCTCCTTTTTATTATTTCTTTTAACATTTTCTGACCTTATTTAAAAAATTATTCTACCTTGTGCTCTCATGGGGGCTTTTTTATTCATTTTAACATGCTCATGGTTGCATTAGAAATGTGACAGCTCATTATTCACACAATTATTATTGCATTACTTGAGTTGTGACCACACCTTTTTTTTTTTTTGAGTGTAAAAGCATCACTCTTTGAAACAACATACCTCAAACCATTCAAATTATGCCAGTGCAGTTTAATTCCCTGTGCATGAATGTCCCTTGCCTTGATTAACCTCTGACACTTTTTGTGTGGGCTGTTCTCCACGTAATTCATGGTCTTTGTGTCTGGTCATGGAGAAGTGTGAGCACTGTGTGTACACATGTGTGGACAAGTGCTCAGAGAAAATAATTTGTTTTTCTTTTTCAGAGAAGTGCAATTGATTTTTCACAATAGTCCTTCAACCAACAGTTTCTATAAACAGTATCAGGAATGCATCATGATTTTAGATTCAGGAAATGAAGCATTTTTCCCAATTTTTTATGTAACTTCAACTGGAATTAAACTTGAAATGCTAGAAAGAATTCATAGTCACCTTTTATGAAAATCAGTTCAGCTTTTCTTACTTGCAAAGTAAACTTAGGAGAGGGAAAATGTTAGCTGGAGGTTCTCCTTATATTTGTATAACTTCTAATATTTATTTATATTGTATTTATGTAACTTTTAAAAATACTTTAAATATTTACTCTAAATGTACCCCGCGTTTTATGTGTTTATATTTTTACCCTTTGCAGCAAATGTAGTATCTGTGAGTCATGTTTATCAAGCACAAGGTAAGCATTAAGATTTTTAGTCTTACAAACTATGTCTGTTTTCAAAACTGCAGCCTAATACTAGAGGTTCGAAGCTCAGAGTATGTTAGTTCTACTGCATAAGCAAAAAGCCCTTCAGGTAAAATGTAACACCTTGTAATTATGAGGAGCAGTGGATTAGTGTTACCTTATTAAACAAAGTTAAAAGGTTGGTTTCATGCCTCAGGTACCAGAAGGTGGTAATATTTCATCATAAAAAAGTTTTGAAATTGCACTTCAGCTGAATAATCTAGCACCACAGAACTGATGAAAACCCTTCAACTGCTCTCTCTTTATTTTGACTTCTAAAATAGTAAAATTTGGTAGTGCTTTTGGACTCAATGGGATTGTTTCAGTCACTGTTTCCTAGCAGAGCTAGCTGGAAGTTGTAGAAAATAAATATGTTCATCTTTGTTCATCCTTTGAGCTTTTGCTGTACGAATTTTATTTCAGCAAGGTCGGAGAAGCCGTGTGGCTTCTGAGAGCTGGAGCAGCAGTGGCTCTGGGCAGCTTTAGTGCAGTGCTCAGGTGGAGATCTGCATTTGGTAAAACTCAGAAGTGTGGAATTTTCTCTTTTGTGTGTTTAGGCATCTATATTTGATATGTTTCACATCCTTTGGGAGGCTTAACTTTCACATGTCTGCTAAATGGATCCTTCTATATCATGGTTTTGAAGATTGATGTGTGCTTCCTTTGTGTATTTGCTGTCTCCACATGCCTAATTAATACTTTTCATAACGAAAGCTATAAAGATGGGCCTTCTCCTTTTCATATTTCTTAATGGAGAATAGTTGGATTTGCGATGCTCTTCTCATGTCACAGCTTCATTGAACCAAATTTACATGCACAGGTTTTTTAGATGTTTGTTTGTATGTGATTTTTATTGTCGCTTTCTTACATTTGTATTTTTGTGTTTTTCATAACTTCCTGACTCTCCCTTTTCATTGCACTCAGGTTGTGTTACCAGTTTACACCTCATATGCTGCCTACTATGCACTTTGATCTTATCCTGCCCAATTTTCTTGCCCATTAAGTATTTCAGTTTAAATTATCAGTATTTTATTTTATTTTATCTTTTTCTTTTGTCTTCCCTTCTTCCCCAATTTCCTCATACAGGACCTAAGACAACATAAAGATCTAAAACTGATTCTCAAACCAAATCTTTCCTTGCAGTAATTCTTACAGAGATACCATTAATGAATGGAAATGGATTTTTAATAATGAGATACAAAATGAAACCTGATACCTTTGTCACTTGTACATGATGAGAAAAGTATATTAGTTATGGTAGAGTATGGAAATATGCCCTACCTCTGAAGCTCAAAGGAAGTCTTTAAATATGCATCAGTTCTGTGCTGTCTTCAATTCTTGCTTGTCTTCAAACTACTTTGCTTTAACAAAAATCTGAGGTGTGTTTTGGGGGTATGAAGAAAGCTTTGGAAACAAAACAGCCCAATTCACTGATAACAAACAACCATAGAGTAACATTTGCTGAATAATGTTCTGAGTAAACTGAGTGAATTTTTACTGTGATATATAAGACCTATTTCCAATAACAATAGAAAATATAAAAAATAGTTCTGATGCCTCTTTACAGGTGCTGTTGTACTCCAAATTTCATGTTTTTCTGAAGCTGAAAGAATATATATGCTAGTTAAAGATACTGTTATCAATGACAAGCCTCTGAATGCTGTGGTGATTCCTGAAGTTATGGTAAGAGATGGGTTTGAACAACTGCCCTAAAAGTCTTTCTGCTGGAACTAAATGAAAATACTTTTTATTTGAAGAGGCCATACAGTGACTTTCTCTAAGTAGTGTGATGAAAAAAAAATCCTTCAAGAGCCTGTACTTCACATAATGATATACTTTTGTGAGTTAAGCCACTTGTCCTTTTACTGTTGAATTGTCAATATACTATTGCCTAACTATGCAACTATAAAGGGGAGAAAAGCATTTTTTCCTCCTTATTTCTTTCAGTGATCAAAAAGTTAGGTGGGGTTTTAGTTTTAGCTGGCATGTCTGAAAATGTCTACAACAATTTTATTTTGGGGACTAAATGTGTTTCTTCACTAACCATGAGGTAAAGTACTATTGCTTATCTTCACATTTACAGTATCTTTTTTTCCCTGTTCTGTGGCAGAGGGAGTCTGACCTTGTTCAGACCTTGTGGATTTGAGAAGAACATAGTCTTTTGAAAGACTTAGTGTAAGAGTCCTTTGACAAATTCAGGCCTGATTCCGATTTATTATTTTTTATGATTGCAAATCACTTTCATATGAATCAGCTGGTTTGATAACGGATTTCATGTTAAGAAAGTAGAGTCAAGGTGAAAAGAGGGAAATGATTAACTGAGTAAAGTGATATTTTTAGCCAGGATATGATGTAGGTTCTGTCCAAGAGTGTTGCCATAGTTACTTTCTGCTGAGCTGTTGCATATCTTGCAATTTACTATCTTCCTGGAGTTGCATTATGGCAAGGGAAGTGAGAGTCTCGGTTTGACTTCTTGGAACGTCATAGAATGTCAAAAACTTAAAAAAATTACATAATTAATGGGAATTATGAAACAACTCTAGATGGGAGGGCCTCAAGTTCAGTAGCCCTGCTTTTACTGTTTAAAAATGAGTCCTACACTTGTCAAAGTTTTTTGAAGGCAAAACTACTTTTTTGTGTGAGCAAATACTAGGGGTAGTGCTTAGACGCAACTGGCAAGATTGAAAGCCATCCCCCCCCCCTTGTTCTTACGCATACATAAAGAGTTATGTTTTGTGAAATCCTTAGAAACCAAGGCCCTGTCTTGTCCAAACTAGGTTTCAACAGTGCCTGTTATGACAAACAGAAGGCATAATGAAGATGGAACTGCTTTTGTGTACTTGGTTTTGGTGGTTTTTAGACAAATGCATTATGAGCATTATGTGTTTGGTGTCTGGTGTGTGTGAAGTTGACCATACTCCACTCTGTTGATTACCTCTGTCTGTTTTTCTGAGACTGGATGTGTTTGAAGTGAACTTCTTGATGTTGGGAAAATGTGGGTAATGCTATCTGTTATCTGGTGCAAGATATTTATAGAAACTCAGGGGACTGATAGGGATTAATTCTGAATACATAAGAAGGAGAGAGGGACTGTACATGTGCACAGAACATTGTACATCCACTTCAGCATGTATTGTCTTTATTTGGTCATCTCACTGAAATAAGACAAGAGTTAGCCTAAATGATGCTTCAAGTGTTGTTTTCTGTATGATTTTTCTGTATGATTTGGCCACCCAGCTTATGCCATTCACTAGTTACCCAGGGTAAACTAAGGAGCGATTGATGACTCTGCTTTGGGTAGCAATTGGACTAGATGACCTCCTGAGGTACTTTCCAACCTGTACTATCTTTTTATCCTGTGATAATATTAGTTTTTG
>JAWWLV010000100.1:26318255-26343983 GCA_035041135.1 Platyrinchus mystaceus | reverse complement strand
ATTTTGCATCCCCTTAAACTTAACTCAGTAATTTGTCCTGATTTCTCCGTTGTTCACCTTAGGTCGTGCTCTCTGGTGGTTGCTCACAGACAGCAGTCAACAGCCTGTCTGGGTGCTGTCTCCTCCTCTCTGTAGCTGTTGGTATCTCTCCACATGCTTGCACGCTGCAGTCATGCTGCTGCCTCACCGCCCCCTGAATCATTCTTGTCTAAACTGACTTATATTTAGCACTGTTGTTCTGTTCCCTGAATCCATCCGGTCAGCTGCGTGACAAATCACTGTTCTCTGAATGCTGTCCAATGTGTAAATAAAAATTATCACAACTTAGGGACTGTGGCAAACGTTTCTGTTTTGAAGAGCACTTGTTGAAATGTCCAGTGAACTTTTCTGGCATGTACCTGCCCCCAGCCCCATGGCAGGACAGATGAAAAGTGTGCTGGAGTCTTCTGATCTTTCTAGAACTATTTTACAAATCGTTTTATAGAATGATTTGTGGGTGGACTGGCTGGCTTGAAAACCAGTCCCAAGGGGGTGCTTCTATTGGCTGGAAGTTTTGACTTCTGGTGGGGTTGCAGGTACAGTTCCCATGCAGTCCATGGAGTGTCCCAGGAAATCCCACCTCTGCCATGTCCAGTGGCTTCCTTTGCAGGGGTTTCTGGATGGGTACTAGTCTCTACCGCAGCATGGCCATGCTTTGAGAGCCCTTTCAGTAGAGTATAAGATACTGGCACTCCTGATTAAACCCTCCTGATAAAAAAGCTTTAATTGCATATTTTAGAAAGAGGCTTCCAGCCTCTTATTTCATAGGGAGGGGTACACCAGTGTCTGCCCAAACATCCTCATTTTGAAATGTTTTGGCGTTGTAAATTAACATGTATTCTAAAACAACCACCAAACTAAAGAAAGAAATTTCAGTTGGTTTGGGGAGAAGTCCTGTCTTTTCTTTTTCTCTTTGGGAGAAGCTTTCTCCTTTCTCTGTTTGAATTGTACATGCCTCTTATCCCTTACACTGTTCTTTGGCATAGACTGTTTACTGAAAATGTGTAAGAAGGGCTGCTTACAATGACTTTGTTTCATGTTGGCTCCACTGTGTAGTTGGAGTGGGTTAAGGAGATTTCAGTTCCCAGGGCATCAAGAACAGCAGCTAACCTGTCCATTTCTGGACATTGAATCTTTTTATTTATAGAATATAGAATTTTTTACCAATCATCAAGAAAGCATCAGGTAATATTTCTGAGAGGCAGTAGTAATTTTTCTTCTTATTCATGTGTTTGGCTTATCTTTTTCTTCTTGTTTTCTTTCAGGCTTCCAAGATACCACAGAATTGCTGCCCACTTCTTGTATTTGTGAATCCAAAAAGTGGTGGGCTAAAAGGTCGGGATCTGCTGTACAGTTTTAGAAAGCTGCTAAACCCACATCAGGTCTTTGAACTTACCAATGGGGGCCCACTTCCTGGGTAAGTCATCATATTTAAAAAAAAAAATTACATTGTTATATTTTATATGTTATATAAAGGATGTATTAGATTTACTTATTTTGAAGATCTAAATTGCTTCCGTTCTGTACCTGAACACCATGGTAGTGGATCACTCCTTTCTGACTGGTTCTTACTATGAGACCAGATTTAAACTTTGAGGTTCTCTAAAGAAAAGAGAATAGAGTAGTTCCTGGTGCATAGATTTCTGTCAAGTCTAGTAGAGTCTGGTCTGGGCAAAGTCAGATGCACTTTACAATAGCACATCTTTAATAATTATTAAGAATATCTTCTATTTGAATGGAGATGGATAGAGAAATGGCACATCTCACAAAAGCTGATTTTTGCTTTTATTTCTTCTGATGTTTCATGGGAACTACTAGGAAAGTGTAATAAAATTTTCTGTCTTGACTCTTGAAACTTGGCCACAATTACAAAATTAATGGGCTGATCACAGCTGCAACATTTCTACAAGGAACAGGACATAATGTGCTTGTAGGGAGGCAAGAACTGATGACTTGATTTAATCAAACTCACTTTGTTACCAGCTTCATAAAACTGAAAATGATGGTTGTAGGCTATTCCTCATTTCTTCAGCACTGCTTTAATAAAAAACTGTCAGGACAAGATCTTCAGAACAAAGGCTTTGTTGGAAGAAATGCAGCCTATGCAGGAGGCAAGATAAACAAATTACCCAAACTAATTTTTCTATCAGAACTGTATAATTCTGTTGTCTTTCTAATGCAGTTCAAGCTTCAATTTAAAGTAATTAGTTCATTTTGTTTTGTTCTTGTAATCTTCCTGTAGCTTTACAGCAAAATGTTCCTATTTGTTAATTGTTTCTTGTGCAATGCGAAATAAAAATTCCTTTGCATGGTATCTTTGTATGTGGGATGAAAAACCACAAAAGGTAAGAGTCACCAGGAAAACAGTACTATGAAGAAGAAAATGTTCTGTGATTCCTATGACTAAGTAAAAAAACACCACCACTAATCAACATCTCCTCTAGGATTTAAAGAGTTGTATATGTTTGCATTGAATTTATGACTAGTTAGATCTCTGTGCCTTTGGAAATGGAAGTGATTAACTATTTAACTCTTGAAGAGAAGTGAAGAATCTTAGAGGAATGTGGTTTTCTTTTTTTTTGTTAAATACAGCTTTATGTAAAACTTCCTATTTTTCCATTCACTTTGTTGAAGTTGATCCTGGAACAGATGTTAAAGGGGGGGCGTGGGGCAGAATTCCAATAGTACTGTGTTATCTTAAATAGCGTATCAGGAGAGTTTGCAGTTCCTGTATTACATTGTAACGCTTCTTTTCCCCTGTGCTTTGTTTTACAATGGAGGTTTCACACGTTCTCCAAAGTCCCCTCCTTCCGAGTGCTGGTGTGCGGAGGGGACGGCACTGTCGGCTGGGTCCTTGGTGCTCTCGAGGAAATCAGGCACAAGCTGGTGTGCTCAGAGCCCTCAGTTGCCATCTTACCTTTAGGAACAGGTGAGAATCACAGCAACAACCGTTCCTCTTCCAAGGACAGAAGTCCTCCAGAAGCTTTTTCTTCATTTTTCTTTCTGACAAAGAACTCAGTTTTGCAGCAGAGATGCTGTGAGTCAGTTCTGGCTGGTGCTGGAGGGTAAATTGCAGTGTCAGCTTTTCAAGGAAATATCAGCCATACTTTATGAAGAAAAAACAAGCAGCCAGAGTGTATGGAGTGTGTGAGAGTGGGCAGAAGTTGGAGAAGGCAGGATATTCTCCTCCTGACAACCAGAGGGGCATCAGCCATTTCTCTAAACCAGTGAACTCAGTTGCTCCCTGACATGTTAACTCAGTAACAGGTTTTTCCTTTTTTTTTTTTTTTGTGTGAAAACATTCCAGATGGGAGTGTGTCTATGTGTAATAGTAAGCACACATGCAACCACAGCAAAACTTAGATATTTTTTTCTGCTTGTTGACTTTTTGTTCCGAACTAACTAATCCTGTCACTTGTTTGGAGCACCTGAATGCAATGATGTTTGTAGAACAGGGCTGATGCACTGATTATGAGGTACAGTCGTAATTTGGCATTTTTTGCTGTTGCCCAGGTAATGACTTGGGGAGAGTCTTGCGATGGGGAGCTGGCTACAGTGGGGAGGACCCATACTCCATTTTGGTTTCTGTGGATGAGGCAGATGATGTTCTTATGGACCGCTGGACTATCCTTTTGGATGCGGAAGAGCCAGCTGAAGGTGCAGAGAATGGCATTGCAGAACCTGAGCCTCCAAAGGTGAGCTGAGTACAACTTGGCTTGGATTCTTAGGAACTGTTGTTCTATCAAAAATCACAAAGATGACGGATATTAACATGGTTTAATTTTTTTTGCTCACTTGGCTTTGCGATTGGGCCTTACTGAGCTGTTAGTGAATACAGCAATGTCTGGATCTAGTGTTTCAGTCTGGGCAGGACTGGTTGACTGCAGAGCAGACTTCATAGCTGTTTGGCAAAAAACATCTGATAGGGGCTTAATGAAAAGATTCCTGTGGTAATGGCATACCTATCTGCTTCACCTGGAAAGAAAATTATTTATCAAATAAGAGAAGGGTTTGGAAAGAATGCCAAATGCTTTCCAGAACACTTTTACAACTGAAATGTCAACCAAAAAATACGCCCCTCCTTAAAAGGTACTCTATCTTTCCTTTCATGGTTTAAAAAATTACTAGGAGTTGCTAGCATATGCAGGAAGTAAATCCTTCTGTCATCTTACTGCCACTGGGTATCTGTATGTGTAGCATCCATTATTTGAACTTTTTTGAATGAAAGTCATTGTTCCTTGGTTCATATTAACTTGTTCCTACTCAGGAAAATAAAAATGTTGGTTGTAGATGTTGACTTCAGAGCTGTATGTGAATCCTGGTTCTTTCTGTCTTCAGACAAAAAGAAGAAATTGGACAAGGGAGTGAGAAAAAAAAGGAGGAAATTTTAACAATGGTAGCAATTATCTAAGGCTTCAGTCTGGTCACTGGAAAATCCTAGGCATTATGAGTCAGTTGGAGGATTTAAGTTGCTCAGGTTCCAGCTATTTTTCACTTGATGGAGACGGGTTGGTTTTCCCTGGGTGCCTAATCTGCTTTTTAAAGGTGAAGGGTGGGAGAGTTAAGTTCTGGGGTAAAAAAGCTATGGCATGCAAAGGAAGAATTAATGGCAGAAATGGTAGAAATCTGTAGAAACATGAGACTGGCGTATAGGGAGCTATATAAAACACAGCTGAGTAAGTGAACTCAAGTTCCACACTCTGATGTAAGTTGGTCACCTTCCAAAGTAAGGAAGAGCATCTTCCTAGAGATGTAATGATAAATCCATTGTTGATGCCAAAAATAATAGTGGCATTAGTGTTCAGCAGCTTGGGAAGTTATTGCATAGAATTGCTTTGAGAGGTTGATTGGTTTTCTTTCTGCATTAGTTTTTATTTCTGCCTTATTATGCCTGTCATTTTTAATTAAGATTAAACTTTGAATTTCTGATACTTTGGAAACAATGACTGTGTATCAACAGTTGTTCCTACAGCTTTATTTTTAGTGCAGCATTTCTGGAAAATGTTTTCCAGAATCTGCCAAGATACAAGTGACTTGGAGGGATCATCTGCAAAACTTACTTTTGTTGAAAAACTTTGGAACTTCTTCATTTATGAATGTAAGCAGAAAATAATATTTTTTTTTTATCAGATTGTACAGATGAACAATTACTGTGGTCTTGGCATTGATGCAGAGTTGAGCTTGGACTTTCATCATGCTAGAGAAGAAGAACCAGGGAAATTTAATAGCAGGTAATCCTGGGGAAACCAGATTTGAAGGTCAACTCTATGGTATTGCATTACTTCCAATTTACACTACAGCTGATAATCTTAAATGCTACAGTTATCCACAAATCAATATTCCTTCAGGCAGAGGTAGGACAGGAAGGAATTAAATTAGGCAGGAACTTGTAGGCACAGAATTCATCTGTTTTGTTTGTTTCAGTTTCAGGTTTTTACCTCTACAAAGAGAGAGCACCAAAGCAGTTTTTGGAAGCCATGTCATTGTTATTTAACATTCTTAGTTTGCAGTGTTGAGTTCAGTGAAATTTTGAGATAGTGGAAATACCTCTTGCTAAAAGTCTTTATTGGGAGCAAGAGCAGTACTGCTACATAAGCAATAAGCACATTCAGAACTTCTTCAGAACTTCTTCTGTACATTTTACACCCTTGCTTAGTGCTGTGGTAGCACCTGCATGCTGGTGTTAAGGATATAGAAAAAATATCTATCTTGAGTGAGACTGTTATTAAAAAGGTATTGAGAGAGACCTTCCTCCTTTCTGGCAGGCAGATCAACCAATAATGAGACTTTTTCTTCATCTGATGATAGCCCAAATTGATGAGCAAAGAAATCACAATTGTGTAAATAACCCATAATTGCTTGTAGAAACTGTTTTGTCTGCTTTCCTCTATGATTAAATGTCCTCTAAATTGTCTCTTGGTTGCCAGAGTTACAGTCAGTTAGAACTGTGCAGTGTTCAAACTATTAAAAATACTCTCTAACTGGTTATAAGTGTAATGATGTGTAATCCCACCTGTCTTGCTGTGTTGTGTCTAATATTACAGGCATTGTTCATGGTGTTTTTTTTAAAAACTGAATAACAGAAGATATTGTTTCTATTGTTACTACTAGGCACTGGTTTGCATTTTCAATCAACTGGATTAAAAACATCACAGGTGGTAAAATTAGGCAATAAGTTAGTGTATGATGGTGCCTGTAGATTGTCTTTTGCAGTTAATATAATGTAAGAGTTATGTTCATTCTTTCTTCAGAATAAACTCCTCTTTGTTTGCAAAGCAGCAGTACTTCGAAAGATATGTCCTTTTCTTATTGCCACTGCATATGAGGGTTATACTTTGATTTCTGTTGCCCTATGTGCTTTTCATCCCTGTAATATTTATCTCAGTCAGTTCCCAGGGTGCAGCACCTGCAGCTCAGTGGGCAATGACTTGGTACCATTCTTGCAGGGTGACTTGAAGGGCTTGTGGGAAAGAAGAGATGATTCCCCCCTCCCCCTCCATCAAATCTGAAGGGCTATATATTTTTATATACATATATTTCTTATTTCTGGAAAAGAAATATGAAATAATGAATGAAACTGAGGTATGTTTTTGCAAGAGGCAAACAGCTTGTGCAGGTTAACAGTGCTGACACATGATATTTACCTTTGTCTGTGACAATGACTGTTAAAAGGGCTGGCTTTGCACTTTCTCATGGTAAGCAAGTGCACAGTCTTGTCAGCATTATTAGCACTTTTTTAAAATTATTTTTAGTAAACTAACTAAAAAGGGTATCAGATGCAGCAGCTGCTGGCATGTCAACTGGCTGATCTTGAGTGCAGAACAGGAGTTTTCAGGTTGTGGCAACAGAAATTGCACGTAGTCCTTGGAAGAAATACAGGCTTGAGTGCTCTTGTGAAGCAAGACCTTAAAGTGGTAAATGTCCCAAAAGCTGTGTGCTCTCTGGCCTCAGTCTGTAGAGTCTCTTTATGTGCTCAGGACTGCTTACCTATGGCTAGCAGCTCTAAGTGCAGTGATGACTTCCCTGCAGGAATTTAATGCTGAACTTGCACTGCAGAGCAGATAAAAATAGAGTATGTTGTGACAGTGATGGTTTTTGCATTGTTGAGTGCCGTGTCAGTTTTTTTCACAGTGTAAGATTTAATGATCAGGGCATCTGCCTTCATTCACAGAATCACAGAATGGGCCAGGTTGGAAAAGACCACAGTGGGTCATCTGGTCCAACCTCTCTGCTCAAGCAGGGTCATCCCAGAGCACATGGCAAGGATTGCATCCAGACAGTTCCTGAATGTCTCCAGTGAGCAAAACTCCACAACCACTCGGGGCAACCTGTTCCAGTGCAAGGTCACTCCATAGTAAAGAAATCCTTCCTCATGTTCAGGTGGAACTTGTCCTATTGCTTGGCCACCACCAGGAAGAGACTGACTCCATCCTCTTGACACCCTTCCTTCAGACACTTTCAGGCATTGATGAGGTCCCCTGTCAGTCATCTCTTTTCAAGGCTAAACAGGCACAGCTCCCTCAGCCTTTCCTCATAAGAGAGATGCTCTAGTCCCCTGATCATCTTTATGATCCTCCACTGGACAGGAGCTCCTGTCTCTCTTGTACTGAGGAGCCCAAAACTGGACACAGCACTCCCAGTGTGGCCTCACCAGGGCTGAATATAGGGGCAGGATCACCCTTCTCAACCTGCTGGCAAGGCTTTTCCTAGTGCACCCCAGGATACCTTTGGCCTTCTTGGCCACGAGGGCAGACTGCTGGCTGATGGACAGCTTGTTGTCCACCAGCTTGTTGTCCACCAGGACTCCCAGGTCCTTCTCCACAGAGCTGCTTTCCAGGCCTGTACTGGTGCCTGGGGTTATTCCTCCCAGGTGCAGGACCCTGAACCTGCCTTTGTTGAATTTCAGACAGTTCCACTCTGCTCAACTCTACAACCTGTCAAGATCCTTTTGAAGGGCTGCACAGCCCTCTTGGCTATCAGCCACTCCTCCAACCTCTGTGTCAGCGGTGAAGGCATCTACCCTTCATCCAAGTCATTCCCATAGGGTCCTGCAGCAGACTTTAGGATGGCCTATCACAGAAGAGGCCACATCTTGTTTGTGCCATCCAAAATGGCAGGAGACTGCTGTGGCAAGCAGTTTTCACGGATGTGAGGTTAGACTGAGAGAATATTCTCCACAATTTAATGCAAGCTTAGAATTGTTTTACAAAGATACACAAGTGTTCTGCAGTTAGGCCACTGTGTTGTATTCTTTCAGTTTCTGCAGGCTTCCTGCTTCCTGCAACAAAAATTAATACTCCTTGGGGATATTTAAAGTATTATGTTTCTTACTGATATTCTAGTATTTTTCATTTGTATCCAAATTAGACAAAACCTGTCTTAGCATAGACACATGTTCACGGTCTTCTCTGGAGGAGAAGTATGTGTTAAATGGTGTTACACGAGGTACCTTTAATTCAGTGTGATTTAAAACTGTTAGGACATAGGACTAATTATTCCCAATATAATAATTTAAAATAACTGAAAAGGTCTCTGAAGAGTTGCCTAGAACCCGCATGCTAAACTGGCTGTCTTCCCCACTTTAATGTCCACAGCATTTAGACATAATGCTAGAGAGATTTTGCAGAGTTGGGTTCCAGTGACACCCATGTGCGAGTAGGGTCAAATAATGAAAATTTATGCTTCTTATTTTAAGGTTGCCCTGAAGGCCATATATCCAAAGGTTTCCATTATAGAAGAAAATAGTCTGTGTGTTTAACTATCATTTGTTTATGTTATTCTTAAAATATTTTGCCATTTCTAGGGATGCCATAAAAATCCTCCTCATCTCTTTTATTCTAAAATTAGCGATGTTAGAGCTCTGTCACAAATTAACGTTACTAAGCCTGTTTTAAGTTTCTGCAGCTAAGTATATTTCAAATTAATGAGCAATGTGTAAAGCAAAGATTATCAAGTGGTTTTGTGCCATAAGCGTTCTAGCTTTGCATGAGAAAACACTTCAAAATGTGTCATGAAGACCTCTAAAAATATAATCTTCCAACCCAGGAGTTTACATTTCAAAGAGGCATTGCATTCAGGCAGTGCTTTAAAAGGGATCATTTTTCTGCAATAAAATTTCACAATCTCCACATCTTTCGACAGCGCAATCATCTCTTAAGTAAAAGGTATATAAAGTAGCAGTTCATGGCTTATGCTTTGTTTCTGCAATAAAGCTAGAAGAATTTGAAGAGGGTTCTAATTGAAAAAGTCTTTAAACATACCTGCTAGAGGACAATACTGGTACACATACAAGGAATAGTGCTATGCTGGGCCTCACTATTTAGTTACAAGATACTTTTCTGCTCCTAGGTTTCACAACAAAGGAGTTTACGTGAAAGTTGGGCTGCAGAAGATTAGTCATACTAGAAACCTTCACAAGGACATAAAGCTGCAAGTGGACCAGCACGAGGTGGAGTTACCAAGTATAGAAGGACTCATTTTTATTAACATACCCAGGTAAAAAAGAGAGGAAGGATCCCTTGTGGATGCATGCCTGGCTGTATGTGTGAAATTGTGCTTGGTATTTGAGCATCAAATGTCAAATGGTTAGATAAAATGTTAAACGGCTTAGATTAGTAGGTGGTTGTTACTGGGTATTTTTGATTTCTGCGTGAGTCACTGGCACTGCAACTATGTGTAAAGAGCTAGTTTTTAATACTATTTTGACACTGTTTTTGTGATCCATTGAAACTCATAATTTCATTCCACATAAAGGCGGCATTTTTATGATAATAAGGTCACACCATCCTGTTTTCCCAGTGTAAACCCCATACATTTGCTATTTTTTCTCTTTCCTAGCAGTAATTTGGAATAATTTCCTCACCAAAGGTCTTCAGAATTCTCTTGGCACAGTTTCCTAGCAAAACATGACTTTTCAGGCATGGCTCTGGGCCCATGGCTTCTGTCCAGTGTCATCTTCCCCTGTCCTTCCACTGTTTGAATAGTTGACTGGATTTCACAGTGACATGTGGCAGGATCAAAGATGAGTGACCTGCACACGCTTTCTGATGTGCCAGAGACCAGGGACCTAAGCAATTCCTGCAGTGAAGGTCAGACAGAATTCAACTGTCAAACACTGCCCAAGTCACACAGGCAGCTGCTCGGTGTACATGGAGTCTGTGATGCTGCCTGGGTAGCTGCTGAAAACCCTCAGTTCAGGTACCTTTTGTGGGTCCTGCCCTGACACCTGCAGGGAGCTAGACTTACTGCAGTGGAAGAAAGGAAGCCATATCTATAGAATTCTGGCTTCCTTAGATGTACTGTTGGTAGAGGAAGGTTTTTTGTTTGCACAAAACCAGCAGGTAATTAGTGCTGCCATACTGTTATTTTTCAAGTACCCTCTTATCTTAAACAACCTAGATATCTTTACATTTGAGTCTGAAAATGCTTCAACTTCTTATTCAAATATGTGGGTTTGTGTGTACCTGTGGACATACACACACACAAATATACATTGCACATGAGAACCATGTAGAAGAGAAGATCACAATTAGTGATGAGCAGTCCATGCACAAAAACAGTAAGCAGGTGATTTGAGTGAGGAGGGTCAGTATTGCACAGAAAGGAACATGGTGTTAAATTGTCAGAAGCATGTCAGAGGATTGAAGTGCATATTAGCAGGATAGAACCTGCTAATAACTTCAAGTGGGTTTGGCCAGGTCCAAGAATAAAAACTTCATACTTGTTTTAGCTTTAGTTTCCGTTCTTAAGTCTTGAAAGGTAAGGGTTAATGAAGCTGTAACCTGTATTTTCCAGCAAACTAAAACTCTTTGGAATTACTTCCTTCTTATTTACATTTTTTTCTTTCCAATGGAAACTGTTTACTTCACTCCTTCTTTTACTATCGAGAGATATTATCAGAATCCTCCCAGATTTTTAGGAAGAACATTTCCTGTTTTCACAACGCAGGAACTGCAATCCCTCCAGCTGATGGGGGGGAGCAGAGTGTCTAGCTTTGGAAACCTGTCAAAGCAGCCACCCCCCGAGCAGGTCACCGGGGGAGGGTGCCCTGAGGCAGGCGTGGGTGGTGACTGTGGTGTGCTCTCCGCACAGCTGGGGCTCTGGAGCCGATCTCTGGGGCTCTGACAGCGATAACCGCTTTGAGAAGCCGCGCATCGACGACGGCCTGCTGGAGGTTGTTGGTGTGACTGGCGTCGTTCACATGGTAAGCTGGCATCCCAGTAAGCACAGAAGAAACAGACATTCTTTCAGACAGGCTCGTTTCTGTAACAAACAGTGCATTGCAGGTGCGTAGTCCTAAAAATGATGCCTCTTTGTTAAGGTCGGATAAGAAGTAATAGCAGTGTGAAGAACTTGCTAAAAGCACATGGGGAAATCCTTCAGAACTTAACTAGACTTGGAACCAAGTCCAGAAACTTACATGCATACATATATATTAAATGCACGTATATGTATGTATTACAGAATGCACTTTGCTTTCTCGTAACAGGTATCGTGGTGTCAGAACCAAACAGTTCATGGGATGAAAAGAATTTATTCTAATACTACAAAAACATGCACTCTTCACCTAGTGTATTTGCAAAAAAATCTTGTTGTACCTCATCACAATCAGGGTGGGGATTCCTTCTAGACAGGGGGCTTTATAACTATCTGCCACAGAGTTTCCAGCCCCTGCCACTGAGAATCTGGTGCTAGCTGCTCTTGATCTTAATGCTACATGAAGCAGATGGGATGCCATTCTGCAAAGGATACTGTGACAACTTATGGAACTTTAATTCTTTAATGTATTACATATTTTTACAATGGCCTGCTACTAGTAACGCAGTCCTGTAGAATGGCAGGTTATTTTTGTCTTTTCTTCATATTTTGTTCACTATTTAAAGAAATCTGCTGCTGAAAAAGTATATGTGGTCAGGTAACTAGAGATGACTAATCCATAAAACAACCAAAAATTGAAAGGTGGGTGCTTAAAATTTTGTGCAGCTCCATGTTTGGTGCTGGCCAACCTTGCCATTTTTTTAATTTAGATAATTTAAAAGACACTGAAGTAGTGTTTTGGTAGAGATCCTTAAATCTTTCATGAAAGCAGAAGCAGCAAGGAGTGTACCTGTTGCTTTGGAGCACAAACAGCTTCGCTGGCTCCAGCAGCCTGCAGGGGTGTCCAAGTTCTGCACTAGCTGAATTTAGGGCACTAAAGGCATCCTACACAGATTTTGCCTAAGCAGTTCTTTTACTTGAAACTTAAAATGTCAGGTGAGAATAAAATACTATCCACCCAGTTTAATCACAGCTAGTATTTGTGCTTCTTGTTAACTGGGGTGATAGATATCCTGGCTTTTACTTCCTAACAGGGTCAAGTCCAAGGTGGTTTTCGATCAGGAATCCGCATAGCCCAAGGCTCGTATTTTCGTGTAACACTCCTAAAGCCAATTCCAGTTCAAGTTGATGGAGAGCCCTGGATTCAGGCCCCTGGCCAGATTATAATTTCTGCTGCAGGACCAAAGGTATTGGCTATAGGTCTCTCTTAGCAAGTTGACTTTGTTTTTCCATTGGGTGTTATCATATTATCCTGTTTGTTGTGTTCTGATGCTTAATCTTAAAGGAGCTATCAGCACATGTGGTAACTGTTGGATAAATGCATAGCACTTTCTACAGAGGGTATTTTGAGGGCTCTCTCCAGCAGCTCGGATGAGGCTTGTATTTGGAAAAATAGTCCCTGAGCTTCAGCCTAGTGACTTAATTTTTTCCTCTGTATTAAGATTTCCAGTCAGTGTTGTTGCCTTGAAGCAGGTCACAGCTATAAGGACCATGGTAGTACTGCACTGTGCAAGGTAGGAATCAGTTTGCTGGAGAAGGAAAGGTTTGTCAGAGAGTAGCAAAGGAGAAAAATCAATAATGGATTAGCAGGGTCTGCAAAAAAGAGACTTGGGATTAATCCATGTCTGTTTTTCCTTGATATCTCAATGTGTATGTAAAAGGAAGACAGCATCAGATACCAAAGAATTTAACTTCTCTATTGACTTTGAAGTTGTGAAATAAACATTTTGCAGTAGTTGACTGTGGTGCACACCAGTCTACACATTTGCCTGCTACTTTAAGAATGCCTTTTCAACTTGAAGAAATTTGTTGCTCAGACAGTCTGGATAGTCTCAGAGAATATGTAGCTCTCCTGGGAGAGCTACCAGGACAATGGTCCTTGCAGAAATAAAATGGGTGAAAGAGCAGGTCATATATCAAAGTTTCAGAATATGTTAAACTTTGTTCTTTGCCTGAGAAGAAGTGGGGGGGGGGGAGTGGAAAGAAAGAGAGAGAACAAACCTAATTTGTCCTTCAGTGAGAAACATTTTTTATCTTTCTATCAGGTTAGTGACTAGTACTGTTATCTGTATATGTGTGTACAGGTATATAAATGCACACACATATATATACATCTATATGCATACATATAGCATGTGTATATATGTTTATGTAAAAAAGGCCTTTAATCCTACAGCTTTATAAGGATAGGTGCATCAGAGAGTTGTGTATTTAAATGTTTTCTTTGGCAGTTCCAGCATTTTACTTGGTTATTAGTTAGTTGCCTTAGATCAGCTTGTTGGTGACTACAGGTATTTTAATACTCACTCCCTTTCTTTTAAAACTTTCAATTTTAGGTCCACATGTTGAAAAAATCCAAGCAGAAACAGAAAAAAACTGGAAGCCTGAGAGAGATGAAACTGGATAGCATGTCAGTCTCTGAAGGAGGACGCTAAGTGGAGACCTATGTTCAGAAGTGATGCAGCACACCTACTGTAGATTCCAAGCCGGTTCAGTAAAACCACCTGCGGACAACTCCTGAAGAGTGTTGCCTACAAGTGTGCCTTTCATTACATTTTGACAGTATGGGTTCTACTTTGTCTTTCAAAGATAGTGCCTCATTGTCACAGATAACTATCATGTAACACTTTTCTCATCTGAAATGTTTACTTTGGGTTGCTTTTCAATAAGCCATTTCCATTTTCTAGCCAAACAGAGATTCCAAGATGCTGCTATTTCTGCATCTGCCTTCACAAAGATTCCTCCCCTCCTCCTAGCTCCTTGTTAAAGAAAGTCATTCCATAGATAAATTTTGGTGAGTTGTTCCATAATTGAAAATGTGTTCCTTTAAATTAATGTTCACAATAGCGTCCTAACCAAAAGAAGGCAAAAACATGAGCTGCTGAACTTGGACACATCCAAATAGCACAGCTGAAACAGTACTACCGTAAAGAGAAGAACACAAAACACAGGAGAGATTATTTCTATAAAAGGAGCGCAGTGCACTGGAAAGAGAGAAAGTACTAGAACAGTTGAGTCAAAATATTTCAGAGAGTTTACTTCAACAGTACTTGGGCAGTATGAATGGAGGGGAAACAGCCTGTAGAGCAATTTTTCAACTGCAGCTTAGTTTCTCATTATTCAGCCAAAGCCTGTTATAGAAGGCATTTGAATTTCAACAGCCACAACGCTAATATAAAAAAGAAACAAAAATACCCAAGGCAGTATTATGGTATACCAGTTTTTTTCTGTCACTGAAATCATTATCTTTGACACCAGACTTTTCTTCTTGTCTTTAATTGGGCTGTTTCTTTTTCTTGAATTTGTCACAGTTGGACTATTATATAACAGCAAGCTCAAAGACTAAAAGAATCATAACTAATTAGTGTAAAAGAAGTCCCACTTAGTGTTAAGTGAATTAGCACAGTCATCTGTTAGAGCTGAAGTACAGCATAGCTTCACTGAGGAGCCTTAGGCAGTGCTGAAGCCTGTAGTGTGCATGTAACATGTTGTAGGCTTCAAATAACGGGGAACGCAAGAGCCATCGTGAAAATTCACTTACCTGGTTAGGCTTCTCAAGTCCTTGGTGGGTGTTCTTATCAGGTGTGGGCCCAGGGACACAGTGACTGGTTTTTTTTACCTGGATGAGCGTGTGCTCTTCAGAGGCTCTGTGTTTATTCATCTGCTGGAAGTATGGGGATCCAGCACTCCTTTTACAGCTTCATGCTAGAGACTGGTGGTGGAGCAGATGTGCTGGTCCTGCCATACACTACATATATCTGCTATCCATGGCTTGTGGTCATGTTGTTCTTCACTCACATCTCTGCTGGGCTCATCTCACTGTGGTTCTCCAGGGACTGAACCTTTCACTTCAGGTCAACATCATACTCAAGGGGCCCTGCAAGCCACTTGTGGGCAGGGGGTGGGGCCTGCATTATTTTGCCCGTTGTATGCATCTGCTGCTTGGAGCTACTTAAGCCATGTTGCCTAGAGCCCGCTCAGCCAGACAGTGGGTTACTTGTCCTCTGTTGCACAGTAATAACTAATTCAGCTATGGGTGGCATGAATTCATCACCCAAGTGTCAGCTTTAGGAGCATTCCTCTTGCCAGTGTGTCTAGAAAAACATCTCCAGCTGCTTCAGGGGACTTAAGTGTAACTTTGAAATATGCAAAAGCCGTTTTGTGATGGAGCCAGTTACGTGCTGAGGCAGTTCTTGCTGGATGAGTCTCTAAGCACTCGGCAAACTTTAGCAACATCTGGTCGTTACCAGTGCTTTCTACTTTCCAGTCATGGTGCAGACAAGGGTGTGAATGGGGGTGCTATAAGAGAGTCATCTACAGCAACAGAATGATACAGCTAAAGCTGTAGAGACAAAACAGCCATGGAAGAATGGCAGGTGCCTACAGCCTCTCCTTCCTATCTAGTGATTCTATCTGTTCGTATGTTCTGGTAGAGATGCAGTTGGAGGACTGACTTCTGTTTTCAGTGAAACCTCCTCTTAATTGTTTAAATTCCTAATTTAATTTCAGGGATGTTCTTCAGTACCCCAGTGTGGACTACAACTTAACTTTTATTCAACATGCAAACTGGATTCATGTTATGAAGGAGATAGTTTGGATAGTACAGAGCTAAAATCCTTGTCTTCCTGATCATTAAACACAGGGTTGTCTGCTTCAGACCCTAGGCATGAACGATCAGCTGGAGCTCTTCTGGCATCCTGGTACCAGCAATACAAGTAGGAAGAATGAAGTGTTGTATTTGAGGGTATGCACTGTCTGGATAAATCTCACAAATTAGAGAGGAAATCTGAAATAGATTGCTGCTTCATAATTGTCCAGAAAGACAGAGAAACTGCTTTGTATCCTTGGGACAGCAGAAAGAATGCATGGTCTTACTTTCCAGTTGCTGACTCAGTAATAGAGAAGAAAACTTGACTTTTTGTTACAACAAACTTGCATAAATTTTAAGATTGCTGGTGCTGTCTTCTGCAGCCCAAGTAAATAAACCTGTCTTATTATTTTCCAGACATATATAACCCTTCAGCATGTAGTGTTTCAAGTTCTTGTCTTGTTAAGGACCTGGCTGTCTCTCCCTTTTGGTCATGACCTGTTTTCGGAAATAACACAAAACTCACAGGTCTCAGTATTTTAATCAGAGATCCCCTTACTGTGGCATATCCTTCCCAGGAGATTTTCCATTCCTGTAACTCTTTACAAGCCTGTCTCAAGGTAGCATTGTGGTAGCAATGTGACACTGAAGTATGAATGTGTTCTTTTTGCTACTCCCAGAGGAGATCCTGGCGGAGGACAAGAAGGCTCTGAGTCTCAGTTTTCTTTCCCTTTCTTTTTTTTTTTTCCAGAAAGCAACTGCCATCTTGTTTGAGTAGATGAGTGCCACACTGGAAGGAAAACTTAAGAAAAACACACTTGGCATCTAAGATCTCTGTGCATTGTAAAATGCTGCTTAATGTGTTTTGATGGCAAAACAGATTCCTGGGCAGTTGAGATAGGAAACCTCCTGGAAAGCTTTTAAAAGAAGAAACTCACTCTTTAACCCCTCTATTAAGATGTTCCAGTTTCAGATTCTGTGAAGGCCAGTGTATCAAGAATACTTTTTTCTTTTTTTTTTTTTTGTTTTTTTTTACATTTTCATCACACATAGTGTCTCAGAAGGCCTAGTATTTTCTTCCATAGTGTGTAAGACTTGAGTGAAAGGAGGAGATAACTCTTTGCAGTTAATACAAAACATTTAGACTCGGTCTTTACATTGAACAAAACAATGCAGTATAATTTTCATGACAGCAGGCAGATAGATGATTCTCCATACTGACTCTTTGAGTAACATTGTATGAGAACCTTGTGGCCAAGTACTTTGAATATTGCAGTAGCAATGGGGGTGGGGAAGAGGCTCAGTTTTGTTAAGACAGGTGTTAATGAATGTGAGGGACTCAAGACCAGGAGCTGTAACTGTAGACAGGCTCACTGCTATCCTGAGTACACACTCCTTCATCCTCTCTCCACTGTCCTTGCCTATAAATCATGGCAGGCACAGGTAGCACAACTGGCATCCCTCCTGCTGAGATACACTCTCCTGACCTTTTACTAGTGTCCTACTTAAACTCTGCCAGCACTGGGGAGAGAAGGGTCCTGAAAGTCATGGTTTCTTTGAAATAGCCCAATATTGCAGATGAGAGAAGGTGATCAGTTGGTTAAAATCTGTTTTGATGGGTAAACACACCTCTGCCTTGAACTGGGAGAACTGAAATTCAAAAGCTCATCCCTGAGATACAGGTGCTACTTAGAAAATTTGCTGCTTTTTTCCCCTGGCTTTTGCCCTTGATTTGTATAATTTAAATTGCTGGTGTTTTCACTGCATTGATTTTTAAATGAAACTGTTGTTTTGCCAAAAACTATTAATGTATGTGTGTATATGTGTGTGTACATACGTGCGTATACATACATGTGCACACACCCTTTGAAAACACGCCTTATTGTATTTCCTTCCACAGTGCCTAATTGTACAGCTTTTGCTCTGTTACAACATTCTGATAGCACTCACTTCTGGATCTTTCTCTCACCAGTTTTGGACAGGAGGCAGGACTTGTGCTTTCCAAGAAGACATGATGGCAATATAGTGAAAAACACAACTGTCTTTAGAGTATAGTCTCTGTGTGTATACAGTTTGAGCTCCTCTTGCTCTTTCTAGATTTTAATCAAGTCTTTGTGTGTCTAAAACCAATGACAATGGCTATTGTAGCATTTTAAAATATAGAAAAAGCTGAGCATAGTCTACTGCAAGACTTAACTAAGAAACAAAACTAACTGAACTGTTCTAGATAATTGTTTGTTAATCTTCACAGTTACTCTCTTACAAGTATTGTAACAGATTTCGTTTCTTTAAAGAGCAAATAATGCACTTGTTTTGAATATCAGCTGTTTCGAATTGCTAAGTATTTATGCGTGCATGTGACTTGACAGTCTTTTGACAGATAAACATCATTATCAAATGAACCTTCATTTTGTGGGAGAAGAAGGCAAGTGGAGCTGTTGTGACACTTAAAAGGGCTTATGTTGAAGACACGACAGATTTAGCTGCATATGTATTTAATAATGTGCTGAGCAAGTATGCTCTGTGCTGCATAGCCTCTGGTCCATATTCCAGCTCCTCATGATACTGGGGGTGCATTGGAGTTGTGCCCTTGAGAGACCTGGCAGCAGATACTCTTTCATTCTGCACCACATGCCTCTTCCTCACAACCTTCAGTGTAACTGTACATCTTCCTCTTCTGCTAGGCTGCCCTGCTGCCCTTCAGGCCTAGCTCTGTGCAGAAACATGGTAATAAAGGCATGAGCACGTGATGGTAAATGTGTGTGGAGGGTGGGGGAATAGAGTTCCTGCTCTGAAACACTGCTCTGATTAATGGGCTTAGACTATTCTTTAATTTCTGCTTCAGCTTCTACTTTAGCCATTTAACAGCTGTGCAGTAAAGACTTAGCAACTACTGAACTATCTTGGATTCATGGTGATTACGTTGCCTCATTTTCAGGCTTTGATCTTATATGCACAGAGCACATATAACTTCATTACACTTTTTGCACTTACTAGAAACTACATGTTAGATAGGCTTAGGCTGTGACAAAATCACAATGTCTGTACTTTTTTTATAAATATGGGGATGATTCTACAGATACAAAGATGCACTTTCAGATAGCAATGAAAACAAGTTTGTAGAATGCAATTGTTTAGGAGTTTCTCTGACTGCAGTGTTCCTGATCCCCGTCCATATCTAATACTGTGTTTTTCTTGAAAGCCTGCTTGGGAATGAGAGATGGCTTCTTCCTCCCATGGCAGTATGTATTTACAGCTGACTTTTGAGCAAATTGGCTGCTATTCTAAGTTTTAGGTTTTAAGTAACGTTCAAGTTTAATTTATAAGATCAGTATTTACTGGTTTGACACTTAATTGCAGGAAAGATCTAGCTCAAAGCCTTCATTCCTTTTGCTATTTAATGTTTTTGGGGATTTTTTTTTTAACAATGTAGCGATTGTATGTGTGGAGTGCAGTGAAATGAATGCAAATTACTCATCTTAACCTGCAGTTAGAGCAGCAGTTTCAATGTTTACAGGACAGTGACTATTGATTGTAAACGCATAGGTGTTCACTGAAACAGTGCACTCTGTGTGTTTTGGAAGCATTGTTTCTGCTTACCATGATAATTAATGGAATAGTTGCCTTCTGGTTTTAGATTCCCGGTTATGTCACTTTGGAGAGATTTAAGTATAGATTATGACTTTTCTGCCATGGACTCACAGGACAGAATTTCTACTGATAATGTTGTACTGAACATGTTTTCTGAAAAAGTGACTTTTTTTTTGGTGAAGATAATTTATGAGAATGTTTTATAAGCAGATCAGTGTACTTCTAAAAGTTGGTCTAAAGTCTTGAAATAAATGTGTGTAGATATTAAAGACGTATCCCAAAGCAAAGTATTTTTTAATAGGGCACTGTTAGTGGTGTAGTTACCCCTCAGAGCTCTCCTAGCAGCATGCCCATTTAGAATGTCACTGCACACTGCTCAAGGGGGGGAGACAACTTGATTTCAGAAGATGTGGCTTCATTTATATTGTGTGTATCACCTGTTACACCTCTGGCAGCAACTCCTAATATAAACATCAGCTGTACAAGGCAGAACTTCTCCCCATATGGATCAAGTTGAAGAGCAGAGAGCCTGCTCTTCTGCTTGACTGCAGGAAGGTTACACATCTGGTGACTGGCACTTACAGTCCTCTCTCTCTCATTGACACACAGTGTTCCACATGAGCCCTTTTGCTTTCTGAAGGTAGGCAGGCACAAATCAGGAGTGCCTGAGTCAAACTGCTAGCAGCTTGACTCACCACGGCTCCCATTTCCTAGTGCTTCCTAGTGGTCTTGCCAAATTGGGTAGCAAGAGGTGCTTGAAGAATTACTGATCATTTATTGTGTCATTTTAGGTGCATATAAAGCCTTCACTGCTATTTTAAAGCAAAATTCGGGGATCTGTAGCATAGCAATAGCTGTACAACTCCAGCATTCTAAACATGCCCAAAGCTAGTTATCCTTGTGTCGTGGGTTTGCCCTGGGCCAATTTCCTCTCACTCCCCACACAATTGCTATAACTTGAGAGAAGGTTTATGCAGACAAAAGAGATTTGATGTGAGGAGAATAATATTAGGATTTATTACTAGCAAGATAAAAACTTAAGAGCTATATATACAACAATTCTAATTAGGCAAAATGTTATGTATATACAGAAGTACCCCTCCCCTTCTATCAGTTCAGGAGGAGAAGCAGTCTCTTCTCCATTTCCAGAGCTACAGGTCTTCCAAACAATTCTGCAGCATTTGAAAGTTCTTCTTCAATTATTTCTAGGACGACAGCTCCGATTTGTCGCTACTGGAGCTGTGTCTCCTTTTCTCCCTCTTCTATATCGACCTCAGGGCTGGATCTACCCCCTCCTGTGCTGGGGGTTATCCAGGCCTTTTGGGGTCCTCCATGGACTGCAAGGGGACACTTTCCTTACCATGGTCTTTCCACAGTGTCACAGGGGATAATGGCTTTTGAGTCCATCCCTGTTTCCTGTGAGGTCCCTCCCCACAGGAGACAATTCTCGATAGTCCTCACTGGCGTGGGTCCATCCCTCGGGCAACAGTTCTTCCATTCTCTGCTGTCCCTTAGGGTCACAAATTCAGCTGCACCAGCATGGATCCCTCTCTGTGACCACAGGATCCTACCTGGGCCAACTTGTTCCAGCATCAACTTTTCATGTGCTCCAGAGGGTCTCCTCACTCAGTAATCTTCCACAGACGGCAGGGGTTTTTAGTTTTCAGTCTTTTCCCTGCTGAAGGGAGAGAGAGAGGGGGAAGAGAAGAAGTCATCCTCTCCCCTTTGGGCTTCTCTCTCCTCCGCCTGCCAGCTTCAACCTTGGAAGTTCCATTATCTCTCTGCCTGGAATTCCTTCTGCAGTATTTCTCGTCCAGGCAGTCTTCCTTTAGAGTTTTTCCTCCACTCTGTTACATGTCTTGGCCAGGGTGGCTTTAGTGCCACACCTGCCCACGGCCAGGGAGGAGGGAGGCCTGGCCCACACGTGGGGCCCTCCATCTTCTCCTACATGGCTCCTAATTCCTCTGCCTCTTGGCTCTTATCTCTTCTGCTCCCCCCAGCTTCTGTTCCATTTTCTTAAATATGGCAGAGGCATTACTAAAACTTTTGATTGGCTTTGCTCCAGAAATCCACCTGGCAAAACTACTTTCAGCCCCAGGGGAGGCTGGTCAGCAAACCCACGACACCTTGTGATAGTTTAATTAGCAATGGTGTAGCTAGTAGCAATCAATACCTTGAAGCTGCAAGTTCTGATTATTGGAAGAGAACATCTCTGCTTTGAATGCAAAGCATCAGAGATTGTAATTTGCTGTAGACTTCAGTGTCCTTCCTACTTATGAACAACCTATGACATCTTAATTCTTCTCAAACTGTGGCTTAACTATTGCTTAAATAACTGTTTTTCACCTCTGGTTATTTAAATTATCCAAATTCATGCAGTTGTATGAATGTTGTTTTATTACCAGGATACTCTTAAGGTGTCTCATAGCATTTCTTGTGAATGTTCTAATGCATTGGTAATAAATCATCTTGGCCCAATAAACTAATGTAAGATGACAAGTTAGTGTCTAGTGCTTATTCTTTGTGCATCTGCCTGATTCTCAGAAAAAAAGCGCACCTAAATATAAGCATTAAAGTGGTTGAAAACTGTTTCCACATTGTGTGCCTCAAACCAGTAATGCATTATCACACATGTTTACTTGTGGGTTGGTCTCAGAAACTGGCTTTGAGTGATGTAACTTGTTTCTCAATGCCTGCCTTGCAAATGAGACCTGTCACTATATTGTGGTAACTTGTCTACAAATAACATACCTGGTGTAATAATTGGGTTTTGAAAAAGTAATTTATAAAAGGTGGACTTTTCTCTTATATTTAAACATCTGTTTGTCCTTGGGTTCTGTTCTTAGAACAATTCTGTATATATTTTGCAATATGTGTTTTGTGTTTGACTGTACATTTTGCACCAATTTGAAATTCTGTATTCTAAATATTATTTACGAGTTCCCAGAGATCTGTAACTAGACTTTGTCTGTGAAAAATACAACATCTCTTCTGCCCTGGATGTTTTTGGAGTAGTCATGCTTTAAAAATGCCCTTCTACAGAGGCAAACATTCTTTGTCTCAGCTGCACACTGCTTTTACAGGAATTCTCTAGCCTTGCTGGTTGAGATTGGGCCATGCCCTGTGAAAGGGTAGCTGTGTTCTAAAAGTATGATTTCATGTGTTTTCATTTCTAAGATGACACCTACACACTGAGTTCGATCCCTGCAACGTTCAAGCACCTCTAGAACCCTTATTTTTGTGGACAGCACTTGCTCTAACTGGCAAAGTCTTTCTGCAATAGCACCAAAGTGTGTTAAGCATTTCTGGTGTTTTGAGTTACTTCAATGATGATCCAGATTTTCCAGGGTAGTTTTGTACAATTGCTTGCCTTATTTGCCCTCCTCTGGAAACACGTAACCTGGTTTTGTCAGGCTGTGGAGAACAGGCCCACTCATACTCTCGTTGTTGGCTCTGGTGAGCAGTGGGGGACCTGGCCTGCACAGCTCGAGCCAGACCTCATGGACCTGGGCTTGGAGGGAGTCAGCTGGGACAAGAAGGAGGGCTGTACAGTGAACTGGATCCAGGTGGATCTGCGCCACTGTCCCACTGTGGGTGCACAGCCCACCCCTCCTTGGAGGTTAAGATCTGCCTTTCCTGGCTGGTGGGGGGGATCCATCAGCTTGGCACGTCCACTTGGGGTGTGCCTGCTGTGTTAACCCTGCCTCTGGCAAGGGTTAACTCTATTCAACAACTGATTGCAGAACAGGGGAGGGCTCGGTTTAGCCCTAGCGTCTCAGGGTAAACCTCACTGTTCCTTGCTGGACTGCAAACAACAAGCTCTGAAGCAGCTACAGTTACATTTAAAAACCATACACAGAAAAACGCCATTTGGGCTACTGTTGTGGGAGAAGAGGGGAAGCAAACAAAATACTGTCCTTCATGTAGAGATAAAAAAAAAACCCATAAAACATCCAAGTGAAGTGTTCACGATTTAATCAAGCTTTACACCTACTGGCTTGCCTTAAAAATGGAAGAGAAATTGCCCCTTCTCCCTTAATTGGGGAAAGCAAAGTAGCGTTTTCCACTTATTATTCCTTCAGGTCCTAGTGGTGGTGTGGCAAAGTAGAACATAATGGTGTTCACACTGCATGGACTTCTTTTCAGCTTCTACATGCTGCAACCCAGCACCTATTTCAAATAGACTAATACAAGAGCCAGCTGAGCTGCCTAGAAGGTAAAAGAAAGGTACCTGGGGGGTATCTCTGTGGGTGCTGAATGTGGTGAAATCCTTCCAAATGGTGCAGGTGGGATTGTGGTACACCTTTATGAGACAACAGCATGCAGGAGCTAGATGAACTTGGTTTTCAGGAGACATAACCAAAAAATCCATCTTCATACGTAGTCCCAAAGCTGAAAGGGAGTATGATCTAATTCTCCAGTAACTGGGTACAAGCGAGCAGTGATGAATTCATGATCCTCCTTCTCAGCAGAGCGCTGCTAGAGGCTCAGGCATCACATCTGACTAACACCTCCTCAAAGCTGTGGGCGTGACACCCAGCCAGCACACCTACGCTGCGGTGCCATGTGCGGCTCCTTGTAAAGTTGCTTAGTGAGCATAAAGGCACATCCTCCGTCCTCCCCATGTGCAGGGAGGGTTTGAAACCTTTACCCAAGCCTAAATGAGAGTGCTCTAACTGCCAAAGGGAAAGAGGAAAAGAAACAAAGAATTATGAGTGGAGGAACTTCCTAGCTTGGGCTCCAGATGGCCTAGAAATTGTTGGAGGGATCTGGGGGAGAAAGGTGTGTGTGGGTATCCAGCGGGTTGCACCCCATGTATGGAGCGTACTTAAGTGCATGGAGTACACCTGAAGTGGCCTATGTGCAGTCAGGAAGGGTACCAGGTCAAGTTGCCTGCCATTTCAGAGTGAGACACCATAGGCTTCAGTGAAGAATTCATATTTACAGAGTTCAATACACATCCAGGAACTCAGGTGCTTCCAAGACGTTCTGCCTATATTGGTGAAGATCTGCCAGTGAATTCTACTCCTGCCCTCCTCTGAGCTGAGAAAAGGACAAGGATCTGTTTTGCAGGTGGAGCGGACAACTTCCAGCAGTTCCTGCTTATGTATGGTTGTGCCTTGCAATCTGGCCATGCCACATTCCCATCAAGGGGAATTGGTGTCTGAGAATGGGAACGATGGTTTGGCCATGATGAATCCCAGCTTGACTTCCACGTGGATTTAGTTAGCAGTAACCCAATTAGTCTCTGAAGTACAGATAAGAAAAAAAAATGTAGACAAATAAAGTTACAAGGAAAGTAAATTGAAGGGTTGATGGAGCCATTTTGGACTTCAAATTGTTCATCAGATAATAGCTTTGGCCCCCTAAAACAGATGCTTTCTCATTGTGGACAACTGGTGTACTGCACCACACGTGATTCCTCCTGCTGGGGCTGAATGACCAAATGCTGGAATGCACAGTGGTGATGGCAGCATGTTGTAAACAAATTGATTCAGACACAGAGCCATGCCAATGCAGGCACCCACATACAGGCAAGCAGCATCAACATGAATAATGCAAATGGGCCAAACTTGTCCCTTCTCACCAACTAACAGGGCTCAAAGTTCACTGCTAAATGAATCTCTGGCTCTCAGTTTCTCCAGATCTCTTGTGGTCTGGAGCACCATACTCTCTTGGTCTATCCAGAATCTGGCTTTCACACTGCAACCAAGAAATCCACCTTAAAATTCTCCTAGGGATAGAGAGAGACAGGAGAGAAAACCATCAACAACAAAAATAGTTTTGGACAGAGTTTAAAGAGTAGAACAGGTCAGGCACAGAGTTCACCCCGACAAGTGCTCTGACCAGGAGCCTGCTGACTTAATGTGGGGCCCTTGTAATAGGAGGGGGGTCAGGATCAGGGTGGGCATCAGAAAACATCCAGAGAAACTTCACACAGACAATGCCTCACCCCAGACTGGAAAATGGGGTAGGGACAACTTCTGTCACCTTCAGGACTTCCCTCAGCCAGCCTGTGCTGTAAATCAAATTGCTCATTTATTATAAGCAGCCACTCTCACAGGCAAGTGCTGACACCACTGCTGGAACAGCGCCCTCAAATCTGTGCCAGCTACCTGAGCCTGGTGTGAGCCCAGGATTTCTGGGGATGCTGCTCACAATTCCACCCATTTGCACACTGCTTTGAGGTCAGG
>JAWWLV010000100.1:26279648-26304126 GCA_035041135.1 Platyrinchus mystaceus | reverse complement strand
TGCCATGGTGCCTGCTTTTTCTGGAAGATCCACAGAAAGCAGGCACATCCTGTCCCAGTCACCTGCATGAGTTCTGTGTGTGTCAGATGTCTGTTGTGGAGAAAAGGGCCAAGCCATCCTGCTGTGACCCAGAAATGTGGGAGCAGGTGTGCACAGGCCTTCCCTTTTCTGTGTGTGCATGAGTTACAATTTTTTAAGTGGCGCTTCCCTAAAAGGGTCCTTTGTCCCAGATGGGCACAGCAAAAACAGCGCTTACAATTCTAAGTTAATTACTGGAAGGTCAGGTACTTGAAGATTCATAATGTGTGAAGTAAAATTAGGTAGATGTCAGCCCTATCTTGGCTGTTCTAATGGAGTGTGCTACAATGGAGTGTGTTGTTATCTTTGTTTGTCTCTGTGCTCCCATGTGCTGCTTTCACATAAGTGTTCTGCTTTTGTTTCTGGTGTCTTTCCTGCCCAACTGTGAAGGAGAAGCTACAAAGTGAAGTCTGCTTTGGCCCATTTGGAGGAGAAGATATCTTGTGCTGTTGCAAAGAGTCCAAATTCTCTCCTGTTAGCTTGTTAGCTTCACATAGTGAAGGGAGAGTTCAGGAAGAAGAGGATCATACTCTGTTTGAATGCAAGGTTGTGTAGTGGCCTTGTGACTGGATTAATTTGTTTCAACTTGGCCAGTTTGAAGCAGGACTGGCAAGATCCATAGCCAGTGTCCTTGCTGCTGGGAATGTTTTATGCTTCCTGAGCTACTGCAGTTGCCTATGCTTTGGGAATTGCAGGAGGGAAAGGATCTTTGTGCCAGCAAGTCCTGACCTCAAAGCAGTGTGCAAATGGGTGGAATTGTGAGCAGCATCCCCAGAAATCCTGGGCTCACACCAGGCTCATGTAGCTGGCACAGATTTGAGGGCACTGTTCCAGCAATGGTGCCAGGACTTGTCTGTGAGAGTGGCTGAGCATTCACGGCACAGGTTGACTGAAACAAGTCCTGAAGGTGACAGACTGTGTCTGCCCCATTTCCCGGTTTGGAGTGAGCCATTGACCATCTGTGATTTCTGGTTTTCTGTTACCCACCCTGCCCCTCCATTTACCCAAGTCGTAGTAAAGCAAATCCACACTCTCATGGTTGCACTTAAAGCTCTTTGTTTTCTCCTTTTCTGTTGAATACTGGTCCTACTGTGGCAGATCTGTGTTACTTGCCTCGACAGGATGTCCTACCAGTGACAGACTTTGCCTGTTATCATGTAGTGAAGCCCCACAGTGAGACTGAGAATGGCAGTTCCCTTTGTGACTGCCAAAGTCTTTGTCCCACCTCTGTAGCACTCTGTGATATTTTTCTCAGAGATTTTCATGACTGCAACATCTACCACTGTGTAGCATTGGGTGGTAGGGGAACAGGATGTTTGTCCTCCCCATTATCGCACTCACATGACAACATGAAGTTGCTAAAGCCAGAGCTGTGGGAAGTTGTTTCCTGCTACCCTTCCAGGCCTTCTTGCAGATGCTGCTGCAGGGCCTGAGAGGCTGTCTTTATAGCACCAAGGACTTGGTCATGTCATGACTGTGTTACTGTGGACCTACAACCTACTACCCAAAAGGTGGGAGACGCCTTGCTGGTAAGGGTAACTGCAGAGAGATCCTTGAAGGTGGAAAGCAGCAGCACAGATGAGAACAGGTTGAGATGCTTGTTGACCTCCTCACTGGAAGCAGCAGGAACCATTTGCTGCTCGGCACTGCCTTGGCCCTGCTGCTGAGATAGCACTGTCCAAGGACCAAAGAGCAGATTGGGATGGCACAGGCCTTACCAAGGTTAGGCAATTGGCAGGCAAGGGCGTGGCTCCCCTTCACTGTGAGACACTGATGTCTGGGAGTGAGATGTAGCTGTCTGCTCAGCTATAGCTATGTGTGGGTGACTTGGCAGGGCTGCATGGCTGGTCAGGCGTTGGGAAGGGCCAGGCTGCTGGTGTGGCTAGGAGGCCCTCTTGCTGGGAGCAGGTTTCTGGCAGCTGAGGAACATGAGGCCTTGCAGGCAGCTGAGTTGTCCATACCTGCATGCTGGAGAGAAGTGTGGTGGCCCTGCCACTGTCTGGCTGAGTTCCATCTCATTGTTGGAGAGATAAGACCATCATGATTTGTGTGAGCAAGAAGTGCATCACAGGACTGGGCTCAAAGCTGATGTTAGCACCACTTCAGTCCATTGGAAGTTGTTGAATCACAGCAGAAAGCACAGGAAGACACCATGTGACGTTTCTTAATACTGAGAGGATCCCAAATCCAATTAGCTTTCACAAGATACATAAGGGAATCATCGGTCTCTTCCAGGTTCCTTTCCGAGGTGTTCCAGATGGCATGGCTTGAGAGGGTAACATCTGCCTTTTTCCTCACTGAAACCTAGCTGCAGTTCCTGCTGGCCTAGCCTGCACTTAAGTCATTCAAGTCACCTCATGTGGTTTACCATGATACAAGTGATCTGTGGCACTGAGGACTAGAACACAGCTATGGATTCCTGTTGGAAGATGGGTAGCAGGACAGTCTCCATTTGCTCCATGTAGCTAGTTCATGGGATTGTTTTGCTTTCTGACTAGCAATGGCAGTAGTCTCTGCTGAGTCTGCTTCCATTAAGAGGACTTTTTTTAGCTTGGGTTTCCAGCTTGCAGTTGTCCTTACTGGTACATATACATACGGAGAAGTGAGATCCTGGATTTCCTGTAGGGTCTGCATGGCCAGTCACAGCACACCTTGTAAGAAGAGACTGCTGCTGCTTTGTGTGGGCATCTGAGCTGTGCCCAGAAAGTCAAGGGTTTTCCTGCGATGCAGATGGAATGTTGGAAGAGTCTTTTCAGATACCCAGCAAGTGCAAGGTGTGAGTGTGTGTTCTGATTTCGTGTGGGTGGCTTTGCTTTTGTACTTTTTGAGTTTCACAAATGTGCTGCTGTATAGCACTTCTGGGCATGACTCCTGTTTTGTTAATTGCTGTGCTGGGCAGTGGCATGACTCAGAACAGAAGTATTATTTTTGGTACTGATGACACCACGTAGTTGGTGGGGGAACAGTGGTTTCATCTCATGGGGACAGCAAAAAAACGAAGGAGACAAATTCATGTTGCATTTTTAAGATGTCGCTTAGAATATACGTGAGTGTGGGAGGCCTCTTTCTGATTCATGGATCTGCTCTTGTTAACAGTCAATTTGGTGGCATATAGAGCTCCTTGATCTCAACTCCCCGTTGCTACTAGTCTCAACATCATACTTGTATTGTTGTCCTACCTTCTGAGAGCCCAGGTGAAGCTGGTGTTTCTGCAGCTGGTGAAGTTTTTGTTTTGTTTCATGGTTGTTCCTGAGCTCCAGAGTTCAGGCCAGGCTCCTTACTGGCCCCTGGGCCGAGGTCATCTGCAAAGCCTGCCAAGTGCATGTGCAGGGTCTGCTCTGGTCTGGAGAGGCCTGGTTCACATCAACCTACTCTGTTTTGGTGGAGAGCTGTTTTGTTGCCAGCCTGACTTCTCCACCACAGCTATTTCTTAGGTATATGACTTGGGGAAGTGCTTGGTCCTAGTCTTTGAACCCTCTTCTCTTGTACTTGCAGTGTATGTAATTATTTCACAGATTATTGTTTCCAGGTCTTAATAAGGTGCACATAGCTGTGACCCCTTCAGTGTCAGGAGCTCATTTTGGTGTCTGTGGTCCCAGTAAAAGCTGCTGCTCTCTGAGGGACCTCAGAAGAACACCTGGAAGCATGACATTTTTGTGCTTTCAGTGGGAGAGATCTTCAGAGAGAAATGTGTTAAACGAGGTAGCAACAGCATCCAGAAAAAGACTGTAAATGCCTGTGTGTTTCTCTGACTTATGAAGCCAAATACTCTCAAGAAGCACATGGCTACCAAGCAGATTAACATAATCAGGTTCAAGAGCAAGACTTAGATGCCATCCAGATAAATGACCAAATAAGTGAGACTCAATGTATCAAGTGTAAGACTGTGAACTGTTACTAGGTCTAAGTGCTTTCCTTTTGCTAGTCTCTTTACTGTATATTTTGCTTCTCACAATGATAAGGAAAATAAGAAAAAAACTAGAAACCACCTCTTGATCTGTCCTGTTACTGCTCATCAGGCTGTCTTCCAAGTAAGGACATTGTGAGTAATGATCTTGTGCAGAAGGCTTGCTAGAAAAGTGTGGAGTTTGTTTTATGTGTAGGTCTTATAAGCAACTGGAATTCTATTTAAAAACAGGAGAATGTTTTTAAGCAATTTTATTTGCAATTTTAGGTCTGAGAAGAGACTAACAGTCCCACCACGGTTTCAGAAAGAGTTGCAAGTTCACCTGTCCAGAAGCTCTTCCACAGAATCAAATGGTATGCCCATTAAGAAAGTTTTTGTTGACTACCCATATTAGAATGGATGTCATCTTAAGAAAAATCCATCTTAGTACTTGTTTTGAATGAAATAGGTTTGGGTGAGAAACCAAGACCTGTGAGTGGACCTTCTCACTTATTTCACTGTGCTGAGGAAATGTGTGTGTTTGCTTCTGTGCCTCTCAGTCTTCTGTGAAAAACACTGGGTAGTAAGTGTCAAAGCCAATCACAAAGCTGTGATTGTGTGAGTAGCTTGGAAACAGGAGGAGTAAACTTAACTTCACTGCCAGGTTAGGGATATGGTAGAATAGTGAAATCCTGGCTTTCAGAAGTGAGCAGCACACTAATATATCTGTCCAGAAAATACCCTCCTGACTGCCTGGATCACAGCAGTTCTGCAGTTGATGGGCTTGACCGTGGTTATTTTCTTTGAGACCTGTGAGGCTGATCTGTGAAGCTTTAGAACTGGTAGCAAACACGCTCTTTCAAAGGGAAGAGAGGAGCAGAGATGAGGGAGCAGGCAAGCTAGTGATGTGAACTTCCCCCTGGAATAATGACTCTCTTACTCCTACACACAATGTATGAATCTGTCCAGAGCATGTGGGCAGTTGTTGTCTCTTTCACTGCTTCACTGGAGGGCTTCCTTGGATGCAGTAGCACAGAAAGGCTGCGTGCTGGATGGAGACTTTTCGTCAGGACATATCTTGGAATGAAAGGCAAATCATTGGTCTGATGTGTATGCCTGTCTGAATATAGAAGAACATTCTTGGTTGTTTTGCTGTATCTTTGTTGTGTGTGTATTCATAAAGAAATTATCTTGTGCCCCACTTGGGATACTGCCTTAGTGCAGCGTCTCAGCTGCAGTGGGTCTGAAGGTTCTACATCCTCTTCCAGAATTCCTTCAGAAGTAAAATTTAGCAACATCTTACGGAAATAACTACAGTGATTGAAAATGCAGCTTTAGGTCAGTTACTAAATGTCTGAGGTTTCCATAGCTCTTTCTAATAGAAAGTTACTGAACCAGCCATGCTGGGCAGGAGAGCCACATTTTAGAGCTGGTGTTGTGGTGGCAGCTCAGGTGTTTAATTTCTAAGTAAGGAGGTAATCATCTGTATTTCTCTCTGTTGGTAAGTCTGTGTCTACCTCAAGGCTGTATTTTTTTTTAACAGATAACTTAAATACATCCACTGCAGAGACACATACTGTTGCCTCTGGCTCTTCTGCTGCTGATGTCAATGAACTTCAGAGTCGCATTAAGGAGCTTCTGAGCAAGTACAGCGGTGGTGTCAAGGTGTCAAAGATGCCACAGATCTATCGGGAAATGTACTGGGAGGATCTCAGCACAGAAGTGCTCCATCAGCTTGAGAACTGGCCTCATGTGTGCACAGTAAGTACTGAATGTCATTTTTGTGGAAGATGCCAATACCCTACAGATTTCTGAGTGTTCATTTTCCAGATGCTATTTTATGTATGCCTACATTTTCTTTCATAATCTGTAGCTGTGCCAAAAAAAACCCCAAAACAAAACAAAAACCAAACAAACCTCCCACCCCCCAAATTGTAACAATGCCTTTGAAACCAGAAAATCATTGTTGAGTGGATTAGCATCATTATGGAGAAGGAAGGTCAGCCTATGTGGTGTCCTGGAGCAAGTGCCTGGGATTGCTGAATTGCTACCTTTAACTGACTCAAGTAGTGACAACCCGAACAGCTGATGACATGTGCTCTCCATGCCATGTTTTTTGTTGTTTTTTTCCCTGTTGCTTTCTATACTTTTCCTTGTTGGTGGGTTTATCTCCTCTTAAACCTATAACTACCAGCAGATTTTGTGTGAACTGTCTGATATCTATCTGTATTTTTCTATAGACTTTTCCACAGGTCTTTCTCACATCCTAAGCCAAAGTTATGGAATTTTGCTGTGTAAGTTAGGCTTATGATACAATAATAGATGAAATTCAAGTGTGATTATGTTGGGAGGAGAGATTACAGCTCAGCCCCTTCCTGCCCTACTCCTGATGTCTGTTATGTCTTGATCACTAAGGGTGTCTTTGTCCTTCATATTAGGAACTGATATCAGAATGAGTATCCACTTACAGGTCTGCTGCATGAGTTGCCGTCACCACTGGATTGAGGGTCTTCAACTGCTGTAGTTGTATCTCTCCTTCTGCGTTTATGGTGCTATGCAGATTTGCAGCAAAGCTTTGGTTAGCTTTACTTTAACAGGCCAGTCATATATATGAACACTTTCAACTGCTTCAGTATCTATCAAACTGTGGCACCAGAAGAGTACTGAAGTAATGACAATATTTGTCTGCTTGAAGTGACTTTTCATGTATGTCCTGCTAAGTATTTTCTCATGTAATAACTTTAAATGCCGAAAAAAAAAAAAGGTTTAACTGAGATTAAATAATTGCTCTTCAGGAATAGCACCATTTGCGTGCATGTATGGTATTCCCACAGATATGTAAAATGTGTTTGTGACACTTTATTACAAACACCAGTAACATGTGAAGTCAGAGGCATTTGTTTTGATTGTTGATTGGTTCCTGTGTAGTTTGTGGAGCAAGCTCCTACATCCTGAGTTACTTAATTCATGAAGCAAATTTTAGTCTTTTTTTGTAGCTAATGTTTCAGTCAATCCTGTTCATCCAGGATATTCACTCTGTGTTCATTATCCATTTGCTTGTTATCTATTGGGTCTATCTCTTCTCTCTAGCAAGCAAAAAAAGTCATTTTAGCGTAAATTGGCAGTCATTAAATCTGGGGAAACATTGTAATACAGTGGGTGCAGAACAACAGCAGTCAGAACTATCAAGTTGTCTTGGCACAGTCAGTCTTGTTGTAGAGAGCTGTTAATGAGCCTGTAAAGCCTGTCTCAGTTTACTGACTTATGAAATCACAGTCATGGCTCAGGCATGGAGAAATTTGAACTGGGACTTCTCATATGAAGCTACTGTGCATCTCTCAAATATAATCACCATTTATTCCTGATTCAAACATATTGTCTGCAGGTGTGCAGGTCTGTAGAAACTTCGAAATGCCACAGGACAGACTGTACTGTCTCCAGTGTCAGTAAAGATGCTTTTGTAACTAATTTCTGAATTATTTCTGCCTTGTGGCTGCTTACATTGGGAGTGTTTGCCAGGCTTAAAACAGAAAAAAAAGCCTGATGTTTCTCTCAGTGTTTTCTTAAAGAGACAGCAGATACTCTTCTTTATCTCATACTGATCAGTAGTAGCATAGTTACAAACCATCAGGCAATAGACCATGTAATACATTTTCTGCCTCTTCAAGCTTCTAATTTGACGACTCTGCTTTGGACTGTATTATTTCTGAATAACTCGTATCCCTAAACCTCTGTTTGAAAGGAAGGAATTTTTTCTAGGAAGTGGTCATTTCTGTTTTAGGTTACAACCACCATTAATGGACATTTTTCCTATCTAGTGAGCTGAAGTCTCCAAAAGTCACTAGAGTTGACTGCACTAAAGTTGCAGATTGATGATCTTGCTTTCAGCCTTCACCTTTCAGGGAAGAGGACATATTACAAACTATGGAGCCTGACTTTGTTCTGCGTTGGTCTGTTACCTCCCTTCTTTAGGTTAGGTTGCTTGAGCATCTTACTTGTAGTAACATATTTTGCACAGCTAAATGCAAAAGTACAAAGGAATTAAGTAGTGGCAAGAACTCCCAGATTATAGCCAAGCCTTCATGAGCAGTAGGGCTGAGAATATATATGCTCACCACTGTTATGGAACAAGGCAGAAATGATTGACCTTCTAAAAGGCTGGAAGTCATGGTGGGATTCCACAGAGGCAACACTTGGAAACAGGCTGGTCAGGATTGTAGTAAGTGAGATGGTAAAGGGTGTAAATACAAGTTGAGGTGGATAGTAATACAGGGTTAGTCAGGCTTATGAAGGAAGACCAGGGCTCTCTGAAGAACTATGTAACCTTCTAACACCAGGTTGCTGTCTCATAAAGTTTCAAGTGAGACTTAATTACAGCTGTGGACAGAAAGGAGTCGCATTAAAAAGATGTGGGGATTTTGTGTGGGGGCTGTTAAGCTTGGGAAAAGAGATCTTGGCATTTATGCAAATATTGGCTCAGTACAGAAAAATGCAAGTGATAAGTACTTGAAAATAAATAGAAAACAAGTATTTCAGTTGGAAGGGATCTATCAGTGATCATCTAGTCCAGTTGCCTGACCACTTCAGGAATGACCAAAAGTTAAAATGTTTCATTAAGGGCATTGTCTAAATGCCTTTTGAACACTGATAGGGTTGAGGCATCAACCACCTCCCAAGGAAGCCTGTTCCAGTGTTTGGTTCTTGGTAAATAAATGCTTGGAACATCAGTCTTAGAGCCAGGTATTTACCTCTTGGGTTCATGTATTCTTTCCAGAGTCTCTCTTCATTACTGGGAGGAATGAGGAAAAATACTGCCTGTGCTTCTGAATTTTTAAACATTCTTCCCAGGGCTCTGAAATACCTTTTGATGAACCTTAAACTTTTTGTTGCAACGTTTTTGGTGCTCACGTGAAAGTGCAGGAGTGGATAAGAATCCAAAAGCTATACTAAGCTATTCAGTTGTCCAGTAACATCTCATCTAGATTTGGGCCCCAGGGACCCCAGGCAGTAAACTTCCCTGTAAAGACTTCCCTGTTCTCATGAACAGAGAACAAAATAGCAAACACTGTACCAGTGGAGAAACCTATTTTGTAAGCACATATCAGAATCAAATATGCTCCTCCCATCTCCACCCAAAAAATACACAAACAAAAATTGACTGAGAGATCAAGCAGAGGGAAAAGATGATTCAAAAGGGTGACAGGTAAACATAAGTATTGATTTCTATACAAGGAAAAATTGAGTTAAACAATTTAAGTGGGGAAAGGCGGAGATATGGGCTGTAATATATTAAGAGACTTGAAGAAGGTGGATGAGGAATGTTCATCATCATGTATTCAAAAGCAACTGAATATGTGCACTGGTGATCTCTGGCCTTAGTTGTCATGAACTGCTTCATTCCAAAGAAATTGTCTCCAATAGTGCCTGAACTATGGAGTATCCAGAATGGGAAGAGGAGTTATCCCTACAACCATCCTGTCCCTTATGCTTTTTCCTGGACACCTGCTGTTGTCAAATAGGGTGTTAGGCTAGGAATCTCTTTATTCTGACCCAGTACAATTCCAGTGCACTAAATCAATCTGTTTCTATGTAATTATCGTAGAGTTGTAGAGTTGTTTGGGTTGGAAGAACCCTTTAAAGGCCATCTAGTTCCAACCCCCCAGCAACGAGCAGGGACATCTTCAACTAGATCAGGATGCTCAGAGCCCCATCCAGCCTGGCCTTGAACACTCCAGGCATCAACCACCTGTCTGGGGGGAACCTCTGCCAGTGTTTCACCACCCTTATTGTGAAAAATGTCTTCCTTATATGCAGTCTAAATCTCTTTTAGTTTAAAGCCATTACCCTCTGTCCTATGGCAATAGGCCCGGCTAAAATGTTTCTCCACATCTTTCTTATAAGCTCCTTTACATACTGGGTACCTGCTATAAGCCTTCTCCATACTGAACTACCCCAACTCTTAGCTTTTAATTTTCAGCCAGTGGTGGTGCTGGACTCTTTCTAGTAGTGGCCTCTTTTCATGCTTTTATATCAATCTGAGATGATGACAAAATACATCAGTCCCCTACGTTGCTTGCCAGGTGAAGCTGCCTTCTGTCATCTTTTTTGCTCTTGTCTTCCCAAATTCATTCTTGCAGTTAGAAAAGAAGATAGAACAAATATTAAGCAGCCATCTTTTAATTGACAGAAAGAAGGGATGTATGCCTCTAGACTTGATTCTAGAGGTTTCTTTTAATAGTGGCTGCCTTACTCTTTCTGTTGGTTTTCTGAAGGAGTTGGTAGAAAAATAAGACTGCCATTCTGAATTTGGAAGTTCCACTTGTGCTGGAAGAGACATATCTGCTTTTCAGCACTTCCAGAACAAAGATGTTCTTCTTTATCGTAAAATATCCTATTGGCCCTGGCTACATAGCAGATTAACTATTAGTCTGTTCTCATCGGAGGATAGTTTCATCTCCAGTAATCTACCATTTCCCAGTCAGTTGTCTTACTGCATTTTAATAAGGATATGGCTAAAAAATATGAGGTTTTTAGCATGAGCATATTTGTTAGTGCACTTAGGCACTGTATTGGCTGACACTGTGTGAAAAGGCTCCTCAGTCTGGAGAACATTTGCCTGGATATTTGTTCTGAGGAGGAGGCTTTACACAATAAAGGAAAGCTTAGTGTTCTTCAGTTTATCTCTTGGATGTCTGGGATGGTGCTGGACAGGTCCCTCCTGTGATGTGCAGGGTAATGAAGTGGGAGGGCAAAGAGGACGGGGCAGAAGGGGGCAACCAAAAGACACTCTTGTACTTTACAGAGCTTACCACTCCAGCCCTGAGCGCTAGCTGAACCTGAACAGGGCATATCTTTACAATAGGGGTCCTTTAGTCTAACAACGAAAAAAATACAAAAATATGACTTAATATGACCCAATATGACTTAATTTTGACATTACAGTTAAGTACAGAAGAAATTACAGAAACAGAATCATGGAATCACTAAGGTTGGAACAGATACTGATCTCTTCTCGTTGATGACATGATAGGAGCTGTGGGAATGGCATGAAGCTGTGTCAGGGGAGGTTTAGGTTGGGTAGTTGGGCACTGGAACAGGCTCCCCAGGGGAAGTGGTCACAGCACCAAGCCTGACAGAGTTCAAGTGTTTGGACAATGCTCTCAGGCATATGGTGTGACTCCTGGAGATGGCCTGTGCAGGGCTAAAAGTTGGACTTTGATGGTCCCTTCTAACTCAATATATTCTATGGCTCTCTGACTGTGTGATTCAAATGATGTCGACCTGAGCTCATTTATCTTGTAGGAATCTGAAAGAACTTACTGAAATAGCATTTTTTCTGTCTCTAAATGGTTTGCTCAGTCAGCATCTACAGCTTCTTCAAAACTGAACTTCAATGCCTAGAAAACCTCAGAGCTATTATTGGAGATAAGAGGCTTAAAGATCTTTGAGGATCTTCTCTTCTTAGTCTTCTGCCAATCTTTAGTGTGTAAGGGTTTATAGTCCTGTCAGCAAAAATTTGTTCAGCTCTGTTGCAGCCCTATATAAACAGTGCTAGTCAAGAGAAAGGGTGCATGAAGGTAGACTCTGCATCCAGCTTCTTTCAGGATGAACTGCCATACACACCAACACAGCCTTCTCAAACAAATTGTTGTCCTGATAATGCCAGGTATTTTCTGGAGCTAAAAGTTTCCTTGGCTGGTCATTTAAACAGATTACTCAATCCTGTGTGTGGACACATGGGACATCCTTCTCAATTCCTCTGTACCTAGGATGTCATTTTCTGCCAAGGTGGTGTGCCCTCATTTCTTTTCTGGGTCACTTGATATTCTTTGATCTCTTGACTTGTGTATCAAGGACCTTGCAAGGCTTTGATAAGTTTCTTTTGGTTGTATTTTTAACTGCACTCCTGTGGTACAGGGAGCATAATAAAATTCCTCATATCAGTGGACCTATAGATGTAGGTTCTCTGTGTCATGAATCATTGAAGGCATCTTTGATCCTTCTAGACTTCATGGCCAGGCATGTTTTGTCATCTCTTATATCAATCTGACTAGCAAGATGCCTAAGACCTTTGTGAATGTACCATCCTTTATATGATTTGTTTGTATTTTTTCCTGTAGTAGATAACTATTCTTTAGTAAGTAGACAACTATAGGACAACTGCCTCTCCCCTCCCCCTCCAGAGATATGAAGAGGGAATGTCTCCTTGGTTTAGTGAGCTTACTTAGAAAGACTGGAATCTTAGAGCTTGTTTGACTCATTCACATGAATCTGGGGAGCTGAGGGCTGTTAGGTAGGTTTGTTTGCCTTCTTATGTCTTATTCTTGCAGAAATTACTATTATTTTGGTTTTCACTGATACAGAGTAGTTCAGACATGCCACCAAAAATGTGTGAGAGTTCTCTAACCTGGCTCATATTTTTTTTATATCTGTGAAAACTGTTTTCTTTGTGATGATTTTAGATAGCACACATGCTAGTGTTCATGGAAGTTGACCAAGACCTATTCCCAAGAACATTTTCATACCTTGCTTTGTCACCAGCCTAGACAATGTAATGCAGAGCAAGTGTATGGAAATCCACTTATGTAGTGCATCAATTGAGGTCATCATGTGGCAATTTCAGCTGAGTGTGATGAGGTGTGCATAGGACAAAATACATGGTTCTGGACACAAAAAAAAATTTAAAATTTAAAAAAACCTTAAAATTTTATTTTAAAATTTTTGTCCATGTACTGTAACGCAGTGTTTGTGTCTTGTTAGCGTTATCTTGCTAATGACTGACTTGTGTTATTCTTCATATGTAAGTTAATACCTGAAGCCTTGCTCACTATGCTTCCATGGTATGTTGGTAGGGCACAACTGCAAAGAATTATTTGGGCAAGGTTTACAGACTTCTTATGGGTATGGACATCAGTGGTGTGGAGGTAAACACTACTCCTGAGTAGTAGCAAGTAATTCAGCTGCTCTGTGTTTTTTCATTGATCTGCTTCTGACAATTACTTTGTTGAGAGTTGTTTCCTCTGAGGAAGGAACATCAAAGTGGAGCTACATAAACCTGAATAACTTTTCTTATTGCTGGAGTTCTTCTTGCTTTGAGACCAGTGTAGAAACACCAAGAGCATTTGTTATCTTGGTTTAGATAAATTCCTGTTAAGTGATGGTTGGATCCCTTTAGGTTGAAATTGCATGGCTTGAGGAAACGGAATTTTATTGTGAGTTTGTTGCTGCAGTTCTTGAAAGGCGCTTTCAAGGCTGTGACTTCAAACTATGTGAGATGCTTATTCTTAAACTTAGCAAAGGCTAGAGACATGGGTACTGGCAAAACATCTGTCTGGTTCTGGAGGAGGCTGTGAGTATGGCTTAAAAACGCCTGATCAATTTTATTATGAAATTTATTATGATCCAGACATTTCTTCCTTAATTTCAGAACTTTTGTACTGAAAAATAATTCTCTGAGCATGACAGCAGATAGTCTGCCTGACAGCACTGCCTGACAAGAGTCCTCTTGTTTCTGAAGTATAGAATCAAATCCCATCTCCCTTTTGTTTATGATATGCTTACCTGTGGGAAAGATTGTGGGGGGTTATGCGCAAAAGACCTATGTTTGTAGAGTGTATCGTCATCTTCTGGTCCTCCTGGGAGAAAAGAGAGATTGTACGTCTTTGGAAGCAAGTTCCAGTTGTATTGTATAGGTCAGATATTTTCCCTGTACTGATGTAGTCATATGTGTTTGGTATCCTTCAAAACAGTAGAGGAGGAATGACAAGAAATACTACCCTGTAGTAACTGCCTCAAGCTTAGTTCCCTGTGGATGTCCACTTCAAAGTATGTGTAAAATGCATGTTATAAAAGTGTAATTGGCAAAATTATTTAGACTTAGAGATACAACTGATTATTGGCTCTATTTTTTTTTTTACAAGGTGGAGAAAATACACAGGGGTGATCAGATGGATGAACATCTTTATCCTGCAAAGAAAATACCACCAGTAGCAAAAAGTGACACTGATCAAGAAAAGGCATCTCAGAATGTTACTTCTTCAAAAGCAGACCCTTCCTTAAAACCGAATATGGAGACCACATCTGCATCCCTGAGCAGCGACTTGAAGCAGAAAGTGGTTAGCATCTTGCTGAAATATTCCAATGGTCTTTGGGCTCATGCACTTCCCAAAGTGTACCAAGACACTTACCAAGTAAAATTTCCAGAAGACGTTCTCAATAACCTAGAGTTGCTCTCAGATGTGTGCACGGTGGATTATGTCTCTGAAGTCCCCAGAAGGGCTATCCTCTATGCTAAACCCCAAAGATGCATTGATGAAAATCTGAATGTCACCGAGAAAGTCCAGAGTCACGATAGTGTGAAGGCCACAGCTGAACAGCAGGATGAAGAATCCAAGGACCAGTATCCAGAGAACATAACTGTTCCTTCTCTAGTCATTCCATCAGAAGGATCTGTGTCCATCGTGGTGTTAGAACTGAAAAACACTAATGAGGTCCTAATTAGGCAAGTTTGTATTTTGGAATATATCTTTTTTGCTTTATTTATAAATCCATGTGGTAATATTGTGCAGGTGTGCCAGAAAGGAATTGATGAAGAGGAGGTTTCAGGGCTTTATTATTTGCTTAATTTTCTAATGAAACTTAGGAATCCTTTTGTTTGTGTGCTTAAATGGAAATCTTTTGAAACTTTTTCTGTCCTGAACTGATTGCTTCTTTCACTAGCTTATATGAAATCAAGGCAGATTTGACTTGCCATTGCAAGACTTTTTAGAATAACCCAACTACAACACATAATAGTATTCAGATATTGCTGTTGTTCCTACTAAAATACTTTTTACTTCTATTACTGACTTACTACTAACTAGATGTGAGAAATATGCTCAGATTCCACTTTGATTTTCACTTCTGGAAACAGATGAGTTTTCATTCAACAGTAAAGTACTAGTGCTTCTTGATTTGGTTGCTGATCAGTCCAGCCTTAGAGGACAGTGTAAGAAGTGGATTGTAATGGCTGTCTTAGGTATATGCTATTGCACTGTTCCAGGATATACCATAATAAGCTTTGTATATTTCAGTGTTGGGATAAAGTACTAGAAATACTAGCAGTTCTGTAAAACTTAAAAAAAAAAAAAGTCAAACCCTGAACATTTTTATAGAGGATACTTCACTTTTTAAAATGTTTTAAATTGACCCTAATCTTAAAATGTTTATGGGTCACTTCAAGAGGATGAATTGAGCGACTATGTGGTAATACACTGTAGTGACAGGTGTCTGTTTTTTTCCCACTAACTTTTTCAGTTTCCACTTTTGTTAGATAGTTTCAGTAATTCTCAGGTGAGGATTAAATTAAGTATATGTGCAGTTTCCTTACAGATCCTATTACCCCATTCCTCACTGCTGTTTGGCAGTATTCAACACACTGGGCTTATAGCTGAAATCTACATATCCTTTTTCTCTTTAGCTCTCAGTAATGTTTTGAACTTCAGGTGTCACTCCACTGTTCTTGAAGTAATGGAATCTCAAGGCTGATAATCTGTAGCAAAGATCCCCTTACTTGGGGGTTACAAGAGGAATTTCCATTTGAGAATGTAGCCATCTTTGTTTTAGAAGCTGTTACATTCCTATTTTGTGCTTTTTCTCAGATAAATCTTCTGATAAATCTTACACATTTATTTTGTATCCTGGTCTCACCACAAAGCATAATTTAAGACAAGTTTCTTCATCTGCCAAAAAGATTTGTACTATATCCAGCTGAACAAGTCAATTATTTTAGCAAAGAAGACACAATTGGAATTTGTGAGTGAGCCTCAGCTTAAAAAAAGAAATCACAGAAGGAAGAAAGAGAGGCTTTATGTTTTAGGTTGTTCCTGAGAAATCTCTTTGAAATTAGTCCAAAACATGAAAGATGATGACAATGAATAGTGGCAGGAAAGACAGCCCATTTGAGACATAAATGTTCTGTTCATAGAGATACAGAAACAGACACAATGCATATGTTTTCCATTGGGAAGAACAGGAACAAATTACATCTCTTCTGGCTTGATATGCAGGTGGAACTTAAACCTGCATAACTTTTTCCTTCTCCCTGTACACCTTTTAATTCTGGCAGCATTGATAACTTGCTGCACATGGGAGTAACAGTTCTTAGCTTTCTAATCTGTTATTTCAAGCATGTTTCCACTAATTATTTGTGAGGAATACTGCATGACACTGATCAGCTGAGAGTGATTATATTAAAATTTCTCTACAAAGCAGCCATTCCCAAATTGTGGACCATGTTTCTTGGACAATAATAAAGTTTCTGAATTTGTCAGCTCTGTGCAGGTAGATGATGAAAATTAGCAGTCTCTTGGCCCTAGGTACAGAAATTACTACTTAGGGTTTTGGGCACTTATATCGATACAATGCAACTAGCCATGAAGGGAATAGTTTTTTACCAGGACAAGAAAATGTTCATGTGGATTTATAGGAAGGAAACAGTGCATGGACTCATCTGTCCTTACATGTCCTACCAGTCCCTTTCTGCTTATTTGCACAAGGACTGTGTGGGGGCTTTTGATCGATGTTGGTTTTTGTAGGACCAATAAAATCGAGATTCCTCTTTCAGTCTTGGAGAGGGAAAAATATCTCTTTACTTTCTTGGTATGTGGCTCAGTGTTGTTTGGCCGAAAACTTTCAAATGCAGTAGTAATGAAGGCAAAGCTGGAAGGTTTGGTGCTGTTTCTGTTTTGAGACATGGAACAGTTCTGTGAGAATTCTGAGGTAGTCAGAATGAAAGTGAGGTCATAGAAACACTCCCAGATATTTGCTGTACATCCACAACAGTGTGATTGAAGGCAGAGATGATACACTAGGTGCTGCATTTGAATTCTCACAAGAAATAATTAACTGTTGTGGTTTATTCTCAGCTACTTTAAGTTTCTTTGCTACAGCTTGGATACCTTTTTCCCCTCATCTTTTTGCATAGATGGAATTGCACTGTGTGTTCACTGTGGAAGCATACCCCTCTGTTCCCTTCACAATGGAGCAGCAAGCATTACTGGACATGTTAGGTGGTTGCAGTTAAGACAAAGAATGATGTTGAATGCACACTTGTAGTGCCTGGCTACCTGCACATAGATTAGCCTCTAATACACTTTTTTTGAGGTAGCTTTACAGGATCCTTTTCTAAAAAAATCTGAAAAATAATTTTTCAATTGTCTTTGAACAGGCAAAAACTTCTTCAGTATGATGCTCACCAATTACTAGAAAATAGTGAGTGAGACAGGAAAGTTTGAGAGATTCTTCTACTTTCTGTTGAGCTACTCCAACTGTCTATTAGGTATCCTTATGAAATAAATGTTAAAGAAACTTTTATGTAGCACGTACATGACTGTCACCCCACTTTATCCGCATTTAGAAGGAGATGAATATTGTTTTGTAGAAACAAAAAGGCTGTCATCCTGAAAAGTGTGAGCCTGTCTTTAGGAAAATGAGGGTTCCCCTGGAATGTGATCCGATTTAATTTAATCTTAATAAAGTTACCATAGTATATCCTAGTACAATGTCTGCACTAATTTTGGGTGTACAGCAGACTTTCAGAATAAACTTAGATGTCTGTAGGATGATGATCTAAACTATGTTGTAGAATTGTGCAGTATCAGTGACGATATGAACATGCTGAAACAGTAGCTACTAAATACAAATTTGTAAGTTTCCCTTTGCCTACTCTAATCTGACGTGTTTCTGAAGCCTTCAGAACTTCCTATTTGGAGCTTTCCGAAAGTTCATATACTTCATTAAGTACAAACTGCTTCAGTAGGAAGCATTAGGTCACCAACCTAATGCTGGTTGGAGGGGGAGAGTGAACAGCATATGGTTTAACAGCTGATTTTAAAAAATATTTTAGATGTGCTGTTTTGGATCAACCTTAGCGAAAACCAAATTAAGACAGTGTTTGTTAATGACAGAGTAACTTTCTTTTTCTATAGCCCTGTTAATGGGAAAAGAGTTTGAATACTAGTGGGCTTAGAAAATGTATGCATCCATAATTTGCTCCTAGGTTCATATATACATGTAAATGTTCTTAAGTTTTTTATGCAGCTTTTTTGAAGTTGCATCCTAATTCTTGTGTTGGTTTTTGGTTGTTGTTTTTGGGGTTTTTTTAAATACTGTAGGTATGTGGGCAAAGATTATTCATCTGCCCAGGAACAAATGGAAGATGAGATGAAAGCATACTATAGTCAGAATAGTACAGTGTCACCAGCTCAGTCTCTGAGTGTTGGGCAACTTGTTGCAGTACATGCTGGAGAAGACGCCTGGGTTCGTGCTCGGATCATTTCTCTAGAAGACAACAGGATAAAGGCAAGTAATTACCTCTTTTGGCACTTGGAGTAAGAATTGAAACAATCTTGCATTATAGATACCTGGTTAATTCTTAAACGTGCTGCACTAGCATTCTCTCTTTTCTTGCCCTGAACTGCTTCTGTCTGCAGTTATATGAGAAAATAAGACTTTTCTGAAGTTAAGTGATGGCCAGAATTAAATGGTCTATAAGGTTTTTTTCCATAAATAATTTGAGTTTAGGGGTTTTGTTTTGAGTTTTGTATGGAGCTGGGCCCTATAGCACTTAGGTACTGAAAATGTGCCTCTGATAGGAGAAACACTGTATTACCACTATTTGAAGTGGGACAGAGGAAGGGAAAGAGAAGGACAGAATTCACTTCCTGTTAGAGCTTTTTGAAGTCTTGTACTGAAGTATTTCTAACATGCACTAAATAGCAAAAAAATGAAAAGGTTATATTTTCCCCTTCCAGGCAGATCTGGTATTCTGGGAGTTATATGTAGTGTGCATTTCAGTTAAACCCCACTGATATTATTTGACTCCTCTGTTAAACTTTCCCTGGGCCAAGCAGACTCTTCTTGCCATCTGCAGTGAAACTAGAATATATGTTAGAAATTTAAAAGAAGTTTAAAACTTCTCAATTGTTTCTTGCCTCATCAAACACTGATTATACCCATTTAATTTTTTTTTTTTGTTTCTTCCCCCAGTTTGGTGACTTTTTATTCAGGCCTTCTTAACATACTTATGAAGTTGAATCGTTTCATAAATACTTAAATAGCACATATATTAGAACTGAGGATTTTCTGAAAGTTAGTATGATACCCTTCAGCTGGAGCTTGTTGGAGAGAGTCAGAACTTGGTTTTGAAAGGCTGTTGGGTTTAGAGAAGTGGCAAGGACATAGGTGCCATGATTGCCTCTAATTTCACCCTAGCTAGAGCTACCAGCCAAAAGAGGGCTGTTGCTTTATTGCAGCATTTGCTGATTATCCTCTGACACAATGTTCAAACCTCCTTTCAATATTTGGTAAGCAGACGTTTTGCATGATAGAGTTTAGAAAAGAAGTTGTAGAAAGTCCTGTAAAGCCTTCTTTCTCTTACTTTAGCTCCAGTTATTTGCTGCTAATCAGCAGTTTCCATAATGGTTTCCTGCACTGACTATGGTATTTGTATCAAAGTTAAGCCAAGCATTAATCAAAATAATTCTCATAATGCTGTAAAAACAGTAGACAAAGCTTATAATGGTACCTAAGTGGTATGTGACTTTTCAACACTTTCAAAACTTTTTTAATAAAAATTGCCACTTTATTACATTTCTTCACATGGCTTGAGGTAATACATGCTGATCCCTCCAGCAGTGTTCCTATTAAGAGTTGAGATTCTGTAGAACAGTTGAAGAGGATGGTTTTGCAGAGATCTTGAGAATGAGGCTTTCCCTGAAAACTCTGAACATTCAAGCAGTGAGATAAACATGACATTAATGGTCTAATATTCTACTAAATGAGCAAAATGTAACTTTCCTGTGACTGCATAGAGAATGTGGTAACTGAATACATTTTCCCCAGACTCAAGAAAACATATTTACAATGATATTGGTGATCTTATGCCTTTATTCCCTTTTCCATTTTCAGGTACGCTATGTTGATCATGGCTTCACTGAGTTTGTTGAAAGCAACAGTGTGTACAAACTACAGAAACAGTTCAGTTCACTTCCTTTCCAAGCTGTAAAGTGTAAACTGGCAGGTAAGAGAAGGCCAGTGCTGACTGTAGAGCTTATTGTTGCATGATTTGTGGATTGAAGCATCTGCGAGTGTGGGAGTTTTGATCCTTGTTTGTAATAACTCTGTGTATGATAGAATTTGTCCAGCACAGCTAATCTAAACAGACACGGGTAGAAATGGAAAGAAGGAAAAAGGTGGAAGAAAGGATGTGAAGAAGGGTTTTATAAAGAACCCGTGTTATTAGAAGACAATTATATCCAGTATCTATCTAGTAGAGCTTAGTTGTTTCTGCACTTGGATGTCTTTGTCCCTTTTATATATGTGAGCCTAAAGAAATAAGAGGAAACATTTACTGTGGTGTGAAACAATATACTAACACAACATCTTTTCCAAAATGAGGCACATCTCTTGTGGCCAGGTCAGGCAATATTTCTAAATATGGGCCTATTTAGTTATTTTAAAGTGCTCCTTCCTCTTTCAATCCTTGCATACCTGCAGACTTCCTAGGCTCTGCTGGAATTAATTTGCCTTCCTAAAATTGGTAGGCCTTTCTAAGTTTCTAAAAATATTGTATTTTTAATGTGTACAATTGCCATGAATGAGCTTGACTTCTTCGTTTGGTTGGGTTTTTAATACTTTGATACATTCCTTTGTTCTCTACACATTTGTCTCAACTCTTTCTGAAGACGGTCCTTTCTATTCTGCCCCACCCCTGAAGATGTCTATGTTAAAAAGGCAGAAATTAAGTAGAATTCAAGAAGGGGTGCAGTACAACTTTTCTTCGCTTCATCCTGATTCTTGGAAATATTCTTGTGGTGAACACAGACCTAGTTATTGTTTTTCCCTTTGAATACAGTGATCCATAAAAGTATGGTGTGTCTTACAGGACTGGAAGCCTTCTGTGATGATCCTGTCCTAATAAAGACTGTGGAATCACAGACATGTTTCAAGATATTTGCTGTGGAAATACTGGAAAAAAGTGATATTCCTCTTCTTGTTCTCTATGACACGTCTGGAGAAGACGATATCAACATCAATGCTACTTGTCTGAAGGCATTGTATGACAAGTCCCTTGAACTGCACCTGCAGGTATCATTGTCCTGCTTCCTTCTTAATTCATTAGAAATTATTGACTGCTGAGGTCTTAAATGGACAAAAATCAGTACTCAGAAATTTGCTAAGTGGTTTTTTTCCTCTTTCATATCAAAATCTTACTGTTGCAGGTAGATGCACTATATACAAATGTGAGAGTAACCAGTGTTTTCTCTGATGGAAGCCTGTATTGCCAAGTGCCATCCAAAGGCTTGTCTAGACTCTCTGAAATCTTGCAGAAACTAGAAGACTACTTTGGTTACAAGGTAGGTTCTGTGGTGAGGGAAGTGGTGAAGTCATGTAGCCTTTCTTCAGAGCATACCAATCAATTCACTTGCACATAAGTCCAAATTTCTATGGTAGCCATAGGCTATTCTAAAAGGCTATAAATTGCCTTCCTTGTTTGGGGCTTTTTGGGGTCCATCTTTCAGCATGAACAGTGTCTTTGGATGATTTTTTTGTTCACAAGCAGTTGCTTTGGCTTCAGTAACTACTTTCTTTTAATAGTCAGAATAGCAACAATGTGGCTCTTAATGGGAAGCTTCCAATGGGAACTGCGGTAGATTGGTATAAAGCCTGCGGAAATACTGCTGTATTTTTTTTGCTGGAAATTTTACTTATGTGATGGAGTTGAGGTGTGTAAACAGCGTGGGCCACAGCACACTGTGCTTATTGCACTAAGCAATAAAAGCACTTTAGACCAAGGTCTAAAGGCCAAGGTGTGTTCTTTATAGCCTGGCTTCAACCTGGAAATTCGATGGTTTTGATCTGATATGCTGCATCACTTGTCCCCTTGCACCCTTTGCTTTTGAATGTTGTGGCTAATATGAACTAGAAGTGATGTGTAGGAGGCGTTTTCTGAAGGCTTAAGTTGCTTTAAAAAGGTTGTGTGGCAGAGAAGTCTGACTTTCCACCAGCCATTTACAGACATGTGCAGCAATCCTCACTAGACTCAAGAGAATTTATGCCACAGGGATCCTAAGAGAATCTAATTTGTTGATAGTTCAGCTGAGCCTTACAGAATCAAATCATGTGATGCAGATCCTTAAAGGTCCTTTTAGAACTGCTGCTCGTGACACTACTGTGTTGAAAGTGTTTTTTTAGGTGTATGAGTTAAGCTTTAGACCTGTTGTGGGATCATTTGGAAATATTTTATATTGAACGTATTTCAGTTATCAAGATTCAGTTTCAAGCAAGCTAAACACAGAAAGAAAGTGTATAGAAACCTGAAAGGGTTAGCAACACAGAGGAAAGCAGTGAGACAGGTATTTCAAAAGTTTTTATTTTTGGGAGAGAGTACATGTTATGTTCTTGTTGTCATCAAAGAGAGACACTGATCTTCAGATTCTTTTGTTAACAGGGTAAAAGAAACAATCTTGACTTTGCAGCTAATCTTGAGGGTTGCTTTTTCCTTTATTTTGCCTGGGCATTTAAACAAAATAAGGTGTTGATTTTTCTTCAAATAGAGTTTCTTCATGCTTTTTATAACATGGCCATTGTCTTGTTACGTTATTTAGGATAATCTTGGTGAATGTCACCCCCATGAGACTTTCATTTGAGTCAGTAGTAGATTTGGTTTGCTGAATATCTTGAGAAATTATATGATTTAGAATATAAGCTAGGAGCTTCTTCAGTTTTCTCTCACAGCTCTAAACCGCTCTTGCTTTTCAGAACAATTAAGTAATGGTTGGTGATTTCGTATACTGTGTTTCCAAGTGTTGCTTTTTCCCCTGACACTTTGTATTCTCTCGGTTTCCCTGTAAAATGCAGAGCTTGGAATTAAAGTTTGCCAACTGGGGAAGCTTAAAAAAACGTGATGAGAAACGTTTCTGAGTCTGGAAAGAGACTTCATATTTGACACAGCGTTTTTGCTTCTCATAAATATTTATGTCATGTGTGGCTTTTGAAATGATTAGTCGAGTGCCAGATAGTAATAGCTCCACGTTTTTTAATTTCTGGTTTTGTCGTTGCAGCAGACTTCCGAGTTCAATGTGTTGCTACCTTTCTGTGGCAAAATCTGCTTGTTTCCTTCTAAGGGAAAATGGGCACGTGTAGAGGTAAGAAGTATTCAAAAAAACAGCTACAGCTTTCCCACATAGAAATGTCTTTCTTTTTGTTCAACTCAGTCTGAATCTTTAGTTTCCATGAAACATTTTATAGTGTGTGTCAGTGAGGTTTTTAACCTCAAAATTATGCTCTTGCTTTCTTCTTTCAGATAAAAATTATTCACACTAGACGGGCACTGGATGTGCAGTTCATGGATACTGGAACAGTTGCAACTGTGAAAGTATCAGAGCTCAGAGAAATCCCACCACAATTCCTGAGAGAAGTAATTGCAATACCTCCTCAGGTATAAAGACGTGTTATAGCCTAACCTGTATTAGTTCTCTTGCCAGTGTCTGTAGTGCTGCTGTTTCAAGTTTTATGTAATGAAATTTTGTTTTGTTTCATAGCATTCAACATTGCAGTGTATTTCACTGTGCATCTCTGCCTGCAATAAATCACAGTGCAGTCCTGCGTATGGACAGTATGTTGTGTATGTTTGATGGTACTGGTTTTGCATGTTGGCCCTGTCCCATTCTGTTTGTCATACGTTGTTGAATCTGTCAGCATTGTCCTGTGAACAGGAACTTGTGGACTCGTTTTCATATTTCTGAATTATACCTTGTGTACTTAATTCTGTTCGTAGGCTATAAAATGCTGCCTGGCAGATCTGCCTCCTAACACTGGCATGTGGACTCCAGATGCTGTACTGTGGCTGAGAGACACTGTAATGAATTGCCCTGAATTTAGCATGAAGGTAAATAAATCTGTAGGCATGGGAAGAGAGCGTTGGAAGAACAACTTTAAAAAATTTAACAACTCAACAAATTGATTTTTGTTATGGAATCGTAAAAGTTTATAACCAGCTATTGGACATAATTTCTATACCAAGTCCTTTTCTTAGGACATTTGACATAAAACTTACTTGCCTAAGGGTTTTAGAATCTTCTCCTTTCCCCACAAGCATTTAGCAACTTTCACAGCGGCTTTTCACATTTTGCTATCCAAGTCCAAATACGCAGTCAGAGTTATTTTACCAACTGATAAGAAAGAAACACAGTTCTTCACGTTTCAGCACATAAAAATGTGCAACTTCTGAGTTAATCTTGAATTACTTTTATGCCTCTTGTGAGCATTGCTTTTTCTCCTGCTCTTTTGAAAGCAGCTTTATTTTTTGTTTGCTTTTTCTAATCGAGTTTGATTTCGTATGTGCTTTATATACTTAGAATTTTTTTTATCTTTGAGGTAAAATTATTTCCATGTGCAATGTATCCTAATCAGTTCAATCAACTGAAAATACCCTTCTAAAGGAAATCTCTTACTAACTACAGACTAAACAAA
>JAWWLV010000100.1:26262134-26279548 GCA_035041135.1 Platyrinchus mystaceus | reverse complement strand
CTCAAAAATTTGATTCCAGATGCTGTCAGAGCACTTTGAAGAAGTGCTTTGTAGCTTTCCTTAACTTCTTTGCTTGCTTTAGTCTGAGACTTATGCCTGTTACATCTGGCTTTTCTGAACATCCTCTTCCAAGAGAGTTTGTATTTGTTGCTAATTTTTGCTGGATTAAATAGTAGACAGCAGACATGTACTTTAATTGTGGAAAGTTTTTGTTCCTTGCTAGGAATATCAACAGAATAATCTCTAAAATGTTATACACTTTCTCAAATTAAAATTTCAGTGCTTTGCTATTAATAATGCTAGCATATCTGTTGTTAAATAGGAAATATTTTTATGTTGGTGCTTGAAAATTATGCATGATACAAACCCAGGAGCTTTGTTTGTCTTTATTTTTTTCCCATCCTTAATTTAGTAGGCTTCACTTCCTGTAATGGCAGGAAGATAGTTTGAAGGATCATGTGTAAATATTTAATAGTTGTTTGGATCTGTATGGACGCTGGCTACTGTTCTCCTGAAAACTGGAATTGTGTAACATAATATTGGGATTGAACCTGTTGGGCAGAACAAAGCTCAGTTCAAGCTTTGTACTTGCTTTACATGAGTGGAATAGCTTCAAGTGCTCTTTTTATCTGCTGTGAGTTGTCTACTATCCACAACTTCATTGATGTTTTTGGGTGAACCTTAAAAATACTTCCGTGCATAAATGCAATGAACTGTTGCCGCTTTAGTCTTCAGTACAAAATCAGACGTGCATTTAATAGTTAATAACTGGATATTAAACTGTATTTTGTGTTCCAAGGTGATTAAACAGGATGGTTCAAAGGGAATTGCACACGTTTACTTATTCGCTCCAGAGAATTTCCCAGACATGGATCGAAGCATCAATAGACAGATCAAGAATGCAGACTTGTGGAAGCATCAGAAAGATGTTTTCTTGAGCGTTACACCCAGTGGGACTAGCTCCACAAAAGTTATAGGTGACAGTGTTTCAGCTCTGCAGTTAACTGGTGGGAAGCTGGAGAAGAGTTTCTCTGATTCAGCCAGAGAACCCAGCAGTGCAGTGTCTGCCATCGATATGCCTCCTCCTCTACCCTTGCCAAAGCCTGGCGAGCTCATGGATATCTATGTCTCGGTGGCCTGCCATCCAGGTCACTTCATTGTCCAGCCTTGGAATGAGCTAAACAATCTGTATGCCCTGATGGAAGAAATGATCTTGCACTACAGCAGGGCAGAAGAGAAACCTGTGAATATTGAAAAAAACAAGCTGTATGCAGCTAAAATTGGCGATGAGTAAGTAGATACTTAAATTACTTAAAAACAAAATCTATGAAAGCAAGCTTAGCTCTGCTAAGCTAGGCAAGCCTAGCTTTGCTTAGTCCGCATTGTTAACCAGGTGACAGATGTCCAGTGATATCTGAGAGATTAAGGGAGTAAATGAGGTTGCAGTCCCTTCATGCACCCAGACTGTAGTTGGAATAGTTGACTTTTATTCAGCTAAATCCAGACCTGGGAAGCCTCAGACATGGTTAAGATCTTTTCGTTGTGTATTATTTTTCCGGTGCCTTGACAGTGTGTAAATATGAATTCAAATTGTCTGTTCTTGTTCTCCCCCTTCTTAGGTGGTACAGGGTCATAGTAAAAGGAATTCTTAGGAACGGTTTTTTATCAGTGTATGAGCTGGACTATGGCAAGCATGAGTTTGTCAGCATTCGGAAAGTACAGCCACTCACGGATGCGTTTAGAAGACTGCCCTTCCAAGCTATAACAGCTCAGCTTGCAGGTAGGTAGCAAGCATTTACAATTGTTTTTGCTAAGGTCTTGCATCAGTGGGGATACCAAATGAACAGAAAATGTAAAGTGGACAAAATCAGAGGTTAGTGGTGTAATTGTTTTTTTGCTGAAGTGTACCTGCTTGCAGAAACATGCTTAACCCATACTGTTTGTGTCACCAAAGTAGCTCTGCCTTTCTTCTTGGCATGGGTAGTGACAATTCTGTTTTGTTATTTGTTTGTTTAATTTAATGAAGCACTTCTCATTATCATGTGTTGAATATGAAGATTGCTTAAACTTTCCCAGCAGCTGCTTTTTATTGTCATGAAATTTATTGTTTAATGTGTGTGATATCTGATATGCAAAGGACATGGAAATCAGAACTAAATGGTTTTTTGATTCCTTTAACGTAAGCAATTATGAGGTGTGAAAGTTATGATGTATCTGTTGATAAGAATTTAATGTTTTGATTATCCTAGTTTACATAAAATTTGAAATTTTCCAGTGCATATTTGGAATCCAAAATTGCCTGAAATATATTGGTTTTTTTCAGACAAACAAAAAACTCCATAAGAGGAGTTAGGACTTTTGATAAGCTTAAGTAAGATTAATTTCCTTGAGAATATGAGGCATAGACAGTGTGCATACATCTGAGACAATTAAAAAGATAAAACTTGATCTCTCCTTGCTGTCTTTTCCAAATTTTTCTGTGTCGCTTTTGGATGTATGCGTCTCATCTGAGTCGGTTCCTGCTTTCTGCCACTCTTTGGTCAGCACTAGTCTAGATTTCAGTCACAGAATGTGCTTGTTGGAATTGACAGGCCACAGGGTTGGTGCTCTGATCCTGATTTTCCTTCTGTGGATCTGCTTTCCTGTATGGCCTCAGTGTGACCTTGGGGGTTGCTTTAAACTAGTGATGATGGATGTGTTACTGACAGGCTGGGTCCTGGGAGTGCAGTGCTGTAATGAAGCTGATTTCTAGCTGTGTCTGTCTTCTGGGGTAGTACAGGATCCAGCTGGGCAAGCCTGCAAGTCATCCACTTTTCCTGCTTCACAGAGTCCCCCAGGTAGCTAGTTAAGTTTGCCTCTGAGATGCTTCATATTGTCAAAGCAGGCCAACTGAGCCTGGAAGACCGGTAACTATTGCCTTGCTATTCTTTCACTTCTTTTTCTCTGTTTTCATGTCTCCTACCTCTTAGTCTCTGGTTTGTTCCCTTGTAAAATCCCATTTGCTTCCACAGCAGCCTTTCCTAGCATTAATTACCCTTTCTTAAGTGTTGATTAACTATTCGCTTCTAATTCCTTCAGTAATCTGCAGGCAGCTGTGTTCCTGTGTTGTCCTGTCAGTGGCAAGCTGCTGCTAATAGTAGAAGCAAAGTACTGTCACTTTGTTGTTCTACTTCTTTTACCCACAAGCTGGTTTTTGTGTATTCCCGCATGTATTTGAGCCCCTGTGTCTAAATGCTGTACACTGGCAGTGGTCTAGGGAGACTGAATCCCAAGTCTGCATGAGCCACTTCTTTCTAGCCATATTTAAAAACCTGTTTATGTTCTAGCAGACTTGACTTTGTGGGATTTTGAGGCTTTGTTTTGCTCTGACTTTGACTTTGCTCTGAAAAAAATAAGAGCAGTTGTGAGGCATTTAGGAAGCATTTTAATTCTTTCCTGCCCTCTGCAGAGAGTTTGGGACTTGAAGGTTTGATTGATGTTTTAGTAGCTGATGCTGCTTTGAGATGAAGAAAACTTAATCTAAAGAAATGCCAGCAGGACAGATAATTTCAGCATCCTCAGGCTGAAGACAAAGAAATTTTGTTTTGAAGGGAACTTTCAAAAAGGTTCCTGATATGCCCTGGGCATGCAAGGCAGCTGATATACTTGGAATTTCTCAGTGAGTCAGTGCATTTCCTTTCACTCTCCATATCTTTAGACTTCAAGAAAAAATAAATGTCCTAGTCTGTGTAATAATTAAGCTTGTTTGTGTGGGAGATGAGTGAGCTTGTGTTTCTTTTCTAGATTTAATTGCATTCATTAGCACTTTAACATCTGTTTTCTCAAGTATTTAAACACACCCCACTTCTTTATAAACTTAATAATTCAGATTGATCTAGTCCATAAATGACCTTCTGTTTTGCTTTACATTTGTCCTAGGAGTGAAAAACCAGCAGTGGTCAGAAGAGGCATCAATAGTGTTTCGGAATCTTGTAGAGAAGAAACCCTTTGTGGCACAGATACAGGCAGTTAATGAAAGCACTAACCCTTGGGATCGAAAAATAGTGACTTTTCTCGTGGACACATCTCTTCCACATATTGATACATGGATTCATGATTTTGTGTCACAAAGTCTTGTGGAATTTTCAAAGGGTGATTAATCACCACTTCTGAAATGTAGCTGCTTAGTGATGAAATAAGTAACAGGCTTTGAAGAGAAATATAACTACTACATGGCCTTGAAGACATAATGGGGATAAAACTGAAATATCTGTGTTTGTTTAACAAGTTTGGTTTCTGTTGACTTCAGTTGATTTTTTGAAAATTTTCATGTTGTTTACCATTGTAATGATAGAATATTTAGGTTAAAATATTTAAAAAGTTATTTATCAATAAAACAATGTTGAATTTTGTTCTTGTGATCATTTCCTAATTTTGGAGGGGTTTTTTATCTCATAGTATTACTCAGAGCCACTTACTGGGTAGTCCTCCCTTTAACAAATATTTTTATTTCTTGTGAATCATGGATGTAATCCTCAATATTTCTGAATTTATTATCAGAGACGTGTTTTTGGTGAGCTTTTCCCCTTAACTTCATAAGTGCCTTGTTTGGGATACTGCATTTGTGAGGCTTAATGTTCACAGAAGGGTTTGTGCTTTGTGTGCTCACTAGTCTGCTGTTCTTTAGCAATGATACCACTTCTCTGAATTCTCCTCTCCCCTTCTCACCCTACCAGTTGCTAAATGTGAAGTGTTCCTTTCCCACTTTTTTGATGGCTCCTTTTCATGTTTGCTTCTGAGAAACTTTCAAGGACTGCTCCCTGGAGACAGGAGCAAGCAGAGTCCTATAAGCACGTGCATGGGTACTCAAAGTCCTCTAAACATGGTATTTTTGGACTACTTCATTTTTGGCCTTGGAAATATTTAGAGGAGGTGTAGACATGGTTATATTTCGTAGTCTGCTGCCTAGATTTGAGTTTACTTGCCATAGTTCCTTCAGATTGTTAAGCACCGTATTAAAGCTTTATGGGGTGAATGCCAGCAATGGTATTTTTTCTGCTGTGCTTGGTTGTAAAATATTTCTAGTGGTGCACAAGCTGAGCTAAGAAATTGTGCCCATCATGCTGTTTGCAGGAGTACAGGAGACTGGACAGAAAGGAAACCAACTGAATGGTGAGGTGCATGTAACGTTAGGGTGGGAGAGAGAAAATGCATACAAATACTCTGAGTAAACAAGCTATTTAATCATGTAAGACCTTTGCACTCTTAGTCTAACTCTGGTGTAGTTCTGGAGGAGGTCTGAGCTAAGCAGCAAGGAGTCCTCTTGGGAGACTGGTGAGTGTCTCTTTGCCTGGACTGTATGCAGGGTATAGCAGAGCCCTAATGAATAGAGTGGGCAGTGGTAAATGAACAAACTGCTAATCTAATGCAAATTGCTACTTAGCATGGTCCTCTCTGTATTTGAATATGCTGAGGTTTGAGACAAGGTCTTGAGGATGCTTGTTGAGAGAGGTAAATTAACAATGAAGATACTAATATTTTTCCATATTAATCAACTTCTTCTTCAGCTGCTGCAGCAGAGTAGGTGAAGAATGGAGGTGAGGGGATCCCTGTGGTGATGAACCACTGTAGGATAAACTTCCAAGCAGAAGTGTCCCTCTGCATATTCTAAGCCTGAAAATTTGAATGACAGAGAACACTAGGATGAGACAAGCACTCCCCTGAGCTCCTGAAGGGAGTGAGTTTACCTGTGTGTCTAAGAGCACATCACCCTCGTTCTCAGTCATGCAGTCTGATGAATAGAAGCCATTGTAATGGCACAGGGCGTTTTGCTGGAGCTATTTTGAAGTTTGGTTTCGTGAGAAATAGCCATGCTGTGTTTGCATCCTTTAAGGCCTGGGAATCTGCTCTTTGACAGAAGTTCGTTTGCACTCAAGATGGTTTTCGAGCTTGTCTGCCCCTTCTGGAACATGCCTCACCCTGTCCTTGGTTGTCAGTGGCTAAAGAGCCCAGATCAGAGGTAAGTACAACATTCCAGTGGTCTCACAGCTCAGTACTGGAGTTCACATGGGTAAAACAGAGTGCAGTGTAGCTGATGAGCAAACCCAGGGGCACCACTCTCTGTGTGGTGAATTGTTTAGTGCCTGCATGGAACATACACCCAAACCCAAAGTTCACACGTTGCTGTGTTCAGTTCATACACTGTATCCAGAGGGGCTGCACTGAGATGACTCTCCATTCCACTCTGCAGGACAAACCCTCTCTTCAGTGTCTCCATTACTAGTCCATTACACTACAGGTACTGCTGTTACTGCTATCTCCTTACACTGTGATTTCGTTTGCAGATTTGTGATTTTACACCTGCTTTTAATGTCACTCTATCACCCACTGACCAACTCGTAAGATTCTCTGATACACTTGCTAATTGACCTTCTAGTGCTCTTTGAGTACGTGTTGTGCTCTGCTTTGAAAAGCATGCAGAAGGTGTTGACTGTACACAACACTGAACGCTTTGGGTTTGCTCAAGTTTTCGAACCATGAAAGAGCAATATTGGTGGACAGTCTGTGGATCCCAGGAGGCATTAGGCTGCTCTGTGTAAGTTGTTCACACAGAACACTGCACGGTTTTTAGCTTCAGGTTTTTGGCAATCTGTGTTCCAGGGTGGTTGTGAATGGTTTCTCTGCTTTCAAGAATGCATGGCACTTCACCAGCGGTGCTTCCATAGCCCGTGTCTGAATCCAGCAGCTGGTGGAGTTAGTTTCACATGATTTTCCACTCTGACAGCTGTTAGAAAGGCCTCCATTGGAACACTGCATGCAGGGCATTGTCCTGTAGGAAAGATGTGGATTATTCACAGAGAAACCAGATGAAAGCAAGAACAATGGAAGTCTAGATAATCTGATTTAAATAGTAGGATTTATAATTAGTCTGGATAGAAGAAGGGTAAGGAGGGGAACATTTTTTAAGTTGTCACTGGTAACTGTTTTATATATAAATAAAATAAGGCATGTAAAAGCTTGAAGAAAGGTAAGTTTAGATTGGGTGTCAGACCATCTTTCTAAATAGAGGGGCAAAGCCTGGAAATTCACTGGAACTCCAGTTTCATTATAAATGCCAAAACCATGTAGTATGTATCTGCAGAAGCCCAGCTGATTCTCCCTTGGAATGTGGGTATGTAATGTGTAATTCTTGGAACCTCACCCAGGATAACTTTCCAAACAAAAAAATAGAATGCAGCTTTGTTAGACGTGTTTTGTGGATCATGGTGAATTTTATAAAATGGAAAATGAGCATTCATTACCTAGAGAAAACAGATGACACTGTAATAACTAAAACAAAGCAGATCTCTTACTTTCCCAAGGCTGTGAACAATAAGCACTTTCAAACCACCTCTTTTCTGTTTATTCTGCCTCTGCTGTATTTTGTTAACTTTACAAAGTTATAGTTTACCTGTTCTCATCTCGCAATGTGTTCGCCCTGGGTCATTTTGGGGAGCTCTTATTTCATCAGAGAAATGTGAGAACCCTCTTTGCCATCCCAAAATGAATTCTTATCTCCAAGGTTTCCACTCCTGGACTCCTCTTTCCCCATTTGGGAAGAATTTTATTGCAAGGATCTTTTTTGTCTGTGTTTTCACCACACTCATCCTTTGTCCTCACAGTTGTTGTGCATTGGGCAAACCTTGGAAAGAGCCTACATTCTCATGTGCTGCTCGTATTGGACAAGAAAAGTGAAGGAGAGTCATGCAATGAAAAAAACACCACTTCAGACCTTCATAAAGCTTGAGATCTTCCTTTTGTATTCTTTTGTTCTTTGCTGATATTTTCAGATTGGTCTGGAAGTCATAAACAGGAGAATTGCCCTGCCCTGTGAAGTTAGAAGTTGGCTAGGGCAGGAGGTTGTGACCTCAGCAGACATGGTTCAAGCATGCTGAGCCACTTCCTCAAGAACCAACATGTAGGTAGAGTTAGTGAAACTCAGTGTCTTGTGAAAAGTGCTGCATGGTGCATTTTACTTGCAGCCTTCATTCCTGCAGTGTGTCACTGCAGACAGGTGATACACTGAAAACAGATGTGCTGAGAAGCTGTGTTATTGTCTTGCCTGATGGAGACAGGCCAAGTGCATTCTGAAGGAACTGTAGCACTCACCTTGGATGAGCTGCACACAAAGCTAGATCTGAGAGCAGCCAGATGGGATAAAATGTAAGTCACTATGTATCTCAGAGTGCAAAACCAACATGGCCTTAGTAGGGAGGCTTAATGGTGCCAGTGGATCCCTTCCTGAGCTGCTCACAGCTGGCACACCCTTGAGAAAGGCAGTTGGTAAACAGGTGGCATAGACACTGGTTTCCAGGTTTGTCTGGTCTGGTACCAGTCAGGCTTCTTCAGCCTGAACAAACTCAGGCATTTGTGGGAAGTGGGTAGTTGGAAGTGCCCTTTTCTCTCCTGCCAGCAGCTGGGATGATGCCGGTGACCTGGGCCATAATCCTGCTCACCTCAGCGAGGCATGCACTGAATCCATTTGTATGCTTCATTTAGCCCAGCTGTGAGCAGTATTTCCAGGGCTAACTGCAGATCTTTCCCAAATGCCATGGGACATGGAAGTTCAGTGCCAGCCAAGTCAGCTGTACGACAAGCCATGCAAAAAAAGCCAGGTGCCATCTCATGGAGACTGCGGGCATTTTCAGATGAAGGTCATCACTAGATCTGGGAAGTATGGGGCTGGAGAAGCATTCAGATGGACTGCCCTCCTCTGATAAATCTGGCACCCTCTCCACTCTTGGCTTGTGGCTGCTGGTGGAGACTGGAGACCAGAGATAAGGGGGAGCTTGGGCCTGACACTTTCTAGGAGATTTGTTAAAAAATTATTATAGGACAAATCCATGGGGCTTTACAGTGAGTCAAAGGTGAGATAGAATAAAGGAGATTTGGCAGCAACATCAACACTATGGACACTATAAGATTGGAAGGCAGCTCTCCTGGGCTGATGGCAGACTTGAAGCTGCTCTAGGTGGGAGGTGGCTGTCACTGGAGGTATGTGGCAAATTGATAGGCAATAAAGTAAAATGGGATTAGTAGGTACTTTGATACAAATGGTGTTCGTGAGGAAATAGCCTTTATAAAGTGCCCATGCTTGCAGCCACAGGTTCCCTGCAGTGCTGGCAGTGGTGCCATCCTGCCAGAGGCCTGAGTGGCTGAGCCTTAAGAGTCCCCTGCGCCCCCTGTCCCAGTGCTGCAGCGCTCCTCCCGGGAAGGAGTTTTTCCAGCCGCAGTCTCAGGGTACTTTACAGTAGCCTAGATCCCCATGAAGATGCGTGCACATCTTGTGGGGTCTCCCAAAAGGCGATTTGCCGAGGTGTCTGTCTCGGCACTGTAAAGTAAGTTGCCATGGGACACAAGGCAGGCTCCAGCGTATCTGAATCGTTAAAAAGCAGGAAAGACCCTTCGGAAGCAAACGCTGCCCTTGCTGCCGCCCTCCGCAGCGCCCACGCTGCCCTGGGGATGGACGGTGCGCGTTTGCCACCCCAGGTGCGGGCGGAGGGTAAGGACCAGCCCAACGCGGGACCCGGGGCGGGGGCTGAGCCGGGCGCAGCTGTTCTCGGCCGGGAGGGGCGGCGGGGCCGGCCCCGCTGAGTGACGGCCGGGCCGGGGCCGCGGCCGGGGCTGGACCCCCGCCCTCGGCAGCGACGGAGCCGGCGCGGGCAAGGACGCGCCGCCCGGGCTCTGCTCAGCTCGGCTCGGCTCGGCTCGGCTCACAGGTGCGGTAAGCTGGCGGCGGCGTGGTGGACCCGGCCCGGCCCGGCCCATATCTGGGCAGAATATTTGTCCGGCACCAGCTCGATATAAATAGCGGCCGCTGCCTGCCTAATTACGCCGGACAGGGGGGATTGCCTGGGTGTTGGGTCTCCCTCCCCGCCTGCCTCCTTCCATGCGTGCATGTCCGCCTGCCTCTCTCTGCCTGCCTGCCTGCCTGAACACTTGCCTGCCTGCACACTTGCCTGCCTGCCTGCCTGCCTACCGGCAGCCGTACCCGGAGTTGGGTGCGCTGCGCCGGGATGCGCGGAGCCGGCGGCGGGCGCTGCGGCAGCCGGTGTCCCCGGGATCTGAGGGCGGCTGTGTCCCTCGGCAGGCAGCCGGTGTCCCCGGGATCTGAGGGCGGCTGTGTCCCTCGGCAGGGGCAGCCGGGAGCCCGCGGCGAGAGGCGTCGGGCTGGCATGGATGGCAGCCGGCAGCGCTCACGCGTGGCCGCGGCAGACCCGGCGGGGATCGGGTGTGCTGGCGCGGGGAGGGAAGAGAGGGCCACGCACCACGCTGAGCGGGTTGCAAAGGGCACTAAGAGTTCTTCTTTACTGCTGTTGTGTTTGTAGTCCTGGGAGGTCTTCTAGGAAATTGTTTTCCAGATAACGGATCAATAGAAGGCTGTGCTGCTTTTGTAAAGGAAAAGTAGAAATTAGCAGGAGGAAAGGCTTCTTGAGTCCTTGTGGTGTTATTTTCCATGGCCACACTTCGTCCATCTTCGAATAGCCATATTTTCCGTAGCTGTACTTTGTCTACTTTGAAAGGCACTGCCTATCCGAAAGTTAACATTTCTTCACTCTGATGGACACTGCTTCTGGGGGGAACTCATGTGCTATCCTGATGTGCTCATCTATCTGCTTCTGCTTTTGAAATGGTCATGGATGGTTTGTTGGGCAGAGTCCACTGTCCTCTGCCTCCCTTCTAGGCCAGCTGCTCCACCCTTATGTGGAGGTCCTCTCTACTTGCTTTACATCTTTCCTTGGCTATCGGGCCTTGAGCCAGAAGGGTGCTCAGCCACGTGGCTGAGGTTGTTTTTAAGCATACATAAAATCCCTGCTGACTGCAACCTGGGGAGAAACATGGAAGCAGGGTTGAGGTGGTGCTTCCCCAGAACTTTGCCCCATTCAAGCACTGTGCAGTTGAGCAGCTCTCCCACCTGGAGGTAGTATCTTCATTTCTGCAGGCCTTGGAGGATTGTGTGGTGGTCTCACCTCTGTTAAGTGCCTCATTCAGATTTGTTGCACAGTGTACACCACACACTCATTTCTGCTGGAACAGTACTCATTTTGCTACAGTTTTCATTGGGCATCAACCTATCCAGGGCTTATTTACTGCACCAATGATGGGGCATTTCACTTCCATTCCCTCTGCTTCAGCCGCGCTAGCAGTGGGGTGGGATTGGGACAGGCAGACACAGATGTGTTATTGCTAACAGCTTGCTATGCTTTGTGCCTGGCAGTCTGGCAGGGCTCTATTTTACAGGACATGGCCATTGTCTATGGAAGGATCCAAGGCACTGCTCAGTGCAAGGCAGGAGCCTTTCTGCTCCTGTGTTCACATTACAGCCATCGGGTCCCCTGCCAGAGGAACAGGGGTATCCATTTGAGGACTAACAGAAACTCAGGCAAGAAACCCAGGATCCCTTTTTAGAGGAGACTGTGCTGTCTGCGAAGTTTCCAAATGAAAGGTTCAAGTTACAGAGCAGGAACTGAGTGCTCGGTGTCACTAATGACTTAAGTGTGTCCACGCACTTTTCACTGGGATTAGTAATTAAGCAACTAAGTGCATGCCAGGTGCATGAGAGAACCTCACCCCAAATAGGAGAACACATAACCGTGCTTACAAGCGTGTGCCTTAAAAATATGTGAAGTGGTGGAGATACAGCTGGGATGCTTTGTGTTGGGGATTTGGCAGGTCTTGGGCTGGTCACCAAACATCCAGGCTATTTGCTGGTGAGAAAAACCGCTTGGTAAGAGCCAGTACTGAGTTCTGTGGCTTGCAGGCTGCAGGAGTGTTGACAAGAGGAGGGCCAGGAGATACAGGCTGTTTCTGAAAATCAGGACCTGGGTCCTGAGACAGGAAGACCCAGGAGAGGGCAACCAGAATGAGACTTTTCTCAGCACTGGTGTATACAGGGAGAGGTCACTTTGGTTGAGCACAGGGAGTCTTCCCTGGTGCATGAATGACGTCGGACAACAAGCTGTTTGCTGTGGAGCTGTCATGTGCAAGGGTGGGAATGTCAACTCTGGCATGAGGATACCCATAGGAATGAAGTGGCATCATCGGTAAGTCTTGTCTATGGCCTATTGAGCTTCATTGCTGAAGGGTTCTGGGTAGTGAGGATGACTCCAAATAGCGTCATGTGTTCTGCATGGCTGGCATGTCACTGAGAGAGGCAGAAGTCACGGTGTACTTTAATAGATCCAAAATGCCTTCTTCCAGATGTTTCCTTTCAAATATGAATTTCAGGGTGTCTTAGGTTAACAGCTGCTGGTTGGGAGATTTTTATCAAACCAGAGGATATCTAGACCTTCCTTGGAGAAGTTTGAGTTTCCTAAAGGGACAGCAGATTCCCTGTTAGATTTGCTTAGGCATGAGCTTTTTGCCAGGAGGCTGAGGCCTCAGTCTTTCTAATTGATGGCTGGCTTGCCTGAAGCAATGGGAGTGTATGATGAGCTCTGCTTTCTGACTCTGACGGGACAGAGCTTCTCACCATCTGGAATATCCGCTGTCTTTTCTCTGTCCACTCTCCTCATCCAGGGCAGGAATGTGCTGGCACTGCCAGCTCTGCCCTGGAAAGAATAAGAGATGAAGATATGCCTGATGGGCATTGCTTGCTAAGCAGGGGCTGGGGACATCAACTGTCTTGTAGGCTCTGTTTTATTGAGAATTGTTCCAGATGATGCTTCTCTGCTCCACAAGCTGTACAAGGGCCCTCAGTGTGAGAAAGCTGCAAAACAAGGTACTGTGATGGTCGCCTGTAGGCTGAGTGACTCACTGTCATGCTGCAGGAGCAAGGAGAATTTCAGTCGTGTTGGAACTAGTAGCGGTTTAACTGTTTCAGGGGAAAGGGAGCTAAACCCTCTTGTGTTGAACTAGAATCAGAATTCAAACTGATGAGTGCAGAAAACAAGTTTTTGTGAAATGTAGGGGGTCAGCTTGCAGCCCAGTTCCCATCCTGTGTAACCTCCTGGTGTTCAGAGGAGGAACCTGGACTGTTGGACATACCTGTGCATTCTTTTGAGACCGAGCCAGAGAAATTTTGTTTGGGAATGGACCTCTGGAAGCTCCTTGTCCCGTGTTCTCCTCTGAGCAGGCCTAGCCCCATAATTAGATCAGTTTCCCCAGGGCCTTGACTTAGTTGAGTGTTGTATACCCAAGGATGGAGATTCCACCACCTCTTTGATCCCCATCCAAGGGCTGTACCACTTCTCCATCAAGGAGGCTTCCCCTTGCCTCAGGCTGTTTCTGTTGCCCCTTCCATGCACCTCTAAGGAAAGCCTGCTTTTGTCCTTAGAAACTCTTTCCCTCTAGGCAGCACATGACTGACTGCAATTAGATCCCTCTTCAGCATTCCCCTCTCAATGCTGAAAAACTCCAGGTCCCTCTGTTTCTCCTCACAGCTTACATGTTCCAGCCTGCTGCCCATCCTGATGGCCCTGTACTGGACTCCCTGCAGCTTGGGAAGACCTGTCTTCTACTAGGGGACATCAAATTGGATGCAGCATCCAGCTGCAGCCTCAGTGGAGCTAAGCAGAGGGGAATACCCACCTATGTGGATTTCCTGGCTAGACATTTTCTAATGCAGCTTGGACTGCAAGTCCAGTGCAGAGTCCATAGGAAGTCTCTTGTAGCTCTATCTAACCAGAGGTTTCAACATCTTGTGTATTCAAGGTGGTGATGCAGAGCCCCAGCAGGCCAACATGGCATGATGCTGCAGCCTGGATCTGTGTTTATGGCTTGTTAAAAGTTTTTTTTTCCTCTCTGAGAAAATGAGATCTTTCTAAAAAGGAATCTACAAAAAAATGTGCAGGAGACCATTCCCTTAAAGGCCTGGCTTTAGATGTTTACCTTCCTTTGATTTCTCCAAGCCAAAGATTTCACTTTTAGGGAGAACAATAATTATTTGAAATGGGGTAAACTTCTGAATGCCTGTGAATCAAGTGGTCACTTGTAAGGTCACTACTAGGCTCAGATTATGTCTACTAGAGAAGGACTGTGGGGTCCAGGTGTGATGTTTGTGCTTGTGTGTTAGGAGGAGACCATTCCTGTACCAGCACAACTACACTGACATCCCTTGTGAGCAGGGTAACTGGTGATAGCAAGAACCCAGTGGTCAAGACTATGGTTGTGTACAGCTCTGTTTTGACACTGGGGATGGATTCAGCTCTTCCTCTGCTCTGCTCTGATTTCCTGCTGGGTTTTGCAAAATTCCCATAGATTCATGTTTTTAGGTATGGTCTCAGTAGGAGCTGATATTCATCTTTTCCTCTCCTGCTACTTGATCTGGCCATAATTTGTTGGTCAGTTCTTGAAATGCCAAGGAACTGGTGATGTTAGGTTGCTCAGTGACTCAAACATCAGGGTGGATGTGGAGTCAGGTTCTTGCACAACCACACCCAAGTGTGCTGGGATGAAAGCTCAGGGTTTGAAAGCTGTCCCATGAGCGGCAGAGTCAGTAGGAACTTTTTTGTCCTTCATCCCTATTGTGTCTGCCCCAGCTCTACCACATGTAACACCTACCCCTTCTCCAAGTGCTTCTGGTATCCCCTGTTTTCCCTTAGACCTGCCTGCAAATGCCCCAACTCTTCTTCATTCCTTGACTGTCATCCAAAGAACTCCAGGCTGACAGAGCCTTTGCACACATGTGCAGCTTGATGATAAATTAGGGTTTGGGTCCTGCATGAGATTTCATTGAGGGTTAGCTAGTGGCTTTAAGGTTTACCAGAGGACTGCCAGGCCACATAAAAACACAGTTTTCATGTAGGAACCAGCTGGAGCTGATTTGCTCCTCTCATCTGCACAGCGTGAGTCTTGGATCTACCCCTGGGTGATTCATTGAGGTCTAAGTGTATGCACAGAAAGTACTTAATTTCTGTTGAGTTTATAGGAAATGGTCACTTGAGCTATGTATAGTTCCTCAAAAAGCCCAAAAAACAAAACAAAACAAAAAAACCAAACAAACAAAACAAAAAAAAAGCCCAAACAAACTAAAAAAACCCAACCCTGGCATTTATTTTTAAAGTTATGCTACAAATCAAAGAAAAGAAAAAAAAAGAAAAAAAAATGCAGCAAGTGCAGAGGGGTTGGTTGACACTGGTTTGTTATTTTTAAATTATAAAAATAATAGCTCTGAACTTTGACTCAGGTTTATAGTTCAGCTATAAAAAAAATCTCATAAATCAAAATCCTGTGTGAGTCAATTAGGAACTGCTCTGAAGCCACGAGGTTAATTCCTGCCTCCATTGCTGCTTAAAAACAGTTTTTATCCTGAATAGACTTTTGCCTTCAAACTTGGTAGTTTTTCCAAGAATCATCAATATCTAAATTGGTGACATTTGGCCACCTCCTTATGCCAAAAAGAAAGCCCCTTAGTCTGCTTTCAAATTTCAGCACACAGAAAAAGTTTTGCAGTAGATTTGAGGGTTGTCTAGGGCAGGGATGTTAGTTTTTTCAGTCATGGCTCTCACTGTGGGCCAGAGTATGCAGGATTCCCATTCTCTGCCTTTTGGTGGTGGTTCAGTGATTATTTCTAGTATCGTACAGGATGCTTTTCATTTTTGCTTGTTTTCAGCATCCATGTATTTGTTCAGCAGATTTGGACCCTTCAGAAAGAAACTATTCCATCCCCCTCGTAATCATAAATGTTGTCTTTTTGTTTTGTTTTGTTTTCCTATACATCTTCCCTGCAGATGACCTACGTCTATCTCCCATCCAATTTCATTTTTCTCCTTTAACATTTGCAATGATTGTCATGGATTCCCACCTATGTGCTCCTCAGACTTACCAAGTGTAAGTGTTTGAGGTGTCTTCTCGTGTGTTTGAGGAGTACTTTGACCAAGGAGACATATCTTGCTCTCTTGGTAGAATATATGAATTTTAATGTTTTCAGGTCTTAAAATTGTAATAGTGTCAGTCCTGTACACTTTCTGCATATTACTTGTGTATTCTTTTGTGATGCTTCCTTAGTTGACTGAATGAAAAGTGGTAGGTTTAATGAAAAAATGAAGAAAAATCAAAGCCGCCATGTTATTTGAGCATTGCAAATAGATTTGATGGAGATTTGTGGTGAGTTATGGTTAACTCTTCCCTGACTGTTCAGCAGTTTGTGGATTTAAAATTTGAATGTAACACTGCAGTTTTGCTGGAGGATCTCATTATTTTGTTTGAGCTCAGCTGGGGGCAGGACCTGTGTTAGGCTGTGCTTGTACACTAGCACAAGTCAGGGAGAGCTGTCTGTGGTGGTGGTTGCTTCAGCATGCTGTGTAAATTAAAACAGTTGTGCTTAGGCAGAATTTACCTGCTTTCTTATTTTTGGCAATACAAAGCCCTCTTGCCATTTACAGCAGATGGGCTCTTTTGCTTTTTCTCCCAGCACTCATTAGCAAGATAGGGGTAGAAGAGGGCTGGGAGGTAGAGATAAGGGAGAGCCAGCGAACACACTGGTCCTGGAGGCTGTGCTGGAGGACATGATGCTGAACAGATCGTTCAACAGGCAGGGGAGCTGTACAGAATGTCCTGCTGCTGCGGGCAGGGCGAGTGCTCCCGTCAAGCAGCGCTCCTGATGTGCTTTCTGCAGGAGCTGTGCGAGGTGCCAGCACCATCCGGCTGCATCAGCAAGACTGTGAGGGAACTGTCCCCTCCCAGCAGCTCTGTTTTGGGTTGGTGGCAAACAAAATTCTCCCCACAGAGATTTCAGCTCTGTTTCAGCAGGCTCTGCACCTGTCCTTAACCCTCAGGGCCTTTGCTATATGCAGCCCCGGCCTCATATCTCTGCAAGATGCTTTGAAACCTGAAGCGTTTTCCAGAAGTGCTGCCTGTGTGCACTGACATCCGACGTCTGTCCTGCCTTTCGCCTCTCGGTGCTGACATCTCTGTCCTTCTGGTGGGAGACAACAAGGTCAGCCCTGAGGGGGCTGCGCTCTGGTCCCAGATAAGCCATGCTTGCAGACTAGCCTGGATTGCTGGGAAGCAACTGTGGCTGCCTCTGGGAGTAGTTGTCCTCACACAGGCAAGACAGAGTGCCATGTGCATGGCAGGTGTAGGTATTTTAAGCCATTAAAGGAAATTTAGCAGCATGGGGTGGGCTATCCTCTGCCTTCCTGCCTATTCCTAGCTCCAGCTTCTTCCACAACAAAATGGTCAAAACTAAAAATCGCATATGAAATGCAAACTAGTCATAGTTCGTGCACTTCAATCTAAGGTTGCAGTGGCACAGAACATCTCCAGATCCAAATCCAGGCTGCTTTTCTAGGATCTCCCACATCAGTGTTCATGGGTAACTGCAATAAGGGCTCTACTGTTCTCTATGCCAGCAGGAAGGGCAGTCTTGCAGGGGAGGAGCTGCTGGATGTGGCTCGTGGGCTAACTGGTGCTCGTGGGCTGCACAGCTGCTGCATGCCAGTCTCACTGCTCAA
>JAWWLV010000100.1:26236382-26262034 GCA_035041135.1 Platyrinchus mystaceus | reverse complement strand
AGGAGCCTTGCACTGACTGCTGCAGGGCATTGGTAAAGCACAGGCATGTGGGGGTCCCCACTGCCTCATTTAGCCAAACCCATGGAGCCCCACCACCTGTGGTCCCTCCTTCACCCTCCTGCTGCCCTGGACTCCGGTGCACACAGGCTGGTGATCACTGCACAGAGCAAACCAGCCCAATGAAAAGCTGGGTTTCACCCTCTCAACTCCCAGCTCTGGGAGCTTCAGGGGCTGTTTTTCTCATCCAGGAGACACCATCTCCTGGTGCTTCACCTCCTGAGTGGCGAGTGGCAGGAATGCAAGTGATGCAGGAATTGCCATCGCAGCAGTGGGAAACCAAATGTCTGACCAGATGACAGCTCTAAATTTAAGGGCTTGCTGTTGAGCAAGCATGTGTTACTGTGCCCTTTTGTGACCAAGCTAAAGATAATTTTCCTATCTAGAACAGCAACTATGTTGTAACTTGTATAAGGAAACTTCTCCACTAATGAAGAGCAATGATCATAAGAGCATAATCTGTCCTGAGAGGACAAATCTTTAGCAAAGCTAAAGAGATGAGACTTGGAGTAGGGCTCTGATGCTCCACTGAGCAGAAAAGAGCCCATTTATAGAAACTTGAAAGGCTTCTTAAAAAATGCACAGACCTTGCTGTTATTTTAACGTAAATGTCATTTGAGAGAAGAGCAGAACTTTGGGAAAAGTCACTTTATAATATCTAGAGTTCAGTTTTCTCCACAAAAACTGAGCCAAAAAATGTAAATATACTGACAGTACTATGGAACAGAAGGAGGCTGTCAGCAAAAGAGCAGAGTTGGATATATTTTTGTGTGTTGTATTTTCGTGTGTTGTATTCAGGTGTGTTTCTAACCCACCTGAATATATTAAACACAGTGACCTTTGCAAAAAGTCCTCTATAGTCTTTTTGCTTGCAGAGGTCCAGTTATGTGTATGTGATTGTGTATGGCATTTTATATTGGGAGATGTAGGCCAAACCCGTGGGTCAGCAGGGATTATCCACTGGGCCATTCAGTATGTTAGTCCCACTTCTCTTCTTGCAGGGTTGGTTTAGAACATGCAGTAGCACACAGGTCATGTACTTAGCTGGCAGCTGCTCAAATGTGTTGTCTCAGGGAAGGTGGGTTTAACTGGCACGTTTAACTGGCAGCCTCCTGGACATGTGTGGTTAATACTTCCTGATCTCCTTGTGGCTTTAAAACACGGGCAGAAGTTCTGTGCACTGTAGCCTCATGGAGGTTTGCAGGGCTCAGAGGTACTCAGTGGTGCTACAAATCTGTTTTCCCATCTGGTGACAATGTTATCTGGAGTGCCAAGTGTGGGGAGGTGTTACTGGGGGCTCGTAAGGACATGAGAACTGCAGACTTCTGGTTTATTGATGATTTCTGTTTTATTGTCAATCAAGGAAATAAATGCCTAGGACACTTCATTGACATATAGCACTGCTTGCTGAAAACCATCTCTAGCCAGGGCCCTGTACAAAGTTCTTCCCCAAGTGCTGCCCCATAAGTCTGTGATGGGGCAATGAGCTGCTGGCAGTTGTGCCACTCGCATCACCTTGGGCTGTTATGTGCATGTAGGATATGGGTGGGGAGCCCTGAGCAATCTGGCCTGCCTTAGAAATCAGCCATGCTTTGAGCATAAATCTTATGCAGCTCTGGGGTGTTCAGTGTTCCCCAACCAGACAGGCTACAGTGTCATGTTTCACGTGTTCAGTGTTAACGCTTCTTGTTTTCATTTCAGGTTCTGTTTCAGCATAGAAGTGAGATCCACAAGACTCCTCTAAGATGTCCTACAGAAAGGAGCTAGAGAAGTATCGAGACCTGGATGAAGACAAGATCCTTGGAGCTCTGACAGAGGAGGAGCTCAGGAAGTTAGAGAATGAACTGGAAGAGCTGGATCCTGATGTAAGCAATTTTTGAATTTGCTAGGTGATAAATCTCCATAGCTGTGGGGGAATGGGCTGCATTAGTAATCTGTATTTCAGTGGGATCCTTTGCAGATCCTTTGGGATCCTTGGTACTCAGTGCAGGAGTGGAAGAGACTGGCTGCAGGTGAGCAGAAGTTTTTGCCATTGCAAACACAGTCTAGATATGTGTCTTTGTTTCTGTTTTCCTGCTCTTTCCCTGGTGTGCATGCTCAAATGTGACAAGCACTGTGATTTGTAGCACCAATATGAGCCAGTGCTAGTGCAGGGCAGTAAACCTGCACAAAATGGATCTCTGTTTCTGATCAGGCTACCTTGGAGGGAATGCTTTGTGGGTTGTTGGGTTTTGGGGTTTTTGTAACAAACTTCAAATGATTTGTATTTTCCTCCATTAAGGCAGAAAGCCAAATCCCAGGGTTTTGCAAAGTGGGACAGTTTATTTTTAGCAACCTCCCAACATCATCAGGAGCTGCATATATGCAAACATGGGGTCTGCTGGTGCCAAGCTGATGAAAGGTTTTTGGAGATAGCATTGTCCAATGGCCCTAGCAGGGGATGTGCAAAGCCAACTGGCAGGCCTCTGGGTTATGGCAATGTTACATGATGAGTTTGGGCACTGCTAAGTGAGAAATTGTTCCTGTAACATGCAGTTAGTGTTTCTGGAGTAAATGATGGGAGGTGTAGATTGCATCATCAGTATTTTTAATTGCAACATAGGAAAATATTTAAGAGATGGCAAGCTAGCTCCCAGGATTAAGTGTCTGGGCTGATGGGCTGCCTCAGTTCCAGATGCCTCATAAGACACAGAGGCAGGCAGCATTCTGTGAAAGATGCAGAAAGGTAAAATAACTGTGGGCATCTATCAGTACAGGTGTAGTCTGAGTGCAGAAGTTAAAGCCTGAAGATTGCATGGTTACCTCTCACAGCATGAAGCCTGAGGAAATAAGCTGTCTCATACTCCTTCCTGCTTGGGCATTCACACAGTTCATCTCTGTTGCCCTTCAAGGCTGCCTGGGTCTAATTGTCTCCTGTTAGTAATTTTCCTTCCCAGGCTTTTCACTGAAACAGATTTAAATTGTAATGAACTGCTTTTATCAGGCGGGCATGGAAAAATCAGTATGTTGTTCAACATCACCTTGAATGTCTTAAAAAGTAAATGTTGACTTCTATCCAGCAAAGCTTTAAAGAACATGCTTAGTGTCAAATCTGGGAATAGTCTTACTGCATTAAGGCTGTTCTATATTTAAATATAAGCAGGTGTTTACGTGCCGTATGTGTCAGGCACAAAGCAACTTCCCGTGGTGGTTATGTGACTGAATAGCAAGAAGGCAGTTTGAAAACGGGCTGAGGTTCACAGGGGTCTTGTTCTGCAACCGAGTGACCTTCTCTGTGAGACCCTGCCTGCAGTTTTGTGAGGGATCATGAAAGGCAGAAGGGACCACCATGACTCTCTGGTCTGCTCTGTGAGAAACCATGAGATTTCACTGAACCGATTCTTGTTGGGACACATGGGGCGTGTGAGCACTTGAACAGACTCATATAGGGGGGAAAAGATGGCTGAGAGCCTTCAGAAGAAAGAGCTGGAGCTGCAGTTGCAGAGAATATCCATGGCAGCATTTGAAACTGGAGCAGGGAAGGAGAGTCACATGTCTTGGATGATGTGGGAATTAGCGGGGCTGGATGGAGATAACCTTTTACACAAGGAGAAGCAAATTATCCAGCAATGTGGAAGAAAGGCAGTGCAATGAGGGAGGTGGAGAGGGGAGAGTGTTTGATGGATGGGGATCATGGCCTGCAGAGGTAACCTGTGTTTCTCCCCTTCATGTCTAGAATGCATTGCTGCCCGCAGGGTTACGGCAGCGGGATCAGACGCAAAAGCCACCAACTGGCCCATTCAAAAGGGAGGAACTCATGGCCCACCTAGAAAAGCAGGCAAAGGACATTAAAGACAGAGAAGACTTGGTTCCTTTCACGGGTGAAAAGAGAGGTATGGTCATCCTTTGCATGATGCTGGGTGCATCACGATGAAGGCACAGTGGGTGCACAGGAGAAGGGTTGTGTCTAACTGGCGTTGCTAAAAATTCATTTTGACACAACTGAGGTGGTGAATCTGCTCTCTGCTGTCTAACCCCTGATAAACTGGGGTGTGCTCAAGAGGTCCCTGTGCCTGCTGATTTGGATACTACCTGATATATTGTTAAGTACTGGACAGAAGCTGTACCACTGTGCCGCCTCATTCTGTTTCCATGCTACTGCAGCTGTATCAGGCTCTGGAAACGACATCATCTTCTATCCTCTCATCTTGTCTCCTCCTCTGCCCCGTCTTCCTATGAGCTCTGCATGCTGTGCTCCATGTTGCACTATTTCCTTTCATACTCCATCCCAACACTCTGAGCTTCTCATCATACAGAAACTCCACGGCTCTCCACAGCTGTGATGAGTCCTAACAGTTCCCTTCACCTCTTGACAGCTGCAGCTTCATTTCCCAGTCTCCTGAAGGTCACGTTTGTGTCTTCCTGCACCATACCCTACAGCAGCAGCTGCACTCCTGCTCTGCATGGCCCTGAGGCCTGTGAGCAAAGCTGCCTCTTCTCTTTCCTCTGCTTCTGGCATCTTTTCCTGTTCTCCTTGTACATGACCCACCATGCAAATAACTTTCCTGTTCCCATTAGCACTCTTAATACCATCTGACATGGGACATGGGCTGGTCAATCCTTGCCTCTGGGTTTGAGAAACTTCTCAGTGTCTCTCTTCTGCTGTTGTGTCTCCCTCTGTACTGTGGTCCCCCTGCAGCAGATGATCTGGTTGGACACTGTTCACATTAATGGTTGCCCTGTGTCAAACAAGAAGTGCATGAAAATGTGGGCATATTGAGGAGGTTTTCCAACTGAGGTCTTTCCCGAAGGTGTCTCCTTACAGACTCACATGGCTCTCTTAGGAAGAGCTTGTGTTAAATCTGTTCATGTAATAAAACCTGAGGTGGTATTTTTAGACAAAAAAGAAAAACAGAAAAAAAAGAGTACTCCTTGAGAAAAATAAATTAGAAGAGTAAATTGAGTGCAATCAGGATGACCAATTTAGTAATTTCAGACATGCCCTAGCCCAGAAGGTAGAAACAGTGCTTTGCAGAGGACAGAGGTATTTCAGGCATCTCGAGTCTTCAGCTTCTGACCCGAACTCCTCATACTTCAGTCTGATATGATCTCAAATGCATTAAACATATTTTTACTTGTAACACGCTGTTGAGAGGAGACACTACTTACATTGACTGTGAGCCAGAGATGGTAAATTACATATTCACAGCTGTGACAGAGCTGTAAATAAATCACCACATTTGGAGTGTGATTTACTAGTTTGTCCATGGGAGGTGCTCTCCCTAGCCGTGCTGCTGGACAAGGTAGGAGTTGGGCTGTTCCTACATGCTGTATGATGGCATAAAACAATGTGTTTACATTCACCATTTAATTTAAAGTTCAGTCTTGTAACAATGCATGTCTGAGACATGAAACTTTCTAGAAGTTAGAAATTAACCATTAGTTAATTAAAATTAACTTAGAATCAAACCACAGAAATTTTGTTGACACTGAGGTGAAGAAAGGAGTTACTGCATGACAAGAGAATTAAATTTACCCTGTTTTTCCTGTTCCCTGCTGATGTTGGACAGACCAGACAGCATGTTCAGTCTCCCAAACCATGCATTGGGTGGGACAGGGGTTCCAGATCTTCACACCAAGCCAGAGCAGACATTTTGCTGCTGAGTACCCAGAAGATTCCTGGCTCTGCAGGCACACATGACGCTCTGCCTATTTTTGTGAGAGCAGCTGTGTCCCAGGAGGCAGATTCCTGCCCTCTCTGTCAGGGTGGCAGTGCACAGGCAGGAGAAGAACTGTTGTGCAAAAGGCTGTTTATGGCAGCCTCCATTTCACACCGGGGAGCCCGAGGTGCATTTGCTTCTTCCTTGAGGCTAAATTTAGCCTCTTCTGTTTCTGCACATGCCTGAGCAGCAGGATCTCTGTTTCTCCCCTTTGGTGCTGCTGACTTTGGTTTCAGAGAGGGTACAAAAATAGTCCTGGCTGGCATGCCAGGCCAAGCATTTTGCACTTGCTATCTCTGCAGTGATCCTGGACTATTTTAGGGAGGGGACTGCTCCGAAATGCTCTGAGAGCCCTCCTCCTTCTACTCGAATCTCAGCAGCACTGGGTTCACCCAACTGCTCTCTACTGTGGTGTGTTAAGACATCACATCTCTCTTTTCTTTTGGGCAGTCAAAGGTGGGTGAGATCTCAGACCTGGCCCGTTCCACCTCTGTGAAGAGATCCGCTGCCCTTTAGTGGTGTGAGCGGTTCGGAGCTGGGAGCAGCCAAGCAGTGCCACCAACCCTGTCCACTGCCCCATGCCTGGGATGCAGCCAGCTCCAGCAGAGAAAGGGTCGTGGCTTGCCTGGTGATCACCATGGGCGATGGGATGGGGAAGTGTCAGGAAGCCCACTGTATTCAGAGCTGGGCTGGAGCTGCACCACTCACCACACAGCCTCTCGTCCTTCTGGGCACCCAACTTAGGAAAAGGCTGTGAACAAGCAGCTGAGATGGCAGCTTTGCATACCAGCTGGACCTCTTGATTTGCACCTTTGAATTGTAGGGAAAAGGTCTGTTCCTTGGCCTTTTGCTGTCCTGGGAGATAAGGCACAGAGGTTTCCATCTGGCATGCCCTTTGCAGCAAGGTTGAGCTAAACCAGCTGCCCCAAGCCTGCTCCTTCTTGCATCCTATGTGTTCACTGAACTGCTATCTCTGCCTGCTGCCAGACCCCTCTACCACCTCCTCTCCACCCTCTTTTGACTGATGTGCCATCTATCCTGCCAGCATGCACTTGGAGTTAGCAGCAGGAGCTATCTCGGTGGCAGGACTGATCCCACATGGTGTTGGGTTCGGGCCACTGGCCTCTCTTTGTCCATGTGAGACCTGGCAAACCTTCACCTCTTTTGTGCAGCTTTCAAAGAAGTGAAGTCCAACAGGGCCCTGCTGTGTGTGGCTTTGGGTGCTATGCTGTGAACAGCCACAATCCTGTACAAAAGTACTGTGGGGCTTCTGTAGACACAGCCTACTGTGCTGGTGAAAGGGCCCCAGCTCCACGGCTGGAGATGTCTGCAGGTGCCTCCTGGCCCACATTACAGCAGGACTCAGACCAAGCTGGGAAGCGATTCAGTGTATCCTCTTACTTTTCTCTTGGTTCTTGCAGGTTCTAATCTCACACTATGGAAATGTGTCTGCACAGCTAGCTGTGAAATAGATGCTGTAACTATACTGAGAGTGACCTCACTTTGCATTTATAGGAAAAGCATGGATCCCCAAGCAGAAGCCAATGGATCCTGTTTTGGAAAGTGTGACTCTGGAGCCGGAACTGGAGGAAGCCCTTGCTAATGCCTCTGATGCAGAGCTCTGTGACATTGCTGGTAAAACAGTTTCACAATAATTGTGGGTTCAAGTAGTTCAACTACTAGGCGGTTTTTTATCTATTCTTTTGTGGGAAAGGAGCTATTGTATTTTTTGCTGTTTATCTGAATGCAATCAGTTCTGATAGAACTTATTTGTTTGTTAAAAAGAGTTACTCTCAGACCTTGTGATTTAATCAGCAGCATGGACCAAAGCTGAGGAGGGGGAAGAAGGATTTATCAAGGGAACAGTGTGTGCTGTTTGATATCTTCTTGTGTCTGCCACTGACTATACCTTCGAGAGCAAAGCTTTCTTCAAATCAAACCTTAGGAAGCAGTCAAGCTGACGCAGAGAGAATGTGGATTTCTTGTGGGACCTATTAAAGGAGCTGTCAGGTTAGAGAAGCCTTTCACTGGACACTCAGGGCTGCTGTTTGTTAAAGAGCTTTTTCAACACATTTTTAAAGCTATGGATTTATTATGATTTGTGCAGCCAGTCAGTCAAATGACAATATTGGTCTCTTGCTGAAGCCCATAGCATGGACTTAGCTCTGTGACTGGAATAGGATATGCCTTGGCCAAAGGAGCATATGGACACCCCATGGTGTTTTACGGAGCTCACATGTGCCCTGCTGCTTTAGCAGTCAATGAACATTTCAAGGATACTGGCTTCTTTCTTCTTCCAGTTTTGTCTCTTTCAGACTTCCATACTCCCTAGAAGTGTCCTCCTTTCCAGAAGTCTGTAAGAAAGTCTGTAAAATAAGTACACGCAGTAGACATCTTCTACATAATAATACAGTATTTCGGCTTAGAAATGTGTTTCTGCGTTTAGGCTTCCAACATATGCACCCTGGCCAACTATTGCATCTCTGGATTTTGCTTTTTTGCTATTATCCTAGAGTCCTTAAAGCCTTGTCCTTTAAAATCTGCCTTTCTTCGTGTCTGTGCAGCAATTAGTTTTCCAGGGAAATGTTGTTCAGGGCAGCTTGTTCAGCAATTGCTGGGAGAGTACACTTGAAGTGGCGGCAGAAGTACTGATGTGATACAAGCTGTCCTGAAATCTCAATATTGACAGTGACAGCCTTGCTCCTGCCTGTTTAGCAGGGCTCATTTAGCAGGAGCTCATTTTGCTCCTGCCTTTTTAGCAGCGATCATCGTCAGCTGTGATGTATTGGATCCCTTCCTTGGCAAGGCCAGGAGGGTGGCTCCCAAGTAGTCCTGGAAGGGCTCCCTCGCTTTTGGTCAGCTGAGAGAGACAGAAATGGGATGCCTTCATTCTGCCTGAGTTTCTCTGGAGACTACACAGTAAGCACCAGACTTGGAAACAGCAGGTCCCTCTTGTCTACCAGCACAAACTCTAAACCTCAAAGCCCCTGAGTGGTCATTACAGCAGGTCCTTGCCTCTCTCTGCAGTCCAGATACTCATGCTCCTGGCTGATGGAGAGATTTCATTGCCCACATAAGCTGTGTTTTGGGGGGTATGTGTGTCCCCAAGATGCTGAGCCTGCAAATGACTTTTCCAAGCTGTGTTGCACCCCTGAAAATTTCTTCTGTGGGAACACAACAGAGAAAAGGGCCAGCTAGAACACAAACAAGCAAACTCAAAGTGCCCAGGCTCACTCAGACTTTCAAATGGAGACTGCTTGGCTCTGTGAGATCCAGTTGGGGATGTGCTGTGGCCATGGGGAAGTCCACTGACACACTTTGCTGCTGTGTGTCCTGCCTGTGCAACCCAGACCTGGAGTCATGATGAGCTGTCAGCATAACAGATGCTATTCAGGAATTGGGCTTTAGGATAGCCTTGTCCTGCAACTTCCAGCACTTCTTGGCCAAAGCAATGAGAAAATGGTGACAGACTAGTGCCAACCAAGCCTAAGAGGAGCAGCTCATGGGAAAGCAAATTGCCTTTGTGGTGATATACTTGAATTTTAGGGAGAAATTTATTATTTTGACCACTGTGTCTGTCCAGAGCTCAAGATTTGTTCAAGATGTGTTTGTTTTAACAAGCATCCATGTGTCTGCATTTTTCTTTAGAAAATCATACAGCTATTAAAAAAAAAAAAAGTTGATTAAAAAGTCAGTTTATTTTCAAACTTGATCTTTCTGTGAGTAGCAGGCTTTTGGGTTATTACAGTGTTTGAGTTTTGTTCACATCATCACTCTCTACATTTTTCAACCAAGGCAGCAGAGCTTTAGCTTCCCACAATGTCAACTTCCAAGTGTACAAAGATCAAAACCACGACGCCAGGCTTGTTTTTGGGTAACAACATGATGTGCATTGCCACACTTCAGGTGACAGTCACCTCATATGTTGCTGCCTTGGCGTCGGTCTGGCTCTGTGTGAGGCACAGCCCATTTCACAAACTGGACTGGTGCCGTGTGTGGCACATGCCTGGGTAAGCAAGGGTGACAAGAATGTGCGGGCTCCTGCTGGACTGGGCCCCCTGGATTAAAGCCCACCAATCACATTTTTTTGAGAGCTGTACTGTCTTATCACTATTTTTGTGTGTTACCAGGTCAGGTAGGCTACTGGGAAGCTTTCACTGTTTGTCCATTTGTTGTCCACAAGATGATGTTCCTCTTCTCCTATGAATCATGCTACACTGGAATAAACAAGGGAGCACATTTGAGCCCTGTTGTGTATTTAGGGGGTCTTTGTCCCACCTTTGCATACTCTTCCAAGCTTGTGCAGGGAAAGGTAGTACACTACGGACTCCCATCCCGGGCAGCATCTATGTGTCTTTTCCTGGCTTTGGAGCCTGCAATAAGTCATGTTCTCCTTTTCTTTTTCCATAGCCATCCTTGGCATGCACACCTTGATGAGTAACCAGCAGTACTATGAGGCACTGGGGAGCAGCACCATTGTGAACAAAGAAGGACTCAACAGTAAGTGATTTAGAGTGTTAGCAGGCTGCAGTAGTTGGCTTTGAAGCTGCTAGCAGAGGCAAAGTGGGAATTATTTTTAGGCTGAAGGTTAGAGACATGAATGTCAGAGCAGCCTGTGATTGCTGGGGCCACCTCTGGGGCATCCTTGCCTTGTGAGAGTCAGCATGGTCTCAGCCACTTCCGTGGTGCCACTTGGGAGCTAGCACAGCCCTGGGAACAGCCCCATGGAAGTGCTGTGTCTTTCTTCTGTCACCTAGATTTGGACCTTGAAAGCACATAGCAGCAGGTAGTGGCTGTCCTGTGCTGGTTCCCCCCACTGAAGGGGCCTCTCATCTCGTGTCTGTTTGTCAGGTCATTCTTCCACCTCCCATGCTTCCGTCTCTGCTTCTGGAAGAGGAGAAACACATCCAAAGAAAAGAGACTGTTGCTCAGGGTGCTTTTGGTTTCATATGTGTTGCTTTTCACTTTCAGGTGTGATTAAGCCCACACAGTACAAACCAGTTCCTGATGAGGAACCAAACTCAACAGATGTGGAGGAAACTCTGAAACGAATACAAAGCAATGATCCTGATCTTGAGGAAGTCAACCTTAACAATATTATGGTATTTGATCCTTTCTACCTTCCTCTCTTAATAACAGGCTGAAACAATAAAACACAGAAGGCAGAGACCAACTCTGTTTTTCTGCACAGAGCAGTACCATAACACTGAGTGTAGCCCAACAAGAAACACCAGTGCTTCCCATCCCCACTGTGGGCAACGGGATTGTTACCTGGGACAATTGGGTTGGTGGCAAAAGGACTCCTCTAAGTGCCTGGAAGAATGGAGTTGTGTTGAGGGTAGTCTGGGGAGACCCGTCTCCAGGCTGTCTGGTTAAAGGCATTTTAGGTTTCTTTGATCATTCAGTCAGGCATATTTGGTGGAGGGGCTGTTTATGTGCATTATAAAATGGTGGGGGGAAAAAGGTTTCTTAATCCTGACACTTGCCATGAAAATATTAAGAAACCTCCCTTCTTGCAGGTGGCCCTGTCCATCTCCCCCCCATCCCTTCTGTGGAGCTCTTTTACTTTTCGTAGAAAGCAGATCAGGACACAGCACCACTTCTTACGTTGCCTTTGGGACACATACACATACTAAAAAATATAGTTTCTGTTCCATGGGGCCTGTTGAATGATGGCATAGCCAAACAGCAAGAACATTAAAGACATTTTTGCCATGCTATCTGCACCTTTCCAAAACAAAAATATTTTTACTTTCATGTATTTGATCCTGGCAGGTGACCCTGTCCCTTGAGGACACAAGGCTGAGGGTCTGGCAGGCAGGCAGGCAGGCACTATTTCTGTGTGTTGAACTCATGACTTTGGGACATAGTTTAGAGAACCAAGGAGTGATAGTGGAGATTGTAAGCTGTTGGGTTCTGTGTTATGGCTCTGCAGGTGACTTTGAGTACTGGTGATTCCACATAGTGGGATCCGAACAGTGTGGCAAGAAGTCCAAGGTGAGGATACCACTTACAATGTTAGGTGAAAATTTGTGCATTTGGAAAAGGTATCTAAAGTGCTTGTTAAGTGAAAAATACTCATTTTGAAGGAACTCAGAATAAGCAGCATGGTTTGTTTTTTTTTAGTCTGATGAGACCTAGCATGGCAAATGTCAGCCTGAAAGATGCTGTATAAAACAGTCAGAGGTGTCTGATTTGTGTTAGAAGGAGATCCTTTCAGACCTTTCTAGATCAGGCTCTGTAGGTGGAAATTTTCTGAACAAGATGTGAATGTTACTCAGTGCTGTCATCGTACCAGGAAGCGCAGGAGAAGTACTCTGTAGGCTCAAAGATCCTGGTTACCTCCCCACAATACCTGTGTTCCTACATTGCTGAGTTTCTGGGCAATTAAATCAATCAATCAAGCAGCAGAGACATGGCTTCAAATCAAGGCAGTGAACTTTTAGCAGAGTATGACATAGGATGAAGGCATTGCCATGCTCCTCAGACCATGCTGATAAAGCAAGAGAACTTGTTAAAACCTTTTTCAATGTCTTTCTGAATTACTTCATTGCATTTGGTGGTTTGACCTTGGGAAATTAGAAGTATCTTTTAAATGTATTGCATATTCTTTCATACAGATGATGGCCTAACACAGGGTGTCTGCATTTCTTTTCACAGAATATTCCCATCCCGACTTTAAAGGCTTTTGCAGAAGCGCTCAAGAACAACACGTATGTGAAGAAGTTCAGTATAGTTGGGACACGGAGCAATGATCCTGTTGCTTTTGTAAGTACTGTGGGCTCATCATCCTAATGTTGTGACAGGAGCTGTTCTCAGGCAAGGTGTTCCCAGCATTACTGACTGACTGACTGGTTCTGCCCCTTATGTCATGTTTGGCATGTTCCTCACCTCTGGCGTTTGGTGCAGGTGCTTCAGTTTCAGGAGCACTACTGAAAGTCAGCAACTGACAGGCATTGGTTTCTTCATTTTTCAGCTACAGAGACTTCATGGTACAATCCTTTAACCCCATTCAGTCTCATATTGGTCCTCAAGGATCTCCCAGAAAAGGAGCATGAGACAAGAACTGACTCCCTAGTGGCATTTTCTAAAAGCAGTTTGTCTCTCTCTGGAGTTTCCTTTCTGTTGGTACAAAGGTGTGTGCTGCTGTGTGCACACCTCTTCTTCCTCTCCTTGCACACATCTGCTCCAGCTCTCTTTCACATTTTCCTTTGTGCAGATGTGTGCAGAAGGAGGACTCGTATGTGTGGCCTCTGTAGGTGATAATGGGTCTTTCTGGGTGCTATGCACGATCCTAAATGTCAGTGGGCATGCAGAGAGGTGTGGAGAGTTCTGCCTGGCCCTCATGCTACCTTCCAGGCTGCATCTTTGCATACTTCTGCAGCACTGTGGCAGCTAATTTTTGCTCTTATTCACCCAGGTCACCCCTACCTAACTCCACACACACTTGTGCACACCAGTTTCCTGTTAGAAAAAAAACTTTTTTGGAGGGTGAGTACTGCCCTCACATTATTTCAGGCACTCTGGACTGAGGAGGAAGCCTGTGCAGGCAGCACTGGTGCTATCTGAGGGCTCGAGGGGCACTGTGCAGGGCTAGGGAAGCTGTGGGGCCAAGTGCTGTGGGTGCAGGTCAGCCCTGCCACTTGGGCATCACCTTCTGTTCCTTTTCATTAGTGACACAGATGAATCTTCCCATATAGTTTGTACAATATGAGATCATCTGATCGGGTCAGGGGGGTTGGGAGTGTTCCAGCCCACTTGTGGTCTTACCCTGTGAGGGAAGCAAAAGTCATTAATATGGTTGTGCTGCCACTTGGGAGGACACCTTGGATGTGGAGAACCCCTTGTTCAAGACAGATGCTCCTCTCTCTGTCTGCTATAATGGGGAGCATCTCAACCCCGGGCAGTGCAGGCAGGTAATCAGAACAGAGGCAGGGCAATGCTGGCCAGCATCCCTGTCATCACCGCGCTGAATTTAGAAGAGGGACAGATGAGGATGTCATGGGGCAGCTGCTGGTGGGGACCGTCACCTTTTGGGGTACCCTAAGGGTTTGTCTGTACAAGGTTTTGCTGTGGCCTCCAGCACGCTCATGTTCAGGAATCCCCCTGCAGCATTGGGGAAGCCCCTTCACTCTGCACAGAGCAATTCCATCTGGTGGCAGTGAAACTGCTCCGCAGGCAGGACCCTCCTGGAGCCCTCGTGGAGGCAAGGGGAGCTGAACCCCTGTTGCCCTGGGGTGCTCTGTCCCTGCCTGTCTGACTGCCAGTTCTTCCTGCCCACCTCTGCCCACAGGCCCTGGCAGAAATGCTGAAGGTCAATAACACACTGAAGAGCCTGAATGTCGAATCAAACTTCATTTCTGGGTCAGGGATCCTGGCTATTGTCGAAGCGCTCCAGGGCAACACATCGCTGGTGGAGCTGCGCATCGACAACCAGGTAAAGCGAGTGACAGCTCTGGGCAAGGGAACGTGCCCTGGCTGTGGGGACCCGAGTGGCTGGTCAGGGTGGAGGTTGGCAGCTCTCAGCCCCCTTTCTGCTGCAGTTTCCTAAAATGCAATGGAAAGAGAAGGAGACCTGTGGAGCCCGCAGATGCTGTGGCAAGTTTAGCTCCCTGAGAACTGCAGAGGTTGAAGCAGCTGAGCTACGGGGAGCTCAGGGACAGATGACTGGGAGTTCAAAATCCTAGTTTCTCCAGATGTCTCTTAGCTGTTAATCTGTCCAAGAAATAAAGTCTTTGGACAAACAAACTTGTGGGAATGTCTGCTGGAGGAGTTGGAGCCACTCAGTTGCACCAGAAACAGGCCAGTGGTTTGTTTTACCAGCTCCAAGTCAGAAATGTCAAATGAACCAACAGGTCCAGAGAAGCAGGGAAGAGGTGGACATGACAGATCTAAGTGCTCACTCTAAATCACCCTCTGACGTGACCAACTTGATTTTCTGTTTTCTATTTTCAAAAGAGCCAGCCCTTGGGCAACAAAGTAGAAATGGAAATTGCAAATATGTTGGAAAAGAACACCTCCTTACTGAAGTTTGGGTACCATTTCACTCAGCAAGGTCCCCGGCTTCGTGCCTCCAACGCTATGATGAATAACAACGACCTAGGTGAGTCAGGCTGGCAGCAAGCCAGGAAGTATTGGAAGGTCCTCTGGGCAATTTCTGGTGGGATTAGGGCAGAACTGCTCACATGAAAGCTCCAGTATGTGCATATGAATTAGAATCCACCTCTTGGAGGGCCTGCTGATGCTTTGCCCCTCAAGGAGGGAGGCAGCCTTCACCAACCGGTTCCTCAATGCAGCTGCTGTCGGCCAGGCAACGGGTTGTGCTCCAAACTTGGAGACACTGGGCAGCTAAAACTCCGAGAAGAGGTAATGATTTTTGCAGTGGCAGTGGGTGTTGTTGGAAAGGAGCAAGAGCTGCTGATGTGGTTCAGTACAGCTTGTGCTACAGCATATGGCACATGGGTTATGAGCTGCTAGCGCTTGTGATTCCTGCCAACTGCTTTTCTTCCTCCAGCTTCATTCCCACTTTAACAAGGAGATGAAAAGTAGTAGAGGTGAACTTGGACGGCAGTAGGATTTGGCCCATCCCCTTCAGTGAAACAAGTTGGAACTGTTTCTAGAGAGATGTGGGAAGCCACGTGGCTTTGAGTTATCTTTATACTCTCAATGAAATGATCAGAAGTGCTTGTGAAGCAAAATGTGGGCAAGCTTGCAGACTGCCATTTCAGAGGCTTTCCATTGCTTGGCTACAGGCTGCTGTGGAGCTCTGGAGATCAGGCCAGCAGAGCAGTACTGAGTGCAGCTAACACACCCATCACGCTGTACTCAACGGCTGTCATATTGGGGCAGATGATAAATACATGGTGTTTTAAACATAAATAATAAAAATAAACCTTGTGTCAGCCAGTCTTCTGCTCCTAGGAAGCAAGGGGAGGTATGTGCCAGTTCTTCAGGGATCACACAAAATACTCAGTCTTACGGTTCACTGCGTATTTATTCTGCCTGTGGCTGCATTCCTGGTCACTAGAGAGCTGCACTGGGAAAGGCTTGCTATTTCCTGTCCTTTGGAACAGAGCAAGATTTTGAATGACTCTGCAGCACCTGTCATTCAAAGTAATCAGTTGAAAGATTTATACCTAGTATTTTAATTGTTCCTGCTGTTAAGGAGATGAATTCACAACTTGCCTTCCATGTTAACAGTTGTGCATTTTGCCTCTTTGACCATTAAGAACTGCATTTTTTTGTCTGATTTGGTTCTTGTCTGCAGCTCATATTCATCGGTCTGATGGTCTCTGGCAATAGCATCTCAGCTCTACACCTGGACAATGTATAAGTACAGAAAAACTTTATTTTCCTCCCTGTCAGCAATAGCTCTCTCCTTGTGCTCCACTCCAATATTCTTGCTTATCATCAGCTGATGCTACCAGAACGTGGTTTTGGTCCCATAGCTTCTGTTCTCTAAGATGCTTTTACATTCATCCTCATGAGCTAACTTCTGCATCCTCTTTATAAATTTTTTTTTTCTTTGCACACATTCCTTGAAAAGTTGTGAATGTAGCTGTCAGAGGTGTGAATCAGCTCTAAGACTAGCTATGAGGCTGCTTTGACCGTGTTAACCATGATCAGAGGACTGAAGCCTAGAGGCTTGGGATAAGAAATGAGAATTCGGTTTTAATTTTGAAAAGGCAATTGAGAAAAACTAGCAAAGGAAAAACTGTGGCATGCACCTCCTGCTGTTTCTACATCAGTTAGCATCAGATGATGCATTGGCCAAAATCCAGTTACACAGACAAACTGTTTGAAATACAACTGACTGTAGAATAAGGGAGGTAAGGTGGAAAGTAGCTTCTGACCTTAAAAACTCATAGGGAGAGAAACCTCATCTTACCTTCCTTGGTTTTAAACTACGTAAGTCTGTGCCTGCTGCTTAAAGCAGGCATTCAGAAGCTGAACATCCTGTTTCTTTCCTGTCAGAAAGTACATCTCTCAGCTCCCTTCCACAGCAGTTAAGCCAAGCCTGCCATCCACATTTTCCCATTGCCATGACCGACTCCTCTTTCTTTTCTTTTTCAGTGAGGAAGAGAAGACTTGCAGAGTTGAATGGGCCTATTTTTCCCAAGTGCAGAACTGGAGTGTAGTTCCTGGCTATGGAGGTCATTCCCGGTGATCTGTGCTACACTGTGGAAATCTAAAGGCAATAAGTGCCTTGACAAGAGTATTTGTGGTGCCTCAGTTCTGTTTTATGCACTAACAGTTTAAATTAACTAGTGGCTATAGTTTTTATGAAGATTTTATCCAGTAGGACTGGTGATGTTTTCTGTAGAGTTGAAAACTATTCAAGCCAGTAACAACCCGTCGGTTTTATGCAATCTCAGTTTAGAGCACATCCCAGTGTAAAAGTGACTTTAATTAACCTGGGACATAATTTTATATAAACTTCCTGCACGGTGTTTCATAAAGTTAGGATGTGGTATGCATGACTAAAAGATACAATTGTTTCACACAAATTATAGAAGTATTAAAAAAATACTTTATTTTTTTCCAAGTTGATCTCAAGTAACTATAGAGGAGCAACTGTTTAACAAGCACTTCTACCATCTGGAAACATGGCTAATTTAAAGAATTGTGAACTACCCTTTTTTACCGACATTTGCTGAATCATTTAATTGGAGATGCTGTTTCAAATGCATCCCTGTGTTTCTTAGAAAAAAACCTGATCTCCACCCCCAGCATAAATGGAACTTAAGGCCACCAATTATAAAACAGAGTGTCAAAAATCGAGTGGTTTAGGACGGATCAATATCCTTCAATGTGCATCTGAAGAAAACAGTTACTTTTAGAGATGTGATGCAAATTCTAACCCCACAGAGATGGCCAAACTAATCAGCAAACGAGAGCCTTCTCTTTTAATTCCCACTCCTTTCAGTTTCTTTATGTTAAAAGCGTTTGTCCAGATATTCACTGGAAACAAGTCAAATTCTCTCTCTGCTGTTTTGTCTAGATGACCATGTCCATTAATTAAATTCTGTTCTGCTAGGAATTGTTTCTTTTTACTGCTGTCCCTTATGTCCACATAAATGCAAGAATAAATATTGTGCCCTAGAAAGGCTGTGAAGTGAAATACCCGCAACTCTGAACTTGAACTGCATACAGTCTCACAGCTTTTTGTCAGTCTACACCCATCATCCAGCCTGGGAGGAATTCCCCACAGGCCTGTGTGTAGCTCCCAGACATGCAGTGGACTGGACCCAGCACTATCACACCAAAAACTCCCACTGCTAATGTGGGTGGGATCCTGCTTGCTAGGAAGAGTTTCCTGGAAGAAGTGCTGCTGTACTGAAGCCTTAATCTTGGTCAGATGACATGTCCCAGAAGACGTTCTCTCTTGATAGATATCTCCCTTTAAATGTCTGTTAAGAGTGGAATTTTTCAGCCTTTCACACATATTCTGGCAAAAGTCCCACAGACTTCTTCAGAGCTTGTGTGCAAACACCACCGACGGTTTAGCTCTGACCAGCAAAGAAGAGAAACGCTATTCAGCAATGTGGGAAACATATCCATTGCTCTTCAAATCTTAATAAATGTGCCAGTGGTGTCATTTAAAATGCTCCACTACAGCTTCTTTTCCCCGCTGTGCAAGTTCTGTATCAGGAAATGAAGAGACTACAGAAGAAAAACACTTGAAAGCATACTAAAATGAAGTGGCAGACAGCCACTTTCTTCCATGTGCCCTGCAAAGACTTCAAAATGGCCAACTAAATCATTAAATCAGAACCACAGTTTCAGCTGAGCCATCCACCAAAATTTGCATGGTACAGGCTCAGCTTCAGAAGAACATAGATGCATCTTATCCTGGAAAATCCTGATAGTGCTAAGAAACCCAGACATGCAAGGAGATGTATCTGCAGAACAGGGAGCCCTACAATGGATACTACTACAGTGTCTTTTCCTACATGAAAAATAAAACCCACCCCTTAAAAAAGAAAAAAAAAAAAGACAAGAACTTTGTCCTACGTTTCACTATAGCAGCATCCATGCAGCCCAAAGGTATATAAAGCAGGCAGGATCATTTCAGGTTCCTCAGCTGATCCTCACAGAGCCCTTTGCTGTAAGATGCATCTGACATCAGGCCTTGTGGTGAAAGGCATTAAGCTGTGTAGCAAGGGAGCTACAAAATGGTAGTATTTAGGAGCAAATGCATCACCATTTGTTCCAGCAGCTCTCCATGAAAAAGGGGGGGGAAAAAAGCCATTTGGTGACTGCAGCATCTGGCAGTCAACAGCCAGTCCTGCTGAAAAGTCTTCCCTCTCCTGGAGCTAATGTGCTTTCTCTCAGGCATTACCGCTGAGATGCCTGGATCCTACCACAAAGCATTTCACATGGCAGGTTCTTATTTGTATTAATCCAACAAAACTAATCCAGAAAACAGGATACAGAGCTGCTTATGGACTAACTTGCAAGAAGGAGGCTAAGGATGTCTCTCACCCCTCTCTCCACTCTGCAGCAGAGGGAACACGACTTTATGGGACTCCATCTGTACATCTCAAACACTTCTTCCTTGCCTTAGTGCAGCAAGAATCAGAAGAGGCCTCATGGCTCCCCTCTGCCTTTGAGGTAGAATCTCCAGCTGCCAAGAGCTTTTAGGAGAATTGTACCTTGTAGCCTGGTCTACCATGTGGCAGACTAGCTAGGCTTCAGCATTCACCTCGGCAGAATTAAGCACCTCCAACACAACAGGTGAAGTGTATTTGTACAGTACTTAAAAAAATTCTAATGGAAGCACTAAAGGTTATTTATCATCATGGATGTTTTAGAAGTTTACATATAAAGTCTAGTTGTTGCCATTCTGTACTGGTGATATTGAAACAGCCTTACAAACAAAATTATTACAGTGTTCCAGACCTGCTGACAGACTGAATTACAAAACTGTGTTGCTTTTTAGCCTAACACAAGAAGAGCATACCATGCAAGCTGGAACACTTCCCATCAGTGCTCTAGACCAGACCTGCAAGTACAACTTGCATGCTTCTCCACAAATACTCCAAGTCCTCAAATCCACAGAGGTTGCATGGCCAGAAAAGATTGGAAGACAAGATGTCAGGGAAACATTGGTACTGCTTAGACTTCTGCTGAAGGTGTCTACTGCTGGGAATTTTCATAGATTTACTATTAAACACTATACTAGAAAGATTCTCAAAAGAAATATGCATAAGATTCAAAGTTTTGCCTCATTAATGGAATTGTCAAAAAGACAGTTGCTGAACCATTATTTCACAGTGGCAATACTGGAAGCAAGAGGAAATGCTTGCCATGGCTTTAATGGAACCAATGTCCTTGTATTTAAGTTGATAGTCAAGCCAACTTGAGGCCTTGCTGAATTAATAGCACCATGGGAGAAGTCACAATCTGTATGAAAATAACATAGCCCTAACTGTTATTAAGCAACTGCAGAACTGTGAACTGTTTTCTTGCTTTTAAAAGCAGTTGCCAGTTAAAAAAACCCCAAGGACAAACTGCTGTTTAGTTCTCAGAATGACAGTACGTTTCAAAGACATTTTTCAGTCAAGACGCATCTATGCTATTAATAAATCCTTTCTGTACATTGTACAGCATCAGGCACACAAAGCAGCATGTGGGAAAGTATTTTGAGCTCATCTGCTGTAGGTTCCTTCAAATTCAAAGACAATTTCTCCACTAACAGGTGCTGGAAATTCCATAAATATCTTGCAGCTTTTAAAAAAACTCAGCCCATGTTTAAAAAGCACAAATGCTTCCGAGATCTTGAATTACTTAACCTGGATAAAGGATCTTGCAATCTCCTTATAGCTGACATTTATGCACACATGCATCACTTCCAGTGCCATAATGCCAGTATTTTGACAGTCTCTGTGCTTCCCTTTTTGTGTGCTTGTTTCAAAATGCTTCAAGCTGTCAGGTTTTTTTCAGTGCAAGCAGAGCTGAGCCCTGGATATTTCCTATACTGACAAGTTGAAGGAAACAACAGTCCCCAGGGAGACAGTTGGAATGAGGATGGTTTTTGCTGTTCATCCTACAGGTCACACAACTACTGCTGGGCAGACTATCTCTGGGCCTTTGCTCCAGTTGCAAGAGAAGGGTCCTTATGCTGCCTTCAGCCAGTTTTACACAAGAGTTAAGTCAGTGACTTCAGGTAACTACCCCTTGCTTCTCACTGGTCTAAAGTAAGAGATGCAGGGGGTGGCATGCACATGGAAAATATCTTCAGCTGTGATCTAGTCATGTACCCACACCAAATCTGCTGTTTGCACACCCTACTACCAGCTATTGGAGCAAATGCACGATCATTGGAGAGGTCAGACAGATCGATCTCCATGCAGGAAGAAAAGAACAGAATTGTTCTTATGTCCCTTAAGTTTCTTTTGAATTGTGAGCAGCTCTGTCACACTGCAGATACTCTGCTCCAAAATCCCCATGGTAAAGGCCACACTACAAGAATGTCCCCAGGGAGAGGAATCCTGTAGTGCTGGTAACGTGTTGGGCACTCTGGTAATTTACAGGCAAGTAATGGATGGTTTTCAGGGTATACTCTAGGTTTAAAGGCAGCATATGAACAAGACTTTCCAGGCCAACACATTTTCATGATTTCCAAACCTAACTGATTAACAGATAGGGATCTGGTTATAGAAGCCCTTCACATTAACACGTGTCAGATCAGCCAGTGAAACAACTTAATCTTTTCCTGTGTCCAGCATCCTTTGTGAGACACGTTCAATAGGTACCCTTGGCCGTTTCCTTGTGCATTCACATTCCTCCTTAAGTGTCTGTCCTGAAGCCCTCGAAGTCACCTTGAGCTCCTTCTCTTGACAAACAGGACAGCAAGCTGTAAGACCTTTGTTGCAACAGCTTGGACATGTCAGGACAAGCTGCCGGCAGTGCTGGCTCGAGCAAAGTTTATACTGGTCCCACAGCGCCCCACAGTATCTGCACGCTGGAGGGAGGAGGAAAAGAAAAAAGTTAACACCCACACTGCTCCAGCTGTTCTCCTCAAAGGGGGCTTGCCACGGCACCAGGGGGCTGCCAGCTCTCATTTAAGTGGCTATCTATTGCCTTCTAGGTTTTCAATTCCTGCTTAGCTTGATCTTCTAGAATATAGTTAATTTTTAAATTTAATTATTTTTGATGTGAAAAACTTAGGACTGTTTTCTCTCAGGAAAAGAGGAAAGTACTCACTAGTCCTTCCTCTATTTCTCAATAGACAGATCTAAAGATTCTTAATGTTCTTAATGCCAAGAGAAGAAGAAACATATGGAGGTGGTAACCAAGCCAGTACACAGAAATGTTGCCTCTGGGAAAGGGGTGACATGGAACTTTGTTCCATCTACAAGCAATGGCTTGTTCAGACAGGGTGTCATTTGCAGTCCTGGTGGAGTCCTTCCACAACATCAGAGGTTTTAACTCTAACTGAAAGCTACAGCCCAGTTTAGCTGCACCACAACACTTCCCCTTGAAACTTCTGTAGGGATGGCTGTGATGTGTCCAGAGTGTGTTCTGTTTCTACACCAAGTCAGGCCCCCTCAAGATGTACACATTAATTGCAGCAGAGGAATGAGAGGTTATGCTTGAAAAACTACTAACTCAGAGAAAAATCAGCAATGCTTCCTAAAAAACAAAACAAAAAAAGGCTAGAGCCAAATTCCATCTATTTGTTGTACCTGGCAACTGATAGGAAGATGGGAGATTATTTCCTTTGCAGTAACTGAAGAGCAATCCAACCAGAAGACCAAGATATGTTCTTAACAACTTCTACTAGAGGTCACTGAAATTCTACCAGCTACAGAAAATTTTAAAGTATGAAAATAACAAAGTGCTGTAGAGCACAGTGCTGCTGCTCTCACAGTGCCTGGTAGCCTGTGTTGATATGCTGTGAAATTACTGGAGCAGAGAACTGCTGGTGGCAGGAGAACTACCTAAAACTTGGGTCATTTGGCCAACCACAGTCTGATCAGCACTGTGGGCAACAAGCAGGTAACAACAGCAGTGGTGCTTGACATACATCTCCATAGGTGCAAATGGCTCATAACAGCAGCTGTTCTGCAGGGAATACTGCCTTTTACTGCCCCAGTTTTACTGAACTCTTTTCAGTGACCCACTTTTCTCTCATTTCTGTTTTATGTGTTAAAGCCATAAGGTTGATAGTAATCATGAAAAGTGAGAGCACTAAAAGATCAAACCAAGTATGAGGAAGAACTATGCAGACCAGTTTGGCTGCCCCTATCCTGCACACCTCTGGAAATGATTGCAATAGCTTCCCAGCCTTCTGCACTTACGTTATCTAGTCCTACCTGAGATGATATCTTCATTGGAACAAATGGCGTAACGATCATCAAATACAAACAGCTTCCCCCTGTAGAATCCATCTGGAAACTCTTCCAGGTACTTGTGAATTCCACCTTTTAGCTGGTAAACCTCTCTGCATACTGCCTGTTTAAAGCATATTAGCAGAAAAGCTGAAGGAGACCGCAGTAGTGGTGGTGTGCCAGAGTTCCCAAAGCAAATGTTGTAAATGCCAGGGGTCAGTGAAAAGCAGCAGCTTCTCAATGACCATCAGATGGCACCACGTGCACCCACAGCTCTAGGCAGTGCCATCAGGGACTACTGGGCAGCTCCACAACGCTGGCTTGTTGACATGAACCCGACTGGGCATTTAATGTTACAGCCAAAAGAAGCTGGTAACCTTCTCACCTGAGGGAGGTTTGCTGCATCACAGATCAAATGCTTTTAAACCTCCATGAACTGCTGCTTATTGTGGTTTTATGCTATCAGTAGCAGAATTTCTCAGGGTTCACATTGATGCAGCAGAGCAAAAACAAACAAGGTTTAAGTCTCTGGAGAACGTTTATGTGTTCTGTTCCCTTGATCCTCGAGGGAAGGATCCAGGAGAAGAGTGGGATGGAAAGCACAATTAGAACAATGCAATGTGCTGGATTTAATTCCACAACACTGGGAAAGCACTGACTGGCTAATTTTCATCACTCTGAGGCACACAAACTGTGCAGTAGTGACCGCAGAGCATAACCTAGAGAGAGTCTGTGGAAACACTGCAGAATGTTCTCAAGACCTCCTGAAACACTCCTACATTGGACGTAAAAATACCTCTTATCAACAAATGGGTTATATAATTATTTTCACAGAGCAATCACTGCTGTGACACTAGTCCACGCAGATTATACTGGGCTGCATTAAACTATCCGCGTCCGTGAGAGACAGCACGAGGCAAGCACAGGTTAGAGGCATTTATTTCCCCACCTGTGCATTAGGCAGTTCGTGCACAGTAGGAATTTACCAGCAAAACAAAAGACAGGTGGCTTTAGAGCAGTGTTAACTCCCCAACATTTGTGCCCTCAGAACCACATCTTACCTTGCTCCTTAGGTAAGCAGAGCCTCTTTCACAACGAATCCCTCCTGTGCAGTACATCAGGACACGCTTGTCTTTGAAAAGCTCCAGGTTTTCATCTATGTAGCTGGGAAAATAGCTGAACTTCCTGATATCTGGAGCCAGACAGCCCTGGAATTGCCCCTGCAATAACAAGAGATGGCCAATGCGACTGGTTACAAGCAGTATTACTGGTAAGGCTTCAAACTAGAGGAAGTAAGAAATGTTTGGCCCAGAACACTCATCTCACTGCAGCTGTTTTAGGCAGCTCCTAGGATGCATTTACGCATTAAAACACACGTTAAAAACTGCAGGAGGATTCTGGACACAGCATGTCTGCTCATCCAAACAGAAAAGATTGAGCTAAGCAGAACAGCACTGTCAGAGAGAGGACAAACCACAACGCAGAGGGGTGGTGGTTGTGACAGCAGGATGCCCCTGTTCTTTTTTACATATGGAACAAGGCAAAAAATCCTGAAAGACATCCCTACAAATTATGCCACTTTTACTTCAAATGTTCACTGCTAATGTTGCATGGACCACTTTGTGTTCTTCCTGCCAAGCTGTACAAGCACTTAGCCAGGCAGGCTCCAGGCTGAGCTGTGAGCGAGTCCTCTACTGCTTGTGTCTACTATTCACTACTAAACTTTGTACACATTACAGTCAATCTGGAACATGGCATCCCTTCTTCCAGTAAGGTTGCACCCTCACAGTGGTACCCCAGCACTTGTAACACACTGCAAGAAGCAGGCAAACAACACTTACTATTTTACTTTCATAGAAGTTCCTACAGTCCAGCAAGATGGTATCGCTTTGTCCTTGCCTGGCCTGAGACAAATACTGTTCTACTTCTCTATGAAATTCCTGAGGGGATAAATGGATTCCTTTAACACACAAAAAAAAGAGGGGGGGGGAAGAGAGAAGAAAAGTGAAAAGCAGAACCACAAAACAATGTTACATATGATCTCACTGATCCAGATGCTCCTCAGATTTCCAAAAAAAAAAAATTTTCTGATTGTTCACAGCTTTTTCATCCCAATTCAATCAGCCAAATTTATCCATCTTTGGCTTCCTATTGGCAAATGAAAGAAAACACAACACTGTCCCATGTGACAAAGAAGCAGCAGAAGCCTGTCTCCTGTGGTCTTTTGTTGCATCCTCCTGGCACCTCTTACCATTGTAAAAGAAAGAGTGAAAAATGTTTCACTTCCCTTTGCTCATCTGTCATTACATTTGGAGGTGCAGAAGCATACAGAAATGCAATTTTTAAGTGAAACTCTTCTTGATAAAAATGGAAAATTTCCATAAGCACATATTAATTTCAGTACAACTTCAATTTACATAAAGTTCGTCAGCTTTCAAGTTGCTCAGGGCTTAAGACTCTCAATGTAATGAAAACAAACAAAAAAAAACCCCCGCAAATTCCTTTACCGTATGTAACCCCCCCCCCCAAGCAACCTGGTTGAATAATAGGAACCATCTCC
>JAWWLV010000100.1:26203386-26236282 GCA_035041135.1 Platyrinchus mystaceus | reverse complement strand
AGAAAGAGATATCCAAGCATACATCCCACAAACTACAAAGTAATGGGAAAAAAAATAATCTTCTCCCAAAAACACAAAAAGATGCTGTAGAAGTTTGGCACCAATAAAACCTCTCAGTGATAAAAAAAAGCCCAAACTGCTCTGTTAATTGCCATTTGCTGTGCTCCTGCTTACAATCTATATAAGCATCCTCATAGCAAATGCATAGCCAGAAATATTTTATTATAATCCACATAATCCACAGTAAGCTGCTACAGGTAGCACAAAACAAATACAGTCTATTTTAGGGGTGTGGCATTGACCTCATGCAGAACTCTGCTCTGCTTTAGTGCAAAAGGCACTAGAAGGGCCTGGCTTCAAAAGGGGTAGAGCCAAGTCAGCAGTCCCCAACACAGAAACATGCATATGCTCAACTGGAAGCTTCACTGGGATTCTAACATTTTCTGAAAAAGAAAAAGCTCTCAGCATCCACAACACCAGAGCCCACTGGACCCACAAGGCAATTCCGTAGAAAAAGCTCTTTTTATACAGCTTGGTTCTTACTGCAAGATAACCCCAACAAGAGCATTGGAGCTCTTTCTTTTTTAAATCATTTATATGATTTATTTTCTGAGCAGTCTCAAACTCCTACAGGATACTTAGAACAAATATGAATATATTCATGAATAGAAATATCTTTCCTAACCATCATACATAGTTTCATCTTACATCTACCTTTAGCAGGTATCCAGTGACTTACTCCTTAACTAAAACACAAGGTATGTCCCTATCCCACAACAAGGTAACTGCTTGAGGTCATCTGAACTGTTTCCCACAAAATGGGAATTTAATATTAAGTTTTCTGAGACAGGTAAACACTTAGCAAACTAAAACCTGGGCCAGCAAATTCCCTGTACTAGTAGCTTTTGATTACCAGTAAGAAAGAAGTATCTCTTTCTCCTGTGTCCTGGCCATTGTGCAGAGGGAAATGTTTTTGATAAAGGTACTTTATTCCTTTATTCTTCACTTACCTCTCACTTGGGTGAGAGGCTTTATTTTTCATCAAATAAACTTACCAGTTTCTTTATAAGACACTATCTTTGGATCAATGCCCATAGGTACAATTTCTTTAAATACTCCAACTCGAAGGTCTGGGAAACAGTGAGCTCCTCCTGCACTGCTCTAGGTAATCAAACACAAAAACAATTCACCAACATTTTCCAGGTGTCAAGACTAAAATTACACACTCACTTTAATTTCTACAGCTCATTAGAACATGAAAATGTCTTGGCAGCTAAGGGAAAGAAATGTCTCTCCTTCTGAAATCCACACTTAAATCCTGAGGTTTAGGCAAATACAGAAAATACTGTAATGTACTAATGAATGAATGCTGATGCCCAGAGAGCTTGAAGTAAAATTCCATCCCTGTTCTGTTTTAGCATCTGCATATGACTGTAACTAACGCAATTCCCCTTGAAATTCAGCCAAGCACAACAGACAGTTAAAGACTGAATCATCACTGCAGCTCTATGTGGAATTTGAGTTTCACAGTTGCACTAACTCCTTTGGTCTAGTTCCTTATGAAAAAAAAAAAAAGCAGCTCTCTCTACAAATAAAACTGTGTGGAGAAAAGCTGCTGCTTTAGCAACAGCTTTCCTTCCTCACAGAGAAACCAGCACCTACAGTGCTGGGGCAGCCAAAGCCTACCAGGATGCCACAGAGCACACCAGCCACAGCTGCCTTCACCATCTGAGGACAGCCATCAGCACATATGCTCAGGCTCAAGCAGAAGTTAGCACCTCTGCCTCCAGCCAGGTGCCAACTGGAGTAGGAAGAAACCTCTGGACTGCACCTGTGTGTTTTCTTTATAAGATCCCCAATTCATGGAATTGACAGTGCATCTATACAGACACCAAAGCCTCCATGAACCTAAACCGGTAGGCTTCCAGTCAAGGATCTCAAATGAGGGTGAAGAGGACAGTGTGGAAATACTTTCCTTGCCTAAGAGAATGTTGTGATGCCTACTCAAGTTGGAGAAAATGCTTGTTGAAGAATGATGGGGCTGAAGCACTCTCCCTCCTTCACCTATATGAGGGGCCTTGCAGCTGCACTCATAGCTGCCAAAGCTTGTAGAAGCTACTATCACTGCTCATGATAACTGCTAATGCTGGTAAAAGCCAGCAAAGATATCTAAACAAGGTATGGTTAAGAACCTTTGGCTTATGTAAGTGCTGGCAGAGCAGAACTGCTACAGCAGAAGTAATGCTGTCAGGAAGGAATGTGGTTATTTCTTAAAAATTAAATTACCTGCATAAACAATGTCTATGTAGAAATTATTTTTTCATACCTTGAAATCCTCTTGACACAGGATGTTTTTGAACAGAGGCTGGGAAAGCATGACTTCAATGTAGAGACTGGTAGCTACTTTACTTCCACCAACTGTCCCATTAATCCCTTCTGAAGCAACTCGTACCTAGAAGGCAAGAGGAGAAGCTGGGGCTGAGCCTTAGTGACAGCAGAACAGATCACAGTGAAATTAGCAAAATATGACTGGATGAAAAAGACAGGCACAAGAGTATGTTCAGAAAAGAGACTACTGAATAAGGAAGGAAAATATGGTTATACTTAAGTTGAACATAAAAAAGACAGTAAACAGGAAAAAAAACCCCAGTAATCACTTCTGAGCCATTTCAAAAGAATCATATCAAGATGGTCGGAAGAGTCCATGCAATAAACAGAAATGCTGTCCAAACAGAGAAATTGCTGTCTGCAAATCCTGCAGTCAGCGTTAAAATTCCCTCTGGAAGTCTGCCTCAGGAAGAACAATAGGCTTGTGCCCCATGACTCACTCAGCTAAAAGGAAAATGTGAATATGCATAATATCGTATCTAATATTAAACTTCAGGGTGAGTCATTTTATCTTCAGCACTGACAAGTGAACAAAAGTGCTGAAGTAGGGGGAGGGAGGGAAGAGTGCATATAAGAGGCAAGGAAAAAAACAAGTGGTTAAGAAGCTAAATGCTGTACCTGCCTCAGAGATGAGATGAAGAAAAAAAAAAAGAAATTTGAGAAAAACACCAACCACCAGGCAAGAGAGCTGAGCAGAAAAAGAAGTGAATGCATCAGGACATTTCACCCCCACATCTCCTGTGTTGATGTGCAACAGGGAAAGTGCCTACCATAGGCAGAGAGAAAGAAGCTACTTAGGAAGACAAGTCAAAGACAAAAGGAGTCTCTTCCTCTGAGTTGTCCTTCAGATAGCCTCGGAACACCAACTTCATGAGGCTAAAACTCACCTTTGCCCACAGCCTCAAGAGGCCAGCTAGATAAGCAACTCACCTCCTTTTGGCCTGCCAGGAATGAGGAGAACAAAGACAGTGCAGGAATGAACACTGCTCTCCTATGGTGTGGTTTAAGATGTCAGTTGCTCTCACCTAATTCCTGACCTGTATGGATTACAGCTTGGTGCAGTTACTGGGCTGGAAGATCACTGCCCCAAGGAGTTAGGATACATGTAACCATGAAGCAGAGCAAGCCCAGTTCCACACTACACAGCGCTGCACCTCCAGCTTGGCCCTCAGGCTGTGTTGTGCTGCAGTACCCTTTAGTCGCAGGATAAAACCCAGCCTAGTAATGCTAACTGAGACACCTGTTGAACCCCAGTGATTATGCCACCTTTGTCTCCTTGCCTTTATCTAAAAGTGCATCAGGAAGTTCTCAGGTTCTGTTTGACATCAGGAGTGATAAAAGGACTTGTTTTTCTGCTTCCATGTGTAATGGTTCAAGTGATAGAAACGGGGCAACCCTTGCAAGAACAGGGCCTGCACTGTGTACTGTGTATGGATCAGAGGCTGGCTGGATGCTGCACAGCCCAGGGTTCCCTGCACCAAAACAGATACAAGATTACCCGAAACTTTTTTTCTTTGTAGCATTACCTCTTAAGCAGAATTCTAAAAGATACCTTACAGAGTCTGAGTACCTCTCTTAATGGGGTTGTAACAGACTAGCATCTTCTGGTGCAAAACACCTTATTCTCCACATGGACCTTTGCCCTGCAGTAAGCAAAGATAGATTTTTTTTGCTAAAGAATACACCCATTGCTTAAAACCTTACCTTGCCAGTGAGATGTAGATGCTGGCACAGTGCCTTTTGCCAAGCACAGAGTTTCTCTGGATCCTTCACCTCACAGTAACAGTAATACAGAAGTACTTCTCCCACCTTGCTGCCCATAGCACGGTAAAGATCAGCAAACAGAAGAAGGATGTTAGGGTTTGAAAGAACAAAAACATACTATTAGTAGTAAACATTCAAAAAGCAGACAATTTTCTTCTGGCAGTTATATGGAAAAAAAACCAACCAACCAAACTTTGGAGGGATTAGCACTGCTGGATTTGATTTATTTCAAAGAGAAGGAATATTAACCAAAAAAAGCTCCCACGGTTCTAGTTGCCAGGACTGGGTACAAAATGAACTTATCTGTGCTGCATGGGACATTTCCGCTAGTGGTCTGTGTGTGCTCTCTCAACACAGGACAGAGGAACTGATCATTTTCGTGTGCACAGGTGTCCCATTAAATGCTCAGTTTACCAAACTGGCACTTGAAAATTCAAGGGCTTGAGCTATCTAAATTTGAAAGGCCAAAAACCTTTAGTGAGGTTGAGTGTGCCTGCATTCTGTGCAGCACAAGCTGTACTCTCTCACAGTCAGGAACATTTTTGTGAACCTATTTCATAACTAACAAGCCCTTAATGTACCTCAATCAGCAGAGAAAAGGAAGCTGTGCAGAGCATATCCTGCTGTTCTGCTCTTTACTGTTATGGTCCTTCCTTCCTTACAGATCCAAGCTGTCCAGCAATACCTGTATAGGTCAGCTTTAACAACGCGGGATGACCGAGCTCTAAGAGCATCCTAAGTGGACTGAACTACCATCAGAAAACCGCAGTGCATCTACCTCTTTATATGAAAGATACCCAAAGACTTCGAAGAGTTAAAGGAATATCGGGGAAGACTCTTTCTGCATCTTAAAAGTGTCACTTGACTGAATTTTACAAAAAGTTCTACTGGCAGATGATCACGTAAAGATGGGCACGTAAAGCCCATTCCTGGTCCGGCAAACCGACGAGGGGCTTTTTTACCTTGTCAGATCATCGTGGCTAACGCGGCTCGTGTCCGGGAGCGCCCAGGAGATCTCTGGGCTGCCCGCAGGAGCCGGGCCGTCCGCAGGGCTCCCTCCGGCCTCTGCCGGCTCCGCATCCAGCCCCTCCTGCCGCCCCACGTCCCCGGCGTGGTGCAGAGCCACGTGCCTGTGGATGCCGGGCAGCTCCTCGAACGCCTGCCGGCAGCACCGCCACCGCACGCCCTCTCCGCCGCCGGGACAGCGCGACGCGGCCGGCACCTCCTTGGCTTTGACGAACAGGGAAAAGGCCTGGAAGGCACCGCAAGGACCCGCGTTACCGAGGCCGCCGCGCCATCCCCGCCCCGGGCCCGGCGCGGCCCCGCACCGACCCACCTTCCTGCGGGCGAGGGCGCGCTGCTTCCTGCCGGCCGGGCCGGCCTCGGCCGGCACCATCTCCGCCTCTCCGCCGGGAAGCGCCCGCTCCGCTCCTCCTCCTGCCCGCCCCGGAAGCGCTCGGGCACGGCCGGGAAGCGGGCGGGAGGCGCCGGGACCGCCCCGGAAACGGCGCGGCCGAGGGCGGGGAGGGAGCGCGTTGCTGTGGGCCCGCGCGCGGCGTCGTGGCCCAGTGCTTCCCAGCGCTTCCCGCCGCTTCCCAGCGCTTCCCGCCGCTTCCCAGCGCTTCTCGCCGCTTCCCAGCGCTTCTCGCCGCTTCCCGGCCCTCTCTCCGGCCGCTGCCTCCCCGCCATGTCGCGGCGGCGACACAGCGACGACAGCGATGGTGAGCGCCCCGCTCCCCCAGCCCTCATCCCCCGGGGCGGCGAGGGCGGCCGGGAGGGTGGATGGGGCGGGATGGAGGAGCGGGGAGGGAGTTTCCCCGGGGTCGGTAACGCTGTGCTCGGTGTGTTCTTGGAGCAGGGCAGCCCCACAAGAGGCGGAGGACGTCCGAGCCGTCGGAGATCGAGGAGAGGCTCGAGTCGCTCATCTGCAGGGTGGGAGAGAAGGTAGGTGGGCTCGGGAGAGTTCAAGCCTTGTTTCCCTTCGCCCCCTTCCCTTTGGTGCGCCGTGTGGTAGCAGGTCGTCTGTAGTAGCCGACCCCCGCCTCCCCCCCAAAAAAACCCCACGTGTTTTGTGAGATGCGCGGAAAGTTGTCGGTTTTCGCAAAGCTACGTGCTGTGGCGGGTAAGTGCTTAAATTGTAGCGTGGTGTTTGCCAAGCAGCGATACACGGCCAGCCAGGGGTTAGTTACCTGTGCGCCTGCGGGTGTTGGTGGTCCCACTCTACCAGGGATGTGGAGGAATAAACTTGGTCTACCTGTGGCCACGATTTTCCAGTCCTCACAGAATTTGGGGCTTGTGGAAGGGGGGATGAAAGGACAAAAGGTGACCGTGCACTAAAAAAAAAGGCGAAAACGCTGTGTTGTTAATCAAGGCTCGGCTGCCTTATGGGGATGCCCGAGGTGGTGTCATCTTGCGTCCTTGGGGAGCACTGGAGTTGTAGGGGGGAGGTTGATGAGGTGCTACTCTTCTGAGGAGTAGCTGCTCCTTCTCTTAGGCAAGTGAGAACAGTTTATCACAGCTTGTTGCCCTGAAAAAAGAGGTGACATCTCCTCAGACTTCATTGTCTTGCATGGTGTGAGAGTCAGGCTGGTTAGTATTGCCTGGTTGATGATGAAACTTTTTTTTTTAATATTTTAATTTTAGAGTAATTCGTCTTTGGAGAGCAACTTGGAGGGCCTAGCTGGTGTTTTGGAAGCTGATCTGCCTAATTACAAAAGCAAGATACTCAGAATACTGTGCACTGTGTACGTATGGAGGTGGTCTGGGAATATGGGAAGTGTTTTCTTTGTGCATTAGTTTCAGGGTAGTTTAAATGCCAAGAGTGGCTTTAGTTCCTTACTGCTGTCATAGCATGGAGTTTGTTTTACTCCAAATGAAAGAAATAGAAGAATAAGCTCATTACGTAGTAGGTGTAATTCAAGGAAAATACTACTTCACATTTCTTTGACTTGAAATGTGTACAAGGCTCAAAGCAGATAGAAGAAACTTCAGAGCTGCTCTTCAGTAGCTGTGGAAACTCCCCAGTAGCAATGCTGGGCAGTTTCCTGTATCCAGGTGAAATGCTTGTGACCACCAGAGCTGTTTGCTGCTAACACTTATTTAGTCTTATTATCTGTGATGTTTTCTCACTGCTTTCTCCTGTTCTTTGGCAACAATTTGCTCATGTCTTTGTAAGCTCAAACATGAGGAGCGGAAAGCAGGCTCTCTACTGCCTGACAGCTCTTCTTACTCTTCCTTGCAAAGAGCAGAGGTGCCCTTTGGCAGCGTCACTGAGTGGTGTCTGAGGTAGCAGTTAAGACAAGTACAAAAGAAGGGTGTGGGGGGAGACTGTAGCCTACGCTAAAGTATCTGTTTTTGCAGATACTTTAAATCTACTTTTGACCAATATTTATTAATAAAGGGCAAATAGTGCCTTTTTTTTTTACTTGTAACAATAAGACCCTTCTGAAAGTACAGGGTTAGCTTTCATGCATATGAAAATGGTTGAGGAAAATTATTTATTTATCGTAGGGCCCGGCTTTCCCTGTGCTGCATAATAACATTATTTCTAAATTGTGAACTTTAAACAACTTCTTACATCCTTGCGTAAATTCCATCACATATATTATTTGGCCAACCCTCTGAAATACTCAGCAATTAGATATAAATAAAAAACAAATACCTCAAATGTACTTGAAAATGGCACGTGCCTTTTTAAGGGGCTATGGTTAAAACAAAAAATATTATCTGTAAGATGCTAACTGTGGGATAAAACTGTAAGATCCTGCTAGCAATCTTATTTCCTCATGAGACAAGAGAAGCAGGTTCTAAGATGCAAAACAATTGGCACGTGATGAATAAACAACTAACCGAGTTTTTCTTTTTCTGTGTCAGCGCACGTCTGTTACCAGAAAAGCTTACTGTTTACACCACACTGGTTGGGTTGCTGAATGCCAGGAACTACAATTTTGGTGGAGAATTTGTAGAAGCCATGATTCGTCAGCTTAAAGAATGTCTGAAAGTCAATATGTATAACGAAGCTGTGCATTTAGTAAGTGGAGTTTTGTCTGATTGTTTTACATTTCTCTTTGTCCTTTTCGTCTCCTGCTTTACCTTTTTGTTCCAGAAGAGCTGGGCCTTGCAGTGTGTTACAGTCAGTAACTGTAAATACTCCAAGAGGAAACGTGTGTTATGTGAGAACTATTTCCTTCCTCAAGGGAGAGGGATCATATTACAGTAGCGAAATTTACTTCCAAATGTATATTTTTTCCAGTGAAAAATTATATTTGTGGTAAAGAGGTGCTTCTCCCCACCTGTTCTACAGTCAAATGTAAAAGATGAATGAAAGTCATTGTGCTTCTGTTGTGTTCAGAGGTATATGATGGTCTTGTGGCTCCCTTGGAAAAAATAGAAAAGAAAATGAACAGTCTGATTCTTAAAAGCTGTTTTTGATGGCTGTTTTCATTCTGGTTATGAGGTATGAAGATCAAACAGGCAGTTTTAAGTGCTAACTGTTTTTGAAACCATTGGCTCCGTTCTTGCTGCTTATAAATTTTGTCTGCTAAAAGGTATTAGAACTTCAGCAGTGTTTGATTTAGAAGCCCACTGCCAAGTTCCCAGCTTCTTCTGAACCCCACTGGTGAAGATAAAGATTCTAGTCAAGAGACAACTGTGGGACACTTTTCTAATAACACTTAATTGCTAGAATTTCTGTTATTTTAGTGATCTGATACAGTATAGAGAGAAGTATAAGGGTTTTCTTCTATAGTATCGAGTTCCGTGTCTTAGAATGCATGCTGGTATTTCCCATCACTCCTTAATTAGGAATGTTAGGAATATATATCCTTGCAGTGTTGTAGCAGTGGAACAGATTACAGACATTGTAGTGAACAATCTATTAGGCAGCACTTACGATATTTGTTTTCTTGCTTTGAAAGGTGGGTCTGTACAGTATTTCAGTCTTGGTGGTACTCAGTGGGTATTATACTTTTATTGATGGGGTTTTTTAATCATTTCAGTAAGTTTATTTGTTCTTGTGCAGCCAGCTTAAAAAGTATTCATTTAAAACAAATTTTTTTCTCTTTTTTTAGGTTCGTTTTTTGTCTGATCTTGTGAATTGTCATGTAATAGCTGCACCTTCAATGGTAGCTGTGTTTGAGAACTTTGTGAGTGTGACGCAGGAGGAGGATGTACCCCAAGTAAGCAAAAGATCTGTGGGCTCCCTAGGGCTGTTTTCACAATTTGTCTGTACTGATCCTCCTTGTACTTATGCTTAGAACAGGAAGGTGTCAGAGACAGCAAACTGAATTCCTGAGCATTAGTAAAAGGCGCCTGTGGCAATTGGGAAATAGATCATACAGTAAGAAAGTACGGTCCTTTATATTGAAGTGGCCAAAGTGAATTTATTTTGCCTTACTTTGGCAGTTGGCTTTTCTGCTGTACTGGTAATCTGCAGAAGGACTTTAAAAGTGATACCATTTTTCAGGTCTGCTTATCACAGTTCAAGCAAAAAATTAGGTGTTTCAATCTGCAAATGCTGGTCTTTATGTCCCCCCCAAACAATGTGCTGATGTTTCAAATTTAAATGTATGTGTGTACAAAATCTGTTGAAGCTCACTTGTATACTTAGAATTTGGCATGTTACCTTCCTGTAGGTGCGATGCGACTGGTATATGTTTGCATTTCTGTCATCTTTGCCTTGGGTTGGAAAGGAGTTATATGAGAAAAAGGATGCTGAAATGGATCGTCTCTTGTCTCAGACAGAAAGTTATTTGAAGTAAGTTGTAACCCATTAGAAACACTCTTACTGGTATCCGTTTAAGTATTTAAGTAAGTAAGAATTAATAGCTTTGATTATTGCTCACTTGAAAGTATTCTAGAGCCTTAGGTCCGAACTGTCCTGTGGGGAGTGGAACAAAAGCCCTGAAAATACATGAGGTGGAGAGATTTTTCAATTTGAAAAGTTTTATTGTCATGTCTAATTCTAGAGTATTTTGTAGGTCTTTTTCTGCTCATGCTGGAGCAGCTGGAGTTGTAAGTGTGGTGTGAACTCTGAACAATTGCTGCATCAGTGCTAACCAGTGTCACTGCGTCCTGTCTAGGTGCTTCAAGTTCATATTGTTGTCAAGATGTACTAATAGAGAGATTTTAAGTAATCAGAAACCTGTTTCTTATATACTGTAGACTTCATCAGCTGAAAAGAACAAATAGCAGTACACCCAGAAGAAAAAACAAAATTGCTGCCCTAAATTAGTTCATTAAAGTCGGGTTTTCTTTCCTGTTTAAACAGACGCCGCCAGAAGATTCATGTACCCATGCTGCAGGTGTGGACAGCGGATAAACCACATCCACAGGAGGAGGTGATTGGACTTTACATGCATTTTTTCAGAAAGTCTGAAAACCAGTTTTGTACTAAGGTGTTCTTTTTTCACAAAATTAAAAGGCACCTCTAAAAGTATGAATGCTTTGAATTGTCTGCTGTTTGACATTAATTCCAATAAGTTGTGTGGGGGGAATTGTTTTCCAAGTATTGGTCCAAAATATGAACTTGTATGGAGTAAGAAGTGTTTTGTTGTGTGCTGACAGGGCCCTGAAGAAATGTTATAAAGTGAGGAGTGGCTGTAGACTGTAGTGTTTGTTTTGGAACTGCAGGTTGCAGGACTTCATCTTAAAAGACTTTTTGTGTAAAACAGAATGTAATTCCTTACTTATCCCTAAATGTTTTGTGTCTGTGAGAAAAAACCTTTTGTAGTGACTTTGCTTTCTGAACCTTAGGAAGTGCTAAACAAATATGTAGAAACTGTGTGGAGCAGTTACCATGCCATCTTTCACAATCATCCTGAAAATATGGAGAGGAGAGGTGGCATCTGGCTAGCTTAGGGTGGGATTTGCCCTTTGGGTTATTCCTGAGGGTTCTTCTTTCCCCTAACTTTCAGAACAAATGTTGGAATGGAGTATCTAAATTGGTTTTCAGGGATATTTTGTAGCATAGCAAATGTAGAGGGCAATCTAAGCCCTCTTAGATTGTGTTCACTGTTCCGATTAAATCACAGACTTAACAATTATCTTGTTAACCATAATTTGGAGGGATGGGCTTTCTGATTATGTTTGATTTGTCTACATGAGTATTCTTCCTGCCCAGTATCAGAATTTTCTTATTTAGTTCAGTAGAGAGATTAGCTGACTGCATTTGATACCATGTGTTACCCAGAGTCCTTGCAGACATGACTGTTCACTTCAAGTGCTAGTTGTTACCAGTTTGGTAATGTTCACATTTTGTAGTGTGATGACTTCAGTAGATGCAAAGCACTTCCATGTAGAAGTTATAATTTGAAACTTGCATTCAGTAAGGCCGCAGGCCTCCAGAGTTCCTGGACTAACTAAATAAAGCAAGACTATTTATTGCCAGTTGCACAGATTTCTGTGCTGTCTCTGTGAGAATGCTGGGACTAAAAATTGTTGAAAACCATGGCAAAGGTATATAATATTTGATAGTTTTGTATATGTATTGAATATACAGTACCAGGTAGTTTTGATTGCTGTGGGACCAGCATGGCAGTCCAGTAGAATGTCTTTCTGATTTTAATGTTGATATGTCTGTTTTAATACCACCAAAGAGCAATGACTGACATGACGTTCACTGCTGTAGCTCCACTGGGACTCCTGAGCTGCCTGTTGGTGTTTAAAAAACTTCCAGGGGTTAAATTTTACTGAACACAATATTGTGTGGAACTAGAAGCAGCTCTGGTATTTAGAGTTCTTAAATTATTTGTTAGTTTACTGAAGCAGCAGTTTAAGAGACTGGGTTTTTTTCAGAATGGAGCGTGGAATTTAAGGAATACATTTCAGATAGCTCAGGGAACTGCCATTTTTGTTGCGAGATTCGGCGCATCTGATGTTTCTCACCCTTTTCCTTCAGTATTTAGACTGCCTTTGGTCTCAGATTCAGAAGCTGAAAAAAGACCGTTGGCAGGAGCGACACATTCTGAGGCCCTACTTGGCTTTTGACAGCGTTCTTTGTGAAGCTCTGCAACACAATCTGCCTCCGTTCACCCCTCCACCTCATACTGAAGATTCAGTATACCCGATGCCAAGGGTTATTTTTAGGATGTTTGACTACACAGATGACCCTGAGGTATGTGATTGCTCTGGGAGATGGCAAGTGGATTTCACAGTTAGGTTGCTGGGGTGATATTGGTCAAAATGTGATGTCTCCTCTCCCAGGATAGCGAGTGGTTCGAAGATAGTTTTGCTTTGGTATTTCTGCAGAAAGGAACTAAGTTACCAAGTTACTGTAAAAGCCAAGTTTGTGGGGAGGAGAATTTAAATGTTGTGATGCTTAGAATGACAACATTGACTGAATTCTCTAATGTCTCTAGTAAAACTACAATCACAGGGTTAGACTTTGCTTCCAAAAGGTTGGTGACTGGAGTTTTTTTCCAGGCTAGGCATTTATTGCAGTGTTGATCTTCTGTTAAAATTTGTTGATGCATATTGTGGAACAAAGGAGTGCAGGAAAAGAATATGTACTGTTTTCCCCAGTTTGATGCTTTTATACTTCCATTTCCTTTAAGTCTGCTGCCTTTTACCTTCATTTGTTGACCTTTGTTTTTTGCAGTGAACGAGAAAGAATACACATGAGTATGTATTCTTCTACTCTATGGCTTTATTCCTCTATCATATTCTAGCTCAACTGTGATTTTCTTTCCAGGCTGCATGGTGGTAGCTTGCCCAACAACTCCACAAAGCAAAGGAATAAGCAGATGCTCTATGAATTTAGAATGTTGTTCTCTAATTTTGTTCCTATTTCTTCTTGTAATGAGTCCTAGTATACATTTTGTTTTAAACATGAGTCTGAGGTTTGTGTCGAACCGTGTGACATCACCTTTTCAATCCTGAAGGATAAAGGGCAGTTGAGACCTCACTGAGTTTATGTGGAAGTTGGACCACTTTTTTTCACCTGTAAATGTATCTAGGGTAGCTTGCTGCCTGTTGTACCACTGCATTAGCAGTGATCTTCATGAGTTTTCATTCTTTCTTTCTAGGGTCCTGTCATGCCTGGCAGCCACTCCGTTGAACGATTTGTCATAGAAGAGAACCTCCACTGCATCATCAAATCCCACTGGAAGGAGAGAAAGACTTGGTAGGAGGAGCTTAGCACTAGGGGACCCTGGCACTTTTTAAATGTTACCATGGCTTTGGTGCCAGCAGGGATGTGTAGAGTCATGGAGTGGTTAGGCGAGAGCTTGGGATCAAATGTTTCCTGAAGCACCTGGTGAAAGCTGATTTGCTACATTTAGCTGTATTAAAACTGCTGCCTGGGATACTGTGTGCCTGTAACATCCAGATAACAGAGTCTGTATGATCCAGGGCAACAGTGGCTTCTGGGAAGGGAATCCCTTGTTAATACAGAATGTGCTGCAGACCCACCTTATTCTTCCCGGGAGCGCTATGGAGAGTGTGACTGTGCTGCGCTTCCCAGAGTACTGAGGGGGCTGATTTGTTGGGTGGGGCAGTGAGCCTTGGGCTTATTCATCTGCAGCTGACAGTGCCTTGGTGTTTGTGGAACAGCTCTGTGTTGGCCTTCCTGTGGGAATTACATGGCAGAGATAATTGAGCTCTGGGGAGCCATTGCTGGGCCAGTAGATTTTGTTAGTTTCAATTCAGCTGTGCAGTCAATTCAATTCAGGATGCAGTCAGGGCACTTTCCTTCATTTCTGCCTGGGCAATGTTTGATGTGGGTAATTAATAACCAAGGTGGTTTTCCTCAGGTGTCAGGCTTCTGTATGAAAACTACCAAACTCCGTATAGTACTCAAAAAAATGGGCAGAAATGTTGGGTTTGGTGATGGCACGTGATAAAGTTCTTTGGTTGCAGCGGTTTGATTCACCAGAAACTAGAAATTCAGTATTGTTGCAGTTACTGGGATAGTCTTTGTTAATTATCAGAGGACAATAAAAGACTAGGACTACCAGAGAGGTTAGTTGTTTGCTTTGCACTAATGATAGGTGGTAATGACCTGATTGAAAGATGGAGCATTTGAAACATGAGAGTTTCTTACATAATCCATTAGCTTAATTGTGCTTTCAAGTCATTCTGAACATTTAATTGTTTGGGGTGGTTTTTCTTTCCGTTTCTCATGTGTTTATGCCAGAATTGCATATCACAGTGACTTTTTTGAGCAAAGCAGTGTAACCACTACCTAAAGTACAGTTGTTACAGATCATAGTTTAGGCAATGCTACTGTCTTCTTGTGCTTTTTCTTTTTTTTAAGTGCTCTATGGTTTAATGAACAGGCTTTAGAAGCGTTATTGATGTGTTTGGTGCTGTTTTTGTGGAAACTCTTGCCTAGAATTAAGCATTATCTGTAGTTATGCTACTTGATCTTGTCATCACATTTGCTATGTCATGTTTGAATGTATCTCTGGTTTTGCAGTGCTGCACAGCTGTTGAGCTATCCAGGAAATAACAAGATCCCCTTGAACTACCACATAGTAGAGGTATGGATTTTATAGATTTCCTCTTTGTAGCTTCATTATTTCATGAGTAATATGTCCCAGTTAGTTCTGTTATAGTTCCATTAAATTACAGGTTGATTTGGGAATCAACCAGAGCCTCGTTCAATTGAAACAACATTTTATAAATGAACAGGTTGTCTTGAGCTTTTGTTGTCATTTTAACATTGGAGCTCTGATCACATACCAAAATTTCTTAATGCACTAGTAATCCGGGTTGTGGCATTTCTCAAACTTAAAATTATACATGTGATGCTTCTAATGTATCACACAGCCTAAGAGATGGCTGCATTTGAGTAACTTTCAGTTTAGAACAAATTCGGGTGAAGATACAAGAGGAAGTGTGCACAAATTGAAATACAAAAAAACTCCATTTAAACATAAGAAAAATCTATTTTTAATTCAGAGGAGATTGAGCACTGGAAGAGTTTGCCCAGAGAACTTGTGGAGTCTGTACCCTTGGAGAAGTTCAAAACCTAACAGGACACAGCCCTAAGCAACCTGCTCTAGGTGACTGCCTTAAAAAGAGGGCTTTTGGCTTGATGATCTCCAGTTAGACTCCTGTCATTCTGTAGGATTTCATGTTTGGATCTTCTAAATTATTTTGTTCTACTAGCCCTCAAAAGAACTTGCATTGAAATAGTAGTATGTTTCCTCTGGGGCATTCTCCATATCAGAGAATTCTAGGCAACTGTAATGTGTACCAGAAGAGCAGCATAGGTTTTCTTTTGCTGCCTTCTTTGAAAAGTTTGTTTTCAAGTTGTAGAACTGTATAAAACTTCATTTATTTTCATCAAAAGTTGGAAGGGATTAACAGATTTCAGTTATGGCGACTTGTCCTAGAAAGGTTTTATGAAGAAGTAACTGTAAGTAGGAATTTCAGAGCTAGTTTTGACAAGAGAAAATGTCATGTAGAAGATTTATCTTCATAAAAGTGGGATTGAGAATTCCTTTTGCACCAAAATGCCAGATGTTTGGATTGCTGTGAAGTTACATGAGGTTTGGTCACCTTGTTCTTCTTGCACTTTGAATTCAGAACGGAGGAATATTAAAATGAGGAGTAATTTTCTGTCCTAACAGTGAAGTATATCCAGTGATTTTATCTTCAGTATCTTGAGGTGCTGTAAAAAGTGATGGAATTCCTGAAAAGAAGTGCAAAATTAGAGTACAGATCCTTTGACTAACACTAATAATTTCCTTTTTTCTTGCAATTTTGAGTTACTTTAGGATATTCACTTTATTATTTGTCTGACTGCTTAGTTTTAATGAAGATTCAGAGTTTGTAAGGCTTAGCATAGGTTTTTTTCTGTGCTTATGTTCGTTCTGCTTACTGCTGCTTCCTTGTAAGGTCTGTCTGACAATCTCTCACCAACAGTCACATTGGTTATGCGTTGCTTCCAACAATAGTTTAATCTGTGAATTTTCACCGCCTCTTTCAGTAGGTCACAGAACTGTAGAAATAACGTGATCTAAGAAATAAAGGAAAATCTTATTTGAAGTTCGGAACGTAACAGGCAGAAGTAAATGTAACCTGGAAGTTGTCAGTACCTTCCCAAGTGTCCCAAGATGCTTTTGAGGCCCCAGCCCCCCATTCCCCGAGCGTAGGATGTTCCCTGCTGCCTGGAACCCGTGTGAAATGAAATGTGACACCTTTCTCTCAGTAGCTTCTTCCAGACACACCTATGGGTATTTCTGGTAGCTGTTCACAGGGGATGTCTGGGCAGCCTCATTGGCTTGTTGGACTGCTGTGTGGTGTTGTGCTCCCACAGTTTTTGGTACACAGTTGAGACATTGAGGGCGTCAGTGTCCTGATCGTTCTTGTGGCCTTGTAATCTTCACAAAGTATGTTATGACAGTTTGAAATACGTGAACTGAATACTTGGTAACGAACATGTGATGAGTATCAGAAATAAAGCTTTATGCAGTATCCCAAACAGAAGGCAACTCATCATCCAGTTGTTATTTCCTATCTTGAGAAGTGGAGCCATTTTCTAACCTAACAAAGTTGTCCCTATGTTTTTGTCGTATCTGTCTTAACAGTATGTCGAAATTATTCTGACACAAGAAGGGTTCCCCAGCATCTTACAGTCTCTTCAAGTCGTTCCTTAGAATAAACAAGTTCTAATCAGTGTGTTTTCATGTGCTGTTTTTGGACTCTATAAATGGAGGTTGATTTCTTAAACAAGATTTTTCTGAAGCTTACTTCTTTAAGCTTTATTCGGAAGTTTAAAGAGGAAACTGATCAACCATAATGAATCAAAGATTCCCGATTCCTTTGATGTTATTTAAATTTAGTTGAGAATGGAATGCGGAGTAAACAGAAACACAGAGGTGGATGTTGTACAGAGATGATTTTATTGTGGCCCTCAAGGGTTGACATGCTATTATTAGAGGCAAACTTTAAAATAAAAGCACAAATGCTGACGGCAGGATTATTTTCAGTTTTCTTGGAAGGACCTTCCGCCAAGAAGTATTGAGCATATATTTTTGTTGTATGAAATGCTCGTTGTAATTTGCTGTTTGAAGTTGTGGCTTTATTTATACAAGGTTTTGCAGAGGAGAAAAGAGGCCATGATGGAAAAGACAGAGATGTAATTTTAATGCAAACAGTCTTTCATAGTAAATGCTTAGGCTTCCTTTCATATATTTAATATTTATATTTACTATTGAACACGATCAAATTATTTCTGTGTTTCTCAAATCGTGGTATCACTGCAATAGGTCATATTATAACTATTCCCATTTCTACAGTTATGTGCTACATCTGTTAGGCATAATAGATGCATAAGGCTGGTGTTGTGTTAGTATGAAATGGTAAGGGCAGTTAGAGTGGACTTTATTAGTGCAGTGTAGGGTTACCACTACCTTTTATATGGTTCTCTCTCTTTTTCCTGGAACATGCATTTGACAGAACAATATGGGTCTTTTGGGATAGATAATTGTTTAAGATTCATGGCCTTCACTATTGTGAAGCTGAGAGTTGTGCAGGCCATGTTTGACTGTGCTCTGATTCTGTGATTTCCTCTCCTACAGGTAATATTTGCAGAATTGTTTCAACTTCCATCTCCACCACACATTGAAGTCATGTACACAACGCTCCTGATTGAACTGTGCAAACTTCAGCCTGGCTCTTTACCACAAGTTGTATCCTTTCTGTGCTGCTGAAGAGCGTTTATGAAATGCAGCCTTTATTTTGTTTGTTCTGTAGCTGATGGGATAGCAGTAAATACTGGCAATATTAGTATTTTGCAGCAGCAGCAACATGAAAATTTGCCTGTAACACGTGCGTGATAGAATAACACAGCCCACTTAGCAGAGATCTAGATTTGCCAAGTGGGCAAGACTCTTCAGCATTCTGGGCAATGTTCTCATACTTCCTCTAACCTACCCAAGAAATGCTGTCTTGGTAAGGGGGTAAAATACAATACTTCTCTTTGTCACTGCAGCCTGTTTAGGTTTGGACAGCATGTGGCATGGTCATAGACACATTAAAGCCTGAGAAGGAAAGGAAGTGACAGACTTGATATTTTGTTCTAACAACTGTGTGAGTGCTCCTTCTCTTTTTTTAGCAGGTGATTTAAAAAAACCTGCCTGGGTTCCCACTCAGTGCTCACACTGGAGCATTCAAAAGGTCAATAATCATCTGTGAGCTCAGACAGGGTGGCTAAATGCTGAGAAAAGAGGCATGGCTTCCAGCTAACTGACCATCACATTATATCCTCTTAGGTCATTGGTTTAGATAAAGCTATAGACTGAGAATGGAGGACAGTCAAAAGATGTCTGTCCACTGGTAGTTTCATGCCAAAACTTTCATTCTACTTCATGATACCACCCACTGTCTGAAAATCATATAATCTCAAGGAGTAGCCAAGTCTCTTCCTAGAATTGGGTGTATGTCCATGCATGAAGTTTTTTGTGTTAATAGGATAAAGGCCTTGTTGAGTAGAGTCAGGTACTGACTCTTTTTCAAGCCTTCAGTGATGATTAAAGATTGAGTGTGGATAAGCAGCAGCCTGTGAAGCCAGACTGTGGGTGAGATTACAGAAGTACTCCATAAAGAGGTTGCTGTCTGTTCATGTCAGTGCAGTTTTGCTTGTTGCATAATGTGAATTCTGTCTTTCTGTGGAGGAACAGTCCTGTTGCAATGATGGAAGAAAAATAGGCTGGGATTAAAGGGTGGAACTCACAATATTCCTTTTTTCCATTGTGGATTTACCTCTCTTTGGAGTAGACTTTGGGAGCTTTCAGTGCAAATGGTTGCTGACATTCTATTAAAAACCTTTAAGGAATAACATCTGACTTATCTAGTGCTTTTCTGTAAACCTTAATAAGAAACTTTAAGCTTGCACAAGCCACGGAAATGCTCTACATGCGCTTGGATACCATGAATACAACATGTGTGGACAGGTAGGTGTGTTTTGGAGATAATGGAAAACATTTCTCAATGTCCAGTGCAGAGGAAAAATGAAGAGTCTGTAGTCAGAAACCCTTGTTAGAACTACTCGATACTATTCAAAATGTTTTGTAGGCTCTATCTTCAAACAGTCTTTTAAAGAAAAGGTGGAGGATTGGCAGCTTGCCTTCCCTCACCAGGAACACTCCCCTGCAGGGTCTGTCTGTCAACACAGGACAGTGCAGATGGGCAGCAGCTCTTCTGTGTCCAGAGCTGTCCATAGTTGTGTAGTACTCTGTTACCTGGTACTGTGCCTGCTCCCTAGTGTTCTGGGGGGCCACTTGGAAGTGGAGTTAATGGGGTATGTGCCACCCAAAGGAGGAGAATGGTGGTGATTTTGCCCATTCAGTGTTGTCTGCACTGTGTAGGAAGGCAGTTATTGACTAATCAAAAATGTGAAAGTTGCATATTCACAGTAAGTTTACATTTTAATTGTTAGTGTAATACATCTTCTCTTTATATGAAATGACAGAACATGACAAGCTGTCTGTTTTCCCATAAAAACTTCTTTCTGACTTTCCAAACTCAGTCTTTTGTATGTGTCAACATAAATGCCTGTTTAATGCTGTAACAGCTTAAAAAGTTTAGGATTACCTTTGAAAACTAGAATGCATTTATAAGAAAAGCTCAACTGAAAGTTTTTCTTCACTTCTATGACATTTAATGGACCTTTCTTTTTCTTTTAATCAAGATTTATTAACTGGTTTTCTCACCACTTGAGCAACTTCCAGTTCCGTTGGAGCTGGGAAGATTGGTAAGTTTCTCTGCTTTTGATTCAAACCTGATATTGCAGATGGTAGTGAGCTGTCTGTGCACACCTGCAGTTACAAAAAGACATGCTTCACTGTGGGCGGGGAAAGAAATAGGGTGTGGACTATATCCCTGGAAAGTATTCAGCATTCACAGGAATGGAGGGAACTGACCATTAGTTATGTGAAAAGATGAGAAGGGGGGATATAGGAGAGAGAGAGAGCAAAATGTTCTGGAAGTGTGTGTTATTTGGCATCTTCCATTGGGTGAATTCCTTATACGAACTGTGAAAGTATTGTGCTGCAAAATGGATGCAATTTTTCTGTGGTGCTCTTCCATTTCACTAAAAACTCTGGTAGCAAATTAAGCCTTTGTGGAAGTGAAATGACTCCCACAAAGTAAGTTTTTCTCTTTTTGATTCAAACCTGATATTGCAAAAACCTTAAGATTTCAAACTTCTCTGGGAAGAATAAGGGCATAGTGGCCCTGTTAATTGTTTTCCTCTAGCTCTTCGGAGATCGTTCTTAATCTTTTCACCAGCACTCAGTGGTAGATTATCTTGATAATCTCTTTAGTCCCTAGTGAGCATGTGATAAATCTCAAGCCAGTATAAGTATTCCTTAAAGTGGGAAGCAGAAATGTGATTTCTTTAATGTGTCCTGGACATCAAAGTTGTTAGCAAATTTTTCAAAATGACTCCCTGATTTCCTTTTTAATGGTTTGTGCTGACTGTATCCTGTATTCATTCTGCAATTTTTCTCTGTGTCCTACCTGAAACCTTTCATTATAACCTTTGTCCTTGAGACCTTGTGGTCTCTTTCCCACCTGCCAAATCCGACTGCCTGAAGTTCCATCAGAGCTTACCCTGCCATCCATTCTTGCCATGTCATGTTTTGAATTTGCATCTCTAGCAGGAGCTCCCTGGACTCCATCAGTGTCTATCCCCAGGTTCCCTGAGCTTTCCATTCCAGGCACCCATGTAGCAAGGGAGATCAGCTTAAGGTTAAGTCCTCCTACAGTAGCTTCCACAGCCTGCTACTGTGCATGCTTCCTGTGGGTGATCTGCCCAAGAATCCACGTAGAGAGCGGTGCAGCCCTTCTTCTGATACCGTTTTGTGGCTTTTCTTATGTTTCTCATATTGTCCTTATGTGGAGTTAAGTGTTTGATGGCTGCCCTGTTATTACATCCATGTTGACTGACCAGGCAGCAGTCTTCAAAGATCTGTCTTTCACAGATCTTGCACATGACTGTATTTGGGGCTTTTCTTTATTTGAATGCATTTGAAATCAACCAGAAGTTCAAATATTCCAGTGAGGGAGGAAGAGACCATGAAATCACACAAGGTAGCTTTGCTAAGGAAAGGGAAAGCCAGGTAACCATAGCCACAAATTGTTGTTTTTAATCTGGTAGGGGAAGGGAAGTTACTTGAAAATATATCACAGAGAGATGAGATTCCAAGAGTGCCAATTGCCAATAAGGAAGTAGTGATTTACTTACCTCAATGGCTTAAAATTGCTTAAATGTCAAATACTCCAATTGTCTTTAGACTGTGATTGTTTTGTACCTATTAGACCAAGCCAAAAAGAGACTATAGCACAAATTCTTTTACTAAAAGCCTTCGCATTTTGTCCTTTGATAGGTCAGATTGTCTTACTCAGGACCTTGAAAAACCCAAACCCAAATTTGTGAGAGAGGTTTTGGAAAAGTGCATGCGGTAAGTAAGATCTTCTGATAGTTGCATTCAAGGCAAAGTTTCAGCTGGATACTGTAAGAGTGCATTTAACTTGACTCTGGTCTTAGGAACATCTGTTCTTACTGTTCTAATCTTTCAGTTAAGAGATGAATCTGTTTGTGTGATTTTTAGTCTAGTTTACCTGCTGTAGGACACTAGAGAGAGGGAGAAACAGGTAGTGCAGATAGATGGTAGTGAGCTGTCTACGCACACCTGTAGTTACAAAAAGACATGCTTCACCGTAGGCATGGAAAGAAATAAGAGTTTAGGCTATATTCCTGGAAAGTATTCAGCATTCACAGAAAGAGAGGAAACTGACCATTAAATATACCAAAACCTGAGAATCTAGTCTTGGTGCAAACAAACAAAATATCCAAACCCAACAACACTACATAATCAGTGTCTGGGCTTAAAATTGTTGAGATAGGAGGATATAAGAGAGAGAATGAGCAAAATGTTCTGAAAGCATATGTTATTCATCCTACATGAAAACGTTAGTCTGGTTTTGGATGAATTCTGTATAAGAAACGTGAAAGCAGTGTGCTGCAAAATGAATTCAGTTTTTCTGTGGTGCTCTTCCATTTCACTAAAAACTCTGGTAGCAAATTAAGCCTTTCTGGGACTGAAATGAAGCTGGAAAGTAAAATGAAGACATCCAGTTTAATACTTTTTCTGCTTTGAGTCCCAGCATCTTATTAGTTTTCTGCAGTGCATCGTAGGCTTTTGCATAAAACTTCTCACCAGGCAGCCTTCTCACAAGGCAAATTAATTGTATGAGCATGAAACTCGAGCATCATGGAGTTCAAATGGAAGGCATCTGCTAGTAAGTTTGGTTTACTTAGCTTGTACTATCCAGCAGAAACTACCATTCTGTTGTATAAACATCCTGATTCTTGTTCTGTGGAAGTTAAGTACAGGAAAATGATTGTACAGCAGTCACGTTAAAACTAGCCATGGTATTATTCTCATTTTAATTCTACTGCTATGAAACTTGTTATTTGCAGACTCTCCTACCATCAGCGAATAATAGACATTGTTCCTGCAAGTTTTTCTGTCCTCAGTCCTGCTAATCCAGTGTGCATTTACAAATATGGAGATGAAAGTAATAGTAAGTATTATGCATGATTTTCATATGGGTGAATGTGCTTCACATGAGCAATTAATACATATTAAGCCTGGATCACTGTAATAAAATCCTCTCTGCTACTTACGAAGAAAAGAAAATCCAGATACGTGAAGCTGCTATTGCTGAGGTGGTGGTGTTGTGCAGTGTTATTTGCCAGAAGTCTAAAATTGGAAAATACATCCATTTTCCCTCTTTGGCCACAATACTATGCCAAAGGCAGCATATGAAGTGATAAAGTTTATTTTTTGAACTTTATGAAACAGGAGAATATTTTACCAGTAAATTTGATTTAATGAAGCACACAGAGGGAGCAGACAACATGAAGATTGAGAGATGCCTTTTTATTCCTTCTATTACTAGGTGTAAATACAAACCTAAGCATAAAAGTGTCATCATCACAGATACAGTGGGGAAAAACAAGGAACTATTGTATTTCTAGAAAAGTGGTGGAAACTGAAGTAGAGTTTTAGTCAGGAAAGTGGTTACCTGACCTCAGCTCTGAAGGTTCTACTCAAAGTTTTGAATTTAATGTGAAGACCAGAAAACTTGTTGAGCAATTTTATGGAATACTGATGTGGACAATGATATTGGAAACAGCTAGTTTTAGGTGTAGCTGGGAATTATACTGGTTTTTGAGAGGCAAACCGATGTTGAAAATGCTCACTTACTTGCCTTGACATGTTTTTGACCTCTTTGTTTTTGTTCAGGGTCTCTTCCTGGATATACTGTGGCACTCTGTTTGACAATTGCCATTAAAAATAAGGCCAGCAATGATGAAATCTTCAGCATTTTAAAAGATGTGCCTAATCCAAACCAGGATGATGATGATGGTAAGTTATATTCTGTTAGGCTCTGGCAGGCTGTAATTTATCCTGTGTGTGGATTGATTTGCCATGCTTTGGAGCTGTGAATGTGGTGGTTAATAGAACTATATGCTTTTCCTTCTAGTAGTTGGTTTCAATTTATCAGTGAATAGAAATAATACACCATTGTTAGGTTTTTCTGTAAACATCTTACACGCTAAGTCAGGCCTGTTTTTTCTAACCTAACAGAAGTAACCTGGTGCTTGGAGTGTGTTTTCTTGTGAGTACTGACAGAATGAAAGAATTTAACATTTCCTTTATCTTCAGCAGCAGAGGCCAGTTCATGCTGTCATCCTCACCCCTGAAATTCAGTACTTGTGCCCTGAGAGCATTCCCCCCCTCAGTGCAGTCCCACAACAGATAAGACAGCCAGCCTGCCGCTGTCATCTTCCACAGATAAAAACTCACAATGGGACTCCACTCACGTTCTCCTCAGCTTTGCAGCCACAGGCAGGACTGATTCCTAAAGCCTGCATATTTTATGGAATGAGGAGTGTGAGAGAATTAGAAGTGATCTAAACAATGGGGACTACTACTTTAATATTTGCAAGTCTTCTGTCGTGCAGGCAGAGAGCAGCAACCATCTGGTGGGGTTTTTTTGCCCTGGGATCCACTGTCATGTTTCCTGATTTGCTTTGGGCATTACCCACTGATTAGTGCGCTCCCTTCTGCCTGTCTTCAGCTGCAGGTAGCTGCAGGTACAGGACAGGACTTGACACCATTCATCCTAGTACCCATGCAAGCTGTACATGCTTGCTGGACGTTTCCATGTCCTGAATGGTCAGCCTCTCTCTGTTAGTAATCCTTACTTTCCTCTCTCCTTGTCCACGCCCCTTTCTTTATGGCCTTCCAGGCCTTCATCTTGATGCACAACTGCAGTTTCCTGTGCTGACTTTCCCTGCTGCAGTCCATCAGTACTGCTACATGTTGGTAGGGTGGCTGTCCCTCTGATAGCTTCTTCACTGACCTGGAATTCTTACTGCACGTTTTCTCCATGGCAAAATGGGAGCCTGAAAACCTGCACATTTTGGAAGACTCTTTACTAGCTACCTGCTCAGCCCTCCAAAACCCTGTTGTTGCGACTCTTTTGTGAAATGAGCTAAAACCATAAGTTACCTGTACAGTTTTATTAGTAGCTTGCATGCTCTACTTGAAGTACTTATTAATTTCAACTTTAAATAACTTGCAGGTGAAGGATTTTCTTTCAACCCTCTGAAAATAGAAGTCTTTGTTCAGACTCTGCTTCATCTAGCTGCCAAGTCTTTCAGCCACTCCTTCAGTGCTCTTGCAAAGTAAGTGTAATGTGCATTATTTTGGGGCTTACAGAACAGTTTAATTCTGACAGTGAAATGCATGATAAAAGAAATGGGCTGCAAGCTTTAGCAGTGTTTTAGGTGCTCCACAATGTGATATGATTAGAACTAATGACACTGCTTACTGAAATAATGGTAGTGTAAATCCTAGATTATATATATGTGAATGGAATTAACAGAAACGTATACATTACAGCCATGTGATGTAAGCCAAACAAAAGAGACAGGTTTGGAAAATTACTTCATTTTGGTATTATTTATTTGCTGGTTATGGTGGGGAACAAGGGATTCTCCTTACATTTGAATGACTGGATGGCTGCCATCCCAATATCTTGGACTATGAGTATGATTCGAGAACAGTTACTTATGTATAAAAAACAAAGAAAAAGAAAACATGAAACTTCAAAACAGTCTGCTGTAAACTTCTTCTGTCTACCAAAGCAAAGTAAAATCCATCCTAAAATACTTTAGAGTTCATCCCTTAAAGACATGCTGGAACTCATAAAGAATTTACTGCACCATTTTTAGCAAAATTAGATAAAATAACATTTTTAATCCTCTATGTTTCGGAGTTGCTTTCAAGTCTTCTGTTACATGAAAGGTAGTCTCATGCATCTTAATGAGGTATTTTTCTGTCTGTCCCTAAAGATACCTAAAGCTGTTACAAAAACATGCGCCTGGGAGCTCTGCAGAAGCAATGTTGATAGGAAGCTGCAGGTAGTAACCTGCAGTCAGGAGTGCAAGAGGCAGAGTGATATGAGTGCTTAGACCCATGGTATTTTCACTGCTGCACACCATCAGCGGCAGCCATGAGATCAAAAAGAGCCTCTTACTCTTTATAGTTTCATTACAATAAGCTGGGCTGTGAGTGCTCTGTAGCAGTCAGCGTAACTGCTAAAATAGAGGCTTTTAGCAGCATTTCCTTCGAAAAGGGGCACTTAGGATAAGTGTCTAAAGTTATAGAAACACAAGTCAAGAGGAAGATCTCAGAAAGCAGCAAATTTTGCTCCAGCTGTGTATAGATAAGCACATGAAGCATGAAAGTGCTTCCTGCTTTTAAGAGTATGAGAAATGTAGCCCAGCTTCAGGAAGTAGGTTCACCACTAAGATGTAAGTTACATTTAGAAGGTGCTATGTCTTTGTAGTCTATTTTAGCTAAGGATGGTTATGTTTTCCAGGGAACAGTTGTCCAAGAAATGCAGCAGGTAGTCACAAAATTTTATTTTGGCCAATCTAAACCACTTGCCTTACATCTGCTGCTGTTCTGACCTGATCCCAGCCCTCCACTGACTACTTATATCTGTTCAAAGGTTTCATGAAGTCTTCAAGACACTTGCTGAAAGTGATGAGGGGAAACTCCATGTGCTGAGGGTTGTATATGAGGTTTGGAAGAATCATCCACAGGTAAGAGGCTGGAACATCAACTATCTTTGTGTGTTTCAACTCACAGAGGTTGTATGTAAATAAAAAAAATACAATTTGCTTTATATCCTGTAACTTGTCTATTGTCATTTTAAGGAAAGTTCAGGTTGTATTTAATGTTGTTGTTACTAAAATGAAGGCTGAACATAAAATACATAGCACCAGTGGTGCTGCTGCTTCATCAATGGTTCACTGTGAGAGGGCAAAGGCTTCATTATGACTCAGATTCATACTATGCCGTTTGTTGACAAGAGAATAACTTTTGCCACAAATCATGGGTTTGTTCAAAGTTGGAAAACAGCCTAGATATGTAAATTGAAATAAGAAGTAGATCTCATATCAAAAGCAGGCCATATTCCTAGAGATGTGGAAACCTAGAGTTTTTTAGAGCTGTGGTGTTGGGGTTTTTTTTAATCAAGTGTTAGTGAAAGCCGTCCAGTTATTAGACAAAGCTCATGCTGGAGTCACTGTTGTGTGTGGGCAGCGTGAGTAGAGCTGCAGTAGTGGCTGTTTCAGAACAGATCAGTCTGACAGTGCTGTGATTATGTTCATGCTTGAGCCAGAGGAAATAACACCCTAAAAGACCTGCAAAAAAATGCCTCACTTGTATAAACTGTTCAGTTTCTTCACAGGAGTTGCTTTCTCCCTCAGCTGTCATTTTTCTATAAATAGAAATAAATAAGGAACTCAGGCTGAATTTGCCTGCATTAGTTTATTTCATGTCTTCGTTACTGGTGTGTTTGTGTTCCACTTCAGTGCTGGAAAGTGGACTGTACCTCACACCTGCACTTTAAGACTTTAAGGCCAGACTTTAAGAAGTCATGCCACTGAGAACCAGGGATAGTCCTTTTATCTGCTGCTAGACGTGTGGTCCATTCCCTAGTGGAGGTACCTGTGCAAGCTGTTGCCTCTCTTAAAAACATCAAAAAAGGAGGATTTTTTTTTTCATATATTTAAGTTACTACCCAGTTTAGTGACCTTGGATGTGTGACATTTACAGTCTGACCTACTTTTAACTGCCATTTAACTGGATCAGAAGAAATTGCATTACTGCAATCTAATATCTGTATCTGCTTCCTCTCCATTCCTTTGTATTGCAGTGTGGCCAAACTGAGATGGAGGTTTCAAACCCAGACTAAATAGTCATGTTAGACTTTTATGAATAAATAAAGATCACTTTAAAAAATGTCAAGTATAAAAGTAAGGGAGGTCTGCTGTTCTACTTGACCACGGAAGTTAAATTTTCTTCTCTTGCAGTTTGGTGTTTTGTTTCTGATCTAGCCCTTTCCTTTTTTTTCATTCCTGAGTCCACAATCTCAGGAAGGAGGTTGTCACACAGAAGGAATGGTGTCTTGACAGCAGGCAGAGTCTGTTTTTAGGCTGCTCACCCTACTCCCGTGTCTATGGGAACGTTATGGGAACGTCCTTTGGATTGTTTCAGACAGTACTCGCAAGGCATGTAGGACTGATGAGTGATCTGTGCTGCAGATAGTGATTTAACAACAGGAGTCAGTAGTCCCTGGACTTACAAGGTTATGGTGGTAACTTCATAAAGAGAAACTTTGACATTAAATGTTTTCTTAAAATCCTAGGTGTGTGTTTCTTAAGATCAGGCTAAGTAATCAGAAATTCTTCCTGGCATTGCAGAAAGACAAATAAAGCATACGATGCTATCCTGAGACTTGAAAGTTGAGTGCTGAGTCCTCTGTATGATTCATTCAGTTATTTTAATTTTCCTTCCTTAAAAGGAGCTTTGTTACACTTCCTTATTTGACAACGGGTGGTTGTAAGGATAAATACCGTGCAGGCTGCAGTTCTTAGATACTGTGGCATCCAATCACATGAGTAATTAAGATAAGCCTTTTTTTCTGAACAGCTTGCAACTTCTGTAGTCAGTAACTCTCCTCTGCAGTTGCCTGCTGCATTGCTTGCAGCTCCTCCAGAATCGTGGCAGTGCCCATAGCAAGTAAGCCCTTCCCTTGACTACACGGCACTGGCTCCGCCCTGAAGTTAACAGGCTCCACAAAGAAAAGCACTGGTGTCATGTTTTAAGGCTGTCGCATTTCAAGGGTAGTGGGCTAACAGTAGCTCCTTCATTATGGTGATCTGAAAGGTATATGTGCTCTGGTTTGAGTGCTTTGATGCCAAATACTAAAACTTGTGTCTCTAAGTCCTCAGTTCCAACTCTGACTCTTTTATTTTTTGCTTTTATATGGGAGTATGTGTATTAACAAAGAGTGATGCTCACTTTCAAAAGTAGGTAAGATTGTTAACAAGATAACAATGCTTTATGTAATTGTTATGGATCCCCTCATTTGCAATGTTTTAGGCTAGACTGCCCAGCTTCCTGAAGTACTTGAAATTACCCACTGATACCACTGATGTAGAGTTGCATCAAAGCATCTCTGTTTTCGTCTGAGGCTGGAATATTTTACACAGATTGTGTGTGTATTGTCTTTCACAAAATATAGATGATTGCTGTGCTTGTGGACAAGATGATTCGGACACAAATTGTCGACTGTGCTGCAGTAGCAAACTGGATCTTTTCTTCAGAGCTTGCACATGATTTTACCAGGTTTGTTTGGAGTTATTTGTCTCTGACTTACTATTTGAGGTCATCAGAACATTGTTTAATCTATGAAAACTCAGTAGTGGAAGAAGGTACAATTAAGCTTTTGCTCTTTCTACAAAATACATACTTTAGCAGTTTTCTTTCTAAGTTTGGGTTTGAATGTTTATGTGACAGCACAAGATTGTGGCTACTGTGTCATTTTGCAAGCAGTATCTAAGCCTGCCCAAGTAGAACAGCATTGAAACTGCTTCTAGGCAAAGCCTGTTGCTGTGTGTTATGTAGCTTCTACCTTGATGTGCTCCTGGTCCTTGGTTGAGGTGTGTAACTTGTACCACCACTAAAACATTGCATATTGAGAATGGGAGAACTGTTTCATCTGAGGACTCAGTTTGGTGTTGTTAGTCTTGTAGTGTCTGTATGAAATAAAACTGGTTCTGAAGCATACTGCAAAAAATTGGAAAGAACTGACTGTTAAGCTTTCCTCCACTACAAGTATGCTTTCCTATATGCCATGTTTGTTCACTCCAGTAGATGTCTTAAGAGATACTAAGTTTTTTAAGTTCCTCCACTTACAGTTTTCTGTAAGAAACTACGTTTAGTTTTCTGTCTTGGGGTAGTGTGTAGTATAGTGTATTGAGCTTTGTGTCTTTCCTAGGTTTTATATCTGGGAGATATTACACTCCACAATTCGTAAAATGAATAAGCATGTCCTGAAGATTCACAAAGAACTGGAGGAGACTAAAGCAAGATTGGCCAGGCAGCACAAAAGAGTGAGTAATTTGTTTGTAAATTTTAATAATCTTAAACTCAGTTATGCAAACCTGCATGCAGACAGACGGACACACAGTTGGTTTTGCGGAGGACTGAATGAATGTGGTTCATCAGGAAGCATGTCTGCAGACATGTGGTCTTCTGTAGCACTGAGATATCAAAAATCAGGTGCATATTCTCAGTCCACCTTTCTAACAGTAGCTGTAAAAATAAGAATTTAGTAAAATCTTTTAAGGGAGTTCATATGTATTTGCTGCGTTCGAGTTCTCTCTCACAAGTTTCTTTTCCAATATGAGCATGCCTTCCACTTGCCTTCTAATCTGCATTCCAATTACCTTATTAGATAATAATAAGAACAGTTACAAATTATTTGTGGTAAGTTCTGTTTAAAGAGTGCTCTTGTGGCTTCCATGCAGAAGTGCACAGAAACAGCTATTTGCGACTGAGAATTGGCTGTTACTGTTCTTCTGATGGATGCTGCTGGATTCTGACACTGGCATGTCACTTCCTTTTTCCAACTTATTTTTCTGAATGCAGTTGCACGATCTTGCATTACTATATAGAGCAAACTGATGAGGAAGCAGCTGCTGTTGTGTTCTGTTGTCCCAGGAAGGACAATAAAGTGGGGTGAGTGAGTGTCTTCTGTGGTAGCTGGAAGAGATGGGGCCCAAGGAAGCATGGCTGAATGCAGAACTTAGTCATGACAGAATTAAGTTAGTTTATAAATATGCTAACTTGCAGAAAGCAAGAGAGAATTTCTGTGTTTCTTTGAGGTCTGCCAGTGTGATTACCTGCATAAAACCCTTAGCTAGCTCCAAAATTTTGAGTGAGGTTAATGGCAAAAAGTGGCAGAGGTTGGCTGATGTTTTTTGAAGAAACCTGTACAAGTCACTCATTTGTCCAGAAGCTTCTGTTGAGAGATTGCTAATAACTCACAGTTTGCCAGTGTCAGTTCATCCCAGCTCCTTCATCTTGTTTCCTCCACTCACAGCAACAGCCATTCTAGTTGCTTGCATCCTCAGCCTACACTGATGAGCAGTTAATAAATGCCCCTGATTACTGAAGGCCTAAGTGTAGTCACTGATCTTACTGTGAGGCAAAGAGCTTCTTCGGCAACTCTAAATATACCAGTGTTTTAATTTCTGCACTTGTCTCTTGCTGCAGCTCCATATTACTTAGTACTTTAAGTGAGTATTATGCCAGGAAGAAACATTTGTATGCAACAGTGAGTAGTTCTGCAGGCTGTTGCTCTGCTGCGTGACCATTCCTTTTAGAGGAAGTAAGCCATCAAGTTTTGATGTCTCCAGCATGAAGTGGATTGCCTTACTGTGGAATGAGTCCAAGGCTTATGTCCTTTCTCTTGGGTTCTATTGGTCCTTTAGTGTTTTGAGTTCAGTAAACCTCTGTAGGCAAGGCTCTGTAGGGAAAAGGCAAGTTCCCATAGAGAGAACAAAATTAAATTCTCATTTGCTATGGTAAGTCATTTTCATTTTCTATGCTAATTTGGAGCTATACCTATCTTCTGATTCTGCCTTTCCTCCTATATGCCTTGTTGTCTTGTTTAAGACTTAGTTACCTGAGCTTCCAAGGCTGGTACTTTTGTGTATTTTGTGGGTGGTGGTGGTGTTGTGTTTTGATTTTGATGCAGTGAGAGCACGCCATGTTCTTAGTAGATCCATGTAATATATCCAGGTCTTTCTAGTCTGAGAGTACACTTTTTATAGGGAGCTCCACTTCAACAACACTGGCAACAGTCTTTAGCCTTCCTTTTATGCTAACCAGCTGGATTGATTTGAGTTCTTGCACTATTTTTGGAGCCCTGAGACTTCAAAACTCTTCATTCAGTGAATTGCCTGCCCTGCTGCAGTAGATGCAATTTGAAAAAAGCCTATGCCATATTTTTTTAAAAAACTGTTCATTACCTGCTAATGATAAAGTTAGCAGGGGTATTACCTTTCACTTGTGTTTCCTCAAATCTTGGATTCATAGAATGGCCTGGGTTGGAAGGGACCTTAAAGATCATCTAGTTCCAACCTCCCTGCCCTGAGCTTCCACAGGTTGCTCTGAGCCCTGTCCAGCCTGGCCTTGAACACTTCCAGGGATGGGGCATGCACAGCTTCTCTGGGTAAACTGTTCCAGTGCCTCACCACTTTCAAAGTAAAGAATTTCTTCCTAATATCTAAGGTACACCTGCTCTCTTTCAGTTTGAAGCCATTGCCCCCTGTCCTGTCACTACACACCCTTGTAAAAAGTCCCATTCCAGCTCTTGTGTGGCTCCTTTCAGGTACTGGAAGGCTGCAATTACGTCACCTGGGAGCCTTCTCTTCTCCAGGCTGAACAGTCCCAATGGTCTCAGCTTTTCCTCATAGAAGAGGTGCTCCATCCCTTTAATCCACTTGGTGGCCTCCTCTGGCCAGGTCGATGTCCTTCCTGTGCTGAGGGCCCCAGAGCTGGACCCCAGAGTGTTCCAGGTGGGGTCTCACCAGAGCAGAGAGGCAGAATCCCCTTCCTTGCCCTGCTGCCCACGCTGCTTTTGATGCAGCCCAGGGCACAACTGGCTTTCTGGGCTGCAAGTGCACATTGCTGGGTCATGTCCAGCCTCTCATCCATCAGCATCCCTGGATCCTTCTCAGCAGGGCTGCTCTCCATCTGTTCATTCCCAGGCTGTGCTGACACTGGGGGTTGCCCCAACCCAAGTGCAGCACCTTGAACTTGGTCTTATTAAATCTCTTGAGGTTCCCATGGGCCCACTTTTTGAACTTGTCCAGGTCCCTTTAGATGCTATCCCATCCTTCACGTGTGTCTACTCAACTGCACCACTCAGCTTTGTGTCATCTGCAAATTCGCTGAGAATGCACTCAATCCCTTTGTCTATGTCATTAATGAAGATATTAAATGACACTGGTCCCAATACAGACCCCTGAGGGACAGCACTTGTCACTGATCTCCACTGGGACTCTGAGATGTTGACCACTATCCTATGGAGATGTGAGGTTTCTTATCCATCCAACCAGTTTCTTATTCATCTAACAATCCACTCATCAAATCCATGTCTCTCCAGTTTAGACAGAAGGATGTAGTGGGGGACCATGTCAATCTTTACAGAAGTCCAGATAAATTACATCTGTATCCCTTCCCTTGTCCACTGATGCAGTCACTCCATCACAGAAGGCCACTAGGCTGGTCAGGCAGGACTTGCCCTTGGTGAAGCCGTGCTGGCTGTCCTGAATCACCTCCCTGTGCCTCAG
>JAWWLV010000100.1:26187150-26202303 GCA_035041135.1 Platyrinchus mystaceus | reverse complement strand
TCTCAAGGATTGCCTGCAGCTGCTTTTCCAGCATACCTGGGGTTGTTGAAGTCCCCCAGCAGGAAAGGAGCCTGTGAGTGTGATGCCTCCTGTAGCTGGAGCAAGGAGGCTTCAACAGGCTCTTCTTGATCAGGCGTCTGACGTGGAGACCAACCAAAAGGTTCCCTTTGTTGCCTCAGTCTCTCATTCTTACCCACAGCTCTCCACTTGCTCGTGGCTGTTCTTCAAAGACAGCTCTTCACACTCAATCCAACCCTTGATGCAGAGGGCAACCCTCTCCTTCCTTCCCTCAGTTTCAGTAACGGCAAATAGGTCATAACTTCCCAGCAGCACAGTGGCTTCCTCCTGTTTGTTGCCCATGCTGCATGCATTGGTGTAAAGGCACCCCAGCTGGGCTGTCAGCCGTGTCACCATCTTAGAGGAACACCCTTGAATTCTGATAAATCTTTAGGCTTGCTCTGCTTTCTTTGAAATCTTGATTTTTACTTTTTTTCCCAGGGCTTTCCCATATTGGCATTTTTTCCTTCCAAATTTCTCTCCTGAATTCTGTGCTGCTGTTCAGTTGCTCTACGGACCTTTTCACATGTGGATGTAGAGGTCATTTACAGCATCCACAGGTAATCAGATTACTGGTTAATCCTATGTTGTTGTCACTTACAGCGAGACAGTGATGATGATGATGATGATGATGACCGAAGCACTGATCGAGAAGATGGACCACTAGAAGAGCAGATAGAGCGCTTGCAGGAAAAGGTGGAGTCAGCCCAGAGCGAGCAGAAGAATCTCTTCCTTGTTATATTCCAGGTAATGATGGGCAAAGTCTCTTCTTACTTTAGGTTTTGAAGTTACTGGATTTATAAGTTTTCAGCATCACTTGCATCTTGGGCATCTTCTTGGAATAAGAATATGGGAAGGGGTTGGTGGGTTTACTGTGGGTCAGAGTCAGTCCAGATCATCCTTCTGCATAGACCGCTTCTGAGCAGTGCTTAGTTCAGCTAGCATTGTTTCCTGAACAACTGGAAGGTAACTGGATTTTATTTCCTTACTAAATTCAGTGTTTGCCAAGGACAGTAATTGTTCTAACATTGCTCTTAGAAGTGTCTGGCCCCCTGATCCTCTTACCTGAGGTTAGGATTCTGCTTTCAGTTGATGAGACTAAGTTTGGGTATTTTTCCCTCTCCTGCAGCGCTTCATTATGTTGTTAACGGAGCACTTGGTGCGCTGCGAGACCGGTGGAATTGATGTGTTTACACCGTGGTACAAGAGCTGTATAGAGAGGTTGCAGCAGATCTTCCTGCAGGTAAAGTCTGTTTTCTCAGCTTGGAAGGCTGTGGGCCGGGCTGTGCTGGGTGGGGGAGCTCCGTGGGTGGGGAGCAGAGCGCTTCACGGGAGTAGCAGTAGGTGGCAGCAGCACGTCTTCTCTGAAGGCTGTTGTGCGGCCCCGGTCGTAGCTCTGGCTCTGGCCAAACCTCTGCCACAGTCCGGTGGAGTGACTGATCCTTGACTAATTCCCTGACTGAAAGCGCACTGCAAAAATATTTCAAGATGTGATTATGAATTTCGCTGAGTTCCACTTGGCTGCGTGTTTATAGTAAGGGCAAAGTTGTGAATGGACAAGAATGCTAAAATAGATGTATTTTAAGTGAGTGGATTGCACTATTGCAGGATACCTTTTAATAAGATGTATAAACATTTATTAAAAATACTTTCTGAATGCTTGGCTCTGTATTAAATCAGTTAACAAGCACAGGTGGCTGGATGAAAGTGATTAGATACAGGAAGCTCTACCTGTGTGAGCACAAAATACATTGAAGAATGGGAGGGGGGTATAATTTTCTGTTGGGGTAAACCCTTCCCTGGCCGTAGATGTGCCTTCAGAGGAAAGGAAATACCATGATTCCCCTAAGGTCCTTGCAGTGACACAACCCCTGTGCCCTGCACACAGCTCAGGATGCGGGAGTTGCAGGGACCACAGTGCTGCTCAAGACAGGATTTCAGTGCAGGCTTTGTTCTCACAGTTGGTAGTGGCTCTGCGTTATGCTGTGTTGTGGAAATGAGATGTGCTAAACAGTTCACATTTGGCTTGTGATTCTTACATGTCTTGACTTCTCTGCCTGTTCTTATATAAATATAAAGGAAAACAGTAAAGGTATGTGTCTTGTTTTTGTTTTTTTATCTGCCAGCACCACCAGATAATCCAGCAGTACATGGTGACCCTAGAGAACCTCCTGTTTACAGCTGAACTGGACCACCATATACTGGCTGTGTTTCAGCAGTTCTGTGCTCTGCAGGCCTGAGGGATTGTTCACGGACAGAGTCTTGTCTGCAGGACTTCAATGAATTTTAATTTTTTTTTAATGGCAAAACTTAAAATGGGGATGGAAGAATTTTTTGAGTAAAACTGGCTTTCATGTGCTCCTATATAAAACGATAGAGTACTCTAAACAAACAACAAACTGTGTAAGCATCATAAGCCTTAAAAGATATGATCTATAGGGGATATTTGTGAAGTAAAGTATTAATTCTTTTTGTTGTCTTTTAATTTAGTATGACTCTTAGCTTCATGATAGTAATTTTGTTTCTCCCCTCTTGCCTATATAAGAATCAGGCACAACTCCCTTCCCTCCCCCCTCCCCCAAAAAAATCCCAAACTCAGAACAACAGGGAAAAAACCAATCCCAAACAATAGAATTTTTTGCCTCTGCCTATCCCTTAAATCAAAGGAATTGCAGAAATGAAGAACAATTCCATAGTGTTTTGTCAGTAGGAAAGGGAATGCACCTTCTCAGTGACCCATGTGGTAAGTTCTCTAGTATGGCATAGGAAAACTGTCTTAGCTTTGGACATGTGAAACACATTTTCAGAGTAGCTTATGGATTTGTTTATTACAAAGCCAGGAAGATTTTCACAGTTTGAAAGAACATGTAATTCAATTGCAATTTTTTTTATATGTATTGTCTAATGTCTCATTACAGTACCTATAAACAGTAGGTAAGCTTCATGGACCACTTCTGAAAAATGCAGTCCTTTTTTCAGTGTGGTCAAAAAATAATGAACTGCTCCTGGTACCAGTTCTCACTCAGAGACAGTAAGCAAGAGTTGGAGTGAAACAAACTTCTGACTTCCATACTGCAAACCTTACCTGGATTTTGGGAGCTCCAGTCCCAGATGCTGTGAAGAGGACAATGAATACAGTGTTGGGCTTGTTTTTTTTTTTGTTTCAGCCAGTAACTAGCTGGCCTGTCACATTTGCACTGAGCTGGACTTGCAGGCCTGCAGGGAAGTCAGAAATCTTTCTGGTTAGTGACAGTGGGCAGAGTGCTCCCACCTCATCTGGCTTGGTAACAACTGCTTTGCTGTAGCCGCGTCTGCTACGCCTCCCTTGCTTTAATACGTGACAGCAGCACGCTGCTCCCATGTCTTGAGAAAGCATTTTAATGCTGAACTAAGTGATACTTCACAGGAGACTTAGACTGGGAGAACACAACCTGAAAGTAGAGCAGCCTTAGTTTTGAGTTATGCAGGTAACATTTCGTACCCAAAGGCCAAACCAGAGCGGTCCGTGTCCGTGGTGAATGGCAAAGAAGCTGCCTTAGGCGCTCAGGTCCGTCAGTGTGCAGTGTTTCCAAGCTGTTTATGGTCTCTTCATTTTGCAGAAGAACGTTTAGAGGAATTCCATACCCAGTGCTATTTGGTTTTAGCTTAGAAAAATACAGGCTTTGAATAATTTTGTTCCTGTACAAATTATTTTTTCAAGTATCCTGCCTAGAAATGCATTTCATTCCATTGACCAATGACCTCCTGATGAAGCAAGGAGGGTAAAAACCAGAACTTTCTATTTTGACTGTTGACCTAAGTTTGTGTGGCCTGTAGCAATCCAATATATCCTCATAGACTTAGATCTGTTCCTTCTGCTTTTTCTGCTTGCCCTTTCTGACTTGACTGATCCCCCCATTCTTTCAGAGTATACTGTTATTTGTTGTAAATTTGCTTTATGCAAGGGTTTTGTCATGCACGGACTTGCGCTTCAGATCTTTCTCTGTTAATGTTCTTGAGTAATCAAATAGGAGTTTTTGTTGGTTTTTTTTTTTTAAGAAACATTTAATACTTTAGAGGCTTTAATTGGATTTTAATAGTTTTTTCACTGGCTTGGGTCAGTATCAGAGTTCTGATATTAATTAATGATGGGGGTTTTGACTATAAATGTGACTTCTGTTAAACTGTAATGCAGTTAGAACTTGCAAACCAGTAACTTTCTTTGAGCCTGGACAAATACTGATGCTGGGGATACAGTTGCAAATGCTTGAGTGTAATCGTATGTTATAAAACCAAATAGGAATGTCTTTTGAAATTGATTTAACTTCCAATCATGCCAAGCTTTGACCACGGGCTTTACATTTCTTGAGCCTGTTGGACACCTTCACCTTCTTGAAGGTCTAATGGTGTACACTTGACTTGACTGGGAAACTGATTGGATCTATAGGAAAGAGAAGGAGACGTTTACACAGTGATACCAGCAGCTCACTGGAGAAACTTGGAACTGCCTGAAGCATGTGGTGGCAGGTAGTGTAAAGATGCTGTAGAAATGTGGTGTGGTTGGAAAAATGTACAATTAAAGACAAAAATAAATGAAGGTGAAGCAGGTTCCTGCTGAGGGTGTTTGTCCTGTCTGTTTTGGGGGGCATTGAAACAAGCAGTCATGCTGGGTTATGGTGGTGTTAAATGCAGTGGGGTTTGGGGGAGTTTTGTGTCCCAGCACTCATGGTGATACCCTGACTAACACACAAGCCTTCACCTCCTTGTGCTGTGGCTGGTCTGACACACTTCCCCACCTGCGCAGCCCTGTGAGGCAAACGTGCAGCATGCTAGGTGCAAGGGGGTGCTGATGCAGACATTCTCCTTCTCCCTTGCCACCTCCTGTCCTCTGGCAGGCGGAGGTGCTGCTGCAGGAGGGCAAGAAGGTGTGGACTGGTGGTGCTTGCTGGGGGGGAGGGCTGCTGCAGCATGCAGGTTATTCAGTAGTCAGTGCACACCTCTCAGCTGCCACGGAGAGGAGTTTAGGGACCCAAGACAACACTGGGTAACAAAACTGTGACATGGAGGACTACCTCCAAAAGCCCTGCTGGGAGCTGCCCTCCAGCCAACCCCTCATGCCACTTTTCCTAGGCCTTCTGTGCTTAGTGGGAAGGCAAGTTACTGGGGAGCTGGGATTCCTGGATTCCTGGAACCATCATCGCCCTTCCCAGACACCTTGTCTCATTCTCTAACAATCTCAGAATCAGCTAGGTTGGAAAAGACCTCTGAGGTCATCAAGTCCAGCCTATGACCAGTTTGTCAGCTAGACCGTGGCACTGAATGCCACATCCAGTTTATTCTTACACAGCTCCAGATGACTCCAGCACCTCTCTGGGTAGCCCATTCCAATGTTAAAGAACTCCTTCTGTGAAGAAATTCCTCCTGATGTCCAACCTAAATGTCCCCTAATACAGCCTGGGTCTATGTCCTCTTGACCTATCTCGAGTTGTCTGGGAGATGAGATAAACCCCTACCTGGCTACTACCTCCTTTCAGGTAGTTGTAGAGTGATGAGGTCTCCCCTGAGCCTCCTTTTCTCCAGGATAAACAACCCCGGTTCCTTCAACTGCTCTTCACAGGGCTTGTGCTCCAGACCTTTCCCCAGCTCTGTTGCTCTTTGCTGGACACTCTCCAGCACCTCAGTGTCCTTCCTGAATTGAGAGGCACAGAACTGGACACAGAACTGGCCGTACCAGTGCTGAGGACAGAGGGACAATCCCCGCTCTGGTCCTGCTGGCCACGTTATTTCTGATACCAGCCAGGTTGCCACTGGCCTTCTCAGCCACCTGGGCACACTGCTGGCTCACGTTCAGCCGCCTATTGACCAGCACCCCCAGGCCCTTTTCTAACGGGCAATTTTCCAGCCGCTCTTGCCCCAGCCTGTACCACTGGACAGGGTTGTGGTGACCCAAGGGCAGTACTTGTCACTTGGCCTTATTGAACCTCACACCATTGGCCTCAGCCTATCAATCCAGCCTGTCCAGATCCCTCTGCAGAGCCTTCCCAACCTCCAGGCGATCAACACTCCCACCCAACTTGATGTCTGCAAACGCACTGAGGGTGCACTTCATCCAGACCATCTCCTCATCTAGACCATCAGTAAGGATATTAAACAAGATTGGGCCCAACACTGATCCCTGGGGAACCCCCCCTAGTGATCAGACACCAACTGGATGTGACACTACTCACTGGGCCTGGCCACCCAGCCAGTTTTTAATCCAGAGAAGAGTGCACATGTCCAAGCCATGGGCTGCCAGCTTTTCCAAGGTAATGCCGTGGGAGATGGTGTCAAAGGCTTTACTGAAGTCCAGGCAGACCACATCCACAGCCTTCCCCTCATCCACCAGGCAGGTGACTTGGTGTAAAAGGACATCAGGTTGGGCACTCAGGACCTGCCTTTCCTAATCTGTGCTGGCTGGGCCTGATACCCTGGTTGTCCTGCACGTGCCATGTGATCACACTCAGGATGATCTGTTCCATAACCTTGCCAGGCACTGAGGTCAGGCAGACAGGCCTGTAATTCCCCAGATCCTCATTCCAGCCCTCCTTGTGGATAGGTGTCTAACTGGCCAACCTCCAGTTGTCTGGGACTTCCCCGGTTAGGCAGGACTGATGATAAATGATGGAAAGTGGCTTGACGAGCTCTGCCAGCTCCCTCAATACCCTCAGGTGAATCCTGTCCTGTTCCAGAGACTTGTGTCTTAAGTGCCACAGCAGGTCACTACTTCCTTCTGGATTACAGGGTGTCTACCCTGTTCCCCACTGCTGTCTACCAGCTCAGGGGGCTGATGGCCTTGAGGGTAACTGGTCTTTCTCTTTAGACAGAGGCAAAGAAGGCATTAGTTACCTCAGCCTTTTCCTCATCCTTGGTGGCGATGTTCCCATAAAGGATGGAGATTTTCCTTGACCCTCCTTTTGTTGTTAATGTATCTATAAAAACACTTTTTATTATGTTTCACAATGGTGCCCAGATTGAGTTCTAGCTGAGCTTTTGCCTTTCTAATTTTCTCTCTATATGGCCCAACAACATCCTTGTACTCTTCCAGAGTTGTCTGCCACTTCTTCCCAAGGTCAGAAGCTCTTTTTTCCCCCAAGTTCCAGCGAAAGCTCCGTGTTCAGCCAGGCCTGTCTTCTTCCACAACTCATCTTTTAGCATATAGGGACAGCCTCCTTAAAGCATATCCAGTCTTCCTGGACCTCTTTTTTATTAAGGGCTGTTTTCCAAGGGACTCTTTGAACCAGTGTCCTGAACAGGCCAAAGTCCAAGGTAGAGGTTTTGTTGATTCCCTTCCTTACTTTACCAAGAATCAAAAGCTATCATTTCATGGTCAGTGTGCCCAAGATGACCTTTGACCATCACATCTGCCACCAGCCCTTCTCTGTTCATAAACAGCAGGTCTAGTGGGGCACTGCTGGTAGGCTCATGTTGTGGTTTAAGAATGATGTTCCCCAATCGTGTTCCCATGAAACACTCCAAACCATGCACAGCTTGCTCATTTCCCTCCCCCCTGCAGTGGGATGGAGAGGAGAACTGGAGTCACAAAAGATCACAGGTTGAGATAAGACATTTACTGGAAATAGCAACAGCAACTGAAAGGAACAGTAACATGCCAATATTAGTAAGAGTGTGCAAGAGAGAAGAGTGATTCCCCCTTGAGTGCTCACCATGTGGAACACGATGTTACCCTGCCTGGAAGGGACTGTCCCTTCCACCCACCCTGTGTCCCCCTGTGCGTGGACTGAGGTGGTGTCTCAGTCCTGGTCATGCCCCTCCTGGATACTGAAAAAATTAACACTGTCCTGGCAGGAATCAGGACAGGTCGCTTACCAACCGTGTCAGGAAGTTATCTTCCGCACACTCCAGGAACCTCCTAGACTGCCTCCTCACCAGCAGACATCCCACAAGTTAGTGTCTCCCACAAAACCAAGGTTAGCAATCATGTCAGCCAGCTCCTTCTACAATACTTAATCTGCCTCTTCATCCTGGTTGGGTGGTCTGTAACAGACTCCTACCAGGATGTCTGCTTTTTTAGCGTTCCCCCAATCCTTACCCATAGGCACCCAACCTTACCATCACTGTCCTTGAGCTCTGCAGTCAAAACACTCCCTGAAGTAGAGCCACCACACCCCTCTCCTTCCCTCTCTGTCCCTTCTGAAGAGCTTATAACCATCACTGCAGCACTCCAGGTGTGGGATTCATCCCCCATTTCTGTGTCATAGCTTTCCACACAGCCAGTGGCCCAGGCTCCCCAAAGAAGTCTCCCAAGACTTCCCTGAGATCCACCATATTTACAATGGCAAACAAATGCAGAGCCACTACCTAGAACACATTCCTTCCCTTCAGCCACTTCCACATGCATTCCCCAACAGCTCCAAGAATGAGGATTTGAAATTTGAGCTTGGAAGTAAATCCACCCTCTACTGAAAGCAAACTTCAGGCATGCTTAGAGAGCTCTACCTTGGTATGGTACTTCCCCCCCTTGCCCCTGAGGACAGGTATTTATCCTTGCCTTGGTCTCTGGTCTGGATGCTGGGGGGAAGTAGAGGATACGCTTAAGGACTCTCCCTGTAAAATATGGCAGACACATGCCAGAACCTCCCCAGGAGCAGGCAGCTTTGTTTTTGAGAGAAAATTCTCCTTCATGGAGTTATGTCTCCAAGCTAAAGGAGAACCTGCCTCAACAGTCTCCAGCCACTGTAAGTGCTGTTTTATCAGCTTACTGTCCTCTGCCCACCCATGACCAGTAACTGAAAAACCAGACAAAAGTCAGGACAAAATATGGAGCATGGAGTCTTCCTCCAACAGGAGCAGACCAGCAGTGGAATGTTCACCTTCATATCATCAGCATATCAAGTACAATGATATAAATGTATCTTTTGGCCTAGAAGATACCAAATTTTGAACTGTTGCAAATGTGTTACATTCTACCCTAAGATCTAGCTTAAAAGCCAAAGCTTACTGCTCTGTACAGGGCTTCTTACAACTGAAAAATGTAACTCTTTACAGAATTTGGCAACAGCTTGGTCATAATTAGCATTTATTTGACTTTTATACAAAATACCATTAAAACCGAAACAAAATTTAAAAAAAAAAAAAGAAAAAAAACACCAAAAAACCCCCAAAGCCCAGATTAACACTACATCTTCTCATAAGTTAATTCATGGCCACATACAGTGCATATCTTTTTGTATGTATCTTCATCTACATTTTCTTCTGGTCCATACTCATGTTCATGGATCCTAGCTTCTTTCTTCCACAAACTACTCCTCACAGCACGGCGCAGTTCTGATGAGATATACAAGAAAATGTTAGGATTTTAATAAATCTTAAATAATGTTTAATAAAATTCAAGCTAACCACCTTCCTGAGGCCGACAGATGACAAAACGCTTGCTGCCTGTCTTCCATAAATTTTGGGCAAGTATCTGCTCTTGCAAGAACAAGCTCCGACTTGCCTGGCAATCCTCACCTCATTTGCTGTTTTAAAGGCTAAGAACTACACTGGCATAGGATCTCACAGGCAAAGATTTTCCATCTGGACTAAGGACGTGTTGCTTGCTGCCTTTTTACAAGAAGCCATTCAAAGGTATCCAAAAGGGGTCGGTGAAATGCAAAGGAAAAGTTTTTATAGAACAACTCATTTATTTTACATGACCAAGAGAGAGTAATTTTCATTCAGGTCACAGTGAGCCTCCCAAATGACTTGGCATTCTCTAAGCTTTATGCCCAATAATATGAGTTGCCTCTGCAGCATCTGCAGTGAAATCTGCAGGTTCTCCAGAGCGCACAGGCTGGCAGCAGAGACCAAGGTATTTTCCGGATGTTGCAAGCGGGTGGCAAGCATACTGAAGAGCAAAACGTGGTCACATTTTGAGCCAAGCCATTCAGGCTGCAAACTTGGTCACGTTAAGGCCTGTACTTGCACTGAACTCTGGCACCTTGGCTACAGCCTGCTGCCAGTACGTCTGTGCGCAGAACACCAATCGCCCTCAGGGGTTATTCGTTCTGCCTCCTCCAGACAACACCAGTACATCCAGCTGGAGCTTCCTGCCCCCGCGAGTGCGGACCCAGAGGGAAGCAGGGATGCTACAGGTTGCAAAGAAAGTTCCACCCATCAAATACTCTCCTAAACAGTTAAGTTCTCAGGAAAAAAACCCCCAAGGATAATGTGCAGACAAGACAGCAGTGGGGAATTAAGTGAGCAGTGCTGGGAAAAGGCGTTTTCTACCCTCATTTACAGTTGCTCCAGCCAAGGGCCTATCTTTGACAGAAATATAACATGCTGCAACAAAAACCTATATCCTCTACAACTCAAAAGTAACAGGAACAATCCATGGCACATTCTGGGTCACACCAAAAAATTAAAAGAACACCATAATGAACCATCATAATTGATTTCTGTCACATCATGTCCAGAGGACAACAGGGTAATTCGGGTTGAAAGGGACCTCAACCCTACAGCCCAACCCTCTGCCCAAAATAGCTATGAGGTCAGACCAGACTGCTCCAGTCTCATCCACAGTACTTGAAAACCTCCATTTTACCACACTGAAGACTTTCTCAGTACCTTAATCAGATGCAGAGATTCAAACAAAACTGTACTTAACCTCAGGTACTGCAGTATATAACTTTAACCCTTTACCTTTAACTTTCTTATCAAACTTCTTCTGTTTCATTTTCTCTCTGCTGTCACGGCGGAGCTCCTTTGCTTCCTGCAATGCTTCTTCACTACCCCACACTTCGAGTGAACGCTTGATTACCTACAGGATGGACATAAATGTCTTTTTTTTCCCCCTGAAACGATAAAAGTAAACTACTCTAACCTGCAAATTGCCAACCAAATCTTCCTCTGCCTCCCATTCTGTCTCTGCTCTAGACCAACAGAATACTGCATTCCTTCCACAAGAAAAGGCAACACTGGTTTTTAGTGTCAGCTGGACATAACTTAGCAAACGTTAAACCCAGCTCTAGTTTAGCACTTATTTCACTAAAGCAATAGCATTCCTATACAAGTAGCAAACAAGAAATTACAAGTGTGTTTGGAACAGCTGAAAATCCACTTGCCTTTCCTGCTGCCTCTGAGGGCAGAGCTGTGAACACAGCTACAAGGGGAGCAGTGGCTGCCCCATGCACTTCGGAGTAGCACTGAAAGGTCACACGTGCTTCATGGCTTGGAATTGTGCAACCCACTGAAGTTGCGCTCCATGAGCATTTTCAAAATGCTCTCAAACACAGACATTTTCAAAAATTTGGACCACAACCATCTAACTGTAACAAGCTATGCATAACACACAGCTTTCACAAAATCATTCAGGTACCAAGTGACACCATTTTGGCTACCAAAGTTGTACAAAGCAAAAAGAGGTCTGAAATCCAGTAAATTTCTATACCTGCAATTTTAAATAAAGTTTCATTTCACCCCATCGTGAATTATGAGGGTTTTTCTTCACAATGAATCTGAGCACCGGTTCCCTCTTGTCTAAGTCACAGTCTTTAAGGAGATACTCTTCTTTTGCTTCTGTCCTGGTTATAAGCTTATGTTTATCTTCAACATCTCTGTAAGATGTAAAATAATGATGAGAAAGCTACACCCTAAAACCACAGGTTATTAACATCTCTAAGTCCCCATCCCTTTCAACATTCCTGAAATACAGGTAGCTCTAATCCCCTCTGTTTTTTATGCATGCAAATAACTTTGGATTCCAACAGTCTAGCTAAACTCCAGGCTAGATTTACTGAAATTAAGTGTTTAAAAATTCTCCCATTTGAGGAAACACAGGCTGAGAAGCCTGCTCTTCTAGAAAGGTTCTTCTACTTTCTTCCTGGAGGGAGTAACTAAAATTTAAAATTAGTATCAATAATTTTAGGTATTCACCTAACCCAGACGCAATTCAAGAGGACAAAAGTGTAAGTATCAGCCTGACACATGGTCAAGAGAGAAAGAATATGTATGTAATGTGAGACAGATCACCTGAGAATATACACACTCCATATGCTTCTAGATCCTAGAAACTGATTAGCAACACAGAGCACTTGTTTCTATAATGCAAGACAGTAGGCAGAAGAACCAAAAAGACCTTAAAGGATTGTAGCTTTTACCAGACAGATAACGAAAAACTGTGTAACCACAGCAGCATTTATGAGTTAATGGAAAAAATTACATTTACGCAATCCTGACTGAAGTGCAACTTGAATTGCTTGAGTGCCAAACACTAAGTGCTAACAACAGTCATCTAGGAAGTACTGCTGTAAATGTAGCTTTACTAGAATTCAAAGTTCACAGTAACAGCTACTGCACCAAGGACTTTCTAATGTTCAGATGCAGGAACTTAGAAGGAAAACTACTCCCAATGCTTTAAGTCCTGTCCTTCCCACTGTTAACTTCCAGAGACACCTCTCTGCCTGTAACGCCTGTGAACTGTCTACACCACGTGCACACGCCCAACCACTCCCTGCAGTAAACGGGCAGGCTCCCAGAACAAACTCCTTAGCTGCATTTTTTTTTTTTCGTTCACCCAATTCACTCTTACACACATGGATGGATCGCTGCTGCAGTTGGTTTCATTGCCCTGGTTATCTTGATGGCCTTTGGAGCATTTTCTGTGTTAAAGATAAGAGCACAGAGACTGCCTTCTGCTCAAGGTCGAACTTCTGCTTACCCTGCAGGCCAACCAATTACCCCTCATAGGGGCTCTGCCCTTTGGCTGCCATGCTCCCAGCCTGCTCATGCTATGTACCAACTCCACTCAGGTTGAATCACCAGGACCACAAATATGCTCCTCCTAATCCATGTTTTACTTGAGAGCAGGTACTTGTGTTCCATCAGATTTTCAACTGGCTCTAGTCTGCAGCCAAACATAAATTTTCACACTGACAAACACACCAGCTGTTCTCCTGACATATTTCCATGTTGTATGAAAAGCCACTGATGTCCCCTATCCTAAGGCAGGCTTTCAAGACACTGCTGTGATTTAATTCCATAATGGAAAATACACTGGGTATCAGTCAACTTTCAGGTTTTTTTCAAGTTATTGAAATGCCTCTTTTGATGACAGCCTTTTTAATTTAACAGAATGACCATAACTTACTGAATTATGGCCAGAAATCTTTTTATGTAAAATAGTGCTTCCCTCTCCTGATTATTTGTAATACCTGCAATTATCACATGTTGCCCAATCAAAGTGCTGCATAAGGTAGGAGTCCATGAATTCTTTGCCACAGTCTCCACAGATGAGATAGTCAAATTCTAGTACGGGTGCTAATGGAAAAAAATATTTTTTAAAGGGACTACAATGATAAAAACAAGCATCTAGAATTGGTATTACAGGCAATTTTACTAAAATTCACATTATAGCACGTTACAGACTAGTTTCACTCTAATAAAAAGTTTTCCAGAATGATACAGTACAAATTCAAACCCATTACCATACAATCCCATCTCTGTCGGTACGTTTCTGTTCTTGTTGGGAAGTTCAGTTTTAAGAACGTGATTTCAACATTCAAATGCACACATTTGTTTTAACTTAGCCATTGTTAAAAAAAATTCCCATTTCCCCACTAAGTGCTTCGTGTCCCCTCCTACCACTTCCTCTGTTTTGACCCTCCCAAAATATGTCCTCATTTATAGAGGACATGCGGGTAGGAACGGGAGGAAGCAGAGAAGGGGATGCATTTTAAAGAGTGTGGCTAGAGCAGGAAACTACAGGAGCTGTGCTGGCATTGTACTTTTCTCAGCCCTGCTCCAGTTTTTTTCCTAGCTCAGCCACACCTGCCTCTCCCTAAACGTGCTCAGTGGAGGCCCGGGGCAGTTGGCAATGTTCTTGTCCGTTCCAGCTGGCAGAAACGGAGGTGGATGGCCAGAGAGCTGCTAGGAGTGGAATGGGGATGGAGCTCCACTACAATCCTCTCCCCAAGCCCTCTCAGCACTGCTCCAAGCCCAGACTCATCTCAGCGCCAGCCATCACTTCTGGGCGCATCCTCAACGGGCGGATCACCTCCAGCGTCATCACCATCTGCTTTATGTTCCATGGGACACCAAGAAACACCGATTCAGGAAACAACAGCTATAAGGAACATTTTTTGAACAGTAACATTGGAGTTCTAGCAAAAAATTCACATTTCCGTACAGTTTTGAGGCAATGCTGTGGAATTTTAAGAACACCTGAAGCAGAAGATTAATGGTTGACATGCAGCACCATACATTTAAATTGCGTTTGCATTTATAGCAGATCCGATCCAGCAAAGTCGACATTTTATGTAAATTCCGTCCTACTAGCGACAGCCGGATGCTCAGTACTTCAGTCATTTCATACTCTTACATCACATTCCATCATTTAAGGCAGTGCTCCCGAACACGAAGACATTTTATTAAGACAATGACGTTATGAATTACACAGCAAAAAATACCCCCCGTGCAAGGGCATTCCAAATCTACTTTAATTTATTGTTAAACGTTAGCCCATCAAAAGAAGCAGGGCTGCTAATTGTTTACACTGCTAATGAAATCTGGTGCTGATTTCTAACAAAGAGATACACTGCACCAACAGCCCCGCAGCTGAATCAAGCAGAACAAAGCAAGACAAAGACAATCCCAGAGAAGAAAGTGGATCTATTTTGGGATCCTTACTTCTCCATTTGCTTTTCTGGGGGGGAGAATATCGCAAGGCAATGTGCTGAAATTCTCCACCGAACGATCGGTAACCTGGCGCCAGCACGTTTTATAACGATAAAAGCTGGCACTGCAGCAGCGCTCCGGTCTTGGCACAAACCACATCAAACCCAAAATCCCCCGAACCGACGAAGCCGCGCGAGTTTACTTTAATGTCGATCTTAAAATTCTAATTCCCCGAAAGAAATAATGGAAATAACGTTTAAAGGGGAATAAAAAAAAAATTAAAAACGTGCTATACCCAAGGGCACTGGCTGTGTCCCACTTCCGCGGCTTAAAATTCTTCATTTTTAATTACCGAGCATTTGCTATAGCCGATTTAATGCTGAAAAGAATCGGACGCGCCGCTAATCGAGCACATACAGAAAAACGTGTGAAGGAAGAAGAGAGAAAAAAAAGGCAAAAAATGAA
>JAWWLV010000100.1:26132290-26182449 GCA_035041135.1 Platyrinchus mystaceus | reverse complement strand
TTAGTGGACATATGCATACAGTTGCATTGCAGTCACATGCCTCCCACCAAACCATATTTTTGTCCTTCCTCAGTAGAAAACATTTGTTCCACAAGGAACAGACCTAACGGTCCTACTTTTCTGTGAGTTTTTCTTTTGAAGGAGCAGCTGTGAAGAAAAATCTCTTTACCCCCTCCCCCTTCTCCCTCTCCCTTTGTTTGATGGTTCAGGTGGTAGCATCAGTTTTAGCCGCACTCGGATTCAGTAGCCAGCAACTGACCAGCCAATACACACAGGCTGTTGGGCTGCTGCCTCTTAGCATGACTAAGGCATTGGATTTTGTCCAGTGATTTCAAATGCTTTTTGAATGGGAGAGAACAGTTCAGTTGTGTCCTTAGGGATGTAAGACAAAAAAATACCATTCCCTTTGTGATTTTATTTTCATCAGGTTTTTAGTTCGATACACCCATTTCTTACGTTACTTTAAGTAAATAAATGGAGAACTATTGCTGGCTTCTTGGTGAAAAAGAAGCATGTGACCTGTGAGAAACAGAGTGAACTTGTTAAAACCAGACAGTGCACCTGCTTGGATTTGTATGTTCTCTTTCTGAATTCACCTATGCTGTAGCTCGTGGATCAGGAAATACACAGTGAATCATCCTGTTGGACAGAATGGGACATGCAGAGTAAATTAAGTTTGTCATATCTCCGTGAGATTTTCTCCTTTGCTCACTACCTGTAGGAGGGGATTTTCATAGTAATGTGACCTGTCTTCATGCTCCATTTATTGTACCCCAATTGATGTATGTAATCTTGGTTGAACAGACAGATAACGGGGAAAACATGTAAAGTGTTGAATGACTGAGCAACATATCTGAAAAGAGCAGGTAGGCTAGGACCAAGGTGCAAATGTTTAGAGACAAAAATTGGCGTTCTTCTCTGATGGGAGATCTTAAAGCAAGTTTGTTATCATTCTCTCATTATAGGACATGACAGAATGTGAAATTAAAGTGTAAATATCTTTTATTTGCTAGCATTGTACATGACTTTTCTGTTTTATTCTCTTTACTGAGTAGGACTTTAATATATTTGCTTTTAATATCAATAAAAACACTGATTTCATATCTGTGGACAGGAAAGTGTCATGGCATGATGAAAAAACGCTGCTTTTTACTGTTTCAGAGATTGCTACAAAGCTGACTGCACACTTTTGTTGTTGATTGGCAATCCAGAAAGAGAAATCCTCTTTTGGTATTTTACCAGAAAAAAATCACCTTTTTCTTCCATGCACATAAAGAGTGGGAAACCGTGTCCAAACAGCAAACAAGTTCTGTAACTGCAGCATGGCAGCTTTTGACAATTTGGTGTCTTCAATACAAAGCATAAAACCACTGGAGGAAAATACTTCCATTTTTCTGAAACTAAGGTACTGGGATTATTCTTGCCCCACCAGAAATGGGGTTTGAAGAGCTGTTTGAACTGTCATAAAGTCAAACTATTCAGGTTTCAAGACCTTTTTTCCAAATGTGCAAGGCTTGTCTGCGTAGGAATATTCACATATCACATAAAAGGAATCTATATATGGGCAGATTTATTCTCCCTCTCAATATTCCTATCTGGACAGTTACTTAATCCATGCAAGAACCTTTCCTTTAGTAACTTAGAAACATTAAGAAACTTTGCCCAATGCTTTTGTCACTTTTTCTTTCTATTTAGAGGATCTCGAGCATTTCTGAGACAGAAAATAGGTACATCATGTGTTAAACTAATCTCCAAGACATGAGCTCTATGTGTATTGAAGGTAAAAGACTGAGTATTCTGGAGAAAAGTGTAAAATTCTGGCCTTCCTGAAGTATTTAAGGAGATGAGGAAGATAAGTATGTAAAAAGAAATTCTTCAAATTTCTGCTTTATATCATTCAATGTATTATACTCTTTTTTTTTTAAGCCATACCATAAAGAGATTTTTTTTTTTTTTTACTATTGCTTCCAAGCCAGCCTGACTTGTTCCTTGTGAGATTAGCTGGAAGGGAAAACCATAAAACAGCTGACAAAGTCTGCTGTAGCAAGAAAATCATATCCCAGTTACCAGGATTTAAGCAAGATGTGTCTCTTCTGGTCCTTGCAGATCTCTACAAAACATTTTGGTGCTGTTGTCCGCAGGTTTGATCAGATCTCTCTTTCCTATTTGTTTCCCTAATGTTATCTGCAAACGTATGATAAGTTCATCTCATGATGATGTCCATAGGCACCACTAGGCCTGTTATCAGTTCATACTGCTGAAGCACAGAAGGAGAAGGAGAATGTGGAATTGATCCTAATGACTGGACTATGCATTTTAGGTTCACACCAACCTCCCTGGGAGAGAAATACAGAGCCAACATATGGCTTAAGCCCCCTAGGAATGCAGAACCAGTGGGAGGTGCTTCTGAGGGATTGAGCAATCCACAGAATTTGAATGTTGAACATAATCCTGATGCATCCTCTCAACATGACTAGAAAATAGTTTCTGATCAGGGTCTTTGCTTGCTACCTGGATTTCTTCAGTTAATTGATTTTCTTGTCTTATTTTTGCTTCCCCCACCATGGCAAAGTTTGGCTTTGCCTTGCCAGAAAGAAAAACACTGACCATAGCAATTTAACATGCAACATTAACTGATTTCTCTTTTGGAACAGGGAAAAATGGATTCCAAAGGTTTGAATACCTCTGATTAATTTGAAAGTGTTCATAAGTGAAGTAAAATAAAGAGTTACTGATGCCCCTTTGAGACATTTACTACATTCCTGTGTTACTTCCCCTTCATGCAAAAGTTTCTTCTGGCTAAGCTGTTGAATTCAAACTTTTGCATAGTAGCAGCAAGGTAAAGCCAGGTACTCCCTTTTATTTTTTAAATTGGTTTGCTCTCTTTTAGAATTTGTTTTCTTTGTAGCATAGGTACACTGAGCTTTGTCATTTGATAGAAATCTTTTTTTTTTTGAAGAGCATGATATGTCCACATATTGCTCATAGCTTAGGAAGGTATTTGTGAAGAAAAATAAATGAGAGGGGGAAAAAAAGAGAGTTTTTTTCTCTTCCTGACCAGATTTAGGATCTAGTTAGTGATTTTATTTTGGAATCTAGTTAATGATCTAGTGACACAGCACTTCTGTTGCAAGAGACTGCACTTCCTTGCTTTTTGCTCAGCCAGGGTTTTCTTTACAACAGTGGTCAACAGCTCCCGGTTTTCAGCATCCCCTCTGAATTTGGAGGCAATGGAACTGTTCACCATTGAGTGAAAGTATCCTCACCTGTCTAGGAACGCATTCTGTCTAGCACCTGACTGTTCTCTGACTGGAGACCTGACACAGCTGCCAGCGGCTGATGCACCACTGGTACAGTCCCATGCCAGGTGGGACTTGTTGCTCTCTCGTGAGTCTACATGTGCTCTGTCTCTCTAGGGTGTGTCAGCATGGTTAAACTCAACCAGCTCGAATTTTTATCTGTCAAATTTTGGATCTTCCTCAAGCCCCATTTTTTCATTTCTTGTTTTTCCAGTTTGGGAGGAGGGGGCAGGGGTTGTGGTTCTGAATGTTGCACATTTTCTTAAATTAGGTTTGAGATATTTTTATGAGTTTCAATTTTATTTTTCCTTTCCTTTTCTGAGAAAGCACAAAAAGCAGAGTTGATGAAGTCCCAGCATCATCTCATAGATTCATTAACTTTTACCTCAGTGTCCTACCAGAGTCTGAAAGTGCCTGTACAAATCACCTCAAACATCCCTGGACTTGGACTGTTTATCTGCACTAGCCACTCCATCTCTTCTCTGAACAATGTAATTTCTCATGATACATTTGAAAATACTGGGATGCTCTATAACCAGTGTCCTGATTTCCTGAGTCTGTCCCTGCTGTTGTCCATAGAAATGGTGTTCTGGGACATTTTAGTGCTGTGTTGTACAACCTCAGTTTCTTCCCTAATACCCTGATAATGTGTTTGCTCACAATTACACACTGCAGTAGTCTTCTATACAACATAAAATTGTCCTAACTGAGGCAGAATCCTGGTTGCAAATTTCCTTATATGGGACGTCGGTTCTCTTGACTCATACGTTTACGTGGCAAATCCCAGAAGGCCCATTCAGTAAGTAGTATGCTCTCATGGTAGTGGACAACAAGTTTTAGTTACTAACTTAATCATACAATATGATGATTAAATTAAGAGCAGTGTGAAACTAATATGATATAGCAAATTCTTGTGCTGTGGTACATGTCTAGGGGTTGTGTTTGGAAATTAAATGCAGGCAAAGTGTGCTTGCTGGCTGCTTGGCATTCCAAATATTCTTCCTAATCTGCTTTTGTAAAGACTCAATCCAACTGTCTCTTATCTTTGACAGTTTCTCATGCTATAACTCTCATATAGCCTAACTAAAGTTAACTTGACTGAAGCTGCCATAAGTCACTCATACATTCCCATCTACTCCTTATGTTCTGATGGTGTTTTATGTTTAATGACTATCAGATACTAATTTCTGTATTCTAGTAAATTCTATCCTTAGGAATCTTAAGAAAAGCTATGGTTAAATGGGAAGTCTTCGTGTTTCATCATTGCTTCAGAGAAGTGAAACAGATCTGTAAAAAATGTAAAAAATTACCCACTTTTACAGTAGCCACATTGCTTTTGTTTTTTTACAGAGAAGAAAGCTTTATGCAGCTGTACATTAATTCCGTCCTCTGTAATAGTTTTTGCTAAGCTCTCTGGTGTGGAGACCAGACTTACTGCTCTGTCATTTTTTGTATCCTACCTGAGGGTTTCTATGCCAATTTTTAAAATGGCAGCCTCAAGCTGCATGAAGTGTTAAAATATTTTTATCAATTACATAGAAATTTTGGTGACTAAGGAAGATAAAACCTTGCAGTTGTGCCTGTTGGGCAGATATGGCATGAATAACGTACAGCACCTTCATGTGCATTTTTAAATAAACTTTCTGGGCACAGTGTTGGCATGACAGAGCAGATACATTAACGGCTTACCATAAAAGAGAAAATTAACATCTGTGATAATGACCACAAGAGGGTGCTCTTAATTACTGTTCCGTGAATGCCGTTGGACTTCCAGCCTCAGAATCAACGGGACAACTAATTTTAACGCTTATAAAAATAAAGTGATTGATCGTAAGTGGAGTCTAGCTAAGTTATTTGAAACTGGCCATCATGCTTGGTCATATAATCCCCACCCGAGTACACTTTCCTCTAACTTGAAGCTAAACCCGACAATATCTTCATCTTCTCTTTAGTGTGTATTTTTTTGCACTAACACAGCTGTAAGAATAACAAGAATTTTGAATTTTCATTTAGTTTAGTTACAATTCTCATGCCTACAAAGTACATAATAAAATGTTTTTTATTTAATACAAAAGCCAATTTCCAGATGAAAAGACTTCCAAGTCTTTTCCAAAAAAAAAGAAACAGAATTTCAATGTTTGGTACTGCAAGTGCTGTAGTTGGGATTTTTGCACTGAACCATCTATTGCAAAAGGCATCGATTTGGCTTTCCATCTTCTAAGTAATTTAATCAGTGAAGTTGGACAAGTAACTTGCTGCTCCGTTTTCAAAGACACCCCATTTTCCACGACCCAGAATCTATAATTTCTTTGTGAGTTTTATGCCTCTTTTTCCCTGTGTGCAAAATGAGAGTAGATCCATCTCAGTTTTAGAACGCCAGTGAAATTCCTGACAGAGAGTGGATGCGATGTTAGAGTGGCACTTCCCATCTGATGGCCAGTGAGTGGAGTGCGTGTATTAAACATGATTCCATACACAGGTATATATAACACCCTTGGTTTCAAATGCAGCGATCACGCTGCTGTATTTGCACACACATCACTAATCTTTGTGGCAGTTTGTGCTGACACCATAACAACCCCCAACCACACCACCCACCCTGCAGTGCAGGAATGCATTTTGCACAGTTGACCTACCTTTGGGTTGTTTCCTTTTTCCTTTCTTCTTTTTTTTTTTTCTTTTTCTTTTTTTTTTTTTTTTAATACTGTTCCTCTGAATATGTCATTTTTAGAACAATAGACTCAAAAAATTGTAGCAACATGCAGTTTTCTGTGTGTTCATGCTGCTGACAAAAGAGCATCAAGACTAAAAAAAAGTGATTTTTGCCTCAGTGGAAGTTGAAGCTGGTGAGATTTACTCCCGCCGTAAGTCACACTCTGCAGTTTTGAATGAGGCAGCCGGCTTCTGGCTGGTTCTTTCTCTCTCTCTCTAAAACTGAAAGGAAACAGCCGTGAGAGGCACAGCAACTGAGTTGAAAGCTTCTGAATGAACCCAAACCACAGCTCTGTTGTTGAAGTATATTCCCCAGACTTTCTTACTAATATTTTAAAACACGGATCTTTAGGCAGACAGATGAGCAAAGTGCATCCTTTCTGTGCATTCCGCAGGGCAAACAGTGGTGTGCCCTTCTGTAGTTGATACACGTTTCAGTCAGCACAGAAGTCCTGTGTAAGTCATGGGCACATAATTCAAGCTGTTCTCAAGCTAGCAGTGATGACTCTCCCATGATCTCTCTGTTGGGAGTGTCTGTCACCACCAGTGAAGACAGTTGCTAGCAATGTGGTAGAAGACCGGGGCACAGTTCTAGTAAAAACCTCTGGATACCTGTCAGAAGCAAGGAACCAATTCATTGAAGAGAGCCAGCTGTGAGTGTGCTCCTGCTGGCCAATGGGATCCTAACATTCACTTGGAATCCTTACAGTAAAATCACAGAATCTCAAAATTAGTCAGGTTGGAAGCGTCCAACCTCCTGGCTCAAGCAAGGTCATCCTAGAACATATTGCACAGGATTGTGTCCAGACAGTTCTTGAATATCTCCAGTAAGGGAAACTCCAAACCCTTCTCTCATCATCTATAGAAAGTGTCTCCCCCATGGATTGTCATGTGTCATTTGTCTTGCTTCATGCCCCAGCTTGATTGATTAGCAGTGGGTAGTCCAGCTTATGAGGAGATATAGACAACCACTCAGGATGGGTATAATTTTAGTGTAGCCTTTCTTAAATTTTGGAGACCTCAGTATCTGGAGAGTGTCTCTAGAACCAGAGTTTCTAAGCAAGTCCCCTTTTTCCCATGCAGAAATTTTGTCCAGGCCAAAAACCAGAATCTGGGCTGGTTTTCCAATGTTTCTGAGTGTCTGGTACACTATTCAAACAGTAGTGCTGTGTAATGCAGCAGTAATCTCCGAAGGCACAGCCAATATCCACGCATCCTGAATGACAACCATGACACGTGTGCAGACCTATTTTCAATGTGTACAGCCAGTGAATCCAAAATTACCTGAGAGCTGCAAAACCTTGGTTCGTGATTTCTGTGTGTCAACTACTTGTGCTGAGACAGTCCTGGGTGTACTCAGCACAGAGGTAAAATCCTCCTCTGTGTGTGGTTGGTAAATCCAGTGTGTGTATGTGGTGTTCGCTGTGGAATTTCTGCACATCACATGTGCCTTGAGATGTCATCTGGTAGAAATCTGGGAGCCTTATGGAGAAAGTGTTGTTGATTACTATGTTATTGCCCCCAACTGAGAGTCTGATTGAGAATGAAAAATCCTATGTCAGATTTCTGCTTGAGGCATTTTGTCTCCAGCCATGTAAAGGATCTTTCACAAGATAACAACATTTGACCACCACTGTGATACTGCAGTCTACACATTGCTGGGTCAGTTTCAATTACTTCTGGCCCCTCCGTCTGCACAGAAAGAGCAAGTGATTTGAAATTCCTCATTGCAAAAGGGCAAGGCAAATGTACTTTAGTTTGCCTGCTTGATTAGTTACATCTGGCCCTACTCAGTGCATTCATTGCTAAAGAATTATGAGATGTCCCAGAAACAGGAGAAATAAGCAAGATAGAAGAGGGACATGGTTTGAATTGCTTTCATGTTTACATTTTCAGTCAGTAAAGAAGCACATGGATAGCATATCCAGAATTCCACAAAGCCCTGTTAGAGGTCTATTCTGCTTCCTAAGGTTTACTGGTAGTGACAGAAGATGCTATTCAGGTCTTCTCAGTGTTGCAATAATTTATGCTTCCTCTCCACCAGGAAGAGCAAATTACAGACGGAAGGGGGAGAAAGAGAGTAATAGAAAGAGAAAAATAATATTGATGTTATTATTGAGAAGAAAGAGGTGGATTTTCATTTTCAACAAGTGTTGCTTTTTGAGTGATGATTTTGTTCACCTCTTGCAGCAGTGCAAAAATTCTCATCTAAACTGGTCCTTTAAAATGTCCATGGGACTGTTATCTGGGGTCCTTGGGATACTGACACAGATGATATGGATTTTGTGTCTTAGGAAGGGCTGAATCCAGGAGCTGCCCGTTTCTCTCCTTTAGGGCTAAAGTGAACCACTTTCCAGTGTCCACCTGAACCCATGCAGGACAACAGGCAAATTGGCTGTTCCCACCACTTTTATGTGGGCCACAGTTCTTCAGGGCAGTGAAAATGGTGCTTGCTGTAGAGCCTGGCTTACCTGGCCTAATGTCTCACTGAGCTTGGGGAGAACTAGTAGTGATGCTTTTGTTTAAAGACTAATTAGAAACAAGGGAGATTGCTTCTATTTCTTTAAACCCTTCCAGAATTCCCCAGATGGCAGCAGATGAAGGCTGCTGCATGCAGGATCCTATGGCTTCCTACACTTGCCATGGATAAAGCATCACCTGTGACATCTGTGGGAGTCACTATTACAGATAATTCTTCAATGAGATAGTTAGAAAAGTGGATGAAGGTGCTTCAGCATGTGTTCCAGGTACAGCTCCTCCCTCGTGCAGATCCTTTCCAGTACTGCAGGACAGGCAGCAGTGCAGAGGTGCTGTGTGAGTCAGAGAGCTCACGGTGAGCGCCGAACCACCCATGAAGTTTGTGAGTTGGTGCCTCAATCATGCATGGAAGATGCTGTTCCCCTGTCAAGAACACTTACGTATCTGATTATACATGAATGATCAGTTCTGGCTTGCAAGGCTGGTCACACTGGATGGAATATGGTTCCCAAAATCTGACAAAAATTTGTGTCAGGAGACATCTTCATAATTTTTCAATACATCCCTCTGTGCCAAGCAGGGCTCACCACTGCACTGGGTCAGGTCGCTCAGGCCCTCATCTGTTTGAGTGCTTGATCTCTTCAAGGACAGAGATCCCACCACCTTACACCTTGTCCTGGGGCTGCACTGCTCTCACAGGAAAGTTTTCCCCTCACTTCCAAACCCTCTTGCAACTTGTGCCTCCAGGGCCTTCTGCCCTGTCACTGGTCACCTCTGAGAAAAGTCAGGCTCTGCTTTCTCTGTAATGCCCTGTAGGCAGTGGCAGACTGTAACTAGGACCCCCCTCAGCTGCCTCCTTTCCGTACTAAGCAAACTATGTTTTGCAGAATGGATTCAGCTGAGAACATCTCTATAACAGTCAAGAATAAGTTAATCTCCAGTGAGGATCTGGCAACAGGCAACATGAAGGCAGGGTATATTTTCTTTAGAAGGCATGAGGCGAAGTGACGACTGGAAGTCACTGTGGCCAGTTTTTAATGACAGCAGTAATGATTTAATAATGCGTGAGGATGAAGAGGGACAAAAGGGAGGTGTAACTCTCTGTGAATGGTTGGTTGCCCCAGCACAGGGTCTCATGCTCTTCCTTACTCAGCATCAAAGTTTGGCCCTGTTTTCTGCTCAGGGTATGTTCCTCCTGACCACAGCAGTATTTGCTTTGGTGAATTTTGTCTTGTCCTGTTACATTTTGGTGAATTTTGTCTTCTCCTGTTACCTTGTCCACCCACTTCTGTGAATTTGTCTTGTGGGTTTTTAATCCAGGCAAGAGTGCTGGATCTACAACAACTAGTAATAATTAGCCACACAGCTGCATTGTTTATGGTAAGAAGAAATCCATCCTCTGGTTGAATGTAAAGCTGCTGTCTGCTAGTTTCATTTTTTTCCTCTTTGTTCTTGTACTGAGGACACGTGAGCACTAATTGCCTGTTGACCTTCTTCTTCCCCTCACCACTGATGGGATCTGCTTTCACCCTAGTCATCTCTTTTCTAGACCGCTATGTCGTGATGTAGTTGGCTATTCCTTGCTTCTCATCATCTTCCCAATATCTTTATATCCTTTTCCAGTTCCTCCATCTCCATTATAAGCCAGGGAGATAAGGGTTAAACATTACTCCAGTGGCATTGTAAGAGGCATGTGAAAGAGGAGGTGTTTAGATATGTTTGGGAAGGAGGAGAGAACTGGATGGTTGCTGGTTGTTTAAGTAATGTTTTCTTTGATTGTCTGAAGGCTTCTCAATGATGTAGGCAAAAATTATGACCAAAGCTTTTACCAGCATTGCTGTCACCTTATCCTTTGTGCAGGCCCTGGTCCTTTAGGCATTTTCAGTGAAGGTCCTAATGGGTGTAGTGACCATTTCCATGTTGCTGAATTTGTTGCCTGCCAAGATGCATTTGGAAACACAGACAGTCCCTCCCCTGCTCCAAGGAGGAAAATTGTCTACTTATGAGAGCACTTTTGAAGAAAAAATGCTCCTTTTAATTAATTCCCCTCTTTTCTTTCCTGTCTGGAATGGTCAGAAGGTACTGTTTGAAGGTGGCATCTGAAAATGCCCTCATTTGGCACTGGGAGGTTAACAGAGACTACCACAACTGCCTCACAGGTGTATTTGGAGATGTTTTCCATATTTGTTGCCAGGGCTGGTTTCAGAATCCAGACTGATGCCATGTGTGGAAATGGCTTTGTCAGGTCCAGGTGTTGAGATGAGGCTGGGCATTCCAGTGACTGTCTCTAAGGCAGGGGCACCCGTGAAAGTTACTCTACAATGGGACTAGGAAGGCTGGAAAGTAGAAGAGACCCTTTAGAGGTGATGTGACCCATGACGTGAGGCTGCTGGAGAAACATCTGGCAGGAGAAGAGAGTTCTTGCAGCAGCTTGCAATGGACCCTGGAGGCCCCACGGCAGGTAACACTGGAGTCGTTCCCCTTGCAAGCAGCTTCATGTGTGAGGGTCACAGCAGAATCCTCAACCCTGAAAGCAATTCAGGCCAAGCTAATACCAGAGTTATTAAAGCAGCTGAATCTCTCAGTTTTACTGTTAGAAAATGTCTTCTCAGACATGCCTGGAAGAAATGGCGCTATTTTATTTTCTGAGTTGCCTTTTACAAGGAAATCACTGCAGGATGGGAGATGGTGTTTGGGAAGAAGAGTGTTAAAACTCAGCTCAGGTTGAAAAGCACTCAGCTTTTAGACAGAAGAAGGCTGGCAAGATTTTCTGTCTGCGTCCAGCATTTCTTAAATGTTTTTCAACTTGGCCTAGGAATCAGCCCCCATTTTTGCTGGCACAGCCCAGACCTCAGAAGCTTTTTGCATGGGGCTTGTGGCACTCAAAGCAAGAGCTGCTCTTTGTGCAGATATGCCTGTCCTAAAGTAAGCAACGGGCACTCAGGGGGACAGCAGAAGAACAGATGAAGCAGCAGTCTATAATTTTCTACTAGGAATGATATGCTAGTAAGATGCCCTGTGGTTTTTACAGAATTATCCTCTCTTGCTGTTGGAATATTTTCTCCTTCAAAGTCATGAAATACAGGTGGAAAGGAAAAACTCTGCTTTAAGGATAGCCCTGAAAGAAGAAAAGAGCAAATTTTTTGTGAACCATTTTTTGAAACCATTTCTGTTGTCCTTGCCCACAAGCTATCCCCATAGTTCAAGGTACAGCTGTTGTGGTGACACTGTAGGTACCTGTACAACAATAGGCAGCTCTGGAATGCAATGAGATATGCCTCACCTGTGATAAGAGAAGACATGACATGGATGCTGCTTTGGCCTTGTATCCCATGGTACCTGTCCTTCCCCATCCCCCAGTTTTGCTTCATGACCCAAAACTTCATCTAAATACAATCTCCATGCTTTCCTGTAATTCCCACATGGGTGCTGGCCTGTCAGCACCACCACCATCGCTTCTGTGTGGTGTTCCTCACTGTCCTTGCAACTTGCTTTGGTCAGACACTCCCAAACAATACCCAGGCCTGCGAGAGCTCCCCATCCACAGCCTGGATGTGTCCATCTGGTGCGGTGGAGGGGAAAGGGGATGTAACTGTGCAGATAGGGGGTGGAGCTGCTCCCGTTGGCCTCCAAGATATGGAATGGTCCTGGATCCTTTGGGAAACTCCTGTAACAGTCATCACATGTATCCCTTCAAATTCAGGCCAGTTTCAAGCATATGTAAGTCCCAATCACACAGGTGTCCCACCAGACTACCTGAGCTCCTCGCCCTTGAGCATTGTTTTTCCTTCATCCTTCCTTCCACTGTCTGAAAACAGCCCTTGAGCAGCAGCAGTGGCAAAACAGATGGTATAAGTGTCTATACACATTTAGGTGAAGGTGTTTGGAGGGGTACCCTGTGTACATTGTGCAGGAGCTGGGACACGTTCCCGGCAGGGCTGTGGGGAACAGAACTACACCAATGTGTGATAACACAGGAAGAGCATAGCCTGCTGGGGTGCATCCTCCAGGGCTGTCCCTGGGAGCTGGCTGAGTGTTCCAGCTACTTCCCAACCTGCTCTGCATTCTCAGGGGCTTAGCCACCAGAGCGAGAGGAGTCTGGAGCCTCCATGTACTTGCCCAGGTAAGAACAGCTTTGGTTCGTTTTGTAGATATAAGCGTTGCCACACAAATGATCCAGCTCCCAGGCAGCTTCAGCTCTTCTGCCATGTACCCCAGCTCTTGGGAATACGCAGGAAACCTAAGGATAAGTTATTGGTGGTGAAAATAGGCTTTGTGTGTATTGCCAGTCTGCTGGGAGGCCACAACAAACCTTTGACTGCAGGAATGGTGCTGTGCAGTGCAGGGCAGGTGCTTCCTGGCTGCTTGGGCAGGCAGAGATTCTTTTCAGCTGTGCCCAGATAAGAGAATGGAGCTGGAAACCAAAGAAAGAGGGAAATTGTGCCAGCAAGGGAAAAAATGGGCCAAGTAAGATACTTATTTCTTTGATATTCTGCTCTTTGCTCTTAGTGAGATAAACATCCATGAAAGTCCTTCTGCCATGCTGGTGCAGCCAGGTCTTCGTCACAGCATTCATGAAGGAGGAGCAGACAGTTCTCAACCTGTCTGATTGCTGCTGTGGGCATGGTTTGTACTTGCTTCATTTTTGCCTGTATCATTGCCTCATGGTTCATTTGGCTGAACTCTTCATACAAAATAACATGTTAGACAGGCTCTGTACTGGGAGTGTTGAAGGAAGGCAGTAGCTGTCTGGGGAAGGGATGGGCCAAGGGGCTCTGCTTTCAGCATCCATACTGACAGGCTACGAAGCAATTGTTCTTGTTTGCTTTGTCAACCCATTTAGAATATAATAATAATGTTTCAAGTCAAAGAAACACACCTATGAAACCAAATCTTTTTGGTCACTGGCTCTGCCCCAAGCTTCCCGTGCTGCATCCTACCAGCTTGTTCCAATTCTTTGCTTTGTGTTAAACAAGGAAGAGTGAGACTAACACGTGCCTGATGTTTTAGTTGAAAAAACTTTGTTACAAATGAGTGGAAGAGGTATCTCCCTTCCAGACTTTTGTTTTGGTCCCAGTGGTGCTGTTAAGTGGGTTAACAAATGTATCAAGCCAAAGGATGAGTGGCTGCTATTTTTTTTTTGAAAAGAGCGTAGGCTGCAGCAGGGCACAGAAATGTGTGAGTGGTGTTGAATGAAGGGAAAGAGAAAGGCCATAAAGACTAAGACACATAAGGTTTCTCCAGCAGTAGCTCTGAACTCCTGGACACCGTTGATCCCTGGGCAGCCCAAAGTGACTTCACAGCCTGGGTTCATTTTTGGCCACCCCACAGTGAGGGGACTGCAGAGGGGTTCGGGAGGGATGGCACAGCCCCACGCCACTGTGGTGCACCTCCATCCTGCCCCGCTGCTGAACATCTGGGATGGGGGGCACCAGGGTGGGAGGCAGCACCATGGTCTGTGTCCCTGTCTTGGCTGAGCCTGCTGCCAGGGAGGCTCAGGATAGCCTCTTCTGGATCCGGTGGCAGACCGAGATGCAGAGGGCCACCACAGAAGGTAGGGACTGGAGCCAATGAAAGAATAAAGGAGGGCAAACTACTTTGGGGTTTTTAGTGCTGTCAGTGGAAGGAGTGAGCTGAGGTCTTTTAACTTGTATCTCATGTCTAGAATTGCTCTTCAAGTTCTGTTTCTGAAAGCCTCACAGTAAACAGTGGTGGTGGCTGACTGAGAGGTGGCTCACAAGGGACACTCAGATCACTGAAATTCAGAAATTCTGAAAGCCTACCTACATCCCCAAATCAATAACTGTAAAATCCACACCTGAGGGTCATAAAAAGCATGGAAAAATGTAGATTAGAAGAGAAAGAAACATACAGATCCCCCTGGTCCAACACCCTTCTAAAGGCAGGGCTCACCAAAGCTAGGCCACGTTGCCTTGTCCTGCCAAGTCTGGAATATCTCCTAGGACAGAGGTCCAATCAGCTCTTATCTGGGCCTTGTCTGCACCAACGATGGAAAGGAATTTTTTCCTTATGTCCAGCCAGAACTTCCCCTATTGCAACCCATGCCTGTTGTCTCACTGTTTCCTCATGTGCCTCAGAGAAGAGGTGCCTCTTGCTCAAGTAGGCAATGGCTGACTGCAAATATATCCCACACTAACCTTCTCTTCTTCAGGCTGAAGAAGACCAGTTTCCTCCACTTCTTCCCACAATGTCCTGTATTACCATCCCCAGGATATCTTTGTGATCCTGTGTTTGAACTCTTCAGTTTATCAACATCTCTGATGTCTTGGGAAACCCAAAACTCATCTTAGAGCTCCGGATGTGCTGCGCAGAGGGGCACAGACTCTCTCCTCAAAGTTTGGGTTCACTTTGTGCTAGGCATCTTTTTGTGTGTGTGGAGATCATCTGTTGTTGCTGGGTCTAGAAGCTGTGCAGAAGGGCAAGTGGTGGTACATCTTCACAGTGTGTGCCTTCTGCTGCTGGAAGCTGTCCCAGGGACCTGGGGACAGTGGAGGATGCTTGTATACAGTAACATGTGGTTGGCTCAGAGCTCTTGTCATTTGCTGCATGAATTTTGAAAGTCCTGTACAAGCCTCCAACTGCACAGGGCCGTATTCCTTGCCCAATTCATGTATTCTGTCCTACACTCACACATGAACTAATACTGGCTTTTAGAAATCCTCTGTGCAAGTACAATATACCTGCCACTCTCCCTGTGTTTAGAAAAATTACTTAAAGGCTTTGGATTATTTGATATTTACATTGTTTCACTCTGTGTTCTTGCAATTTCCAGCTGGCTTTTATTTACAGAACAGCATGCAAGAAGTACTTTTGACAAGCACATGTAATGACTGGTTTCAAAAAGATGGGGCAGGGCTTGCCTTACAGACATTTTTTAGGCTTAATTAGGAAAAGCTGTGGGGAAGAAATAGCTGCACCTACATTTTTCTGTTTCCCACTGGTTTTAGCTGCTGTAGTGTGGGATACATTTTTTATGGATGCAGTCACGTTTGACCAACTCTTAATGGGCACAATGGTACAGCACACTGGAGTCTGCTCCCAGCTTTCAGTTGGGCTGGTCTTCCTTGGAGGAATGCAACTTGAGGCTGTGGAGCAGCCCAAGCAGTTGTGTAGTCAGCCCTCTGTTAAAACAACAGATGCTGTAGCAGTATCAAGGATTTTGTTTATGGCACAGGTTTTATACAGACACCTTTAATCTGTGTGTAGGAAAGATGGTCTTTCTGCTTCATTACATTGTGACAAATGGGTTGTTGGAAGAGGTTAAAACAGCCTTTGAATGGGAGTCTTGCCTTCTCATACAGCTTTCGGTTCATTAGCTCCTGTTTCTTGCAGCAATACAAGGCAAGGAAGACAAAAGATTCCAGAAGATTCATCTGTCTCTGAGAAGTGACATGATGTTACCATGAGCAAAACTTAAAAAACCAAAAAGGATTTAGTCTGTCATAAAGCCTTCTTTAACTAGCATAGAGTTGTGGGGGTTTTAAAATTCAGAAAATTATTTATTTTCCAACAGAAATAGCTAAGAGATTTGACTCATCACTCCCAAACCAGAAGGTGCTCCTCTAAGCTGCTAGCTGACTAAATTCTGTACACTGCAAAGCAAGTTTGTATTTTCCCAGAGGTGATTGGAAGTGATCTTGCTGAGCTCTTCAGTATTAAAGTTGATGTATATTTTGTTGCACTCAAGTTTTTTTTCCAGGATTGCACAAAGCAGGCAGAGGTTAGGAGCAGCTTTATTTCACCTTTGGAAATCAATGATTTCTGGATTATTTTCAGTTTTTTTGGTAGTCAGAATAGCAGACTACTCATCTGTTCTCATTAAACAGATTTCAGGAATGGCTGAAATCCCAGGACCTCATCTATTAAGAATATGTAATAAGTTTATTGTTTTGCTTCCTTGTGCTTTGGCAGTGCCTTGTATCTCTGAACACCAGGAACAGATCAGATGCCCTGAAGACCGTCATGTCAGACTGCGTTTGTGTGTCTGGGGCAGTTCATTCCTATAAAAGCAGGCTTTAGAAATAAGCAGCAAAACTATCTAGGATGAACTCCACATGTGTGCATCTTCCCAGCAGAGTGGCCACTTACATATAATTGCTTGTAGTTAAATTGGATGTGTGAGTCTTTGCTTGCTAATGTAATACTTACACAGCCATACCTGACTGTGGCATAATGCCCCATATTTCCTTCTACGAAGTATTAACAAACTGAAGAGCAAGGTATTGTCTTTTAATGGTGAATTTTTAATAAATAATCATAGAATCATAGAATGATTTGGGTTGGGAGGGACCTTAAAGACCCCCAACACAGACAGGGACACTTCTCACTAAAACAGGTTGCTCAAACACCCATCCATCCTGGCCTTGAACACTCCCAGGGATGGAGCATCCACAACTTGTCCAGGCAACCTGTTCCAGTGCCTCACCACCCTCATAGTAAAGAATCTGTTCCTAATCTCTAATCTAAATCTACTCTCTCTCAGTTTGAAGCCATTCTCCTTTTTTCTGTCACTACATGCCCTTGGAAAAAGTCCCTCTCCAGCTTTCTTGTAGCCCCCTTTGGGTACTGGAAAGCCACAATTAGGTCACCCTGAAGCCTTCCCTTCTTCAGGATGAATAAACTCGGATGAATAAACTCAGATGAATAAGCTCAATTCTCTCAATCTGTTTTCATAGGAAAGGTGCTCCATGCCTCTGATCGACTTGCTGGCCCTCCTCTGGACTCTCTGTAACAGGTCGATGTCCTTCCTGTGCTGAGGACCCCAGAGCTGGACCCCAGAGCATTCCAGGTGGGGTCTCACCTGAGCAGAGAGGCAGAATCCCCTCCCTTGCCCTGCTGCCCACGCTGCTTTTGATGCAGCCCAGGACACAACTGGCTTTCTGGGCTGCAAGTGCACATGGCTGGTTCATATTCAGCCTCTCGTGCACCAGCACCCCCGGGTCCTTCTCAGCAGGGCTGCTCTCCATCTGTTCATCCCCAGGCTGTGCTGATCCTGGGGGTTGCCCCAGCCCAGGTGCAGCACTGTGCATTTGGTTTTGTGAATCCTTATGAGATTCCCATGGGCACACTTTTTAAGCCTGTTCAGGTCCCTCTGAATGGTATTTAATCCTTTAGGCGTGTCAAGCACTCAGTTTGGTGTCATCTGCATACTTGCTGAGGGTGCACTCAATCCTTCATCTATCTTATTAATGAAGGTATTAAATAACACTGGTCCTAGTACAGACCCCTGAGAGACAGCACTTGTCACTGATCTCCACTGGGACTCTGAGCTATTGACGAATACCCTCTGGATGTAAACACTCAACAAACTTCTAAGTCCATCTACCAGTCTACTCATCAAATCAATCTCTCTTCAATTTAGAGAGAAGGATGTTGTGGGGGACTGTATTACATTTACAGAAGTCCAGATAAGTTACATCTGTAGCTCTTCCCTTGTTCACTGACATAGTCATTCCATCACAGAAGGCCACTAGGTCCTTCAGGCAGGCCTGAAGGTTAAATTGCTTTTCCTCCAAATCTTTGGGTTGAGATGTCACGCTTTCCCTACCATTGGTTGAAAGCTGAGATCCTTGTGTACTCCTGTGTCCATGGAAGCATGGTTTTCAGAAAACTGTGGAGCAATATAAGACTCAGAAATCCAGCAGAGCTTGTGGCAGCACACTCCACACATGTTGGCTGCCACAATGCTGCAGCACATTTTGGTTGTTCGGTGCTGAATGCACTGACACCCACTGAGAGTCACTCAGCTTATGAGAGATGTACCAGCAACACACAAGGAGATGTGAGAAGACATAATCTGCAAGTGATCCTGCCTGAGTCAGGCTTAAGCTGTAATGATCAAGGTCATCCCTGTCCTTACCCAGGTGTAGAAATCCCCTTGGAGAGGGAATGAATGATGACCCAGTGCATGAAGTTCACAGGTGTTCAACAGAAAGGGGCTGACCTGTAACCCTGATCTCTTACTGAGAAAGGCAAAGGCAAAAGGAAGAGGGGAGTTGTGAGTTGTTCTTTGGTACTTCATGCTTTGACTTTTGCATGTTGGATTCTGCATGTCAAAGAAAACCTTGCTGCTGTTGGGACTTTCCAGATCACCATGAAGAAAACATAAGGCTTTATCCCAAAGATTTTAGAGGCTGCAGGGTCAAGAAATACCTTATCTCATGCCTTTCTGCCATGGTGGTCTGATGATAATACACCAGGGTAATGTTGTGGGGTTTTTTTTAATACTTACCCAACTTAAGTACCTGCTATTTCATGCACCTCTAACTTAATAGGAGAATTGGGTTATATGAACACCAGAAAGGTACTAACACTTTTTCCACCAGTGTTAATCCTATTACAGAGTAAGATGGGCTACCTGCTATTTTGGACTCAACAGGAGTGCAAAGCATATTCTAAGTGCCTTCCTAAGTAATCCTCTCTGTGCTGATAATGTAATTGATATGTTCTGGTCTGTTTTATTTATGAGACACATACAGCATCACAAATACAAACGACTGTCTGAGGGAGTGGTAAAATTACCCTGGAATTACAGTCCTTCAAAATTCTAATAGTTAATGTGACTGCTCATTGCTTCGGAAATGGTTTGGGTGTGATAACGCTTTATGTGTACTTTTTAAGTGCATATAAAAGATAGTATCTAATGAGGGGAAAAGGGTGCAGCTTTCTCATTTTTTGGCTTAGTGTGTCCAGGACATGATAGGACATGTCCTGCTGTTTTTTATACTGATAGATGTGAACTTGAAACCGAAGTCTTCAAAATGCAGGGGAGGGTGGTGTGGGGGGAGGAGGAATGCTTCCAGAGATAAGCAAAAGACATATTTCTATTACGACAATTAAACCTGTTCAATGTGATAAGCTTAATGTAACCCCAAAAGTTACAAGAGTCCAAGCACAGACACTCATCTGCAATAATTGAACAACTTGTCACATCCCTCCATGGGGCAGGGAGCTGATGAGATCCCTGTTAGAGGGAGCTTGCTAGCACAGGGAGTTAAGCTGAAGCAGCCCTAGGCTGCCACCACCTCTCCCCCCTTACCCTTACCCTCCCACTTCTTCCTCTGCATGTCTCAACACTGTCTCCTGGAACTACCAGCAGTGCCAAGCTCTACTGTTGCTCTAAACACAGGCAGGGCAGTTCAGTGCTTTTCCCTGCACAGCGGTGAGCTTGGGGCCTATAACAGAAAAACAAGTCAAAGCTTAATCCAACATCCCTGTCATACAAGGGATGTTGGCTCCGTCCTGGAAGGCAGGAATAAAGCATGTCTGCTTGCAGCTGCGGGGTGTCTGCATTTGCAGATGCAGCTCTCTCCAGATGAAGGAGAGAGCTTGTTGTTCCTGGAGGACTGAGTAACAATGAGTCTGGCGGGACCTTTTTCTTCCTATTGGCCAACTGCCGGCAGAGCTTTTAGATGTTGACACTGCTTGTCATCAGCAGGGCTGTTATCACCTGGAGATTCAACATCACCATCACCGTCACTCCACATGAGCTCCACCTTAAGTCACCCTGAGAGCTGAGGCTGGGGCAGGATATGGCAGCTCCTTGCTAAGCTGGGTATTTTTCTGCATGCACATGACACTATAGCATGCTTCTGGTTTCAGGGTGGAGTTTGAAATGTGGCTTCTGACCAGTAAAGACTTTGTACCCTGTTGTCACTGATCTACTAAGTAAGTATTCAATAGAGAGGTCTTTTGATATAGTAGGCATAAGCTGCTCAAGGTCTGTGTCCTGCAGATGACCCTTAGCTTTATACCTCTCACACCACTGGGATCTGAACCAGCAGAGCTCAAATCTGTGACCCCAAAAGCAGGATACAAAATTTTTGTACACTTGAGATGTGGGGTGGGCTAGGGAGGAGAGCAAGTCAGGGAGGCTCATCCTGATGGACGGTTCAATGTTCCTTCCTCATTCTTTTCACTGAAAAGTTTTGCATCGTGATAGCATATTCATTTAACTGATTTGGTAGTAAAAAGGACTCATTTAATATATGTGCCTGAGCACTCCAGAAAGGCACCTCTTCCCATCTGTCTTATACAAGACAGTAAGTAAATGATCCAAAGAAATCCGGGTCCTGCCATTCCTGGAAGTGGAAGAAGCAGAGGTCAAATCTTGACTCCACACTAAAATTACTTTTCTTTTGTTTCTATTTTTCTGAGAGCAATTGCAGGAACATTTCCCTGTTGCTATCAATGGGTTTGAAATCTATTATACCCATGCAGTGACTGAGCCAATTGTTTCATTTTATCCATCTGTGAACATCTTCTCAAAATTTGCATCTTTTCTCACCTATAAGAATGGTAGGACAACACTGTGTGTATGGTGACATAACTCAGAAAGTTCTCACAGACGTGGTTGCTTATTTTTGTTGTTTAGTTTGCAACAGAGTCATTCTAGGTACGATTAAATATGTTTGTCTTTTCAAAATAGGTAAAATCCACAGCCTTTAGCTATTAGCAGAGATTCCTAGCTATTCAGGTAGCTCACACAGTGCTCACAGCTAATTAAGAAAATAAAGGTGACTGAAGTGAGAAACTGATAGAAAAAGCCCAGTTGAAGGACCCCTTCAAGAGGAAGGTGCTGAGTGTTCCCAGGAACTTCTGTGAAGGATCCTCTGAAATGCTGATTGAGAGGGCCCCCTGCTCAGTAAGCTCCAGTATGAAAATGATGATGACTACACAAAGGACCAGGTACAGAAGTAACATCTTCTCTTAACTTTTATTATGGTGTAAGAAAAATTCTAGATATATGTCCTGTATAAAAGGAAAAAAGTAAAAAGCAAAATTTTCAAATATCTCACTTGCAAAGGGCATTTTTTGGTTCAGATCTAATAACTTAAGATGTTCACTAGTTATATGAGCTACTCATGGATTTGTCAGTATAACACTTTTTCCTAAGAAGAAAGCTAAACTTTTTAGGAAAGCACGCAGAGAAACAATGTCTGAACTTCCCACCTAACACTTCATCACAGGAAAACAAACTTTAAAATTCATGAAGGTGTGGGATCATCCTGAGAAAAGTCAGTTTTAGTTCTGAAACAGTGAATTGCAAGTTTAAGCACATTACTTTCCATTACCAGAAGGCTTTAGCTAACCCAAAGCAATGAGCAGCTGTGCGGTTTTCTCTGTGTGTGGGAGCTCCACACCTGTAGTAATCCAAAAGGAAGCATCACCTGCTCCCTACTATAGCAGCCAGATGCATTAGGCTAAGTGGTGCCCAAGGGATTAGCGTCCTGCTATTCATTTGGGCCCTTCTGGAGTGACAGGTAGACTCTGTGCTTTGGCTCTAGAGCTTTGGCAGACATACTCAAGGTATTACTCACCTCACAGCTTTGTCAGGATGTCAGATTAAAGCACACCCAACCTGCAGATAAAACCATGTTTCTTTGCTGCTTGTAACTCCTTCCACTAGCTCACTTTTTGTCCCAAGATAATAAAAGCGTCAATGCTCCCTTTTTTTCCTAATTAGTAAAACTATGTTTACAAGACACTGTCAGTCCATTTCCTTCATGATATCTGTTTGGTATATATATATATCTATTGTCTGGTCAACAATACCTGAACTTTCTAACTCTAGGAGCTTACAAAAGATGGATTTCCCTGCTAGTTTTCATATGTGACAAAACCTTTTTGCTGGTGCCAATATGAAATGATAAGTGGGTGTTCTTTGTTAGAATAACAGGGCACTCAGAGCAGGGACAATACCAACATGCTGAATCCCAGGTTGGGCCAACACCATGCAGCTTCTTATGCCATGCCCAGGAGTCCTGTGCTGAGATAAGGTGGTGACTTTACAAACAGGAGACCTTATGCTCTGACAATGGGAGGATGGCAACAGGGTCCCAGAACACACTTCTGCCTTGCCTCCTTCTGATACCTCATGAAACCCAAACAAAGGAGAAATGATGCTGAAGGGAGGAAAACTAGTACCGTGTAGCAGCCCCTGTATCCTAGAGAGTACGTAAGACCTGCCCAAAAACCAATTTATACCATCACCCATGAAGAGGGGCTGCAAGGCTCAATGAGAACTTGACCCCTGTGTCCCTCACCCACTGTTTCATCCCGTGTGTTCCTGGCCAGATTGCTTGGCACCTCTCTGTGCCTGTGAACACACATGTGAGAGTGGATATGGGAAAATCTGTGAGTAAATGAGTGAGTGAAACAAGCTTGCTTAAAATTTAAGTGGCTTTCCTAGTCCATAAAAGCTGAGGCAGATCAACTGGTTGCAGAGGTGCTGAAAAGACCCACTCCCAAGAAATCACAAAGCACCAAGTCCTTGCTAAAGGTGAACTAGGGATTCCTCTGTATGCCTCCCAACATTTTGATAATAGAGATCAGCAGGAGGTCAATGATATAAAACTTGATTTTTAGCACTTCTGTAACCTGACAGACATGAAACAACACTGAAACACACACTGAAAGTAGTCCTGACCTTCCTTCCTAACAGAAACACATGGGAAATCGCCTATTTGAATAATTCTACATAGTTACACAATGTTGCAGAAAAAGCTATATCGGAGCAACATCTGAAAGGAATGGATGGAAAACTCACATGCCCATTTGCCAGACACTGTTGCAGACTGAATAAGCCCGTTGGGCTGCTGACTTATGTTTAACTCTTCAATTAAGAGCAAGTCCTATACTTGGTACTCACATGAGTGAGCCCCAGGTCACATAAATAATTCTCAGGATTACTCAGAAATTATTTTTTAAGGTATGATTAACATATGGCTGCGAGCTGCAGGCTGTGTGCACAGAATCACAGAAACTTTTGGGTGGGGAGGCACAGCTGAAGGTCGTCACTCCCACCCCTCACTCCAAGCTCAACTGCCTTCAAAGCAGGGTCGGGTTGGTCAGGGCCTTGTCCAGCTAAGTTTTGAACATGTCCAGCAGTGAACATCCCACCACCCCTTTTGGCCCTGTCCCAGGGCTACACCACTGGTGTTTTTCTCCTTACGTGCAAACAGATTTTCCCATGCTGCAATGTGTCCCTTTTGTCCCTTATGACAAGGGACAAAATAAGACTTTTTAAGACCAGACATCCCTGTGAACTTCTGAAAGGAGGTTGGTAACCCCTGGTGAGTCAATGGGCACCTGCCATTAGGGCTTTCCTGACATGTCTCTTCCCCAGGCTAACAAAGCCTTATTCCTTCCATCTCTCCTCTATACATTAGACCCACCAACCATCTCTGTGACCGTGCAGTGATCTCTCTCCAATCTGTGATGTCTGCCTCCATCCCTGATGAGTTCACAGGAGCTGCAGCCACACTGAGAAGACAAATGCTCTTCTGATGATACTTTAATGCTCCTATGGCTGTACCAGTCAGTCAGGACTGGCTACGACTGGTCTCTGGAAGAGGGAACAGCATGAGCCTGCATGGGAAAATGTGCTGTTTGCCATGCAAGCCATTAAGCAGTGGGAGTTTGGGCAGCACAGGACATTGTGGTCAGCTGGACTGGTCAGTGATGTCCCTCTGGACTCTGGCCAGGTTGGAAGATGATACTTAGAGGCAGGATTTCATCCTGGCACTTGGGCAGCATCTTTGAGAGCCCAGGCCCTTTCCATGTCAGTAGCGAACAAATGTGTAATTAAACCATGCTGCTTTTCTGTTACACATGTCCTGCTTTCTCCTTTATTAGTTTGGCTTCTTCTCTTTTCCTCTTGCACACCTTTCTTTAAGAAGCATTGACTAGTGGGGTCATGATGCTCTGGCTCCAAGTAGTGATCAGCCACAGAGACACCTGTCTGGCTCAGACAAATGGCTGTTTGCAGTATTGCCATGTTCTGGGGCTTTTCACTATAGGTACAAGCTCCAGACAATAACTGTTGAGCAATGCTGCAAAATCTGGGGGCCAGATCTTCCCCAAGGGCTAGTCCAGCCATGCCAACAGCCCAGGAGTCATATCAGGTATGAATTCACATTGTCATTTAAGCAAAGGTATACACAGGCTCTCTCTGTGATGCTCTGAAATATGTCAATACAACTTAATATCTGAGGGAAGAAATACATTGGGTTGCTAAGACAAACATTTGGTACCAGTTTTTGAAATTTCACTGAAACTGTTGACTCTCATGCTCATGGCAGCACACTCACTGCTCACAAGTTCACTAGCTGGGGTGGTTTTAACCTAATACACTGATTTCGGCTCTCACAGTCAACATTACAAATACACTCATCACACTGCAGCCATGTCCTCCACTCAGCACACTACAAAGTTATTTGCTCCTGCTGAACGTGGCTTCTTTCAGCCTATTTGTTATGCTCAGGGGTTGGTGACCGGACCTCTGCGGAACACGGTGGGGTTGTGCTCCTTCCTGCAAAGCTCTGACAGGATGAGTCCAGGCTGCAGGGGAAATGGTTTGCCCTTCACAGTCACCTTTGCCACTTCCAGCCTAGCCTGATGGACATGCAGCTGAAGTTCAAGGCCTGAAATACCTACTTCCACAGGCAGGGCAGCCCACAGTCTGACCTTTGCTTAGAAAGTACTTTTTTTTGCGGATGTCAGCCATGCTTCATGTAAAAGAACAAGCATTTTACTTCTTCATGTGAAAGAACAAGTCAGAGTATAAGAGTAAGGTCAAGAACACATAAAAAATACATATACAAGCATTTCTGATATCTGTGTGTGGTGCTGAGGAGCACGTGGCTGTTGCAGGTTAACCTGGAGTTTACAGGAATCATACAGAAATGAGTGTCAGAAACCTGGGGCTAGCCTGGCTGAAACCCCAGGACTGCTCCAGCATTCATTCCTTAGCTGTACTTGTTTAGGCAAACCAGACAAAAAGTACCTGATTTTGTCTGGAGAGGGAAGCTGGAGTACAAGGTAAACATGTATGGGCAACACTCTGGAGCAGCTTGACTTTCAAGTTTCCTGAGAACAGTCATGCCCACAGAGTGGGTAATGAGAAAGAATTTGTTTGCTGAAGGATCTTTGAGGCTTTGTGCTTCTTTTCCAGGTGGGGGCATTCAGACAATTGATGAATGAAGCATTTTCTGTCTGGGACAGTAAATATTTAACTGGAAAGTTTAAAAAGATTCATGCTTCTGAGTTTTCAAGCCTTTCTCGCAGAAAGCATCTTTCCTGCAGTCACAAAACAAAAAGCACAGAAAAGAGGGCAGAGCCTAAGAGACAGGGAAATCAGAAAAGCTGTGTCCCTTTGTGGTACATTGTAGTCCTGCAATGCCTTCTCTCCAACATGTGCAAGAAACCTGCAGCACCTGCCTCTGACATCTGCAACATGCTGCAGAACATGTCTGCCTCCCTATTCAGTTTTATTCAAACACCCTCAAAATCCCATTTGTCACATTAGATCTAATCACTGAACGCTCAGTGCTTTTCTTTCCTTGGACAGTCAAGCAACACAAAATGTGGCCTGCCTAGAAAAGTGATGAGAAAGGCCAGGTTTTCACACAAAAATGTCTTTCTCAGGTTTTTCCACTGTTTGGTCTGGCAGGTTTTGGACATGAGACTGGCATCAGCAAGTACCTGGAACTTCTTTGGCATGCAGTCTTTAGTGGTCTGTTAGCTAGGCCGCCAGGATGCATCAGGATGGTTTGTTATAGCATCCTAGCAGGGAGAACTGTGCCTTTTGGAAGCCTGATCCATGTGGCAGCAGGGGTCAGTGATTTGAGCAGAAACGAGTTGCCCTCAAGCACTGAAACCAGCTAAATCCTCCCATTCACTAACTAGGTTTTATTCTGTTGTTCATTCTGGAAAAGTCGCTGCTGATCAACAGTCTTAACAGTTGTTCTGTGACTGAATTTATGTGTCTCACATTGTATCCTACAATGATGTTACAGACAAGCCATGCGTGCTTAAGGCCACGGCACATTTTGTAGTCAAGCACAGTGGAAAAGAGAAGCCCCTGAGGTCTGTGTGCCCCCCACTCCAGCCGACTCAAGGGCCTTCACCTCTCCAGCAGGATGCACCCATGTCACCGGTGAAATGCCTGCCTAGCCGAGCTATGACAAGGAGGCTTGAGTCTGCACTTATCCACTCAGTAGCTCACACAAGTGGAGACTGGAAAGAGGATATGCTGGGGAAAGAGTGTTCTTACGGAGGTAATGCAGCCTGTTGCTCTTGAGAGCAGTGCATCTCTTCAGACCTAAGCACCAGCAAGAGGAGTGTGCAGAAATAAAGGACCAAAGAGATCTACAGGGAGTTTAAGTGGGCTTTCCCCTAGGATTAGCATTTCTCTGCAGCACATCTCCAGTGGTCTTGATGGTGGGGTGTTGGCTGGGTCTCTGGGTTCTTTTCTGCAGGGTGATTTACTTTCTTGTTCAAAGTGGACAGAAGTAATCCTTTTGTACCTGAGTGACCCGTGATGGGAGAGACATTTAGGAGAAACCTACAGAAGGAAGAGGTGGCAAAAAAAAAAAAAAAGAAGAAGAAGAAAATACTTTGATGCAACAAGAGGGTGCGCACAGCTTAATAAACAGTAAAGGGTGGAAGAGAAGGGCATTGTGCTTGTTCATCCTGGAGAAAAGAAGGTCAGCACAGTACTGAATTGCTGTAATCCATTCCACTGCCTTGCAGGGTTACAAAGGAGAGACACAGACTATCCTCACAGGTTCACAGGGAAAAGACAAGAGGCAATGGGCACACGTTGCAACAGGGAAAACTCTGGTTGGACATATGAAAAAAACCTCCTTTTACAAGAGTGGTGCAGGTGTGGGACAGGCAGCAGAGAGATAGTGAGATGTCTGTCCTTGGAGATTCTCCAGACAGACAGGGTAAGGCCCTGACCTAGTTTTTGGCAGCCCTGCTTTGATCAGGTAGTTGGGCTTAAGACCACCAGATATAACTCTTTCTGTGATCGTCTGAGGTACTTCACAGTGATCCTTCTGAGACAGCTTTCAACATCATGAGCTGTAGCAACAGTATGTTGTAGAGGTGCCTAAATGAGGATAGAGCCTGGGCCTTGGGGTGGTGTAGGGATCTAGGTGTGTACATGCCTCCTACTGAGAAGTGCTAAACTCTCCTCCTTTGCTGTCCTTCTCATCACCCCCTGGTGGCTGTTACCTCAGAAAACAAAGCTAAACCTTTCACCACATGTGCCTCATGGCCGTATGTAAAATAATTATGTCACGGCACGCTAATGGTGTTTGATTTCTGAACAGCAAAGCCTGTCATGTCACTATCTTTGGAGGAACAGCCATGACATGGCCAAAATAGCCTTAGAGCTCAGCTGCTGGCAATTTCTCTATGCTCTGCAGCAGGTGGGAAGAGGCGTGAAGGACACAGAGAAACAAGGGTTCTGTAGAGCACGAAAGGCAGCAATGAAGCTGGTGAGCAGGGCTGAGCTGGAAGTTTCCACTGACTTGGAAAGGAACTGCTGAGTTTGCAGTGGGATGCCACACTGAAGGCTGCATGGGGAATGAAAATCAGGAAATACAGGCAGGTTTTGTCTTTACTGTAGAGACCACAGGCAGAAGGTGTTGTCCGAGTTAACTGGCTAAATGTGAAGCCTTGTGATAGGCATATGCTTCTCTTCCTCCACTGTTTAATAAGGCCTTGAGACCACAGACTGCTTCAGAGCAGAAGTGACCTCCTCCTGGAGGTGGTGGTGAGAGGCGCTGGCAGAGGGACCCGCCCAAAGAGGTGTGCAGTCCTTTTTCCTGGAAGAGAATCCAAGGTGGGAAAAAGATAGGGCTTTAGCAGCAGATAGGCCAGTGATGCCATCGCCACACGCCTCCAAAAGGATGGAGGCAAGCAGACATGTGGAAGTGAGAGATCAAGCATGGCTGGGATGGCAGAGGTAGGCTGTGGAGGCTTATGGAGATGGTCTGGAGGTAATTAGGGCTGTCACTGACAGTGTATTTCTCAATACATTTGTCTTTTGTGCCTGTGAGTCACCAGCAAGCCGGAGGAACAAGAATCCCCCCACGCAGAACTGTGTGTGAGCTGTCCCTGTGAAACTGCAGAGCACAGTGCCATTGGGACATCATCTAGCAGTACCTGGTTGTAGCTAGCTCTGTCCACTGGGAATTGGCTTTCCATGAGTGTGTAAGCCTGAATATGAGCTCAGTGGAAGACCTCTTTCTTCATTACTCTTTAAACATTCGTCTTTCAACTGTAAGGTGTTTTTAACAAATCCTGCACAAAATTTCTAAACTATTTTTTAACAAAACCCCTCACATCTGAAGTTTACCACCTTCCAACAAAGGATTTGCCATTTTTTAGAGGAACTCCCCTCTCAACAAAGTGATGGGTTACTCCATTTCTCCCTGAGCCTTTCCTAGAACTCTCTGAATGTCTCTTCCATCCCCTTTTCCTAGGGAGAGAAGCCAAGCAAGGTTGCAGGATGTTACGCTGAAACAGGTTCTAATCTCAACCCCACGAGACAAGAAACTGGAAGGAAGGAGTTTGGATCATTTTCCAGGGGGCAGCAGACACAGGTGATACAACAGCACTGCAGGAGAATGGGACATCTGGAGGCCTTGCTAGGAAGGCTCACCACATGCTGCCTTGCAGCTGAGCCTGTCTCTCCCAGTAGACAGCTTCCAGGCATCCAGTGCCTTGCCCAAGTGTGTGGCACACCCAGCAGCTGGCATCTCTGGCTTGCTCTTGACATACTGCAGCGACTCTGACAAAAATGCAAGTTTGGACTGTTGATGTTATCCTGTCTTCAGACTCAGGGAAATTAAATGCAAAAGTCTTTATGGCACCATGCCCCAGAAGAGACAAAGGAAGTGGACAACAGAGGGACAGGACACAATCAGTACCAAGTCCTCTCCTGAAGTTTAGTAACTCCAAGTTCTCCTTGCCTGTTTCCCCAGACACCTCAGTGCTGGATGCTGTCATATTCCAGGTTGCTGCTGTGGCTGGTCTCTTCTTTGGCTCTCCCAGCACAGTGGCACACACACACACAGAGTAATCCTTTCTGCTATGAGGCACATATTGAACAGATTGTTTTTTTAAATCTAGGGGGTTTGCACCCAAGACAATTTAGGGTCGTGACCCACCTACAGGTACTTCAGTCCATCTAGCTGTCTCTCACTTTTGCATGGTATCACAGGCACAAGCTGCCCAGGATTTCTTGCGTCACAACCAAAATGCACCAGAAATGATGATGACAACCTAAATACACTGCATGTATTTGAGGCCTTCTCTCAAGCTCCTTCCTCTTCTATCCAGCAAATGTCATCTGAGCTTCAGGGCCTCTCTCCTTCTAAAGCCCAGAGAGCCTTTGCCAGTCATCCTTACGTAAATTGAAAATTTATGCACACACCCCCATCCATGTGCTGTCATCCCTTCTGCTTGCTGATATACTCTCTGTCAGACATCTCAGTTTTTCCAGTCGAGGCCTCTGTTTCCTAATGCAAACTTTTCCAGACAAATTTTGAGGATATGTGTATCTATCTACAAAATCTAGGCCTAACAAGGTGGAGGTTGGCACCAGTCTTTTGCTGTTCTCATAAGTGCCCCCCCAATTATATCCCATGGCTGTGCCCCCATATAGTGCCCTTAGGATGGTAGCATGGGGACCCCATCCATGCACTGCAACTCAATCACCCTTCAAACTAAACTGTGTCTTAGGAGGAAAGAAATTGGAAGCTATAATTAAGTGTCAGTACCCCATCTTCCATCTCTGACATCTCTGTCAGAGTGGACTAACTCTGCTAACAAGGTTCTGTTCGATATCTCTTGCGTCATGATGCGTGGCATTTTACTCACATAAATTGAGCCAAGCAACTCTATCTGAGGTTATTCCCACAGCATACTCCTCAGAGGGGTATAGGTTCCCCATCCTTTGAAAAGAAACTGCAGGAACCACGGATTTCATAGTGCAGCAAAGGAGACCAGGAGATCACATGTGAAGATCTACAACAACAAACCCAGTGATGTATGAACAGCCTCAAAAAGTGCTGAAACACATTGACTGTGCAAGAGATCCAGTGATGGAGGCAGCAGCACTAAGCTTCGTCTCCTTTGTGCTTGGCTTCCTTTTGAAATCTGCAGCAGCCATGCAGAAAAACAGGGAAATGTGACTAACCCTAATTTACACCCATGAGTGATCCTGCATTCTCATCAGTCCTGCCCAAACTTCAGCTAAAGGCACAATGTAAACAAGAGGGTGGTAATTATAGCAGCCAAATGGCTTTGCCAGTCCACTTAATCTCATTTTAGGTGCCTAATTAGTATCCCTTGAAAGGTCTGTGATGTACTTGTCACATGGATTAAAAAGCAAGCAACTGATAAAAAAAAAATAACTCTCTGTGGAAAGTCCTGTTTCTGACTATTCCTGACACAGATCCAGCAGACATCTGTTCTTGATGCATCGCTCCGAAGCAAAGTAGCCAAAGATCTAGGAGAAGACGCTGTTTCTGGTGAAGTTTACAGCTGATGGAGACACAAGTGGTGTGGCACCTATGCAAACACACGATGTTGTGCCACACTTCCCACACATGGAGGATGCACAGCAATTTTTGGAGAGTGGGGACTCACTGAAATGCATAAGAAGGACCTAGTGAAAACACTCCAGCAGCCCGCAGTGGAGCCATGGGAGTGGGTGGTCCTCTCTGTGCAGCTCTAAATTAAGAGAGTGTCATGGTTTGGGTCTTTAGTACAGATAAGGTAACCACTTGTAACAACAGTACAATGGTGGTGGATTGTAAACAGAAACTGCATCCCTTCACACTTCGAAGAAATTATCAATTAAAGGGTTTTTAAAGAACAATTTCTACAACACCCTGCCTGAGTGGTGGTGCACCCATCTCATCCTGCTTTTCCTGAACTCCATTCTTAATGTGAAGAGAAGACTTATTCACAGCATGCAAATGCCGGGGAGGGCAAGTTTCTGACTGTGCATGGCAGTAGGTGACCAGAGCATTCCTTCCACTTCACATGGACCAAAAGGAAACCTTCTTCTTTCTTCCTTTCAGACGGTTTTCACTAATTAAAAAAAGAAAAAGAAGAAAGAAAAGAAAAAAAGAAAAAGAAGACAGGTCAGGGTCAGTTTCAAACTGAAAGCTCCTCATGAAACACGAAAGCAAAGGAATTAATTTGGAAAATGTCAAAATGTGTTGTTTCTGCTTTCAGGAACTTCTACTCCCCTATTCTCAATTAAAGACGTTTGTCAGTTTGGATCAAACTACAAAAATAATTTAGTTTGCCACCAAAGCACAACTATGGTGCTGACCCTGCTTGCCTGTCATCATGGTGCTCCTGTGGGGGTTTGTTTACAAACATCACTATATGAGAACTACATGGACAAGTTTCAACTCTGGTCCAGGACTACCTTTACCAAACCCATCTGCTTCAGTTATAGCAAATCTTTCAAAGGGAGGCAGCCTGAATCTAAAGGGTACATAATTCAATTACTGACAAATTAGTAACCAAGACATCCATGGCCTGATTCCTTGCTGACAGACTTCTCTTTCAAAAACATAAGAAATCCCTAAGTAAACAGTGCAGAGCTGTCATCAAATTTGGAGATGTGTAGCTTTGAAAGCTATGAGGATTTGTTTTGTTTGTGCACAAAGGCTCTAAGGAGTCACTTAAGTCTCCAGTGCCAGAGTCAAATCAGGGTAGCACTTAACAGCAAAGCAAAGGTTCCACCAGCACTGGTGTTTGATGTGGTAACTCCCCTGCAAATTAACCAGGCTGCCAATCAGATCCCCCACCTGATCTCACAAGATAGGAATGTGAAGATATCAGAAGCAACCACCTACCTAGTGGTTCCTGGGCAGGGATTGCACGTGAGCCCAGCCCCGACCCCCACCTCTGACACCCTTTTCTCTGCAGTGGCTGGTGTCCAGGGCTTGGGCTCGCACCCGCGGCACATGGAGCTAAAAACCCCTGTCTTCAGGATCCTTTATGGAGTCTGTTGAGCTGAGAACATAGATTCCAACAGGGATTCTAACGTTGTCCTTTCCCATGTGGTTGGGGACCTGGAGAGATGCTCTGCTCCACAGAAGACTGTTTAACAGCAGTACTAGACTCATCACTAGGATTTTCTCCATCTCCAGAAAATATAAATTCCTTTAATGGCAGAATCACAGGCACATGATAAACAGCAGCCTCTGTCTTGCTGGTCTGCTTTTATAGTGATTTGAGCATTTGCTTTCTCCAGGGATAGCTGACTGCCAGCACAGATAGCAAGTATTCCATACTTATTCCATTCAAAACACGACAAATGGGGTTTAGCTGATATGGATCCTAGTGGGTATGCTCAGAGAGGGCCTTTTACCTGTAACTGGGTTTCTTCATGCTGTTGCAGCAGTGACTGACATGCAGCTGACCGTGGTTGTAGCAGGAGAAGGGAGCAACATCTATGAGCTTTGAGGAGAGACCAAACTGCTAAGGACAAGAGCCATGCCAGGGGTGAAACTTGCACTGTAAACTGTATGAACAAAACCTACCAATCCTGTTTCCGTAGGGAGAAAACATCTGCCACCGGGAAAATACCATATTTTTATGTGAAAACACAAATATGCAGACAGAGCATTCACACAGCTACTTGCTGGTCCTGTCAACATTTTTTGTCACAAAATCACAGATTATTTATGTGTGAAGTAGTCACCAGAGGTCTCTGGTCCAACCTCCTGCTAATTCCAAAGAGAACAGGTTGCCCATCACCTTGCCCTTGCAGAGTCTGTTGATGCCCTTCAGCTGTGGCAGTGAGAGCCTGTCATCCAAACCCCTCTGTGCCTTGGCCCTGAGATTGACTGTGGCAGCGTTGGATGCTGGGGCATGGCTTGGGTGGGGACTCTGGTTTGCCCAGTGCCACCCAGTTCTCTGCCTGACTCGGTCCTGCTGTCAGTGCCTGTGAAGAGCCTGCAGCTGCTGACTCTGGGGCTCCTCAGAGCTCAAAGGAGCTTCCAAAACTGTGCTTGTGGTCTGCTTCTGGGTGGGAAGGAGGCTCCCTGAATGGTGTCCATGTGGAGCTTCAAGCACTGCACTCACTGGTGAGGCCTCCCAGGACTGCTTCTTGGGACACCTTGTTTCCAATGGTGTTGCTGGAATTAAAAAAAAAATAAAAGGATAAATGGAAAGAACAATCAGTAGCTTTTTGAATTAAAAAAATTAAAGAACAGCCCTGTTTCACTGCTAAGGCCTTGTTTCACTTTTAACTTGGTATGATCAGCTCCTGTACAGAGCTGTTGACAATACTGATGATGTACGTGATTAATTATTAAAGCAATAATTAAGAGGCTGAGCTGTGAGATGAGAAACCTGTGTCCAGGGTAGAAACACAGAAGAAAGGTGGAACAAGCACAGGGCATGAGGAGCTGGGGAGACAGCTGCAAGACACGATTGCTTACCTGCTAAGCCTAAATAATTGTCTTCAGGTTTTCACAGGTACTTCAGAAAGGAAAGCTTTAAAGAGAAAATTTAGGAGAAATTTAAGAAGAAAGTTGAGGAGGGTATTGATAACCTGTGAATAAAGCATTGAGAAAGGGAAAGGATGTTTAAACCAGTGGAACAGACAGACATGTGGAAAATCTTTGTTCCTTTTGGTCTTTTTCTCCTAACAGGAAAGCTTATTTCAGGTTAATGCAGTCAGACATTTTAGAATCTGTATAGGAAAACTACATATACAGTTGTGGGCTTGTCTGTGGGAAGATCTTGCAAGGTTGGCTGGTTGCTTTAAGGGTAGGACTTTAATTTTATACCTTGTGAAAATCACGAAGTTGACTGAAGCCAAAATTCACAGATGGGAGGGAAAAAGACAGCAGCCTGCTCTTGAGAGGGAGGATTATTCTGTCACATAGGACACAATGGAGACCTCTTCTTTTACTACTTTAACAAGTTTTGCTTCATGCTGGCATTCCTGTTTCAGAAAGGCACTGTCATGGGAAACGGATTCTGCTTGGAGACGAGACATTGTTCAGGATATCCCTTCCACCTCCGCATGCTATTCAGCATTAACACAGCCGTGAGCAAAACCCTGAGACTATTGAAATTTCTTTTCCTCATCCCCCCCTTTCTCTTTGACAAATGTGTGACAAGTATGCAATTGTCTGAAAGCCCAGTGATGGAGAAAACAGAGAGCAAAGCCTTAAGACGTGCCTCAGTGATTTAGAAGCCTACCCCCAAGATTTGTGAAAAAGGTCACAGGAGGTCTTCCATAAGGTTCAGCTTCCCAGCAGGGCTCTAGATAGCAATGTAAATGCACTTAAATGCCTCTAACAGCTGACCCCTTTGTGGATGTTCCCACCTAGGATTATCCTGCCTCTTGGGGCTGAAGAATAGCCCTTAGCCAACTAATGGATCACGGGCCCTTCCTTTGAATATCTGCAGTTTGTGTTGGGTAATCGCCCATCCAGCCAGCAGGAAGTTGTTTCTTCATTAAAATGACAAAAGCTTTCGAAAGATGAAGATAAGGGTTCTTCTGATGAATCACTGCAGGGCTGCGTTTGGGAAACAGTGTTTCATGTTACCCAGAAGTTACTCATCATCCTGCTGGTAACGTAGCATGAGCACAGGGAGGACGCTCAGGGGTTTGATCTGGGAATACATTCCCCTGTCAGAGCCCAGCCCAGCCCCAAACTAGGCCTTTTCCCCTGCAGCTGTTGAGGCACATGGTGCTTGAGGTGCTCTTGGTGTGAGCAGACATGTGTGGATCCAGCTTCTGCTGGACAATGGAGAACACTGGGAGCACTGAGCAGGTCTGCAGTGGAAATTTGCATCCTGTCATAGACACCATGCCTCCCTCTCCTGAGAGCACTTCTGCTCTGCCTTCTAAACGAAACACACTCTCCCTCTCAAGCCCAGCACTAGGTGGACTGGGTTCCCCATGCCAACCCCTTCTCTGCCTGAAGGAAACCCTGGGTGCCCACCTTCCCCTCCTCTAAAGAGCAATTCCTGCTCCTCCAGGCTACATGCTGCCCTGTGAGTTGGAGAACATAAGGAGGTGGTGCCTGAGCCCCTTCCATTATGGCTAAGCTATTTAAAAATCAGTGAGCCAGAAAGAGGGACCAAGGGTCAGCATCACTGCTCAGAGGAGTATTTACATATTTCATGCATTAGTGGTTTCATTAACAGAACTCCAGAAGCCCTTGGAGCAGGACAGGCACAATGGACCTTTTCTGGCAAGGGCAGCTGGGAGTGCTAGGTGACCCTCTAAGAGCCCTGTGCTATTTTGACCAGTAACTGCAGCTCCTCCAGTCCTGGAGTGACACACAGCCCGTGGTGGGGTGGCCTGTCTCTTGCTCCTCTGCAGTGGACACTTGCTCTGCCTGGTCATGAAGATGATGCTGGCCAATGCAGGAGATCCACTTTTGTACCCCCTCAGCCCCTTAAGGGACTGGGCACTGCCACCAGTGCCACTGTGGTCTGTGAGTGCACAGGGCAGTGCTAGGTGCTGTCCCCCATACCTGCTCAATACCAAGAGCTGCACAGTTGCTGGGCTCACCCTTACCCATAGGGGTGTGCGTTTCTTGGTGCTGCTGCTTATCTGGTCACCCCCCTCTGCCCTGGGTCCACTCAGACCCCAAGGCCGCAGGACCTGCCAGCAATCCTATCCACCCACGGGGCCAGGAGCCCTGGGAGCTTGAGTGTCTTCCTGTCCTTGTGTCTGCAGGCTTGGAGGGAGAGGGCTGAGGGCTGCGGGTGCCAGGCACCCCCAGTGAACTTGCTCTGAGCACTGGGAGCAGAAAGTCTTTCCCAGACCTTCCCAGCTAACCTCCAGATCTTCAAACAATGGTAACATGCTCTCCATCTGCCCAATAGCTGTCCTATAGGTGCAGCCTCTGAGCCTCTGAGCTTCAGGTGCCTCCATCACTGGATCAAGAAAGTATTTGAGCAGCAGATTTATATCCCAAGTTCTTTTGTAAATCTCTGCACCAAACCTCTTATTCTGACTCAGAATAAAACCAGAAAGAAATGTCTGCCTTTCTGCTGCCTCTCTCCCTAAATTACCTCTCCTGAAAGCCCTCTAGGCTTCCAAAAGAAACAAACAAATAGAAAAAAAAAATTCAAAGAAATGGAATATGATGAAAACCAACAAAATGGAGAAGAACCTCAGGCATCATTTAGGAAAGTACAGTGTCTTGCTCCGGCACTGTGCCATCTATGCTTAATGCCTAGAAGGCTGGGAAAGTTTCTGGGAGAAAAGTCCACTGCGCGGGAACTTTTAAGGGCTTGAGTAGTAATGAGTCAGTGCTGAGGTTTGGATTCTGATATTTCCTACCTAGTACCTGCCCGATGTGCCAGACGTTGCTGAATAACCTTCCTACCTTCCTTGGGGAAGGACAAGAGACACCATTATCCCCAGTTCACAGAGAGGAAATAGGAGCTGAGCAGAGGGAATATGTGCTCAGGATAATGCCGGGATTTGGCTGAGAGTCTGAGGTGAAAATGTACACGTTTCAGGCTTGTAAGGTAAACATAAGCAGGTATTATTCCCAAGAAAGCCGAGGCAGTGGAATGATTAAAAAAAAAAAGGTTTATTTCAGATGCAAGGACCATTTCTTAAACCCGGTGTGCACAGGGCCTCCAGGGGGAAAAGGTCATGCCCCTCCTCCTCCAAGGGTTTTTGTGTCTTCTCTCTCTCCTCCCCCCTCTCTCTGGCGCAAGGAGGCCTCGTGCATGGCCGCAAACATGTTATCTCTGTGCATACCAGAGAGTAAGGCTGAGAACTTCTCAGTGGGGGAGAAGGGGGGAAGCATTGCAACTGCCTTTGAGAAAGAGCCACCACCTTAGGCAGAAAGCCTTCCTAGCGAAAGGAGTTCTAACTTCCCGTTACAAATTCTTCCGGAAATGTATCTATTCCTATAAGGCTCCTTGGGATGCAGGGGATGGAAAACTGTTCATCGCAATTCCACAGCCATTGCTGCTCTGTTGGTTTGCAGGAGAAGGAACGTAGAATGGAGAAGGGAAGGTGATGCCGTGCTTTCAATGCAGAATCATTTTTTATGGTAAAGAAATGAAGACAGAGCAAAAGAGCAATGATCTGCCCCAAAAGATCTGTCTGAGTCCTCTGGTCCCTTTCTTCAGCCCCTCTGTGGCTGTGCCCCCAGCCCTATCAGGCTTTGTTTGCACATTACTATGAGCCAGCCTCTGCTTTTTTTTGGCAGTGCTTGACATGAGCAGGGGGCCAAGGACATAAGGGGGGCAGCTCAGTCCAGACGCTCCTGTCACTGGCAAAATCACAGAATGGGTCAGGTTGGAAGGGACCACAGTGGGTCAGCTGGTCCAAACTCCCTGCTCAAGCAAGGTTGTCCTAGAGCACATGGCCATGTGCAACAGCTGTTTTCCTCTATTACAAGAGAAGAACCACACTCAGTTCCTCCCCTCAATGCACAATAGAAATGGCACTCCCGGACACTGCTGTGGCTTTACTGTGGCGCCTTCAGAACTTCCCTCTTTCCCTTCCCAGCTCCTTCTGAACAACCCATCAGGCTCACTTGTCCCCAGGTCTTTGTAGTGCACAAAGAGCTGGAGGTGGGTTCAGACAGATCATAAGCCATATGTGTGGCTTTCCGTCTCACAGGATCTCTGGACTATCAGCTGGGACTCTGCCTTGGTGTTGAGCTGCCCAGAGAAGAGGTGGGCAACTGAGACAGATCTCATCTGGCTGCATCAAGAAAGAGTACAAGTAGGCTCTGAGCCTTAGGCTCACAGCATACTTAATGCTGGATTAGCTCACGCGTCTCTGCTGGGGATCCCCAGTCATCACACGGGGGTCTGGCAACCTCTTCAGACAGGGAGAAGGAAGTAGCAGCTTCCAGAGAAGAATCTGCCTCACAGCTGGATGGGGCCAAATGCCTTCACCTACCGCACATGGCTGCTGCCCGTACAAGGAGGTTGAGCAATAATCTGGCAGGAATTTGATCAGGAATTAAATCCCAGTTACAAAATACAGGTTGCATGGGGCCAGCATGTGGGTGCAAACCCTCTTTACGCTCTGTTTGCCCTTGTTCTGGCTCTGACCCCACCGTGAGCTCATCAGAAAACAGTTCTGTGCACAGCAGTCCCACAAGATACGTTTCCCTCCACACCGAGCCACGGCCCCGGACGCTCACCTTGTGCCAAAACACCCATCACTTGGTGGAGAGGTGAGGCAGCACCATCTGACTGGCATGCAAGCTGCGTGACACCTGGAGTTACGGGCAGGTTTGGGATCAGAAAGCCAGCTATGGTCAGTCCCTAAAGTGAGCACTATGGGGAGAGGCTGAACTCCATGACGGAAGCAGTTGGGATGAGCATCAGACATTGACTGAGTTTTATTTTGGACTTGCTAGCTGGTCTTAAAACAGCCACATGAGCTAACATGGCTTTCCTTCCCACAGTGCCACGCTCTTTGCCCAAGGGTGCATGTCTTGATGCCACACTGATAAGGGTGCTGGTGGTTCCAGAGCTAGGTCAGCAGCTACACTGAGAGCTGTGCCAAGCAGCTGGATGTAAGAGGGAGGGAAGAGGACCCTCCAGCCCCAGACTGTTGAAGTAAAAACCCACTTCCCCATAATCACTGTCCAGCTCACTCTGCAGTGGCAGTGAGTCTTGCTGCCTAGGCACTGGCAGAATGCACCAGGAGATGAATCCAAGCCTGTCACCAGTGCCCTCACACGAGGTCCTCTGCTCTTGGGGGATGCTCCTTCCACCCCAGCTTCATAGCATGCAAGGCCACTGCTCCAGTCCAAACACCAGAGAGCATCCCCCATGATCCCCAACTTAGGACCGCGGGGTCATGGCACTGTCAGAGCTGCCACAACCCACCCGGTTTTTCAGGCTCTAGCAGACCGGAGGGTTTCAGGTTTCGCCGGGAGGATACTCCTCCGGCACCACATTCTTTGCAGGGCTAATCCTCTGGAGAATGCGCTGCCGGCATGCACAGCAGCCCCAAGCTGCTCCAGCCTGGAGGCGCAGCTGCAGCCCCCTCTGGCCTGAGCCCCAGCCCCCACCACGTCCTGAGCAGGCTTACAGCTCCAGCAAGCCTTGCCCTGTTTGCTGCTGCCAGAGACCCTTTAGCAGCTCAGATCTGCACACAGCAAAGTCTAAACAGCTTTGAAACACCAAATGTTGCTGCCACAGCTAAGCACTCAAGAGATCTACCAGGTCCCAGCTGGTCTCAACCATAAAGGTCAACTGCTTTTCTCCTGTCCTGGCTTGCAGAACACAACCTGCATCTACTGAAAGGCTGCCACACTTCCACTAATGTTCTGGGCATTTCAGTAATATCTTCCTTTAAAACTTAGTGTTTTATGCCTCATCTTACTACAGCTTTTCTGCAAGTGCCACATCTCTACTAACAAGTGTGGGAAAGGCTGGGATGCAAAAGTGTCCTCTGCGAATCCCTGATGCTTTAGCTTTTTGTGGTTACCACACCAACATCTTCATCTTACAAGTTGAAAAGTTTTAAACAATAATGGAAAAATTACCTCCTCTAATCCACACTGTGGATGTGAGCTCTCTTGAGCTACTGCTCTGCAACCTGTTGGAAGTGTCTGCAAAGAAAGCACGCTAAAGTAGTGAGAAGACTTGTGAAGGATGCAGGGGAAAATTATTTTTATGTCTACTATAGTTTCAAGAGATCCAAAGTTCCTTTCCCCAGGAAAGGGCTTGTGCTTTCACCCCAACTACCCCATTGTCCTTGCTAGAGAAATCTGGTTGCAAATGACCTTTAACCTTTGTCAAAACTCCAGTAGAGATCTGTTTGGACTTGTCCAGTGTAATCCCTGATAAAAAAGCAGAAAATATTTCAAAGTCAAACTTTAAAGGGACAGCCATTGTTTTATTTGTGTTTAATTAAAAAGAATAATGAAATAATAGTAATTGTTTTCCAGACCCATAGTAATTAGCAATCCAACCTACAGCTCCCATGGGAAAGAGCCTCCGTTTTTGTGGGACACGTATGCTCGAATATTGACTTGCTCTAGACATTGCCAAGGTTTTGAGTACAGCAATTTGTTGGGAGGGGGTTTCCAAGTTTGGCTTAGTAGCAGTTAAACTGTCGTGCTTAAAACCACAGTTTTACTACAGCCTCCATTTCCCTTTGTTTTACCTGAACTGCTCATCTTGCTCTGCAAATCCCATGCCAGAATGAGTCATTCCTGCAGGATTAGCTCTTATATTTCAACTCCTCTGTCAGTGTTGCCCGGACTAGTTCAGAGGAGAAAAAGTTGACACTCACATTCAGGATGTGTAACAACTGACTGAAAGAAATTACCTCCAGTGCCCAGCTATTTACACTACAAGAACCACCCCACCACGGTAACAGAACCCTCAGTATGGCACAGTGTCACTGACAGCGCTGGACTGACAACTCCAGAAAAGTGGATGTGCCAGTGCCCCCCTCCTTTGAGTCATTCCCCCTCACTCCTGTGGTCCACACAGGGATGTCGGCTTGCTCCTCATCCCACAAGGGGTGTCACAAGGATCACATGTGAGGACCCTCAGGAAGGAGCAGGGACACTATGTAATGCCCATGGAGGGCACTGCCCCAACTTTTGCTGTCTGAGCACTGGGAAGGTTGGGCCATTGGGCCCTTCTAGGGTCCTCTTGCCACTGTGGTGGAGGTACCTTCTGGAGGCCTCCTCTGTCTGCTGACTGCAGAGGTGGGTCCTGTACCCCCTGTGTTTAGCTTATTGCTCAGACCAGTCTTCTGCTTACTTGCTGGAAGCAGATCTTACCCTGCCCCTGCACTCAGACCTTTTTCTTTTGTTCACATCTAAATAAACACTTCTTACAGAAAAAAATAGTATTTTTAAAAGTTATTTTCACATTTAATTTTCCATCCCTCCCTTGTCCTCTATTTTTTAAAGTAATAAAGACACTCTCTGTTGTAGTTTAACCCCAGCCAGGAAGCAAGTACCCCACAGCCACTCACTCACTCCCCCTGGTGGATTGCGGGAGCAACAGAGAGAAAACTACTGGAAGACCAAAAGAGAGAAGATTGAGATACAGACGCAGTAATATGTAAAGCAAAAGCCGCACACACAAGCAAAGCTAAACAAGGAATTCATTCATTGCTTCCCATGGGCAGGCAGGTGTTCAGCCACCTCCAGGAGAGCAGGGCCCCATCATGCCTAATGGTGACTTGGGCAGGCAAACACCATCACTCTGCACATCCCCAACCCCCACCCGTCCTTCTTCCCTCAGCTTCATATGCTGAGCATGACACCATATGCTGCGGGATATCCCTCAGGTCAGCTGGGATCAAATGTCCTGGACTCCTGGACGTGTCCCCTCCCAACTGCTTGTGCACCCCCAGCCCTCTCACCCTGGTGAGGTGGAGTGAGAAGCAGCAAAGTCTCTGTGCAAGCACTGCTCAGCAGTAACAAAAACATCCCTGTGCTACCAACACTTACTTCAGCACAAACCCAAAACATAGCCTCATACTACCCACTGTGGAGAAAATTAATTCGCTCCCAGCCAAAACCAGGACACTCTCCCATAGCAAATATCGCATTGTCGCACAATGGAATAAAGAGCTGGGGATCTCAAAGGTCTCAAAAGGATGCCACTCTCATTCCTTTTACCGGTCCAAAACACGATCCTGGAAGTGATTGTTTAAAAAACTTCTGGAAGATCTGTTTTCTGATAATGGTCCAGCATGGTCGCAAATATGTGATTTGCATATGAATACCCAAACTGCATAAGCAAAACCAGCAGAGCCAGCTGGGAGAAAGAAAATCTGAGCACCCGGCATTTTGAGAAGTTGTTTTGCTTGTGTTCTTGGGTCACTCTCCTGTATCATTGACAGGACTTGAGCTGATTTGACAAAAATTCATGGAAGTCGTGTTTCCCCCACAGTAACAGAGAGAACTGCAGAAATTACAAGATTTCTGGTCCAGTTAAAACTTAAAGCAGGGTTATGTCCCAAGTTAGATCAGTCACGTTTTAAACAGCCCGAGGGACAGAGATCCCCTCATCCCTGTGGGAAACCTGTATCACAGCTCAGACTTCACATGTGAAATATGAACTGGTTACAGAACAATTAAGACCAGGCTGTCCAAAATAAAAAAGAGATTTCTGAAACTTTTTGCTGTCCCTGGAAATACATGCAGTACAGCACCTATTTTTAATAGCAGCATGAAACTTAAAATCAACTCTTTCTCTCCAGATTACCATGACCTACACACTTTTAGTAAAATGTATTGCCTCAGGCAAACACTGGGCAGATGCTTATCTGGTGTAAATCCTCACAGGTCTGTTAACTTGCAGGACTCCAGCTATTCACAGCCTTTGCAGTCTTGTTAAAGAAAAGCTCGGAACTTGAAAAATAACCCATTTTCTCGAGAAAGAGAATCTGGGGGGAGACATTTTGCAACAGGCTCAAGCAAAATTCCAGCAGATTTCGGAAGGTACTTGTAAATAGGGCATTACTTGGTAATTACCATGGTGATTGCTAAAGGGTCAGAGAGTGGCAATGAGAACAAAGAGGCCTAGGGAAAAAAAACAGGAGCTCATTGTAAAAGTATTCAGATTTTGTCTGCCAGTGCCAATAAGCTCAAACTATCCCCACTTCCCACTTTGTTTTTCAAAGAAAGACTATTTACATCCCTGAGGCATGGAATTACAGCAGGGTAGTGCTGCGTCCTACCAACCCCCATCAGCATCTACCCGACAGCTGAATGCACCCCTGCCAGTGGCGCTCACAACTCACCCTGCAGCCTGGTGTGATTTCACATTCTGTGGTGCTTTGTGCCTTGCACAGGCACACCCCCCCACACACCAATGCGTGCACACGTGCATTTAAGTACAACTTTCCTTGCCTTGATCGGGGCTCAACACACACTCCCCATCCTGGGCATCCACCTGGCTGTGCACAAGGACAGGAAAGAGCCCAGTGAGGTTCCCCAGCTTTAACGGGGAGCTACTTTCAAGGCTGCTGTGCCTGTGTCCCTCCTTGCAAGCTCTGATGCAGGCCCTGACCCGCTGTCTTGGCTTCCCAGCTCGGCCTCTGACCTACCTCGTTGCTGAGGACTTCCCCAGAAAACCTCAAAACATCAAGAAACCTGGCACACAGAAGTGCGGGGTGCCCACACCTACCTACTGAAACACTTAATTTTTGTCGTGCAAAGTGTGCTAAAAGCTGCAGTTTCCAGGGAAATAAGAGCAACATCTGTTTTGTTTAATAATGCTCAGTAATACAGTTTAATCAGTGATTTTCCTTTGTTCAAAAAAAAAAAAAAAAAGAAGAAGAACGAATAGAACCCGACCGAGCAGCTCACAGCATTAGAAGTTTTTCGTGGTCTGTGTAAGCCATTCCTAGAAAGTTGTGACACTACATTTCATGTTTATGTACTTGTACCAAAGTGATGCTGAGAGTGAAAATCTTTGATTCCAGGCCAAAACCTAGAGGAGGAGAAACTTTGGTGGGAACAGCTTTTTTTTTATCCATCCATACAAGATCCTCTACACAAAACAAAAACCTCCCAACTAGTCTTGCAGCAAACATTCTTCGTATTCTTCCAGCTCCAGCTCCAATCCTTCCTCTCCACGTTCCCTGCTTTTCCACAATACTTCTCTTCCTTCTCTTTCTCCTGCTTCATGTGTTCCCAGTCTCCCTCCACTGCTCCCACCTACTTGCTCCCAACACCTTTTCTTTCCTTTCCTTTGCTTTACCTCTCTCCTTGGCTGATCTACTGTCTGTGACCACAGAGAAAGTCTTCTGCAAGAGATGCAGAACATGTTTCAGGACAGGGAATTGGTTAGTAAATTATAGGACAACTCCACTGCAGTTTGTTAGAGACTTTTAAGTATTTATATTTGTGTGAAACAACATGAAGAACATTGCCAACAAAGAACACCATGGAATATCTCTTTCCTGTGTTGGGAAATTAATCTCTTAACACTAGAGTTTGGCCCAAAATGACCTGTCCCTTCTCCATCTCATGCTGAAGTGCAGGTTAGAAAAAGCCAATGTCCAGGGCAATGTGGTTCTGTCTGCAACAAAGGATAAAGAAAACAAATAACATTTCTTTCCACATAACTTACTGAAGTAAGGCAGGATATTTGCAAATATATTTTGTTCACAATATGGCAATTAATTAAATAATTTTACTTAAATAAAATTCCCAGCTTCCAAAGCAAGCAATAAACAATTCCCTCTAAATTACTGTGTTGTCATTTTCTCTCAAGCATCAGGTTTCACTACCAGCTGCAGAGAGGGTTGAATTACTGCTCTGGCAAACACTAATTTGTCTTCAAAAAATTTCTTCAGGTGACACTTCTTGTCCACAAGCCTCAGGGTCTTTCTGACCCCATGGGTGCCTTGTAGGAGTTTTTGTCAGATACCAGTGATTCCAGTTACGAGCCAGCAGAGCAGATAGGTCCCAGCAGGGCACCTGAGTAGGAGATGTTCATCCTGCCAGAGATTAAACCTCTCAAAACTGCTGAATGACTGCCCAAATAGGGCATTTGATAGGCAAAATAGAAAGAACTTATTTCCATGCCAACACTGTCTGATGGCTATTCAAAGATACCCATCCGGAAGATTTTCATGAGGTGCTGAGGTACTGAAATTCACAGGCTTCAGGGGAGCCAGAACCATGCAAACTTTGTAACACCTGCACACCAAAAAACAACCCACAAACAAGCAAACTCCCCCAAAAACACAAAGAACGCCCAAACCAAAACAAACAACAACAAAGAGCCTAAAACCAACCAAACAAAACAAAAACCCCTGTCCTCCCCCCCAACTAGTGATTTTGAGCTTACAGAAGAGAGCCCGACTCTGCCTTGCATGTTTCCAGAAAAAGCCAGCTCCTACCTTTTTAAAGCATCTGAGAGATCTACACTACTCCCAGTGACCTCTTGGTGGTGCAAAGGCAAGAACGGGCGGACTATTCTCTTGGAAATCTGCTCTAAAATCTGCTTCAACAGGAGGACAAACCAATGTGTCAGGGCCCATCCAGCTCAGTCTGGATCCACTCAGTTTTCCACCAAGAAGGTGTCTGCTCCTTGCTGCCTACATCACACGTGGTGTTTTCTGCTGCTTTGTTTTGTGGCTCCATGTCTTTGGCTAAATGTGTGCCAGTGTGCACAGCAAGTTTGTGTGTTTAACTGTTTAGGCAGTGCTGGCACAGACCTAGGTTTGCCTGACAAGCTGTGCCTCGTGAAACCCAGTACAGAGTGTACTTAATTTGCAGCAAGAGTTATTCCTGGACCACATTCAGCCTCATGCACAGTGTTCATCAGATCCTCTGCAGCAGGCCCCCACTTTGCCACTCACTTCCCAGCTGGGATGGACGCACAGGGTTATCCTACCCTGGTGCACTACTGGCATATTTCTTTTGCTGGGCTTTGTAAGCTTTCTAGCAGTTCAGTACTCCCATTTCTGGTGGTCCCTTTAGGTTGAGACTCTGCCTTTTCTTGTCTCAGCCACTCTGTCTAGTTCAGCACTATCATTCACCCCACAGCACCAACCATGTACATCACCCGTGCCAATACTTTCTCCATTACACTCACACCGAATTCCCCCAATGGGGCAGGGTCCCAGGGGAATGGTCAGAGGTGATGTTCTGCTCTGAGACACCCTGCCCTGCCCATCTGCACCTGACACAGCTCACCCTCTGTGGGTCCTGTCTGCCCTCCACGAGCTGGGCAGCCTGCTGGGCTGCCAGGAATACTGAGTTGTCTGCCCAGGTGGAACCATGCTGGATGAAGGCTAAGGCTCCCCATGTCTCTTGCCCCAAATTTGGGCCTGAGATATGACCTATTTTAAAACAATGGTGATTTTTTTTTTCTCCAGAAGAATGGCCACAGCTGCTAACTCAAGCCTCTCTCATGAACCTGGTTACATCCACGTGATTCTCTCAGCAAGCACTTCTTTCTCCCCTGAAGCCCCAGGTTCCCACAGAAAACTCAACCAGGGAATGAGAAGCTGCATTCATTTGGAAAAACAGGACTGGTGGTAAACAACCAGGACACTGATGCAGAGTGAAACCTTACTTACACCAGAAAAGGCAAGTGAACAGTTGATAAAAATATGCAATGGGCACATCCTATTAGTATGTTGCTTTCCAGCCTCTCTTCTGCCATAGGGCCTTACTCCACATGCAGCTGCACATCAGTTCCCCATCAGAGGTTTCACCTTGGTCCTTATGCCAAAATCTGGCTATAAAGTGTTTCCAAAATCCATGCAATCGGCTCCCTGCTCTTGTCTCCCACTAACTCCAGTCAGGTATGAAATATCGTAAGCTCAGTGACTTTGGTTATTTCTTTGTGGAATGTGCTCTGAAAGTGAAAGAAGGATGTCATGCCATTACTTGTCTAATTGCAAAAGGCTCATGCTTATGGTGCCCTCTCAGATCTCAACCATGAGATGCAGGTAGGGCACATTGTCACAAAGTGTCAAGAAGTGTCTGGCTGTGATGCTCTCCACACTTCCAACAGCAAAGTCCTTGCACCAACACAGAGCCAATAAAAACCCAGACCTGACGTTCCATCTCAGAGGCAGCTGAGGTGCAGGCAGTGCCATGGGTGTATGCTCTCACTCAATTTGAGTTCAGCCAATATGATCTCGGACCGTGACTCTGCTGGATCCTTGACTTGGAGCACTTAGATACAGCTCTGCTGTTCCTGAGACACAGAGGAAAAGCTTTGCTTTCCCTCAAAGAAGAGACAAGTTCTGATGGTAGAACCAAAGCTATGAATGTGCTGCACATTCATATGAAGGGGCTGTCTATTTAATGTTTGCTTTCTGTCATTTGGTTGAAGTGGAACAAGCTGCTCACATCACAGGGCTAATGACGACCAGGGCTTCCCAGTAGTTTACTCGAGTGATTTCAGTGGCGTGGTTTGTAACATTGAAGCAACTGAGTGGGGAATCAAGCCTAAAGGACTGGCTTTTTTTCCATGGGTAAAAATTGCTCTTGGATATCCAAGCAGATGGGATTTTTGTTGGAGGAGTTTTCTGGCACCTACCAGTATTAACTCCATTCCCAAGAGGCCAAGGGCCAGTGCCCTTGTGCAGGGTACCCTCTGCAGTGCAATGGTCTCAAAATCAATGAGCACTTTGCCCAGCTGAAGGCTGCAGATATTAATGTCAGCAGGATCTGAACTAGGAAATATAGGCAGAAAAAAATGCTGATTTCAAACCTTGTTGCGGAGACCAAAAGAAAATTCAAGCTATAAGTTTTGTATGGGTAATACTATGAAGATATCATACACTTTCTATTACATTATGAACTCCAAAGGTTTAATCAATGCATGACATTTTCCATGTTACTTATCTTTGTCCCTCCTCCAACACTGCTGAATCAAAAGAGAAAACATAATGTTTCACAAACATGAAAAGCACCAACTGTTCTGCTCCAGCAACAGGCACCACTTGACTTACAGGTGGAGGAGATCTGCAGTCTAAGATCCACCTGGGTGACTCTGAGTTTTGTGTTGTCCATAGTTCCCTCCCCATGGGAACTGGTACTCAAAAGAGACACTGGTGCTTAAAATGGGACATACTCCTGCTCCCAGAGTGAAGAGTTGAAAATGTTTTTAAACAGGCTTTTGATAATGTCAAACTGAGGATAGTCTCCAGGCCACCATGTTATACAACTCCCACTTCACCCACAAACACTGGCACCACAGCTTATTCTGCGTGACAAGGAAATGAGAAGCAACAAGAGCCAGCACATGCTGGTTGGGTATCTATTTCACTCTGCTTTGGGCCCTGCCAAGGAAAGTGCTTACTTGGAAAAGGATTTTCATCACCAGCTGGGAGGGCAAAAGCAGCTGTTTAGCACACCATCCCTCCTCAGCACACACCTCTTTCACTCCCCATCCTCTACAAGTGCAAAGCAAAGCACGATCTGACTTTGCCCTCTGGAGGCATGGAATTGGCATGGCACAGAGAAACACAGCCCCAGAGGTGACTGAACTACTGCACTGCCTTTGGAACATCTGACAGGAAAATCCATTCTCAGCTACAGGTCCCCATGAGTCAGAAGGCAGAGCATTGCTGGCAGGGCAGGTTCACTACTCTCCTCTCATGCTGACAGTCAGGTTTTTGATTCCTACAGGGAATTCCTACACACGACCCCAGTCTTCTGTGTACTTCAAGAACACGGGTGTCAGTACAGGAGGTTGATTTTTCTTTTGGCAAAAACTCTGAAGCATGTGGTTTGAAATTCTGCCCCACATCTGCATCCAGATACTGGGACTGCACGTGTGGGTCCTCAACAAGTGTCACTTCATGGTTTATTCTGCTAGCTCCATAGTTTATTCTGCTACCTCCCAAATTGCTGGGACACCACACAAAAAAGCAAGTGGCCAGTGACTCTGGGTTTCCTTATTTAGCTAGAAACCAGGGCTGGGATTTGTTTGCTGCATTGAAATGGAGCCTCACACACACATTGATTTTTCTCCAAGCAACTATGTTGGAAACCTCCAACAGAGCTGTGTTTCACCAGGATGAACATCTCCCACATCCCCTTGCTCCCTTTAACATCATTTGTGCAATGACCAAGAGGGCTTTGGGAATGCTTTTCCCATAGAGATATAGACTCAGCAGTGCACTGGTGACCTGAGTTCTGGAAGAACTGGCAGGAGACACCAAGGGATCAGCTGTACAGCCATGCACAGCACCTGCACACCTATGCACATCCACCTCTCTGCACACACATCTGCCCACATCTGTTTCTGCCGCTGTGTCCACATGCAAGCCTCAGGTCCAGCCACACACCTGCGTGTGCTGTCATTTGTTTCTACGCACACTCACCTGTCAATATACAACCATGAACTCTCATTCACATCCTAAAACCCATACCAGTGCCACTGTACACCCATGTGCTTGTGCATGCTCACCCTTCCATGCACACACCTCCCTGTGCACACCTGCACACACATTCCATCCCACCTCTAGGACCTCCTGCCATCTCCTTTATATTCTGGCTTGAAGGGATCACCATGCCAGCAGGTGAGGAGGCTGTGCTGTCTCCAGGCCTGTAGGTCTGTGCCACAGGGGTTCAAGTACTGGGCAAGCATTCCTCACCAGCTGGGGCAGTCAGCTGCGGTCTGACTTCAGCCCCAAGTATCTTAGCAAACATGAGGGAGCTGGTAGGTATGTCCCAGCAGCCGCCCGTGGAGAGCCTGGCATCCTTCCTGGTTGGATCATGTACCTGTGAGGTCCTGTAGCACAGGGATGGGGGACAAGCAGGTCAGATTAGGAGTAAGCCAGTTGCACAGGAGCCCAGCCCTGTACCAAATCGTTGCTGGGGACCAGTCTCAATACATTCTTTATAGCAGCTGTGCACGAAAACTACACCACCAAAGCCCACAGTTACTATCTCTCCCCCACGTAGATATGTCACTCTGTGGTTTTTTGCTCGTTTAATTTGTTTCGACCGCTTGATTTCCTCAAAGGAGTGTGGGGTTGCCTGGGCGTCACAGCCCGGAGCCGACTGCCCCACGCCACGGACCGGCAGCAAGCACCTCCTCCGACACCGCACCGCTCACCGCACCTCGGCTCTCCCCGCGGCCGCCAGCTGAGCCGAACCCGACGGCGCCGGGCCCCGCGGGGAGGCGCGGACAGTGCCCGTGCCCAGACACCTGCACCGGGACCACGGAGCCGCCCCCGTCCCTCTCGGTGCGCGTCAGTCCCCCGGCGCCGTGACCTCCCGACGGCGGCGGGACAGCGGAGCCCCGTCGCCGCTGGGGACGGGGACGAGCGGAGGGGGGGGGCGGGGGGTGCCGGGCAGGGCGCTGCCCCCACCCGCGGCGGCGGCGGCGGCACGCCCGGCCCTGCCCGCGCCTCCCGGG
>JAWWLV010000100.1:26095151-26132202 GCA_035041135.1 Platyrinchus mystaceus | reverse complement strand
GCCTGCTCGGCTGGGCTCGGCTCGGCTCGGTCCGGCCCGGCGCGGGGCCGCCCCGACGGCCGCATGACCGCCGAGAGCCGCCTGCCGCCGGGCCCCCCGCCGCTGCCCCCGCCGCTGAAGGCGGACGCGGCGCCGCCGGGAGAGGAGGCGGCGGCGGCGGTGGCGGTGGCGGTGGCGGGGTCGCGGGGCGGGCGGCGGCGCCGCAAGCGTCCTGCGGAGCGGGGCAAGCCGCCGTACAGCTACATCGCTCTCATCGCCATGGCCATCGGGCAGGCGCCCGAGCGGCGACTGACGCTGGGCGGCATCTACCGCTTCATCACCGAGCGCTTCCCCTTCTACCGCGACAGCCCCCGCAAGTGGCAGAACAGCATCCGTCACAACCTCACCCTCAATGACTGCTTCGTCAAGGTGCCACGGGAGCCCGGCCGCCCCGGCAAGGGCAACTACTGGACGCTGGACCCCCACGCCCGCGATATGTTCGAGAGCGGGTCTTTTCTCCGCCGCAGAAAACGCTTCAAGCGCAGCGACCTCTCCACCTACCCGGCTTTCCTCGCCGAGCGCCCCGACGCTCCCTGCCGCCTACTCCCGCTGCCCGCCCCGCCGCCTCCCGCCGACCTGCCCCCGGCTCCCGCCGCCTCCTGCGCCTTCGCCGCCGCCTTCCCCGCACAGGGCTGCGCCTCCGCCGCCCTACCCCACGCCTACAGCCCGCTGCCCACGGCCCCCGGGCCCTACGCGCCGGGAGGTCATGGACCGCTGTACGCGCCGTCGGGGCGCATCGTGCTGCCCACCTCGCCGCCCGCCCCCGCCGGGGTCTACGGCCGCCGCTCCCCCGCGCCCTACCCGCCCCTGCCCCACGGTTACGGCGCCGGAGGACACCTGGGCACCGCCGAGCCCGGACCCCGGCACGGCGCCTACCCCGGCGGCCTCGACAGGTTCGTCCCGGCACTCTGACCCATCCCGGGAGACGCCCGACAGCTCGGAGCGGAGCCCGGTAAAAGGCTGGCTGCGAGGCTCGCCCGGCCCCACTGCACCCCAGGAAGATGCCCGAGCCTCCCGGCGAGGAGTGTCGCTGTCAGACCTACAGTGCTCTGCCCAGCCCTGTCCACTCGCTAGAAAAAGCCGTAGGGATTCCCAAGTGCCTGAATGGGGCAAACAGACCATTCCTCTTCTACAGCCTTTCCTGGGGCAGGTGATCAAAGCTTCCTGCCAGGCTCCCACTCTCCCCATACACCCTGGTAGGGCCCCTCCTGGTCTACCTGAGAAGATCTCACTTTAAAAAATATCTCTGCTGCTGCTGATTTTATTTACAGAATAAGACGTCTGTCGGTGCAGGGTAGGAGGGAGGCAGGAGGAGGCATTCCCTGGCCTTGTGCAGGCAAATCTGTAAAAGTGAGATGCGTGGCACTGATGTGGTGGCGTGTCCCTGACATTGCACAGGGCTACTGCGTTAGTGCCAGGCTTTGCACGAGCGAGGTGGCCAGGGCTGGAGAAGATTTGGATGCTGGAGTTGCAGGCAGATGCAGTAAGTCAGATCCCTCCAAGGGTCATGCTCTGTTCTGCAGGGACGGGAGAGTGGTGAAATTGGAACTAGAAAAACTTTTACCATGAGTATGCCCAGCCCCTGGATGAGGTACACAGTGAGGCTGTGGGACCTCTGCCCTTGGAGGGCTTTCCAACTTGGTTGAACAGAGCCTGATCTATCTCCAGAGTTGGATCCAGCATTAAATTTGGAGCTGCTTTGAGTGGAGACTTGATCCTGAAGTCTATGGAGGTACTTACATCCTAAATTACTTTGGTCCTAAGATGAGCCCAGCTCTCTCGGTAGTCTAGAGAAATTGGCATCTGTGGGGGAAAACTTCCTTTCCTGAAACACAAGAGACAGGACATGATGCCTTTTCATCTTCAATTGTTCCACTTTCAAGCTTTCCTAGGATGGAAAAGAGACCAGAAGAAGACGTGGAGAGGGAAAAACTAATAGGAACCTCTATAAGAGGCAAAGGCTTAAAAATCAAGTCATGGGGAAACTCAAGCAAACCCCTCCCAAGAGATTCCACTACCCCTGGAAGAGGCCTGGAGCAGTGGCGTTTGCCCAGGGCTCCGCCTGGGGCTGTGGATGGAGAGGGAGCTGACATAGCTCTACTGTACAGGTCTGCTTATACAGCTCCTTTTTCCTGTGGAGGTGGAAAGACTGTGTAACCAGAGCTGGGAAGAGGTTGGTGGGAAGATGCTGTAGTGTGCTGGGGCCTTGCATGAGGAGAGGGAGGTGGAAAGTGCAGCCAGAGCATCAGCAAGAGTTTTTGAAGAACAGAGAGGGAACACATACACCAGGGTCTCTCACCAGAGAAGGGTACAGATCATATGCATAACTTATGAATAACTCAAGGTAGAAGTTTCTGTTCCAACCTTCTACTCAAATCGGGGTCAGCAGTTACTCAAACCTGCTTGCTCCAGCCTGTCTAGTTGAGTTCTGGTCACCTACAAGAATAGAGACACAGCACAGTCTCTTTGGGCAACTTGACTGTCCCTATGGGGGAGAAGTTTCTTATTGTATTCATCCATTCATCACCTCTCTAGTTGCATTTCATGTCTACTGTCTCTTGTCCCGCTGCTGTGCACTGATGCAAAGAGCTCTTGATCCCAAGACACCCGTACCTTCTGCTCCACAGAGCATTTTTCAGATGAGGTCCTCAGCAGGATGAAATTTGTATAGAGGCAACTTCCTTGCCTTATTTGGGTACTATGGTCCAAGTATCCAGGTGGGACATGAGAGGAAATGGAATGGAGCAGGAAGGTGGTTGGGTGTCCCTACAGCACAGTTTGCTATGGAGAAGTCTAAAGCCCTTTGCAGTAGGTGGACAGGAGAAGTTGTATGCCTGTCTTCCATGCAGTTCTGAGGCAGAGATGAGTTTTGAACTCAGGGCCTCAGAGTGCTAAAGGTGGCATGTGGTGGGTGAGCCACCTCATGGGCTGGGAGGCTGGGCCTGGCCTGATATTACTGCCCCTTGTCCATCTAGACCTGTTTGTGGTACCGCAGGAAACTGCTGCACATGGAGCTGCAGAGGTTGCATTGCCCCCAGTGGGGGAGTACAGACAAGTGTAGGAGCCATTCAAATCTTTGGAGTGGTGAGGTGAATCAGATTTCTCCTTTCCTTTCCCTTCTGAAGAGCTGTGTTTTATTTTTCAAGGTCCTTCCTGGTCCTGGCACATCCAGAAGCTGCTTCACCCTGGAGAGAGCAGTCTTGTCTACAGGTTGGCTGCCTCATCCTGGGGCAGGTCTTCTCAGCAGCCATACTAGCTCCTCTCCCATCTTCTCCCTTCACCATCTGGAAGAGGAGCTGTACATCTAGCTGTGCTAGCTTCTAGTTTTTTTGACAGCTGCCTGCTGCCTCTCTGCTTTCACTGCCTGCAAGGACTGGACTGTGTCCCTTTGCTAGCAAGTCATGCTGTCCTCTTGCTGGTTTTGGAGGATCTGGGAGAAGAACTGTCCTGACTTTCAATGTTTTCTTTCCTTCCTGTAGAACCAGTTATCAATGATCAGATAATTTTCCTGATCCTAGAGGTCTTCTTTACTTCAACCTAGTTTTGTTCTCTGCTCCAGCCCTGGTGCTAGTCTAAAGTTCAAAAAAAAGGTCAGCAGTGATGATACAGGTCTTGTGTAAGCTCCTTCTGACCTGAGGTAGCATCTGTAGTCAGTTCAGGGGACAAAACTTGATGTCTTGAGGACATGCCTGATAGATCTTGATGACTCAGAATGCACAAATTGGGTAGTTTGCAGATAAGGTGTAGATGCTTGTTCTTGTTTCTCTACAGATCTTTTAAACCTACGTAGAGAAACCAGGCATACGTAGAAGGTGTTCTTTTTGCAGCAGGTGCAGTGATGAGCTTGTTGCATCAAGAACCTGAGACATGGCCAAAAACTGCTTAAAATTCTGTTACAAACAGCTGGAAACCCTGGGCAAAACCATGAAGATCTCCAAGGACTGTTCAAGGGACTCTACACCTGCGTGAGGTCTGTGCTTTGAGTTTTTTGAGGTGAAAATAGACAAAGCTATACCTGCCTTTTACCAGTGCTGACAGTGCTTGGGCCTCCCTCTTGCAGCAGGCCTGAAGGCTCCAGCAATCCCTTCCCAGCAGCACTGCTGAGGTTTTGTGGCTGTTGCAACCTTCCTGAGCTGTCGTGTAGGCTCAGACAAAAAGGGTGCGCTGAACATTGCTCTGTGGGGTCTGTCTGGGCTCTGCCTTGTGGCAGTGGGATGTGCTGACCCTGTGCTTGTGCGTGTGCCTGTGTGTGTCACGCAGTGGCATGGCCACTGACAGAGGAAGATAAGCTTGTTGTGTCCTTGGAGAGCCATGGGGTTGGGTCTCTCTCTGAGGATATGGGGATATGCAGAGGGGTTATGTTAGACAACTGGATCCTAACGTACTCTTGTGCCATGGGGATATCTTAAACTTTTGGATCTCAATGTAATTTTGGCTGGCACTTTGCTTGGAATTCTCAGGCACCACCAAGAATGAGGAAAAATTTTGATTTCTGGAAGTTTTATTGTAAATATATGAGGGCCTTCGTTTTAGCAAAGTTAGTCTATGTTTCAAACTCATATTTTGATTTCTGGTAGAAGAGTCCAATAAATTTGGATTGTAAACCTGTAGGAAAGTCTTAACTGTGAGGACTGACAAGAAGAGAGAAGGGCTTTGAAAGTGCTCATTTCTTGAAGGACAGAGCATCTTGGTTTCTGTTCTGCACGAGTTCTGGTACAGTCAGGCCCTGGGCAGACTTTGAAAAAGAGGTGTATTGTACAGCCTAGGAGAATATTATATTCTATATTGGAGATTTTTTTGTATTTACTCTTCTACTTCACTTGAAATGGAAATAAATCTTTGTCTTGTTGTTTGTAATGAAGTGTCTGAGTTTTTCAAGCCTTCCCTCTACTCCTGAGGCCAGGAGTGATATAGGACAAGATGTGTGGTGCGTGCTGCTCCTTGCATTTCACTCTCTCTGTTTTACCTTGGCTTTTTTTGGTTTGCTGGGTTGCTGAAGACACCAGAGGGAGGAAAGAGGCAGCAAGACCAGGCCAGAGTTGGTTCATCGATTTTCAGGCCACCCCGCTGAGTCACCGGTCTGCTTTCAAGGTCTCCTGTCAGGCCATAAACATGCCCCAGACAGCAATGCATGAAGCTCCATCCCAGCCAGGTGCCTCTGCTAAAAAGGTTCAGGTAGGGAAGGCTACTACCTGTGAGAGGAACAGAAGCTGAGAGGTGGGCAAAGGGATTGTGCTTGGCATTAATTACTCTCTGATTGCTCCATCATGGAGCTGAGCCACCTAGAGAAAGTATTACCGCTGGAGAAAATATTGTGCTTTCTGTCCTGTGGCAGCAGCACCAGAAATGCTTGGTCTTGCCTCCTGTACCCAAGGCCAGTTAGGTTTTTTGGCTGCAGAGATGGAGTTCCCACAGCCACAGGCTGACACTGTGTTCACCTTATGCAACAGCAACATCTGTGGGAACAATTCCTCAGGCAACAACTGTAGCTAGTGGGGGTGTAACAGGCCTTTCAGGGGCAACTCCACACCTCGGGGTGGTGGTCTGGCTTGCACATGGCTAAGATGATGGCAGATGTTGCCCCTTCTCTTGCTGAGAGTGTGGTGACTGGCTTCCCAAGGCTGTTTGAGGGATAGCAAACTGCAGCTGCTGCCCCATCAACAGCCCAAGCTGCCAGGAGGGCTATGACTGAGACAGGAACAGGTAGTTTAATCTGCCATGTTATCAGAGAGCAGATAGGAAACTCTTCTTTAATGGCTTTTGGATTCCCAGATGTGATTTATCTGCCTTTGGAAGTGAAAAGAAGTGGATTAAATTCATGAGAAAGAGTAAGTGGGAGAGGCAGCTGCCATTTGGCCAGGAGACAGTACCTTGGAGGGAGTCCAAAGCTCTGTGAGTTGTAGTTAGAGGTCAGTCTGTGTAGCTGGAGTTGGGCTTTAGCCATTTCCTAGAACTGCAATGCCAGGGTCAGTGATCAGAGAGGATGTCCCACTCATGCAGCACCCAGATGTGAATTAATGTGATGCCCTTTGGAGGTCTGACTTTACAAGGTCTGGTGTACAGCAATACAGTGGCCCCTGTTGGCACAAAGAACAGCTTCACACACTTGTCTCTGTATAGACCTGAAGCCCTGATTCATTGGAGCTCTCTCTAAACAGCAGAGCTGATTTCTTAACTCACTCCTATTTGAATTTATGTCTTCTCCATTTCCAAGGCCAAGAAGTCAAGGTGGGAGATGGGGGCATCCACTATTCCTGGGAGCTGGGGTTATTTCTGAGAGTTACTTTTGGATGTGGAGCAGTCATCCAACCTCTGTTTCTGTGGGCAGACTGAGGGGCAGATAGGTCCAGCTCAGGGCTATCAGACTCTGAACTCTCACTATCTCTGCAATATTTGAATACAGGGGACATAGGAGCCAATAACGTAGTGAACATGAAATATATTTCCCTTGACTGAATGATGTAGTAGAATGGATGACAGTCCAGTTGTTGAAGCAGCAGCCAGTTGTATGTAGGCATAGATGTGCCAGTGTGAATTTGTTCTCCTCCTAACTTCTGTCTCTGTCCCTTCCTGCGTAACACTAAAAATCTTGTTATGGACAGAAAAAAACACAGTGTAAGTGAAGCAAAGAGTCCACCATTTTTACTACATGCAGAAGTTTTAACAATATATTTTCAATTATTATATTTCAATTATTCAATTATTTCAATTATTTCAATATTTTCACAGTCCAAATTAATACAGAGAAACCTCAGTAATGCATGTGTGATAGCTATACACACATACATGCACACACCCCAATAAATTCAGTATCTACCCTTACTTCTTGATGTTATGTTCCCCCTTCCCGTGTCCTCAGGTTGATGGCTGCAGGGGTTGTTGGCAAGGGGTCTTACAACATCTTGTCAGCATCTAGATGTCTTCAGTAGGCAGATCATGATGTTCCCAGAGAACATTTCCTTCTCTTCATCAGGAGGCACATAATATTGATGGCGATGATTTCTTCCTTCTCAGTCTTTGGGTACACTTGAATTTATTTCTGTATCTATGTTGCTTTTCAGTGGTTCCAAAATTGGTTTGGGGTGGGGTTTTTTTGGTGTGGTTTGGTGGTTTTTTTTGTTCTCCTTGTTTTCTCTAAAATTGTCTTTATTTGAACAACATGGGCTTGCACTCCTGCAGCAGTGAGTGACTGACCACTCTGATAGGTTAAGATCCATGGTGTTGCCCTGGAGTTACAGACAGTTCAAGCCACCCTGGCATGGCGTGAGAGGCCGTATCTGGGTATTACTGCTGATACTGGTGGCTTTTTCATGGAGGAAGCAGGGGATGATTCAGCGCTTGGACCTTTATGCAGAAAACATTTGTTTAAAATAAAATATGAAGAGGTTTTCCTTCTTGGGTAATGTCTTCTGTATTTTGTCTGCATGGAGATTTTCTCCACCCCTTCCCTTCTAGAGGAAAGGCAAAAGAAAGGCCCACTTGAAGCAACCACGGGAAATGATTTCAAGTCTTCCCACTTAAGCGGATGGAAGATATACTACCTCTCTGCCACAACAGGAGCTAGGCTTAAATCCTGGAAGATCTTATGTATTTGGGGAGACCTTATAGCACCTTCCAGTACCTAAAGGGGGCCTACAGAAAAGCTGGAGAGGGACTTCTGACAAAAGCATGTGCTAGGACAAGGGGCAATGGCTTTAAAGTGAAGGAGGGTAGATTTAGGTTAGACATTAGGAAGAAATTCTTTACTGTGAGGGTGCTGAGGCACTGGAACAGGCTGCACAGGGAAGCTGTGGATGCCCCATGCCTGCAAGTGTTCCAGGCGAGGCTGGGCGGGGCTCTGAACCACCTGCTCGGGGGGAAAGAGAGAATCTTTTCAGGTCCTTTTCGACCCGAACAATTCGGTGCTGCCGCTAGGGAGCACTGCGGGATCGGGCGGGAGCGAGAGAGCGAGGACCGGGGCGGGCGGCTGGAATTGCAAAGCGACCAGTTTGGATCCCTGCGGACGGGTGGCTCGTTCTTTCACAGATCGCAGTGCTGGGCTACAGAGGCGCAGCACGAGAGCTGCACCGTCAGCCTGCGATCAGAGTCTGGACGAACAAGCAGCCATGTTCAGGGGCGTGTGATTAATATGCTCAAGCTGCGTTTCAGTGCTTTCACAAATTCTGTGGAAGGTGGTGTGTAGAAGAGAGGGTTGAAAAAAGGATCATTATTAAGGCTACAAAGCTCAGATCGCGTTGTTTACCACAAAAGCTGTATCCTGGTTTCTTTGCATTTTCTGTGTTGTGTCAGTGCAAGCCTCTGGATGTCCAAGGGAGACACAATCACAGCCATGCTCAACACCCCAAGTCCATCCAGACAGGCTGAATTTCAGACAGGGGCCTTGGGCAAGTGGCCATTCCACCTGCCAGATGTGGATGAGCCCACATCTGGAATACTGGGTTCAGTTACAGTAACCTAGTATAAGAAGAGACATTCTTATGAATGAGCTCAGCTAAGGCCATCAAGGCAGGGAGCTGTTGCACAGGACAGGTTGAGGGAATCGGGTTTGTTCTCATGGAGAGTAGGTGAGCATGGAGTCTAACCTGCAGTCCTAAAGAGCGTTAAAGAGAAGATGGAGCTGGAGTCTTCTCTAAAGTGCAAGAGGCAAGGAACTAAAGCTGTGCTGAGGGTAAGACTTGTGGGACAGAAGAAAAAACCTTCTTTGCTGAGAGTGGGGCAGCCCTGGGATGGGGAAAAGGAAGGGGTGATCTCACATCTTGGAAATGATCAACACTTGTTTGGAGAAAGCCCAAAGTATTCTGGCCAGAGCTAGCCATGTTTTGAGCAGGGGTTGGATTCAAGATCTCCAGAGATTTCTCCTCATTTAACTTTTTCTAAAATGATATGATTTCCTAGTGAAACAGGAGAGTCAGGCCAGGCAGTGGAGTACTGATGAGCCCAGCTGGACACACAGCCCCAGTCTGTCTCAGCCCTGATAGTTTTAGAGTGGTATTTGTTGAAATAGTGAACACAGAATGGGAAAAATCAGAGCTAACAAGCTCTGAGCAGGAAATGGTGGCCAAAGAGGGAGTGGGTATTTGCTGTCTCCAGGATTTACTGCTTAAAGTCAATATTAGTAAATCAATCAGAAAGTTTTTCTTATCTCTTCAAGACCAGGCTCCTGTGGGGTGGAATGGCTTTTCACTGAGCACTGGTAGCCTCTGGCCCTAAGTTGCTTGCCCACTTCTTTCTGCTGAGGCTTAACTATGACTTCACTTCCTCTAAGGACCAGAAGACCTTCCTGGCTCCAAACATCACCCATGAGCAACAACCTTCCACCCCTGACTTTCTGCAGGTGTGGGGGACCCTGCGTCACAAGAGCAATTTGAGAAGTGGGAAGCCAGGGTGCACAAACCAAACAACCTCCCTTCTCCCATAGAGCTAGAAGTGTGTTTCCTGGAAGGATTTTGAAAGGTAACTGGCAGTGGACAGGGGAGAGTCTGGTTCTCCTGAACGTGATATTAGGTTAGCTGTCCTGTCATAGCTGTGACTGGCAGCACTCAGGATGTCACACTCTTCAGATGTGGGGAGAGGACCTGTGGCCCTGAGATGAGCTCACAGCAGCATGTTCAGCCCAGCCCAGTTGACATTAACCAACATCAAGCTGAATCTAACTGTGAGGAGGCAACCACAGTGGTCATGTCCACTACATACCACAACATGCCTTGGTTTTGTGCCTCAGGAAGCAGGGCAGAGCATCCTGGAAGAGCCTCAGGCAGCCTTGTCACCATACAGCACGGCAAGGATCACTGAGTCAGGCTCCCTGTGCTGGCCCCATGGCTCAACATCCATTTCCTTGCACCTATCACCTGCTCTTCATCATCAAGAAGGCTACAGTCAGTTAAAGGTCTCTGACCTCCCCCAGCCTTCCCCTTCATGGCAGACCCAGATCATAGTTGACATCCCAGAGGGTGAAAATTTCTTTTGTCAGACACTCCATTAATGGCCCTGGGTAAAGACATCTCTCTTGGACTCAGGAAAGAGGGAAGGGAGGGAGAAGGTGATTTGTTGCATCTGCAAAACAGCAAGCTCCCTCCTCTGGATACATCCATCCTTGGCAGCCCATCTCCACCTCTATTCAGGCAGCAGGACCCACCTCAGAGGTGCATGTGGACCCCCATGTGTCCAGTTTCACACCTGAACTCCATCCTTAGGAGCAAGAGCTCTGTTATCTGTCCTCTCATCAGAGAAGGAAGCAGTGCATGGTGAGTGAAAGTGCTGATAAGGATGGCTTTATCTTTCCCTTGTTTACTTTGTGATATGGTTGGTTGTTTGCGGGCACACCTTTCTTACTGTCTGCCAAAGAAGCCAGTTACTTGGAGTAAGAGCATCTGTAAAAGTGTGCAGTTCCTTGGATGACTCCAGGACTTGCTGGACACCAAAGGTATCTCCACAGAGATAGACAGAGATGTTTTCTCTGGTTCCTCTGGCACACCTCTGGTCACAGGTAGCTCTCCAGCCTCTGCAGTGCAAGGATTGGCATTGCTGCCCATGTGTGTCTTCAGCAATGAGTGTTAATGGAGACCTCCCTCTGACAGACCTTCACCACCTCCTGCAGCTCCACTTCTCACTGAAGAAGGTGGAATATAGGTTTTTTGTGCCGTCCTTGATTGATGGGAACTGTAAGATGAGTTTAAAACCTCCCAGAATTTTCTTCTCCCCGAAGTCTAAGGAGCTTTGGAAACCAGGAGAGTCTAAATGTCTGCAGATGTGGAGTGGGCAGTGTGGCTGACTCCCCCTTCCTGTGAGCACTACAGAGGATTGGAGAGCTGGAAAGAGCCACTGGATCTTGCTGGTCTCCACCAGGTGGGGCTCCACGAGGTGGAAGGGTGTCCTGGCCTTCCTGGCAGCAGCCACAGCCCAGCCCCCTGGTGTGGGCACCACACTTGCAGTAGGACCCCAGCACCATTTTTGTGATGGTGTTCAACCATGACATGACCTCCTGCCTCTGGTTCCACCTCAGGCCAGTGCAGCCTCAGCTGCCTTCACCCAGTGCCTTGGCCTAGGATCAGCATACCTCCCAGCCACAAGCTCCCTCCATGCTGCAGGGCTTCCACAAGGCCTCCCTGTTTTAACTTACCTATTTGGGGTTACGGATGAGGTTTGGGTGGTTGATGGCAGAAGGTGAGAGATCTTGCTCTGCTCCCACCAGTATCTGTTACTCAAAGAGAGAGTGAAACCTGGCGTTAGCTGGTCCATCTGCGGAGACCAGAACAGTGCCAGGATACCTGTGTAGGGAGACCCATCCCTGCAGGAGCTGCCCATAGGGAATGGGCTGCATGTGCGTGGTTATGGAGCTGCTGGATGCTTTCTGCTTTGCCACCCACCAGGTGCTGTAGAGCTTCTGGCAGTGGATCTGCAGAGGTCATCCCAGGATTTCAGCATGGAGAGGCTGTGCTAAGAGCTGGTGAACACCTGCCCCTCATGTGATGTCCCTGGGACCAGAGCAGGGGTGGGAGTCAAGGGTGTCCATCCTGTCGCTGGAGAGACTGTTACTGGTGTCACCAGTGAGTTGTCACACGTGCTGTGATGCAGAGCCTGGAGAGCTCTGGGACAGCAGCAGCAACATCTCTGGAGCCATAAAAAAATCTCCCAAATCGAGGGTGACCTCAGGGCCTGGCCAGCCCTGTGCTCTGGGAGACAGGCCCTTGGTAAGTCAGGTAAAAGCAATATGACCTCCACTCCACCTCAAGAAGAGAAGGACCCTCTGTGTCAGGATATTACAGGAATGTAAGAGAGCCGCTTCCCCTGCCGTGCACACGAGCAAAGACCCCAAGACCCAAAACGTGGGGAGAGGGAGGATGCCCCATTCCTTCCTGGCTTCAGGAAAAATCCTGTGTGCATGACTGGGGAGCAGGAGCACAGTGGCTGTGTAGAGTGGTTCCTCTCTTTGCCCCAAACGGCATTTACCTGACAAAAGTGTATATTCAGCCAAGTGTCAGCCTGTTGCACTCAGCTGTTTTTAACTATCTTTTGTTCTCCTTACATAGTGGCTCTGCAAGGCCAGAGTGAAGCTGCCCAGAAACTGAAATAAAAAGCATTCCAGGCTTTAGGTGAAACAAGTTTATTTTTTTTTTCTGCAGAGGGAAAGTGACCTTGAGAAAGACCTTCAGACTAAAAATAAAGGCAGAAAGGGACATATGGCTTCAGGGGTCCAGGAAAAACCTAAGGTGGGCAAGCTCCAGCTGACTAAAAATCATAGTGGGTTTCAGGATTGCAGTGCCACTCAGATTTATGCAAATCAGAAATGGCTTTCAGAAGGATGGATGCTGGACTGTATGCTTAACCCGTACTGTGGCAGGACACCATGAAGCCTTCTGTGGTCCCGAGTGAAACAGCCTGTCTGCAGAGAGAGCAGGGGGCTCGTAAGCCACAGGCAGCAGGCAAATCCCAAAGGACTGCCTCTGCACAGTCGACCACACTGTAACCTGAAAGAGGCATAGAAAGCAGAGTGACAAGGAAAGTGTGGGCTTTACAACTAACCAGAAAGAAGCTGCTGCAGTGCTTATCAGAGCGTGTGAGGCAGGAGTCAAAATAAGGAAAAAATGCAAACAATCAGAAAATTAATACAGAACATGTGTGTTGAATTCATTATCCTGGTGGTCGTTTTCCAGAGGAGTACTGAAAAGTTCCAGTATTTCTGCTTCTGCTGGTTTCACCACCTCCTCTTCACCTATAAGATATGTAAGATCATTTCATACTGGGGCTCTCATGTGTTTTCCCTCTGTTGCATGCTAAAGCCGTCAAGGCCAGTCTGCTGTAACTGTGATACTTGATAGCTCCAGATGGACTGCCTGCTTTTCAAGGGCAGTCTCAGTTGTGGGGGGGAGTTGGAGAGGGTAAATAAAGCCTTGGTGGGTTTAAAAGCAGGAGACAAATAAACACAACCCTGATGGTTGCCCATTTCAAGACCTCCAGGCTGGAAGCTGGACTGGTATGATGTGCCACAGTCAGCTCCAGGCCTCAGGATGCAGAATGGCTGTTTTCTGTGGCACTGAGGGCACTGTATGCCTTGCAGCAAAAGGCCTTTTCTTCCCCGCTGGCACAGACATTGTTAGGAATGCAGTGATTGGGGAGTCAGAGGATGCTCACGTCCTCTGAAGCATATCCTAGGTTTTCCAGGTTATGAAGCAACCTGCATACTGAGCCCACTGGCTGCCCTAAGTAAATGTGCTCTAAACTTAACAAGGCAGATCTGGGAGCAACTCCTGCTGTGTTAGCTGTAAATGGAATCCTTGAGACCAGACACAAGTCTACCGTTCAGACCAGCTCAGTGCCCTCCATGCCTCAGTCCTGGCAGGTTTTGAAGGTGTAGTTGCCTGTAGACACCTGCCCTTTGCCCTAGTGCCCACCATTCCCTCCCCACCACCCCAGTGTCAGTCGTGAAACTGGTTGGACTGTGGACAGAGCGTGCCCAGACTTCGGCTTTCCCTGACCAGCTCTGATCTCAAGAAACAGCATCTTCTCTACAAAGCATCTCTGCCCTAACGTGGCTCTTGGCAGAGCCACAGAAGTGTTCTTAGGACAAGGAGCTATTATTTAGAGTTAGGGACCACAGATCTCTACTGACAATAGTAGACTTTTTGTGTCATCTTGTGACTTGGATACCACTCCCTGTCCCCACAGCCCCAACATGCTTTCACACCCACCCTTTCACAGTTACCCAAGTAATGTTTGGTGGGGAAGAGACCCATGCCATAGGTGCTGTGGAATGATTGTTGATGGGGTGGGAAACCTTGGCTGACAGTTTGCCAGAGGCAGCACTGTACTGCCTCTGAGCAACTATGGGGTCAGCAGCTCTGTGGCAACTCACCTGCAGGATCCAAGCTCCTGGCTTCTGGCTCCCCTTCCACTGCTGGTGGTTGCATCCCACTGACCGGGTTCTGGATGGTCATCACGGGCTGCTGTTCTTGGTACACTGGTTCAGGGAGTGCTGGCTCAGAGTGCGCTGACTCAGAGTGCGCTTGTTCAGCCTCCTCCTGCAGCTCAGGCTGGGGGTCTATGGCTGGTTGTGGGTCCTGGGTGGCCTTCACCTTCTGCTGACGGCCCTGTCCTCTTTTGCTTCCTTTGCCTCTCTTCTGCTCTTTGTTCTTAGGCACCCTGCCAGGGGGTTTCATAGGGATGAAGACTTGGGAGTAGGGTAGAGGACTTTCCCTCCTGCCCCAAGGCTGCTTTGCCAGGCCCCCTGTTGTTACTCTGACCCAGTTCATCCCAGCAGAAGTGCCTCCTGAGCCTGGCATGACAGCCTTCTGTGTCTGCACCAGTGGGCAAGAGCTTGGGCACCAAATTTTTCCCCAGTCCCACACTATGTTTGAGGTTTGCTTGCCAGCCAACCAGCCACCCACATAACCCAGGCCCCCCATTCATCACTGCCTCCCAGCTACTGGCTGCAGGTCACATTTCCTGCTGATGACTGAAGGCTCTGTCCTTGTGTGAAGATGCAGAGGCTGGGCTGCCATGCCTGGACTCAGGTTAAGTGCACCATGAAAACAATTCCAAACCAAAAGCAAGATTTACCTCACAACGCACTGAGTCAAGTCTTTCTCCAGGGCTTCCTCTTTTTTTTTTCTGAGCAGCGTCCGGTCCCTCAAGCGGTGCTTTATGTTGACATCTGGAGGGATAAATTGAGTGCTGATATGATATTCTGACCAAGGGCACAATTTGATCCTTCCCTGCCTGGTATTAGAGCACTGATGCAAGAGGCCATACTTTTTTGGGGTCTTGATACAAAACTGCTTGGGTGTTATACTTCTAGCACAGCCTCAGTGGGGACGATCTGGTGACACAGCATCTGAAGCTCCCAGCCTCCTAGCTGCAAATTGCTTTGAATTTCTATCTAGTTGCCATTTTCTTCCTGCTTCTGCAGTCTTGGGGTGACCCTTGTCCAACCTATTCTCCTACTATACTGGTGCCTGATGGAAGCATGGGGCAGGCTTCCTGTGCCACAAGGGAAGTATGAAATCCTTTGGTCAGACTGCAAGATAATTCTTCATGTTTGTTCCATTGTTACACTTTTCCCCAGGCAGCTGCAACTGGCCACTGCTATAAGATGCTTATCTAACTAACTAAGGAGACAGCCTTGGGTGGCAGAACAGCCAGTCCTACAACACAGGAGCAGCTCTGTGAGGGCAAGAGCATGAGCCAGAATGCACAGCCTTCCCCCTACACGGGTGCTCATATGTATTAGGCTGAGACCCTGTAGACCAGACCAAGAGAGACCAGAGACCAAGAAAGAGGTACGCTCTGCTGCGGGTGAGAAGATTGGTCCCAAAGACCACACAAACAGCCCAAAGCTGGATCGCAGAAGACCATGGCAAAGCTGAAGAAAGACTAACTGATGTGAGAAAGCTCCAATGCTGGCTTCATCATTGGGCAAGATGTGCAGGTTACCTAGAGCCACCAGCAGAGAGGAGCACCCCCCAGATCCCAGTCACCCTGTGACATGCCTTCCTAGGCCAAGGTGAGCTGTGCCCATTTCACTGACTACAGAAGGCTCCAAATGGCTTCCTGAGGCAAAGACCAGCCTGGTGAACAGTCTGAACTTTAGTTCCCCATGTCTTTGTCCTAACAGACAGCATCCCTGATGATGTGGCAATAGGTCCTATGGTTTCTGATCCAGTCAGCTTGAGTTTTCTAGCTTGGACTCCAAGCTGTAATAATAAAAACCTGGCTAAAATCAAGTAGCATGAGACCAATCCCATAAGACAAAGGGCAACACCACTTCACTGACAGCTGGAGGGAGAGTAAATTCTTCCCACCTGTATACTGAAGAGATCACAAAAGAACTGATTTTCATAGTTTCAACGAAACCCGCATAATGAAAAAGCAAAACTATGACCTGCTTCTTTTAGATGTAATCAGATTCACCTCTTTTCCCAAAAAGCCTCAGCTCACACTGAAGTATTAGATCAAATCAGTGAAAAGGGTCATTTTGTCATTCCCTTGATCATATGGGAGAACTGGCAAGGTGAAGAGAACTTCCAAGGCTGAGCTGGAACTATAGTTCTTTTATCCCAGGTGTCTGTTAAATGCAAGAAAAACTGTAGTCCAGGACAGAAAAAGCAAAACTGACAGCAGGAGCCAGCCTCTACCCAAAGTAGATCGTTACACAAGACACTTCTGATAATTAATTATAATCTAGCAGAAATTTAATTTGGAAAGGGATTATGTTCATCTCTGTGCCATCAAAGCAGAGTCAACTTTAAAATTACATCATGCTGCCCAAGACCCTGTCCAGGGAAGTTGAGAGTAACTCAAAGAGAAATGGGAGGTTGTTCCCCAACATAAAGCAGTATCAGAGGCAGTAGTGCTCAGCCAGCAGGAGATGGCTCTGTCATCGACATAGCAAAAGGCAGGAAGCTGCCAGGGAGGATAAGGTTACAAGCTGCAGTAGCAGCATCTGCACAGGGTTTCAGTTCAGCTACTGAAGTTCATAATCCCTTGCACATCCCATTTGCAGCCAAGGTAACTTTCTTTTCCCTTCAAAATGTATTGTGAACTGTAAAAGCATTTTTAGCTGCTTGTAATCAGTCTCGCTCCCAGGCCAGTCTAAGCAAACACCCCTTATTAATTTCTAGCTGGTCCAAGAAAGCACTCCCACAAGAGCTCCAAAGCTGTCTGTCACCTGCCAGCACTAGGCAGGAAAGACCACAGTAAAACATACCCATCCTGATGAAAAATTGTTCACTAGAAGACACAAAGACACAGAGCTTAAATGAAAAGAAAAAATCAAGCTATAAGAACAATGAGACAGTATTGCCACTTTGCAAACAATCTGTTGATGCTGCCTGAGAGACTTTAGAGTTGAAAAGTCTTTACATGCCTTTGTGATCTGAAACACAACATGTAAAAAGACACATATATTTGCAGTTAAATGTGCTTTCTCTGCCCCTGAAGCATAAACTAGTAATTATTAGCTCCTATTTTTGAAACCACTGGTAACAAAGATAATTCTCTCCTCTCTCTGAAAACTTAATTTAGGAATGGTCTCATCATTACCTGGCTCAATGTTGTCCTTACAGGCTGCAGACGGTGGCAGGGAAGAATCCGAAGAAGCATGGTCTTTGCCTAAACTCTCCATTGCTCTTTGCAGTGTTAAACAGAAAGCAGCTTAGTTCCCTGGGGAAGGCATCTGGAGATACTGGTGCAGCATAATGAGAGCTTGAAAAAATGCAAACTGCCCGCCCTAAACCTCTTATCTGTCCAGGCCACTGGGAGGGTAATAATATTCTCCTTATCGGAGTGCAAAGGTGTGAGAGTCTCTATCCAGGATCTACTGTGTGGATTGCAAAACATGTTAGTGCTTTTATACTACAAATAATTCCACTTTGGGTAGGAAATTTACACTCATTGCTGCTTAATTGTGACTCAAATGCTCTTCTTTATGGTGGACAGATGTTGTATGGCAGGGCAGGATGCAGCATTGCCTCACTGCTGGTTTCCAGAATGAGATGAAAGGAGGTGTTGTTAGTCCTTGAGGACCCTTTGAGTGGTCTGAAACGGGATGTATGCAGTCTGAAAGATGTTTGCATAGGACCCTGGTAGTGCTGGAAAGGGACATCCTCCAGATCCCCTTGCAGCAGGACTGTCTGCTGCATGAGGTGAGGACGGCTGTGTTGACATATTCTTTGGAAACCCCTAAGGTTGGAGACTGCCAAAGACATGTTACCTGTCCAAGGGCTGCACCACTTTCCCAGGAAATCCAGAAAGAAGAATAAATCCATACCTGTCTGTGCATGTTGAGGACTTCCCAATGACTTGTTGGTCCACTGGATCGAGGCTGTGAGCAAAACACTTCGCTTGTGAAGCAGGATGACAGTGGGCAGCCCCAGTAAAAACAGTGAGAAGACCCAGCTGGTCCCTTGCTCCCACAGGATGATTTCCTTTAGTGGCTGTTCCTAGCTCCCTGTTGCCCATTGCAGCCCCAGGCCTGCACAGCATGCAGCCTCATGCAGCCTCTGCAGGACCACCAGTACAGCTGGCAAGGGGAAGCTTCTGCTTGGTACAATAGCTTTGATGACAAGAACCTGTTCCCCATTCTGTGGGAATGGCCAGGCGCCCAGGTCAGTGCATGTGAGGTGAGGTAGCAATCCTGGCCTCCCCTGAAAACTGCCTTCAAAGTTTCTCACATCAGGATAGCACAGAAAAGCTTAAGATTAAACTGTGTATAACAACTCTCATGGACCACACACACCTCTTTAGCCAGCTTCTAAAGCACTTAGTGCCAGGGTATTTGGGATTCAGCTTCTACCAGCACTTTTCTCCATGAGGCACTCAACTACTTATGCACTGGTGAGGTGCTTGTGCTGCTATTCCCTTCCCTCCCTGGCCCCCATGAATTCAAAGTGGCTCAAAGGTTGGTAAAGAACCTGACAATGTTCTTGTACCCCTGGGTCCTCTGGTAATTGCCTTCCTTTCACAGCAGGGATGATCCCACCTCCTTGAACAGTCCCTAGACTTGCCCTGAAGCAGAGCAGCTCCTCAGGGATGAGCCAATCTGGCCTGCCTCCAGTCTATGGCAGTCTTTTTTATTTTTGATGTACATCCTTTGCTCTTAGCAGGATCTCTTTCTAGGTCCCTGGAAGCTCCAGAGCTTAAAACTTCATACGTGTGTGTGTCTTAAGATGTAACCTTGGGAGTCCATGGTCATCTCTGCTGCCTTTCTGCTTATCCCACGTTACCATTTCACTCCAGGGCTCCTGCCCTGTGTCCACTGCAGATTACATGGTACCTCCACAGAGGTGGGGTAGGTCTAACAACCCCAAAAGACCAGCAGGGTGGTGGCAGCAGAGCAGATATGGGAACGCTCTGATATGGTAGGGTGGGCCAGGAACATGGATGGCATAAAGAGATGTGAGGCCTCCAAGTCATTAAGAGTAGTTTCTTGTAGCTCAGTCATAAGAGAAGGCAGGGTGTCCCAAGCTGGACAGGATGTCCTTGTTCCAGCACTGTGCGAGGCTGCACAGCCCTGGGGCCACCCTGGTCATGCAGACATCTGAAAACTGTATCCTTCAGGATGCTTTACTATGCAAAGACCTTGGTTGTGGAGGAGAGGGACATGGTTTAGTGCTGGACATGGCAGTGCTGGGTTAGTGGTTGGATTTCATGATCTTAAGGATCTTTTCCAACCTAAATTATTCTATGAATCTATATTTTGGGCTGCTTGCAGGTGATATGAAACATGGAAGAAACGATGGAAATCCCTGTGTGTTTCAGTGCTCCATGGGAACTGGGTGCGTGCTCAGACTGTGGCTAGCTCAGTTTCTCACACCCATCATCTACTCAGTCCTCCAAAGCCTGGTGAGGTCTGATAAGTGACTCTTGACTCAGCAAAACATTGCATATGATACTGCAGAGCTGGTACTGTGAATGTTTTTCCATTCTCCATCTTTTACCTTAAAGGGAGCACTTCTACAAGAAAGAGTCACTGTGCCCCCAGAGCCTTTAGAGGTGTTTAATGGAAAATAGATGGGTGTTAAAACCTTACGGAGCTTGTGCTTGCATCTCTCGGGAATGCACTCTCTGTAAGAGATTTGTCTCTTGTGTGTGACTTACTTTAAATCCCAAGGAAGAGATTTTATTATCCCATGGGAAGGCTTTGATTGTGGTTAATAACATGGAAATTACAGACCCCACTGCCTAGTTTCAAGTCATCTCCGTTCTTGAGTATCTTGAGTGCTCTGAAGAAGAGATACTGAGAGGCAGAGTCTCACCCACAATGGCACTGGGCTCATTTTAGAGCCCAGTGCTGCCTACCTCTGCCTTCCTGTGCCCCACTAGCACCAGCAGTGCAGTGATGTCTTCTTTGTCAGAGCTCCCTAGCAGATGTGGCCAAAGCTGCCTCCCCTTTGTTATAAATGAATCTGTGCAACTAGGTTAAACTTTCTGGCCAGTCTCAGTTGCATGAACTGTTGCAGCTGGACACCTGACAGTGTGCCAGGTACTGCTTTCCTCCCCTTTCACTCCACATTTCAGTTCTTCAGTGGACCACCTCCACTGATGCATCCAGTTTTTAAGCAAGGACTTGGAAGAGTTCAGCTGAGTGTTCAGCAACCTGAGCATCTCCAGTGTCACACAGTCCTGAAGTGTCACTGAAGCTGCTTGGTAGGGGAACACCCACAACCTTGGGTACATCTCACCATTTCCAGTCCCTGACATAGCTTTCAAAAGTATCGAGAAAGTTTTGTCCAAAGGACAACTGGACCTAGGACTGGATCCTGCCACTGGGCCTCTCTCCTGACACTGGTGGGACTGCTGTCACTGTAGACCTGACAACACCAGGCTTTGGATCTATGTATGAGTCAAAGATCTTAATGACACTCCAGTGTATCTCTCTTTCCTCTACCTGGCAATATCCGGAGATTCAAATATGACCCTGCCATCATGGATGCAGCCCTGAGCCCAGGGTTATCTGAGGGATCAACATGGGCAGCTGGGGAAGATACACCACTGCCACCCTAGCATGGTATCAGGGCACTTCTTGCAGTTTTATCTGACAAACTTGCAGGCTTGTCCTTCACTCCCTGTCTTGAGGCACGTTTGGAGGCAACTTGCCTGGTTGCAACACACTTCTCTGGGAGTGGGACTACCAGTCGCTCCGTGTGACAGACTATGGTGCTTGTGAAAACGGATAATCCCTTCCTCTTCCTGCCTTGATTGAAGCACCAAAAGATGGGAAATGTGGATATATTGAACAGGCAAAACCCTATGCGAAAATGCAAATCCACATTCATACTCTCTGGCACAGATCAGGGCATTGCAGGCATTTTGCTGTCCACCAGCTGCCTCCTGAGCCTCACCTGACCTTGGCAGTCACAAATCTGCCAGTCTTCAGAGTCAGGCTCTCTGCACCAGGCTGGTCTTGCACAGGCCCTGAGGTCTGTGGTGGTGTTAAACCACTCCCATCACCCTCCACTCCCCTTGGTCTGCAGCTTGCTCTTGAGCCATGTGAAATAAACATGCAAATCCACCAGTCCCTGGGGAGGATTGGTACCTCTGAATTTGCTGTGTGTAGAGTCAACACTCACACTGTCCTGTGGCTGCCTGTGCTCTAACCTTGCAGGTCTGACCTATAAGTGTGTGCTTTAATTCTGCAGTTTCTGAATAAACACTCCATGTAGTGCTGGAGGCATGTGGTTTCCCTCTTCAGAAGAGCCTCTGGATTGTTTGTGTTGTTTTTTCCTAGCCTCTGCACATAAATAGATGTGGTTCTCAGGGAATACACAGTGATGGGCTGCAGCCACTCTGCCTGTGCAGCTTGAGCCATGGCGTGGGGCTGAGATATTGGTGACCTCCAGCCACGCCAGGAGGAGAATGAGTCCCAGTCATGAACCATGCTAAGCTGGGCATAACCATCCCCTCAGCCCTGGCAGAAAGCTGGAATAGAGCTGCTCAAATACATCCTGACTGTGCCTGAGTTGGCAGCAGCAGGAGCAAAAAAACGCAAGACAGAAGAGAACAGTACATTCGTGTTGTTCACCGTGGAAGTGTTTTGGGGGTCATAACCCCACCAAAGCTCTTCCCTATGGTGCACAGGGGACACCAAGGTCTGCAGATAAGAACTGGCAACTCAGAGAGTAGGACACAGCCAGAGCACTTCTCCCTTGCTAACTGAGGATGGCAAAGGGAAAAACAGGCTTGCAGAGCCCCAGAGCAAATGAGCAGGTGGTGTAATAGCAGCAGCCATGGACGGGTGGGCAAGCTGTGTCTCCTCCTCTGCAGAAGAGGAAAGGGTCCAGGAAAGGAAAACAGGGATGATCAAAGCTTTTAACAACCCTGAGCCAGGCTAGGACTTTTCAGCCTGGTAAAGAACTTTCTATGGAGAGAAGGCTTTTGATGACAGCAGCTGCCTTTGGGACAGAAAATGGTGGATGCAATCCATCTGACTGAGCATGGCTGTTTTATGCTCCTCAATACTGTTTCCTGGTGCAGCATTAAATCTGTCAGCAATGGCTTTGTTGTGCATTATGGTGCTGTGGTGTCCCATCTGGTGGCTCCAGCAAAGCACAGAACTGGGTGAGGGGATGAATTCCAGCTGACCAAGCACAGTAGCCACGACACTGGCACAGCTCCCAGACTTGCAGAATGGTCACTGACTTCTGGGACCTCACTTGACCATATGATGCACCCCGTATTCTTACTCAGATGCCTGCAAATAAGAGGTGTATAGTATACAAGTATAGTATAGTAGCAAGTCAGAGCAGCAGCATCTCCTGTGGGTGAGGACAGACCTATCCTTGGAGGGTGTCAGCTCACACTGAAACATTCTTCAAAGCTGATCTGAAATCTCAGCCAGTAATTCTGCAGAAATACAACATCTGGGGCAGGACTGAACTGAATTCAGGAGGCAAGTCCTGGATTAGCCAGTGCCCTCTGATATCTGCCACTATGAGCAAAGAGGGCCCCTTGCACACCCAAGGTGTTCAGCTCCTCCACTCAAGCTCTTCCCATGTATTATCTAAGCTGATTGCTATGTGAAAGGCTTTTGGATAAAAAGCTGAATAACATCTAATATGAGAAGTGCAGATGTTACTATTTTCAATTTACATCAGCTCTGGAAGCAGCGAAGCAGTTTACTAGTGAGCCAGGGAGACACCTTCTCCCATCCTGAAGAAACTTTACTTACTCTTTGCAAAATTGCCTCCTACAGAAAAAAACTCTGCACTTGTCCAGTACCATCTTCACAAGGATTTGTGTTTTTCTTGCTACTCCACCATGGCTTTTCTCACAGGAATGTGGGTGAGATAATGTGCAAAACACCCTGTTTTGTGATGTGGATTTGAAATCAATGTTTTGACTACACTTTTAGCAGCCCTTCATGGGAACTGGCTTGTGGCGTTTTCCCTCAGCCTTGCATTAAAAAAATGCTGTTTAAATAAGATTATGCATGTTATTTTTTATTATTTACCATAGCTAACCTAAGTGTCCAATCAGCACAGAACACACAGGATCAATTAATCACCTGTTTCTAGGTTCAGGAAAGCTATCGGAAAGCTCAGGTATCTTGACACTCCCCATCTTTCAGAATCTGGATGTCTTGCCTGGTTTTCCTAAAATAACATAGGAAAAAAGAGTAAGAGATAAAAAAAGTACTCTGCGAGTCATACTTCAGCTGCATTCCATCAGATGGAATGGAACTGACTGTTACAAAATAGGCTTACTCATTTTCCTGTCTAAAAAGCTGAGGTGACTGCAAGTCATCCTGGCTCACAGATGTCCCCTCCCAGGGCCTGTGACACTTGTGGTGGGTCTTTAGCCCAGCCTGCTCACAGCAGAGCTGTCCCTAGCATGAGGTTATAGTAGCCCTGGCTCTGTCTGAGCCCCAGTCACCACCCCACAAGAATGGAGATCCCCTCCTCACACCTCCATGGTGCACCACCCTCCTGGGAAAAAGGTTTTCCCTGTGTCAAATTTTCATCCTCTTGGACCTGCTGCTTGTGGCTGTTGCCCCATGTTGTATCACTGGCTACTACCAAGAAGAAGTGCCTCCATCCCATTTGCAACTGTAGGCTGCTGCTAGATACCTCCAGGCCTCCCCTTCCCCAGACTAGCTGGGTGCAGATCCTCCAACTTCCTTGCAGCTTCACTTGACAAGCTGGTTATCAGTCCCCCCTTGCAGCCCAACACACAATTTGTGTTATTTACCATGCAAGTGCAGTCTGACATGGATTTTCCCAGGCATGAATGACAGCATTTCACAACCGCCCAAATAGCCTAAATTAGACCCAGGAGGTCTCTGCCAAAGGCATGAGCTTACATTTGCTCCACACAGAGCTGGCATTCATTGGCATAGGTATTCCCGTCTGTCCCACAGATAGGCAAGTACAGGAGGGGGCAGGCCTGCAGGTCAACCATGTCTGCACACACCGGCTTGGAAGGAGAAACCACAGCACACATTTCAGTGCCAGCAGGACCCATCTCTTCCTCCCACAATGCCCAGGCAGGAGCAAGTGCCTCTGACAACCTGATTCCCTCTGCCCCAAATGGGGCAGGGCATGCCCACAGAGGGAGCAGAGGCCACCACAGCCCTTAGCGGGACTCCCAGCCTAGGCTCTGATGTGGATTTGGTGCTGGAACACCAATACCCATGAGGCTGTGGATGATTGCTGCGAGCAGTCTTTCTCCCAGGCACACCAGGCTTATCCATCTCAAGCCATGAACAAGGGAAAAACCAGAAACCTACCTTTCTCAGGCCACTCCCTTCGTTCAGCTCTGCCCCTGAAATAGAGCAGAGACCCATGAGCACAGCACACATATGACTGATGGGAGAAGCACAAGTCATCGACGGAGGATCACATCCAAACCAAAGGGAAAGCAGTGTTGTGCAGAGCCCACTCAGGACCTGAATCAGCTGTGTGGGTTTCATGAGGGGGAATAAGTTTGCTGCATGCCACCCCCACTCACCCTGCCGGCAGCGTAGTACACAGCTTCCATTCACGGCTGGTCTGGCTGGGGCAAAGCTGGGAACGGCTGTTCCTACCCCCTAAACCATCTTCCAACAGCCCTCTCTCCCAGTCTTTGAACTACAAGTTCCACAGAGCATTCAACACATCTCAGGAAATGTGAAACCAGGCAGTAATGCATGGGGCATGGAGTATCCTCAGAAGGCTGGTGATGCTGCACAGCTGGACAACTGCAATCCCTAGGGAGAGCAGCATTCGGTAAATCTTTTTTTTCGATCAGGCGGAGTAGTAGCAACAGTTCACAGCCCATCCATGCCCATCTAAGGGCATGAAGGCTCTCACACAGGTTGGTGCAGGACCGCCACTACATGCCCTTAGGTAGCAGTGGCTTTCCAGTGCCTACAAACAGGTGCTTTCCACATAAATATGCTGAGCACATAGTTGTTCTTGCAATGACTTGCTTCATGGAAGCAGGAACTACTGTAGCTGCCACCCCAGTATAGGTGCTGTCCGCCCAGGACCTGGTTCCTGTTCACATTGTGGACTCTCCCAATCCCATCCCTCTCCCCAGGTGCAATACAGTCGATGACCAGGCCTGTAATCCTTGCCCCGGACTGCTAAAAAGGAAGGTACAATGTGTTTGCTCCAGTCCTTTCTCACCATGCTGCCACTGTTTATGTGCCCTCCTTACCTTCTCTCCAAACCAGAATTTCTGGATCTTTCTTCCCTGTCACCCATTTTTGGTCCTTCTGTCATTCCCTCCAGGAGCAGAGCAGACTTACCGCCAGCAGCAACAAGAGTCACCACCACCGCCACCGCCGCCACCAGGTCCCTCACAGCCATGGTCGGTTCAGGCAGACACGCCTGGGCACCTCACTCTGTCTGCCTTTATAGGGGAGGGCACCAGCTTATCTCAGGAGTGCTGGGAAAAGCAGCATTTTGATCTGTACTGGTAGCAGCTGGACTGTACACACAGAGGGATGGATCACTTGGGCGCTCTCATGCAACTGATAAGCTTACCCTGTGCCACTTACCAGCTTCAGGTGACAACACTGGAGGCTGCTTTACAATCTCTTTGCACAGTAGTCAAGGTTGGGCAAGGCTGCTCTTCTCCACTTACCCTAGCCACCTTACTTCTGAGTGTACCTTGCCCAAACCATCCCTTCGCAGCTGCTATTCTTCATACATGTCATGTGTCTCTGTTTGAGTTGTGAGACAACACATAGAAAAGCCCAGAAATTCAGGCTGATTTGGGAGGTGGCACTGTGGCCTGAGCATTATCCCATGAGACCCAGCCAGGTGGATACTCATCGGCCTGACGCACTGGGCAGGACCCCAAACACAACAGGAGGCCTGCCATCCTGCTGCAGCAAGCCCACTCAGCTACTTGGTGGGATGGGACAGGCTGCGGGTACAGAGGGGCTGGAGGGAACAAAATTCAGCTGACTGGGAGCACGGAGCTTCCAGTGCAGTCACTGCCTGTGCTTAGGGGAGCCACATAGTCAAAAGCGGTATAATAACTTACTCCACTCACCACCTTGGTTGCAGCTGAGATTGACAGAGCAAAATTATTCAGTGTGTTAGAAGAGAGCTGTGTGCATGGATACATAGATTAAACAGACAGAGGTGGCACACAGAGCACAGAGGGGACAGAGAGGCTGGAGAGGATCCTCAGTGTTAAGAGACACAGTCTTTTCAACATGCATCACCACTCCAGAAGAGCCCAGCTGCTTTACCTCCCAGAATGGATGCTTGATGCCAGTCCTTCTGTTTAAGCATCCTTATCATCTCTTTCTCAGAAGCTGAATTTTCCACATCTGTCCCAATCTTCCTTTCATGAAACAAAATCAGTTGGTGAAGGGTGAAGGATGGGAAAAAGGACCACTGGGCATAAAGTCAGTGTTGACTGAAAAACTCTCTTGGGACAGACTTACTGAGAAAAGATCTCGGCCAGAAGGGACAAAGGGTCTCTCCTTCCCCATGGGAGCAGGTAGGATATGCCATCTGTGCAAAGGGTGGACATGGGGTAGGTGTCCTACAGAAACCACCAGCAGGCTTGGAGAGCTCTAGGCACACAGAGACCAAATATTTGTATTTGCTGAGGATCTGACCATGACTGTGCTTAGGACATCTCTTCCCCACAGGAAGATACAGGCTTGCCTTTTCTGTCTGAGACAAAAGGGAAAAGCTTGGTAAGCATCCCTCATGGCCAGAGACGTGTGGGCCCTGCATGAGGCTGCTTATGTCCTTGCCATTGGGATGCCCTTCCACGCAACCCAGTAAGGCTGTGACCACGATTTGGGAAGGGAGAAGGTGACCAGTTCAGGGTTCCTCTTGCAGAACCATTGCTCTGCTCTGCCAAGGCAGCTGTGCACATGTTTCATATTCCCTCTTCATGGAGTTTACACAGTTCAATAACCTTTGGCTTTTATTATTATTCCACTTTGGAAATCCCTCAACTAAAGTAAATATTTAACTGCATTAGCAGTTTTTCCTGAGGCACATGGGGTCCTGTTGGGCTTGTTTAGTCTAGTACAAGAGAGGCCAAGGGGGATCTGATAGCAGCCTAAAACAGCTGAAAGGGAAGCTGATGGAGCCAATCTCTTCTTGGTAGTGCCAGATGACAGAATAAAAAGCAACTTCAGCCCGGAGATATTCAGGTGAGGAGTCAGGAAAGAAACCTCACCCCAGAGGGTGAACAACCCAAACCAGCAGGGAGGTGGGAGATCTCCATCCTTGGTGGGCTGTGTATAAAGCCACAGATGCCCTGACCAAACCCTGCTGTGCACAAGGCTTGGGGGGTGGCCCCTAAAGGGCCATGCCACCAGCATGCTGGGCCCATGGCACAGGCAGATGTCACTCTCTAGCACACATGCATCTATTTCCTTCCATTCCCATCTTGCAAATCTGGTCCTCACCAACACTCAGCTACATGGTCAACATGGAGCCACCTCCTGCAAGCTGCTGCCACACCAACACACAGCGCAGCCCTGGGTGAGGGCTATCATGGGCCTTTACAGCCTTCTTCAAAATCTTTACTACTGAAACCCTCACACAGTTGCTGATTGCAATGCCTCTGGTGCCGCTGCTGCAAAGAACCCTGCTGTGCCTCCAGTCCCAAGCATGGCCTGGTTCTTTGGATCACGCCAGCAGCAGCACAGGAACAACAGGTTGGGGCTGTGCTACTGAAACATATTGTGTGCTCCAGATCACTTTCCTTGGATGGAGGGCAGCAGAAAGTATGTGTCCTCCCTGTGCTGGAGATCAGCAGTGCTATAGAAAAACTGTTGCCTGATACAAGGCTTAGTCTTCCTCCACCTGGTTCCTCAGTGATATTGAAATGCCACTGCCCTCAAAGAGCAAATTAAAATGACATGCTAAGAGATGACAAAGGGGAAATCACCTCTTGCAACCAGTTTTGTCTTTTCTGGCTTTTCTCTCTGTTGCAAGCACAAGCTTGAAACTCTTTACAAAATCCTGCCTGGTATCCCTTGAAGAAGAAGAGGTGGGGGAATTCTTATTTGACTGAGACAGGAGGTTTTCTGGTGGTTGCTTGCCCTCACATTGGCCATGTGGCTCCAGCTGGCTCTCCCTGCACTTTCACCAGCAAGATGCACACGAGAGGTAGGTATGAAGGTCCCAGTCTTGTCACCAGCGAGGCAGATAAACTTGCTGGAGGCAGTGGCAACAAGGAAGGAGACTTCTACTTCCAAAACCAATCTCATCCTTGTTCACTTGTGGCACTGCCCCTGCCTTTGTGCTTGTTCCCACACACTCACTGGCACCCACCAGTCCATGTCCATGCACTGACCTGGGATCACTTGTCATGTTGTGAGCCCTTATCAGACTTTTCCCCTCCCAGGAGACTGCAGCTCTGTTTGCAGGCTTTCCATCTGAGTGGGCACAGATGGCAGGAGCCCAAATCGGATTGCATCACGTCACTCACGTCTGTGTGGTGGCCTTATCCGTGATGTGGCCTTGGTGTCGTCACCCCTCCACCCAGCACCTGCTGTTTCCTTGCTGTTATCTGTTCTCTTTCCTGGATTTCATAGCTGTTTTTGGCCTTCCCGCTTGCTGCACCCGCTTGCTGCACCCACACTGATATTTTAACTCCTGTTTTACTGTTCCTCCCAGGCCTTTGGCATACCAGCAGACGCCAGGATCATACAAACACTGCAGTACCCTAAGAGCAGATGCTGCCTTGCTTGTGCAGCCCAAGGCCAGAACCCATCATTTACCCTCCCACTGCACAAAGGGGCAAGGAAAAAAAAGGAGGGCAAGTACCATGCTCATTTTAATCCTTAGTTCACTCCCTGATTCCAGATGTTTTTTATGGAGAGGATTATAGTTGCTGTTCTGTCCCTCTGATCACTCTGAGGTGTCCCCACAAGTACAAAGGAGCAATTTGTTCTCCTTTGCATGCAAAAAACCCCCCCACCAACCAAACCAAAAATGAACCAACACCAGCGATGCAAGTGACCAGAGGTTTTCCTTTGGCTATACAGTGGAGCCAAACCCTCACATCACCACACCATCACTCTCTGAGACTAGGGCAGGGATCAGCCATCACCACTTCCCAGCAGTTTTGCCAGACTTTCTAGATTCAAACCACACCTTCAGCCGCCTCACTCCTCTACTGCTGTGAGTAAATACTCCCACGTGTCAGGAAATGAGAAAGGCTCATTATTTCTCTGATGATAGAAAAGTTTCCCTGTGATACTGTCAGCTGTGAGAACACAAGACAGGGTGACTACATGGACTGATCCTGCCTGCTGACACTCTCAGTGGATAAGGTCAGGGCCAAGGTGGCATCAATCTGGAAAAGATTAGAGCTCCTATGAAGCCAGGCTGTACAGTGGACCTCAGAAATGCAACAGTTTAGGGGGAGCATCCATTGCACACCTTCTTCTCCTGCCTTAACAGACAGATGAAGTTTCTCTAGCTGGGCCAAAGTTGCTGCAGTTTGTCCTGATACAAGGGCACCTGCCTCTCCTATCTTGTGTTTACTTCTGCCTGTTTGGACCTCTGTACTGCAAGGCATGCTCTAAATACATCTGTGGTCTGCAAATGCCCTGCAGCTTCTTGGCAGCATAAGGATGGTGTTGACCTGCTTTTTCCCACATGCTCACGCAAGAGGGTTGGGTGACCAAATCTTCAGTGGAGCAGATAAAGCAGCAGAAAACCACGGATTTACTTTTTGCCCAGCAAACGCTTGGCACAGTGTACACCAAGCCACAGTGCTGGTGCTAGGGAGGGGATGAGGCTCTGTGCCTGGGCTGGGTGGGCAGAGCTCCCTTGCTGCTGTGGGACTGTGCCCTCCTGTGTTGAGCTGACACAGATAACCTGGATGCTGGCAGCTGCAGTAGGTATATCGGCTGTTCCCAGCACACTGATGTTCAGTCTTGTTTATCTGGCAATTCACACCCACTGTAATTTACAAAAAAAAAAAAAAAAAATCAGATTTCTGAGTCTCTTTTTCCCTGGAGCTGGTTTCTGAATGAACAAACCTGTACTGTGCCTCAGTCTTTATACCTTCTGAGAACAGTATTGCTAATTCCATTTTGTGTAGGACTGGATGCTGTCACCATCCTGCATTTAGCACCACATTGGAGAAAAACGGGTAGCACATATGCCAGCTCTCCCCCTCAAAGTGACAGCTGCTCTTGATGAGTTTTTGTGGAGGAGGTCCCTTGACTTTTGCAGGAAAGGCCTGGTCTTTCCAGTCTGCCAATTGCTAAAGGACCTGAAGGTACTCCAGGGTGAACTGATGTGAAAAGATATATTATGTAAGAGAGTCAGGGAAGTCTTTCTGTTTCTCTTTGAATTTTGAGGGGATGTTGTTCAGTGATGCTGCATTTGCATGGATCTTTGGGAGCGGTGTCACCCAGCCATGCCCGGCCAGCTTTCCAAATTGCCACTGGTTAACATTCACAAATCTCCACTTTCTCCTACATGTCCAAGGGTGCAGCAGCCCTCTGAAGAAGAATCAGGGAATAAAACACTCTCTAGTGTTCTGTTTATCTGATGAATGCACAGGCACACACACGGCTCGGCACTTTTCCATGAGCTAAATTGCCAGAGCAGGAAGATGCAGGTCTTACAGTAAGAGCAGAAATGTGTGTCCTTGAGGTTGCCTGCTACTTGTTACTTCAGAGCCCACCTACTACGCAAATATAATTTTTTCCAAGTGATTTATTAACTACTTGGGTATGTATGAATTAACACCAGGAGGGAGCCACAACAAAATACTACTGAACAGAAGGGCACCATCACCCTCAGTGAAACCCATCCTATTTCTTGGAACTCACTCCTGCAGCTTTTGGTTACAATTCTCTTAAAAGTTGCAGAGTGAACTTTGGAGTCTCTGAGACATCTCATTTACGTTAATAGTAATATCCTCTGTTAACTCACATCTTTGTTTTATTTTTTACCTCCACACTGTGGTCATATAGATGGAAACAGAACTAAAAGTATTGGTAGCAGCTTACTTTTGAGTAGCCAGATGCTAATGCAAAGTTTCCCCTTAGGGAACTGTCAGGCAAAATAAGCTCAACAGTAGCATCAAACCACAACTTTGTGCATAATCTTCATCCCAGATTCTGCTCTGGAAAATACATGTCCAAGAGTCTAGCCAGGTCCCGGCACCTCTGCTATCTGTCCCAGGAGGCAAAGCAGTGAATAAAGAAGAAATGCACTGCTGAGCACAAAGTCTGAGCACCCTTATAATGGATTTATGTGATTTATATATTAAATTTCTGTGACAAATTTTTCAGGCTGTATGTTATGCACTACGGTATGTTATAAGCCACCCAAACCAACAGAGGATGAGCCTAGCAAGGAACTGAGAAAGTGCAGCAGTAACACAACCTGAGCTGGCTTTGGAGCCAGATTTTGGCAAGGCCCATTTAAACTTAGTCTGGTGATTAGAAAAGGATGTGTATGACACCATACCTTGGTCTGAGCCACAGTGCCTAGCAGTTAAAAAAACTCCAAAACTGATAAAGGAAACATTCATGTTAAAAATTATCTAAGACTATAACTAAGAAACGGTGGAAGTTTCTCTTCACTTAGATGAACGTAGCTGGACACTTAGAACATGTCTTCTTGCCTGGCAACGAGTTTCTCTGCAGGTGAAGTTATTTTTTTCTCTTGTTTTCCTCAACCTACACGCAAGCAAAGTTTTGCAGGCACCTCCCTTTTCTCTGACAGGCCTGATTGTATCCGTCTTGCAGAGGAATATTATCACTTTTCTGCCAAGGCAACCACACAGAATGGGACCTGAGACATGGGACATAGCTTAGAACCATTCAGTTAAAAAGATGCACACGTTACAGATACAACTGAAAGGAAAGAGGGAATAAGTCCCCTAGGGCTGGGGAAGGAGGTACAGGCTCATGCTTTTTTCCTGTCACAAGTATGGACACCCTCAGCCCACAACAGGAACTGCCAGCACCATTCAGAAGGCAAGGAGATTAGCAGGAGCTTGTCTATGTCAGCACTAACTATATCAGGGCCGCTTTGGACTCTTCCCAAATTGCTGCACTGTGCAAAACCACCCCACAAAAACAACTCACTGCTGGCAACAGAAATTAAAGAGGAACTTTGCAAAAAGGCTTCCAGGTTTGTAAGATGATTCAAGTTTCTTTTTTCAGGTCTTGAAGTCTTTATTTCAATTAATGAGCAAAGCTCATGGCCTGGTCTCTCATGAAACTTCTTTCCACAAAAGACAGTGCTGCCCCGGATTTGGGTCTTACGGTCTCTCAGCAAAGGGCAGCTGGATGCTGCAATTGGATCTCCAGAGCTTTCTGCCTCTCTTCACTTGTTCCCCTGCTGCCTGCTCTGACTGCTGCCTGTCTCTCCAGATGAAGTCAGCCCTTCCTAATCCTCCTAAACCAATGCCTTGGCAGAAGAGCATCACACGGTGGGTAACCTTGTGGAGCAGGATCCCGAAAGCAGGAGTCGTGGCCCTGTAGCAGGGTGACCTGCAGGCAGCACGGAGCCATGCCTTTGCCTCTCGGCCCTGCCCTGTGGATGTACACTGCTCCCACCACAGCACTGAAAAAAAACAGGAATGTGCCTGAACGGTGGCACAGTGGAGTCGGCGGGATGCTCGCCCACCCATCCACACAGCATGCCCCAGCGTGGGGATAACCTCGGGGTTCTGCCGGCCTTGAAGGGAGCAATGGTCTCACAGAGGGTCCCCTCCCACCCAGGCCGCGAGAGAGGGAGCGTATGTCTGTCCTGCTGGCATCCCTGGAAGCAGCGTTTCTCTTAAGGCAGCTGCCAGCACAGCGCACCTCGGAGCGCGGGAGCACAGGCCGGGCTCCCTGCCAGATCCCGGGAGCACGGTGCCAGCAGAGGGCACTTTTGAACTTGTGAACCGGGGTAACACCCCCCCCTGCACGGACCCACTGCCACCCACCGCCCTCCACCAGCCCTCTCCATCTTGGCCGGGCCCTTAATCCGGACCCTACCTTCCGACCTCCCCTCTGGCCTGCTTCATGCCCTAGCCGTGCTTATCCCAGACAGCACTTTCATGCCCTGGGGAAGTGCGCTTTTTTTTGCTCTTGTGAGTGACCTGGGGCTTTGTGTTTCACCCAGCGCAATCCAAGGCTGCTCACACCTGCAGGGCCCGATGTTGACCTACGGATGCTCAGGGCTGCCGTGACCACACTGAAGAGCAGGGTCACAAGCCCAAACCCCCGCTCTTCCTGGAGAAGTTGACACGATGCAAGCTGAGCTAGGCTTAAGCTGATAGGAATGCTGCTGGGAGGCTGTCCTTCTCAGGCCAGAAGGGGGCTTGTGAAGTTTGACACAGAGATACTTAGAAGGGCTAGAACAGGTACTGCACCCTCTCTGTCCCAGGCACCTTGAGCTGCATAAGTTCACACATGCAGGTGTGCCATGTTTTGCTGTGGACCAGGGCGCAGCACATTTTCATGTGGATACATCCCTGCAGTGCTGGTGATGACCGCACTGCTCTTCAGTTAAGCAGCAGTTGCCCCATGGCAAGAGATGATGCTACCCCCGTCACTAAAACACTGACCTCAGCAGGCACCAGGAAAGACAGATCATGCTGAAACAAATCCTTCCATGAAGTACATGTCTGAGAAACCTCCATGTGGCACATATTCACATCCTTCCCTGCATTCTGCCATGCTCCTCAAGAAGTTTGTTTTTCTTCTAAGCGTATGGGGCTTATAGCTTCCTTTTTCCTCCTCCTACTTTGATGCCTAGCTACAAATGTCTTACCCCATTACCAGTGAACTTCCACTCTGTTGCATCTTGATGACTTGTTTCAGCAGGTATTTTGGATGTTTATGATCTTTTTCAGCTGCCAAGTTTGATTAAAATCAGACTTAGAAGTCATTAGGCATCATGGACAGACAGATGTATTCATGTGAAGCAAAGCACTATGGTCACACAGTAGTTTTCTGTAGGGAGAAAAAGGCTAAAAATTAGCTTCACCAAAAAAAGAACATGACCAGCACAAGGAGGCCAGGGAGCTAGAAGTGGACTAGGGTATGCCTGGAAAAGTGCCATCTCCAAGGACTCCTTACAGGTTGGGCTGGGGTGGAGATTGCAATGGTGAAAAGCTGGAGAGGGCTGATGTGGAGTCTGCACAGCCAGACCTTGCATGTGCATGTTTGCATCTTTCCTGTGAGGCATGTATTTATTTACTCACTCATTTGTTCAATAGGACACTTACCTCCTTACCAAAAATAGGTGTGCTGTTACATGCTTGGATCTATAAACCTATATTTACCCTTACACACATCATTGCACACAGGAGTGCTGCACGGTGTGAATGATTCCCGCCTGCTACAGAGGTTTCTTTCATCACAAAGCCTTGCTCTACTTCCAGAGCCATGTTAAGTGCAAGCAAGACAGTGGTCCAATGGAAAAAATGGCAATATTTTATACGACTCACATAAAACATAGCAGGCATTCATGGTAGGCAGCTACAGTGCACCTGTGGAAAAATGTGTTAGACACTTTCTAACCCTCTGATGTTTGTCCTGAACACTGTGCTGGAACTACTTTTGTTATTGTTAGCAAAATTTGAAACAAGACATATATAACAGTGTCATGGGAAATCAAACTGACTCTGCCTTGAGTCACAGTCAAGGTCTGACTCACAATGCACCACAGGGAACTTTCCCTACAAGTGCCCAGTTCAAAGCTGAAAGAAGGGAAAGACAAATTTTACTAACACAAGTCCAGGTATTTGCTGACAACAATAAAACATGGAAACTCTGGGCTGACCTGCTAGTTCTGAAGAATGGATTTTCTGCTGGCTCACTTGTGGGTTGCCTTTTGCTAACTGATCCATAAAAGATGTCTGGAGAGCCTGAAGCTTTGAAAGCTAGGTTTGCTTATTGAAGAGGGCAATTTATGAGCTAGTCCTTGTTTGAATATTGACTGAGAATTATCAGTGCCATCAGTGATGGCATCAGTGTCATGCTCACAACACCAGGTTTAAACAAAGCACAAGGTGATTATTTGACTGACTTGCAGAAAGTGTCAGAAAAAAATGAGAAACCTGTACGTGAACAGAAAGGAGGAAGCAGATGTCTCTAGTCATGCACTTTGGCTGCAGGATAGCTCTTTCTCCTCGAGCTTCCTCATGGTGAAAGCAATGCCCATCTTCCAAAGGTGCTTTCACATGGTTAGTGGAAGCCACTTGGGAAGTGTGCAAAGAAGCACTGAGACCTGAAGTCAACTGCTTGTTGACTTTCTTCCAGAAGAAGGAAACTCCTTTGTCTGAGAGCAAGGGAGATTTGTCCACATTCAAGACCGCTTCTGGAGATCATTGACCATTTCAGTTTTTAAAGACAAGTGCAGACTCTCCCACCAATGGCAGTAGCTGCACTTCTTAAGCATTCTGTTCCTGTTTCTGCTCTCTCAGCACAGCATCACAAACCAAGACCAGGCCCTACTGGTTTTCACCACCACGGCCAGTAATAAAAAAAGGATGTGCACTTGCAAATGCCTAGCATTGAACAGCTATAGTCCATGGGATCAGATCGACCTGATGAGAACCAGCTGGTCCAACAGGGCCAGCCTTCAGACTAAGAAATAGTGATGTTGTTGGAGGTCAAAGTATGGGACACAGTACACGTCTTCAAAGACCACCAGCGACATATTAATGTGGAAGAGTAACTGTGAGCAGTCACTGAATGAACACTGAAGGAGCATCCAACCTTGTTGGATGAGAGCCCAGCTCCACAGACCAGCACTTTGGCAACCCACCAGGCAGCACCAGAGGCCACAGAAATCAACAGACACACGAGGGCTGAGGGCAATAGCAGTGGCGCTTGTGTGTGTTTGGAAGTAGTTTTAACCAATGAGAAGAATGTAGATCCACTTTCCCTTTGCAGTTACTTTGCTTCCATGAGACCAAATAAACAGCAGCATTAAGGGCTACTGGCAGGAGTTATTTATTGCACTTGAAAACCACTTGAGTGTCACACGGTATCCCTGAAGCACTCTGAAGCCCACAGGGCTAAACCAGATACATGCAAGTCTGCCAGACCACAAGCAGGATTTTGCCTGGTCAGCTGTCAGTCTCACTTACCCCATGAGTCACCGATGTACCACTGATTACTCTCCAGTCAGCCGTGAGCAATGTGCCTGCAACACGCAGGGGAACAGCAAGGTTAGTACTGGCTTCCTGACTGATGCTGCTCTTACAGAAGGGCAACACTATAAACCCTCCTCCACCAATGCTACTGGCCGAGACAGGGCTACGGGGCAGGTTTCTTTCCATAGAACCAAGGAGTTTTCTTCCCAGGTTCATGGACTCCCTAGTTATAAGAAACACATGTAACTCTGAGGGATGTTGGATGGTGTCCAGACCTGCTTGCCCAGGCACTTCTACTGGCTTGATGATGGACATGAAGAAATTCCTTCCTGAGAAATGTTGGACAGCTCTGGGCCAGGGCACAGGAGAGGTGTAAATCCCCATGATGGACAGTTTTCAAGACTCAGCAGGGCCAAACCACAGCTGACTTCACGTGCTCCTGGCAAGTCACGCTCCAAGCAGGGTGTTTGGCTGGAGACCTCCTGGAGGCCCTGCCACTAGCACTGCCGGTGTGCTGTGATATGTTCAACAAAGACGTGCTTCTGGTCTTTTTTTTTTGGCTTTGCAGAAAGGTTGAAACAGCTCCACCGACCCGACAGAAAACTAGAGTTTACACTTAGCAGTGCCAAGCAAAGACTACCTGCCGCCCTCCAACGGGAATGAACCCAAACACAGCCCTCACTACCCTGCGGCAGCTCACACCGTGCGCTACAGCCGAGCGCTTTCTCGGGCTGTACCAACCAGCCGCCGTTCCAACAGGGTGTCACCAGGCACCGTGCTGGAGAGCCAGCCAAAGCGGAGTGCGCTCACAAAGGCCGTCCAAAGCGGCGGGACTGTCCGCTCCGGGGCTCAGAGGAGACGGGCGGGATGCCGGAGCCGGGAGGGGGACGCCGGGGCGGAGTGCGGCGGTAAGGGCAGGCGGTTTCGTGGCCGGCTGTCGCCGCGTGCCCCGCCGGTGTTCCCGGCCGCGGCGGGCGGGGCGCGGGGT
>JAWWLV010000100.1:26071352-26095051 GCA_035041135.1 Platyrinchus mystaceus | reverse complement strand
CCTGGCGGGCAGCGCCCTGGGGCCGCCGGGCAGCCCCGAGCCGCCGCCGCGCCGCCCCCCGCCCGCCAACCTCTCTCTGCCGCTCTCCCGCCCGCCGCCGCCCGCCCGGGCCCGGCCCCCGCCCGCCGAGCCCCCGCCGCCGCCCGGCCCCTGCCCCGAGCCCTCCCCGCTGCTCGGTGAGTGCCGTCCCGGCGGGGTTTCGGGGGGGCGGGCAGGGGGGCCACGAGGGAGGGACGCGGGCGGGTCCCGGTGTCCCCGCGTGTCCCCAGGGGCCGGTGCGGTGTGACAGCGGCGTGGATGCCCACGCGTGCCGCCGGCGGAGGGGGATTGTGGGAGAATCCTGGGGGAGCCCGTGCGCGGGGCAGCGCGGCGCGGATGCTGCCGCAAGGACAGCCGCATCCCCGGCGCTCTCGGGGAGCGCTCCTTCCCAGCCCGGCGAGGTTTCTTTCTCGTTGTCGGCCGGGTTGGGTAATTTCCTCTGGGAACTCTACCCAAAATGCTGCTTTTGCGCAATCCCACAGGAAGGTTCATAGGGGCTCTTTGCGCTATGCGGGCTTTCGTAGCCTTTTGTGTGCGCGGACCTGCTGGATGAGCGGCACGGGTTTAAAATGGGCTGTGAGGCAGGGTCATGAATACAGTTGTTACGCATCCCAGCGGCGCTTCCCATGTATTTGGTCCTGTGATGCAGTATCCTGATACGTGGCAGCCTGGCGTGTGTTTTATCTGCACTGGGGCTGTGCTTCCCACAGGCCTTTCTCGGGACCGCTTGGATGCTGGCAGGATGTTGGTGGGTTTGCAGCCTGCTAGTGATCTCACTTTTACTACGTGATGACCTGGAGCTATTTTGATCCTCTGGCTTTGTCACAAGGTAGAGGTGGGGGCGAGGTGAATTTCAGATTTTCGCGTTCCTTTAAAAGGCTCTCTCACCCATCTTTGCTACTTGTAACTGTAGCTCCTTGAACAGACGCTACTGTGGTGTAGGTAGAGTTTGTTACCATGACCTGTTGTCATCCCAGTTGACAGTGACCTGTCCACAAGCTGTTTGGGCCCTGGAGCCTGGGGATCATCTCTCTTATCCATCAAGTGTGCCATGTTAGCATGGGCACCTTTATTACTTGAGGTCACAATGGGGAAGACTTCTGAGAAGCTTCCCGTGGTTTTCAATTTATGGAACACACAAAATTCTTCATTTCTCTCAGTGCTTGCTGGTCAGCTGTTTATGGATCAATGCATCCAAATTACAAATAACTTGGTATTTTAGGAAGGTAGTTTTGAGGTCGCTAAAAGAAACTGTGCTCTGTTTTTTTATTATTGGTTTCGATTCATATCTTTCACTCCTTTCCCCAAGATCACTTTAGGTTGAAAGTGGCTATGCAAGCCTGTCTTCACAGAGTGGATGTGGAAACCCTTTATGAATATGGCTTTCCTTTAAATGGTCTCCACTTACTCTGATCCTGTCAGGAGTGAGTCATGTGCTTTGGAAATGCCTGGGGTTTGCAGAAACGCTCTTAGTGACCTCAAGATTCAAAGCATTATTGGAGTTAGTCGCTGAAGGATCAATTAAAGTATTTTAAATCATCTTTTTGACATTTTCAGTGCAACTTGCTGGATCTGTGAAAGGCCAGAGGCAACTGGAAATGGCTTCAGATAGTCACAGAGCTGCAGGGCCGCGCAAAAAGTAGCTGTTTACAAGGCAGTAGGCAAACGTTTTCTAGCTGTGTTACCTTCAGTACTTGTGGAGTGGTGCAGTCATAGGTAGCCTGGCACCATCACAGTGTCAAGATTTGTAGCCAGCATGTAGGCGAGAAACTGTTCTTTTTTATCCTGCTCTTTTCAGGTTTTGGTAGCAAAAAGCCTTTGTAAAACAGTCCTGTCATGCCTCACATGTTGTTCAGAGCTGAGTCTGCATCGACATCTCATGGATCTCTAAGGCCACTGTGAAGAATAGAGAGGTGTACACTTTGTGGGCATTTCTGGCACTTAATTCACCCACCCAGAATTCAAAAAACCTATTCTTTTTGTGCACAAAACTCCGTATCAGTATGAACAAGAAAAACAGGAACCAGCAAGGACCTTACTGTGATTCCTACCTTCCCAAAGCCATGGAAAAGTGCTGTGTTGGGAACAGGTAGCTCCAACTGCCGCATTTCCTCAGCGTAAACCTAAATTTGTTGAATCGTACATCATCTTATTTTTTTTTATTTCCTGCCTGCCCCTTCCCTTCCCCCTCCTCCGCCCTTCTCGTAGTTGGGAAGCATGTGATGACTCACACAGGATATGTGTGACTGAGCTGCTCAGACTTTTTGAATGGTAAAATAGCCAGGTACTTGTTTTAGAGGCCCAGAGTTTTCCTCCTAGCAGTCTTTAGACAGAGTAGTTTACAATCCCTGCTGTTTGGCTCTGCAGCAAATGCATTAGCTGAATGAGGCTTAATCTCTTACAAGAAGCTGCCAAATTTAAATGTGCTTTTATGGTTCACTTGCCATTATTTATAATTTAAAAGAATAAATCAGGGCTGGGGAAATACTGGGAATTAGAAGTCCTTAACAGCTACGAAATTCTCTAAAGGTAATATAAGCATTTTGGATTTATGCTCCAGTTTAGAGCTGCATGCCAAGGAGTATCTTAAAAGGGGTATCAAGATGCAGAGCCTGCTTGCTGTCAGTAAAATTTCAAGAATTCCAAGAAATTCTGGCTTCTCTGAGAAGCCCAAAAGCACGTAAATCCAGGTATTTCTTGCAGGTGTCCATTCCCCAAATTGTTACATTCTTTAGGAACAGTATTGTGGTGTCAGTTTGGGTTGTTTTTTTTCAGTAAAATGTTGCTTTATAGAAGTAGCATGTGTATTGGCTGAAGTGCTTTCAAAACAGTCCAATGCTTTTCTTCTATCATTTCTACGTGGTTTTTGTGATGGGGTCGTTGCGTGCCCGCTGGTTTAAGGAGGGGGGTGCACAAGGAGTCAGATTCTTTGGCTGTAAGAACCCTTTCCTAAAGAGCTCTTCTCAAAGCAGCCAGAAGTCTGCAAAGCAGAATTTCATGGACAGGCTTATCTGTATTTCAGAGATGTCATTTGCAAGTCCTGCCCAGTTGAGCACATATGTTTGAGGAGATTATTTTAGAGTACAGCTGTCTCCTTAGCCATTTTTGGCCCCCATTTAGATACCGGGTGTGCCTGGGATGGCAAACCTAAGAGGTGTGCTCTTACCCTCTTTGCCATGAGCATCTCCTCAGACAGATGACCCAAGTGTGCTAAATACTGCAGTCAGGTGTCTGTCTTAATGTTTTTTCATCCCCAGATTTAACCTTAGAAAACTGATAACCCTGAACACCAATAATTAAAGGATATTGACAAAACAAAAATATAGGTTAGTGTATGAACCAGTGAATTGTCCAAAGCACAAACCACTAGAGATGTACTTGTGTTCACTGATGTTTAAAAATGGCTGTTTTCTGGGACATCATAGAAACATAGAATGGATTGGGTTGGAAGGAAACTTGAAGATCTTTGGCTCCAAACCCCTGATGTAGGCAGGTGCACCTTCAACTAGGCCAGGTTGCTCAGAGCCCCATTCAGGCTGGCCTTGAACACTGCCAGGGATGGGGCATCCACAGCTTCTCAGGGCAACTTTTTCCAGTGCCTCACCATCTGCACAGTAAAGGATTTTTTCCTAATATCTAATTGAAACCTGCCCTCCTTCACTTTAAAGCCACTGCCCCTTGTCCTATAACTATGTGCCTTTGTCAGAAGTTCATCTCCATCTTTCTTTATGCCCCTTTTAGGTACTAGAAGTCCTTCCTGGTGTCCATGGAGCTTTCTCCTCTCCAGGCTGAAGAGTCCCAACTCTCAGCCTGCCCTCACAGGAGAGGTGCTCCAGCCCTCAGATCATCTTGGTGGCCTTCCTCTGGAGTTGCTTCAACAGGCCCATGTCCTTTGTATGTCAGGAACTCCAGAACTGGATGCAGTGTTCTGTGTGGGGTCTCACCAAAGCAGAGCAGAGTAGCAGAGTCACCTCCCTTGCCCTGCTGGCCATGCTGCTTTTGACGCAGCCCAGGATACAACTGGCTTTCTGGGCTGTGAGTGCACATTACCAGCTCATGTCCAGCTTCTGGTCAAACAGCACCCCCAAGTCCTTTTGCTCAGGGATCTTGGGCATGCAAGAAAAACAACAGCTTCTTTGAGATGCCAGAGCTCTGGATAGAAACTGATGCTTCCCACTGTTAGCAAGGCATGTTTTTTTTTTAAACAAGAATCTAGAGAAAAAAGCTCCTTTGGCCAGCAGTGAGTGAGCAGTCATCAGTCAGTTATGGAGGACCTAGTGCAAGGGCTTTCTCTTTCATGCAGTGCTTTTGATTTTTAGGAAGTCTGTGTTGTCAGTACAAGCAGTCATTCTAAACTGTAGATGCTGAAGATAAGTGATGAGGATCTTCTGATGCTTTGAGGTTTGTTCTGAGGAGATGTAGTTAGCTTGTCAAATCAATGGTGATGCTTGTTGTCTGTATTACAGAAGTTTTCAGACGTTATGTTCTGCCTGAGAAGTCAGTGAATTCACAAATAATCTCCTTTGAGGCCCTTGTATATATGGACCTTGTATGGGCAGAGGTAGAGGACGTTTTAGCACTGGCAGAATCCTAGCAGGGCAAAATTTGGGCAAGAAGGTGAAAACCTAAGAGATGCTTAAACCCACGATTTTTTAAGAAGACTTCTGATGGTGACAGTGCTGGAGGGATTTGGTAGTTTTGGCAGGCTTGGGGTCTGGTCATCCTGTCACATTGCCCACCTGCAGTCCTGGGCTTTTGTCTCTCTGGGCTGTTTCTGCCCAAGAAACTGGGGGCGTCTGAATCTGTGGGGTCACTTGCAATACCACACCGTGGAGAAAGCATTTGCTTTACATTCAGCATCTCCCTCTTCTCTAGTCTGAACTTGCAATTATTTACTTTGCTCTTTTTTCTTTTTTTTGAACCTTTTCGATACAGCCAGTCTTTCTGCTCTTTCCTGCCTGCGCCCAAATCCCAGTGCTACAGGCATTACTTCTCTCATGGCTGCAAGCTGGAGTTGTGCTGTCCCTCCTCTGCCTTCTTTTGAAAAAGTAAAACAGAAACTCCAAGAAGAGCATGGAGAAGGCTGGGGGAGGGGGAGCTAAGGAGCTCAAAATTACCCTTCCTTGGCTTCAAAAGTGGGGTTGAGAAACTGTTAAGCTTCTCCAAAGAATATGTTTAAGATGTTTGGCAGGGAGCAGATGCGCAATCCTGGCAACACCACCGACGGCGCCGCAGCCGTGTGGTTGGGAGCACATCGTACTCTGAAGCACAGGCTTTCTCGGTGGGCAGGGAGCCTGTGGTGAGAACATCCCTAGCATCCTCCTACCTGGTCAAAGTGGTGGAGGTCAAGGACTGTTAATTAGGCTTGCAAAGTCATTTGGAAATGTACCTTGCCATGCTGGAGAGCAGTTGTTTCAGGCGCACGGCACAACACAGAGAAAAGGAAAGTTTTGTCTCGTGCATCTAGTGTTTTATAATACGCTTGTTTCTCTGCCAGCATTGATCTGAAGCAGTTTCTTTGGATATTGGGCCAAGTTTGTGTTTGGAAAAAGACAAACACTTGCAGCTTTCAAAACTGCAGTTTGATGCAGAATTCAGTTAAGCTCTCAACTTTCCTCCCCTGGTGTGGAGCTCCTCAGTCTGACTTCACTCAGCAGAAAGGGGACTTGTTGCTGTCTTGAGGGCCATCCCAAACTCAAAGGGCAGGGGGCTGGGGTGCAAGTCCTCAGTCTGGAGGTGCTCTAGGTCTGGTGGCCTCTCAAGCAAGCCAGAGGCACTGGGCTGCTGGACTCCACTGCTCACCTCCTTTCCTCAACAGTGGACCCTACTCTCCAGCCAGCATCCTGCAGCCACCACTCCCTTCCCTCTTGCACACCCTTCTCTGCAAGGCAGAAGGGAGTTTGGTTGCTGAGGTTCTGGGGACAAAGCAAGCCAGTCCACCACAAGCAGTGCTGCAGTGGTGGGGCCAAAGATCTGGGGTTTTCTGGGACATGGATGGAGCAGTGTCAGTGTCCAGCTCTCCCCTGTTCCTCCGGGCTGGAGAAGGCCTTTCTGCTCAGCCTGTCCCCACTTGGACAGTGCTTTCTTTTGTGCTAACCAGTGCCTAGAGCTCCTGCCTGCAAGAAGTGCTTGGTGAGCCAGGTGTGGATTCACACTGCAGGTGCTAATCCACTGAGCAGTGGCCATGGCCGCCCACTGGGGCATAGCAAACAGCCTTTCCAGCTGCCTCCCAGCTGCAGCTCCTGCAGGAGCTCGGAGCAGTCCCCCAGCCCCTGCAGATGTTTTGTCTGAAAGTGGGCTGCTTTTGTCACCTCCCCAGGCTGGGGTGTCAACTGGACTTGCTTTGAGGGCACTTACCTGCAGAACTGTCTTGCTGAATCTGGAAGGGGTCCCTATAAAGGCTTTATGGGATGGGTTTCCACAAACCTGTGTGCTCTAGGGCAGTGCACGGGGCACCAGCCATTTCCCCAGACACGTAGTGCCCTGCTCCTCTCCTCGCCTCCTGCACTCCCCAGCACTGGCAGCACCCTGTGATTTTGGGATTCACAAGCCGTGGCAGAGTTTCGGCCAGACAAACACACCTCTACCCCACCTGGCACCCGGTGCTCTCCTACTCTATCTGGGGAGCCCCGGCCCCGGGGAATCCAGGTGCAAATGCCACCGACAGGATGGGATGGGGCAGGGGAGGAGGGTTGCGGCGTTTCCCTTGTGATTCGGGGCTGCCCCTGACATAGCCACATACCTGGAATGCCGCTCAGCCCGGGAGAGCTCCCGTCCACACGTCCCGTCCCGCAGCACGGTTGGGGGGATTTCTGGCGGATGGCAGCTCAGTCTTTTCCTGATCCATGCCTCTGTTTGTTTGTTTGTAATTTGCTGTTTGAGAGCCTGGAATTTAATTCGGCGGCGGCGGCAGCGGCAGCGGGAAAGGCTAATGGCATGCAGATTGCCCGGCTCAAAGGGAGACTGTTCAAAGCTGCCTCATTGAGCGTGCACTGCGTTTGAGCCGCTGAGGAGGATTTTGCTTCTCTCCCAGAAGTATCTTTCATCAGCAGTGTTTTTTATTTTATTTTAAAGACACCATGTGCTAGTGTGAGACCTTATGTTAGAATAGGCAGTTTTGGGGATTGGATTAAGAAATCTTTTTTTTCCTCTGGCTGTAGTTGCTGAGTTAATCACACAGACCTGCTGTCATGCAGACCCAATGTTACCAGTGCATGTGATGCATCCCCATTTTTTTCAGCCTGTTTCCCTTTGGTTCCAGAGTTGCAGATGCCAGAGGCTGTGTGAGCCTGCCTGGACATATGCCTGTGTAGCAGGCTGAAGGCTGGCATTGGCATATCTGACATCTGTAGCGGGATGCAGCTTTACAAGTGTAGATCAGCGAAATAAAACGTGTGCCAGTCCTTGGGAGGGCATTTCTTTCCTCACTGGGGTATTTCAAGAAAGACCCAAGGAGTTTTTTTCTTTAAATGCTCATAGGTGAGTGCAGGCTGCTGAAGGGGCAGCACCTGCCAGCCAGTTTGCAACCCACTGTCCAGTGTCCAATGTCCTCATGTCCATTTCTATGCCAGGACAGGGGGCTGCTGCTGAGACCCAGATGGGTGAGGGACATGTGGGCTGTCCCTTCTACTCATCCCACCCACCATGGGGCTGACCCGTAATTCAGGCCTGGCTGGTGCCATCTGAATAGGCACTGATACACCTCTGTATAGGTATACCTGTAGGTACACCTGAATAGGTGCCGGTACAGCTCTGAAGTTTAGCTGATGGGAAATTATTTTAATGATTTTAAAAGGAAATTAGTGCTTTGCCAAGCTGTGGGATGCAGCTGCCTGCCCTGGAGCTGCTGTGTGGGTCTGGGGCCTGGAGGTTTCTCCAGCCCTGCTTTGCAGCCTGGAGTGGGGGAACTTGCCCCCACATTTTCTGGGGTGGAGCTGATGCTGTTTGTTTCTCAGCCAGGGCTGGCTTGGTGCAGCTGATGGGCCCTTCCTTCCCTTTTCTGTTGGGCCCCTGCAAAGAGAGGGTTGTTTGGTTTTTTCCCTCCCTCTTGTGAGTTCTGCTTCTCTTTTCCAACTTTCCTTTCTTACAAAGATTGTCTAAGCATGGCAGTGTGGGCGTGCACGTGGCTCAGTGGATGGAGAGCAGTGCCCAGCTCTCAGCCCGGGCAATGGAAACGTTCTTTTCTGCTCTGTTTGGGGAGAGACTTTTTCCAACTGATTTTTGCTATGTGATTTTTGCTTTCATTCTCACTAAATTAAGTGTCTGAGATTGAGACCTGGTTTAAAGAAGAAGGTGAATTTTCCTGGTTTTCCCAGTGAAGTGCTCAGGAGGATGATTCAGACTGCTGGATCACCTCTCCAAGCCTGTCCATTAGCCCAGCTCCCCTCCCTCATATTTTCTGCTGCTGCAGCCTCACTGCCCTCCTGAAGAAGAAGTTTCCCCAGCCCTGTCCTACAAAGAGTCCCCCTAGGGCTGCATTTTGTGGCAGCAGCCCCATGTTGTATCAGTTTCCTGGATGGAGTGTGATATCCCATTTGCAGCCCCCCCAGGGATGCAAGAGTACGGTTCTGAGCCTGAGTTTTCCCAACACTTCTAGTACTGAGAAAATACTCCCTATAACCTCCCTAGACCACTCCCTGTGGTCTGAGGAGGCTGGAGCAGTCTCTAGATTTACTATAGCATCGGGCTGAGCAGATCCTGGGCTTCTTTTGTGAGGGACCTCCCATTTGAGTCAGCAGGATGAGCACTGGGGGAGGATGTGTGCTGGCAGCCTCAAATGGCAAGAGGTTTAGGTGTTGTGGCCAGGAATGGCTGTTGGGAAGTGAGGACAAGAAAATCACTGGGACTGTGGGCCAGGCTTCTGAGGCTCTAGTGCTGTGCTGCCTCTGGCTTTTTGCAAGCCTCACTTTTTACTTTGTGTGAGAAGCTGCTTCCTGTTTGTGAGCAGCATGGTGGCCCCTGGCATGTGTGCCTGTGCAGCACTTTTCCTGTGAGTAGAAACTCTTCTGAGTGTCGGAGGTGAGGGCAGGAGTGGGGGCTGGCTCTTTTTCAGTATGTGTGTCTGTCTTACCCTGCCACTGCCAGCTAAAGCCTCCTTTTACAATCTCTGAAATGTTTGGATGTGATGCTGTGCTTTTGTGTCTTTTGCAAGCTTCTGGCAGTTGCTGGTTTATGTTTTTGAGGTTTTCTTTTGCAGAAAATACACAGCAGAGGCTCATGAAGCTGCTCTGTTGGAGCTTTGTGATGCTGAACACTAAAGGCATCTGCCTGCAAGTGCCAGACTATATGGGTGACCAGAGTTGCAAGTCCACTCTGTTGTGCCTGTCTGTTTTTAGAAGGGGCTCAATATACAGTGACTTGTATGTCAGGCTGTCAGCTTGGAAAAAAAGCAGAAAAGATTCTGATGGAGTGAATCGGGCTGGAAAGTTTACCTAGTAAACATAGATAGAGATACAGTTTTGACTGGTGGGACAGGACTTGCAGCAGACTTTGCACACTTTCTTGGCATCACAGATCATGTCCTGAGTCAGCATCCCTGGGAGACAACAGCCTTACGGCTGCTTGCTATCCAGGTAGTCAAATTTCAGTGAAAAGGATTTAAAATAAGCAACTGGAACCATGACTCTGTTCACAGTTGGAAAGCTTGTGCTTGTGGATTTGGCTTTAGCTTTGTCCTGCTTGGGAAGTGAGCTGAAAGTGTCGATTTGCAGTGGGGGTGGTATGTTGCTGCTGCTTTGTGTCAGCCACATGGCTTTACGAAGTCTAGTTTGTTTTAGTCATTCTGTATTTCAAAACAGCCTGTTCAGCTTTTTTCTGTCTTTGTATTCAGTGAATGTATTATCCGAGTGATTTGCATTCAGCCTGCCCCAGAAGCGGCTGCCTTGCTGCACATGGATGGCACCAGTGCCTGGGGACTTCTCGCTGACCTGCGCTTTGGCTGCATCCCTCAGGACAGTATTTGCAAGGAGCTGTGCTGCCTTTAAAACTGATTTATTAAGCAGGAGGTTGGAGCAGGACAGATAATTTCTCATTGGTGCCCTTCAAGACTATGAAACTGCTAAATCTCTGTCTTTTTCAGGTGTTTTTTAACATGACTATGTTTTCTTCTCCCGTCTTTTCCTTGCCAACGCTCCAGTCACCTGAAGGCACACAAGAGCAAGTGCTGGCAGGACAAATAGTCCACATTTGGCCTTGTGGGGTTGCTGGATGCCAGTCTGCAAAATGCCCTGTTTGCAGTGCCCAAACTCTTATGGCTGTCCTTGCCCAGTCGGAGCTTAGAAGTCACCAGCAGGAGTTTTCCTCTGTAAATTCACCTAAATGGCAAACTTTTGTTTCCTTTGCACTGATAGAGTGAGTGAGTGTGAGGCATTAAAAGAACCTTTGTTCATTAAACCAGAAAGCATACTCCGGGCTGATGGGGCTTGCAGTTGTTTCTCAGTAGCAGCAACTAGGAGCAGAGTGTGGTAACTGGGAGCAGAGAGTGCAGCCTGTCCTGGCAGGCAGGGTCTCCTTGGTGGGACAGCAGCCACCCAGCCAGCACCCAGGAGTGGGCCAGGCTAGCAGGGCCCCAGGAGGGGATGTGTCGCTTCTGCCCAGCTACTTCCTGCAGCATCCCACCAGATTGGTCCTGCTGCTGCCAGCTGGATGTGAGCAAGGCAGGAAAATAACACCCTGGACACAGATGCCCAATGTAATCCTGTTTGCTGGCCGTGACCGGTTAGGTGAACCATGCCCAGTTCAATGCCCTTGAATTCAATTGCTATTTTAAATGCACAGAAGTGTAGCATCATCCTAAGTCTCTGAGTGCCAGTCTCCTAACAGAGGTAATGCTGATGGGCAGAGGGATGGGTGAGGGAAGCAGGCATGAAAGTGGGTTGAGGCCAGAGGCTGTTCTGGTAAACTGCTCGCCACCATCGTGAAGAAGCAGTACCCAAATTCAGAGGAAATGATGCACTGTCTCCCCCTCCTGCCCCCACTGGCCTCGTTGATATGGTGTCTGCCCAGGCCTGTCCCACAGGCACAAGGATGGCTGTGCATGGCCCCTGATCCTGTCATCACTGAGCCCCAGTCCAGGTCACGTAATTGCATGTTCCTTCCTGCCCCAGTTCCTCCAATTCTTGCCTCTTCCTCCCACTGCAGGGCGCCCTCTGAGCTCTCTCTTCAAGCCACATTTAGACTGGAGAGTCTTCAGCCCTGGCCCTGCAGCTGCAGGGCAGGAATCTGCAGGACTCAGCTTGTGCTGTGGGGCAGAGAGGGAGCAGAACCAGGCAGGCATGTTGGGGGTGCAGCTGGGAACTGCCAGAGTGCTGAGAGCACGGACAGACTGATCCCAGTGCCTGGAGTCTGAGAAATCGCTTCCTTCTCCTCCTGTGAGAGGGAAACATGCCCATTTAAACAGTGCAAAATGCAGAGGTCGGGAGATCCTTTTGCATCCTGTCCGTGATGCATTCTGTACTGTCAGTATGCAGGCAGTGAATCAGGCAGCAAAGCTTCCCTGCTGCCTCTGAGGGTACTCTGGGTACCCCTGCCTGCTTGCCCAGTCTCCTCCTTGCCTTCTCCAGCCTGAGTGAGCACAGGTTTGAGGAGCAGCACAACCGAACTAAACTAGCTTCTTCTAAATAACCAGCCATGAGTCTGCAGCCTTATTTCTGCTTTTTTTAATAGCCCCATGTTATGGGATGCACGAGGTTGATTGTGATGGCCCTGGCCTTTTTGAGCTCTAAAAATCACTTGTGCCTCTTCTAGAGTTGCACAAGTGCTCCCCAAGTGCTCTGTAGCCCCCACTGGTGTGTGCACACATTGCCTGACTTTTGGGGGTCTGGGGTCTCTGTAGCAAATGCAAACAGGAGGCAGTAGCTGTAGGATGCATGTGCCTGTGTGTCTGTGCACACCAAAATGGAGGAAAGGGGGAGGGTACAGCAGCCAAACCTTTAAGGAGTGATTCCAGCTTGGTATTTATGGTGGAGACTTTCTGCCTTAGCACAGGGGCCTCAGCATCCCCCCCCCGCTGCAGGCCTTTTAGCAGGAGATGAGTGTGTGTGCTGAGCCCAATGTATTAGTTGACAGTTCCTGGGAGCAGGACATGACAGCCAGAGAGGCCCTTCCTTCTGCAGGAGCTGCCACAGTTGTTAGGCTTTTGCTCCATCAGGGCTGGAGCAGCTGGAAGCAAATATTTCAGAAGGACTGGCCTTGATGTTCAGAGAAGGCATCTCTCCGAGAGAGTTCTCTCTGTGGTGCCACAGGGGCTTCTCAGTTTTACCCACTGGTTTTGGCACAGATTGTTTTGGCAGTTTCAAAACTGGCTGCCGGTGAAACCATCTGCAGGAATTGCCAACCTGCATGCAAATCTGGAAAAAGCTTTTTTTACCATTTCTAATAAATAAGGGGCACGCCTGCAGGACACTGAAAATATCTCTAAGAAAAAAAAAAAAACACAAGAAAAGGGGATTTCATTCACTTTGCATGTGACTAGCCATAAGTAATTATTTCAGTAGGAGAGCAGGACTATTTTTGAAGTTCTTGGGCTGCGTGAGATGGGTGAGAGTGCAGGGGTTACTGCTTCAGGCTGGTTTTGTGGTGCACATGCCAGTGGGAGCACAGCTTTGGTTTGCCACGCAGATGGTAGGATTTTCAAGACTCAGTTTAACGTCATCAACTTGGTTGAGTTCTGATACCAGAAGGCCACAGTGTTTGCTCTGAATGATGGTGGGAGATTGCTTTGGGTATGGATGGTCCAAGCTTCAACACCTCCATGCACTGCTGAGATTGAGCTGGGATCGAAAGCTCTGTTTCTTAAAAACAAGACCAAACCAAAAACCAAATGTGTGTAAAGGACATATACTCAGAGAAATAGACTGTGTGTGTTAACTTGCTTTGTGCTATGCCTCTCTTCCAGTTGGTGCACTACGTGTGGAGTTTTCCCAGCCTGTAAACCTGGAAGAAGTGGCAAGAATAAATCCAGAGATCAAAGCAGGAGGTCGTTTTGCTCCGAAGGACTGTATAGCACTTCAGAAAGTAGCAATAATCATACCGTTCAGGAACCGAGAGGAGCACCTGAAGTACTGGCTCTATTACTTGCACCCAATTCTCCAAAGGCAGCAACTGGATTATGGAGTATATGTTATCAACCAGGTAAGAAAGATGCTAAAGAGACAAGTCCTTATACAGCTGTCATAACACTGCCTGTGCCCCTTAAAATAGAGGAACCGTTGCTTTACTTTGAGCAGCAGTCGGCTGGCAGGCAGGGATAAGGTTGCTTAAAAGAAAAAAAAAGTTAAAATGAAAAATTTTGCTTCATCAATTTTGATGGAAAATATGAGATCCCCTCTTCTGCTCAGGCACAATTCACTCTAGAGAGCTTTTGCCTAAAGAAACCACTTGGTGAGTAGGAAAAAAATTCCTAATAGCACAACCCAATTTAATACCTCTTTCCAAATGTTCCTTTTTCCCAACTGCTGCAGGAGTTGCAAGCAGAGATCTTTAAGGTGACACAGTAGCATTAAAGTCTAATCTGGTATTGGATGTGCCCTGAAGTTGTAGGATTTTGCTTACTTTCTTGAGCGCCTTTCTGTTAATGTTAGTGCACAGAGTATTAGGATGGAGAAAGCCGTGGAGCAGGTAAGTAAGTAGTTGTCTTCAGATGAACAGAAGAGAAAAGAAACAAGCAGTCATGGGAAGGTTGTTGGGATTTTTTGTTGGGGTTTTTTGTGGTACCCTTAGATCTGTCTTTAAAAAGAAAAAAAAGGCATAAAGAGGCACGTTTCACTCAAGACGAGCTGTCTTCATTTATGCCACAATGGTTTTTAAATAAGTGGGTGGTGTTTGCACTTTGAAAGGTTTAAAATGTGCAGGCATTTGTATGGGCTGCAGTGTGAAAGGGCAGGTACAGTTCTGAGAACCCCAGCAGAGACACCGGCTGGGCAATCCCACAGTGCAGTTTCTCTCTTGGATATTTATTTATATTCTGTTTTCTTGTCTCAGTGAAAATTGAGATGGTAATAGGATGCTCCTTTGAATGTTAACTTCTTAAAACTAATGCTTGGATCAGCTGGTGTGTTTGGGCATATCAAACACCATGAATATTTAAAATGGTCACCTCCAAGTGATGAATTTCCTCACAGAATTGAAAGTAAGGGGAGAACTATTCCTAGAGAGAAAACCAATACTCCGTTACTACAGTTTCTCTTACTTTGCTCATTTTTAGGGTGCCAGAGATCTGGACAGAGGTGATTTGTGAGGAATTAGCAGTTGTGCCCAAGCACAGCAGCCAAGATGCTCTGGTGTCTGCGTCTGACTGTGCTTGTGGCCTGGCAGCCACATTACTGAGGACAGAAGGCATTTCTGCAGCATGTGGACTGGCACACAGTGCCCTAAAATTAATCCCTGCAAGGAGACCCTTCCTCTGTAATGCAAAGAGCAGCTGGTGCTGCTGTGGTCCAGCAATGCAGGGCCAGCCCCAGCCCTTCATCCTTCAGGCTGCATTTCCTTGCATGTGCAGCTTTTGCCTGTGCAAGTTACTGGTGCCACAAGGCTGGTTGAACATGGACCCTGCTGGTCCCTGGGGTGTAGGTGGGTGAAGGTAGCAGGGCGGCATGCCTCGCTTTCCTGAGCGTGGCTCGGAAGGGAGGATGCGATGAGGCATCCGGCAGTGGGGTCTGCTGCCTTCCCAGCTCACCCGCCAGCTCTGCAGAGGACCAGAAAGAGCTGCCCACCCATGGTCTGAGGCATCACTTGTGGATAAGCAGGTGCCTCCACTGCAAAGAGCTCTCAGTGCAGCTGGGGCAGGTATTCCACCATCAGTGGTGTTCAAGGGTAAGGAAAGCAGTGCTGGTGCCCGTAAAGGCAGGCAGTGTCTGAAGCCCAGTTGGAGTTCCTGCTGCTGCTGCTGTGATGGTGCATGCTGGCTTGCTGTGTTGCTGGCTACTCCTCTTCTCTGGTCCTGTTCTCCAGCACTAAGAGCTGTGTGCTTTGAAGTTAACATTCACAAAAGTTTTTGAAGCAAATGTTTTTTTCAGCTGCATCCCTTGTGCACAGTTTGAGCAGGAGTGGAATGTGGTATGCAGGGTATGTATGTCCTGGACACATCCAGCAGATGTAGATTAGCAAGTAAGACTAGATTTGTAAAATAAATATCCTCCTTCTGCATGCCTCTAATAAGCTGTGCCTGGAAGAGGTGGAGTGGTCAGTGGTATATACCCATCGGATGCATCTCTCAAGGGTGAGTGGGAACACTGAATAGAAAGAGTTGCAGAAAATGTATTAATTCTGCGAGAAGTACAGTAGGAAAACAGTCTTATTTCTCTGCTGTCTTGACAATTGCTTTTCTCTTTTTCTTGTCTGTCCTTCCCTTTGCATCTGCCCTCCTTTTTTTTCTTTTTTATTTTATTTTTCCTTCTAGTGGGGAAATATTACCTTTACTTGTTAATCCTGTCTATATCAAAGCAATCACTGAAGCAAGGAGAATTGCTGTGTGATCTGGTTCTTACACGCTGCCTACATGCTCTTCTGTGCTCCGCGTCTCATAGAAAGAAAGAGGAGCGCTGAGCCCTGCTACTGCTGCACTGGTAATGTCAAACTTCTTCCTTTCAGCGCAACGTGTTTCTGTCACGAGTCCATCGTGTCTCCACCGTGCTGTTCTTGCGTGCCTGAATGCCTCAGAGTAGGGCTTGGCTGAAGTCAGGGGGATGATGTTTGTGAAATGTCTGCCATGTAACAGGAGCCAGTGGAAAAATACGTTACATTTCACCCTGCACACTCCACCCCCAGAAAAACCCAAACCCAATGCATGGAGTAGCAGTTGTAGGATTTTTCAGATAAATCTGAGATGAGGGCACATGGCTGGGCACGGTTGGTGTAGTGCCCATTTGATGCCGTGCAAGCTTGACCTGAGCAAATGAGAAGTCAGTGGTGAATTAGCAGTGTCTCCCTCAGTCCGACCATTACCAGTGTGCTCTCTGGCACCTCCAACTCTTGCCACATGGGCACTCAGGTCTAGAAGTGAGTTTTCTCACTGCATTTCAGCCCATGAAAATACCTGTGGAGCCAGACTGAAGTTTGGGGAAGGGGAGACTTGGCAAATTCCCTGAAAACTGGGCAGTTGCTCAACCATTTTCCACTGGCCCCTGGCGCTACCTGCAATGTCTGGGTAGCAGTTTCCCGAGAGGGGTGTCTGTGTGTGAGTGTGGAGTGGTTGGGCATCACTCTTATTCATGTCATTTTGCAGGGGGTATCGGGACCCCCCAGGTATCCAGGAAAAGGAGGGAATTGTGCTCAGCTCCTGCTTACCCTTGCAGTGGTGAGGGAGGCAAGTTTCCACTGTGGCTACTCCCTCCTGCTGCCCAGTGTAATTGTGCTGAGGCATCAAAACACCCTTTGACATAGAAATACCAGAGTGTCTCCTGATGCCCTGTAGGGCCCTGGAAATCCGTTTCTACCTGCTCAAGTCACTGGAGTGAGGACTTCCACATGGACATGGTGTGTGTGGTTCGGGTTGTCTTGGTGTATCCCTGACTTAGCTAGCAAGCTCCCATTAGAGGTGGTAGCTCTTTTAGCTGGCCAGGAACATGTATCCTCTCCATTACCTCCCTGAGACCTGATGAGTGTAAGATCCAGGTCAGAGAGATGCAGCCAGAGGTCCTCTGTGCTGTCTGCAGGAGGAATCACAGAGGCAGGTAGGACAAAGTCAGGACAGGTGGCATCTTGCTGGTTTGCAACCCCTTTAGCTTGAGTAATGGCTGCAAAACCATGATTTTTTTCTGTTGGGCCTCCGAAAAATAGTACCATCATTCAACTCCAGGTGCAAAAAGGAGTCAGCATCAGACCTTGCAGGACTGAGGCAGCAGTTTGTTCCCCTTCAGACAGTCTCTCGTGGATCAGGGAATAGGGATGGACTTGGATGTAATGGGACTGATATAGAGGTAAATTCAGGAGCCAGAAACAGGTGCTGGGCACCAGTACTAAACTCAGACATGGGTAAAATTTCAGGACAAGGGAAAAGAAAATAGCAAAAATGTGCTTGGCCTACATTTTTACTGGCTGAAAACCTAGGAAGGCATGGAGCTTGACTGCATTGTCAAAGCAGCTGCCTGGCTCTTCAGAATAATGCTCCTCTGTCCAAGCAAGTCCAAAGTAATCCATTTCTTTGTGGCAAAAAACAGCTTCCATGGGATGAGTAGCTGCCAAACAGAGGTGAGGGCTGGAGGTTTCTTCAGTTCTGCTTTATCTGCTTTTTCGAGAGTGCCCTGTGCTGACCTGGAAGGGACAGCAGTACAAAGTTTTCCCATCTCTGGATTGTTGGGGTTCTTTTCCCAAAATGTTGGGGATCAGTCAAAGATGGAAGCCTGCAGCATGCTTCTGCGTTTTGAGAGATTTGAATCTCAGATACTGCAAGCACGACAGTGCTTCCACATTGCCTTAGGTAAAGAAACAGCTTTCTGCAAAAAGCAGAACCTCCTGTCAGTCTTTTTTTGCTATAATATGTGCTGTAAAGCCCCACATGCCTGATGGGACAGAAAACCAGCCATCTGCCTTGAAAGCAATTGCATTTGATAACAGTCTTGCAAAGTTTCCTGCATGAGCTGCCTGCTCAATGTAAAGTCACAGAAAAATGGCTTGGAGAAGGGTTTTTGTGTTCTTATATTGGTTGTTATTCCCTTCCCCCCAGCCTCTTGGATCCTGGAGTGTGAAGCTGTGTGGCCATTTGGGAAGAGAGTGGCAATGCCCTGTGTCTAGTCCCCGCCAGACACAGGGGTCGCACATGTTCTTGGTGTGGTCACTGCGCTCTGCTTTGAGGCTTTTCAGGGAGAAGTTTGAAAACGCAGCTCCTTGTAGCATGTTAATCCTCACGTGCCACCCAAAAGAGTTAGGCTACTTGAAGACATGAGTTAATTACAGCTGAGCTGCTGCTGGTAACAAAATCGGTGTGAAGTGCCCTTTGCCTTGAATTTCATTAGAAAAAGAGCAGCCAAAGGGTGTGAAATGAGGACACGCTCCTAGTCTGGACTCAGCAGCTCCTTTGAATTATAAGAACATTGCACTTTGCACCAGCACTGGGAAGAGTCCCCCTTGGGACTATGGAGCCAGGTTTGGATTTGGTGCTGGGGGGAACCTGAGGAGCACTGAGGAGCTGGGGCTGGGCAGCCCCTTTGCTAGGTGAAGAAAACCCTCTGATCTCATAGCCTCAGCTGCTTCCTCTCCCCTGGCTCTTTGTTCTACTTGCCTTTATTTTCTGTAGTCGAGTTTTCACTGCTCTTACTTTATGCATAATGGTAATCATCCTCCCACCACCTTATTTACAGTGTGAACCCTTTTGTTTCTGGTAAGGGTGCTGAGAATTTGCTCAGATCCTCCTCCATGAAAGCTCACTCCTACCTGTGAAGTCATTTATGCCCGAGGCAGGTGATGAATGCTTTTGAAAACTGTGGTTTGACACTTGCATGTTAAAACCTTCATTTGAAAGATACTTGGGGCTGTTTTAAGAACTTGCATTGGCTCTCCAGCAGCAGATCCATTAACTAGTCTGGATTAAACAGTTCCCAGACTTGCTGTTTATTAACCAGGGAAAGCTGTTTGGGAGGCACAATGTTTTAAGCTGCTGCTTCTTGGGCACAATCCATCCTTGATTTTCATCCTGTGTCAGGCACGGGTAGTGCAGGGTGGAGGGGCAGCTTGCACAGTCCTTTGGCTGAACACTGCTCAGAGAGTGTGGAGGAGCAAAGGTAGAAAGGATTTAGCAGTCTTGGTTGGCTGGCAAAAACTTCAGTGATGGCCGGTGAGTTTCCTTCCACCTTTTCTGTTCCCCTGGATAGGGTTTGGGTTTGAAGCTGCTGCTGCAAAGTGGAGTCTTGGACTGAAAATCCTTACTCTCAAACCAATATTCTTATGTTTGTGGATATGATCTTGTTGTAGTTCAAAAGTACTCAAGCAGTTTGCAAGCCTCAACTTGTGCTCAAAGCCACGTGTGCTTTTTAAACTTTTCTGCCTGAAAAAGGCCAAACGGGTTCTCCTCAGTTGCTCAGGGAGGAAAGTGGAGACTTTCCTGTCTGGTTCTCTGTAAGTACCTTCTTTAGCTGCACCTACCCTGGGATAAAATGTGCCCTGCTGCAGTGTCAGTTCTTTTCAGGTCCTTCCTATCAAGGTGACAGCCTTCCTGATTTTTTTTTTCTCGTCAGGGCCCCCAGAACAGATGGATGGTGGCAGAGGAGCAAAAAAGAAGGGGATGTGCCACTGCAGCAGTGGCATCATCCAGCACATGAGCCACAGCCCTTCCTGGAAGCAGCTCACACTGACCTGCCACCCAGTAACTGAGGCTGTGTCACAGCCATGTGCTGAACCAGCTTCTGAGGTTCCCAGGGAGCATCCTGCTCCTGTGTGTGCATATCTGCCCAGGGCTTGGCAGAGGATCAGGAGCGAGCAGCAGAGAACCAGACCATAACTCCTGGTGCCGTCTTGTGCTTTGCAAATGAGGTCTGGTGTGTGCTCACACATGTTGCTCAGCAGAGGCCATGCCACAGTCCCACAGCCGTCTTGTGGCAGAGCTTAGGAAGAGGGTGCTCAAATCCTGGCCACAGAAAGTTTTGGTCCATGGTCCTTTGTTCTGGCTGTAAGCCAAAGCACCACCAAAGTTTCTCTCTGTGGCAAGAGACCCTTATTCTAGAGGAACTCATTTCTCTTTCCTCTGCTGCTCCAAGGAAGCCCCAGCTGCTTCCCCTTTACTTTGTTTGAATTTACAGAATTCAAACCCGAAATGCCTGTGGGGAGGGGACACGTGGAGACCGCTCGGTATCAAACCTGCCCTCTTGGAAGCTCCCACCAAGAGCTGGGAGCTGAGCCAGGTCCAGCCTTTCCTCAGCCATTTTGTCTGCCCCCATGGTTTGCAGCTGCCCCAGATGTCACCACCCCACAGGCAGCATCCTTGGTGGATGGGAGGTCTTGCTACAAACATCCCATGGGTGCTGCAAGGGTAGTGCTCGAGCTCCAGCTCAGTCCATCACAGGTGTGTCAACCCAGTGTGTCAATGGGCATCTCGGAACAGGTAAGAAACTGCTGATGTCAACTGTCAAATTTAAGGCACTTAACTGTTTTTCTTTGTTTTTAAATTAGGATGGAGAGGAAGAATTTAACCGTGCTAAACTGCTGAATATAGGATTCGCAGAGGCTTTGAAAGAGTATGACTATGATTGCTTTGTGTTTAGTGACGTAGACCTCATCCCAATGGATGACAGGAACACCTACAAATGTTACAGCCAGCCGCGGCACCTCTCTGTATCCATGGATAAATTTGGATTTCGGTGAGACACCTTCTGGAGGGGCATCTTTTTCCTAATACCACCCTTAGTCTAGCAGGCCAGACACCGTGTTACCCATCCCCACCTACCAGTGGAAGCATGGGAAAACGCATCTCACAAAAGCCTGTCTGGGCATGCGTGTGCCTGCAGGGAGTGGAGTGGCTGGAGGGGAGGAAGGTGGAGAAATGCAGCCAAGCAGTTTATTAAAATTCATGGCTTCTGGAAAGTGAAATGTAGGGCGAGGAAAAACCAAGCACCCTTCGTTTCGCAGATGCCCACATATCCCTTCTTGTGTTTCAGGCTGGAAGCTGGAAGACAGCTAGTGTTTCCACTCAGTCTGAAAAGTGAGACACTCTCACATAGTGAGAATTACGTGCAGCTTTAAAAATACTACATCAGGCATTATTTTAAGACCAAAATGAAATTTTTTTTTAGCTGTTCAGTTTTGTACCACTGAGAGACCTGCTCTGGTATCCTAGAGCAGCACAAAACGACATTTCTTTCAACTTAACATTTGTGTTCAGCAAGGTGTTGTGAACAGAAATGTGTCTTGCTTTTCCTTTCTGGCTTCTTTTTTCCTATCCCAAATCCCCAAGGGGGAGTTTAAAAGCTCACCTATAAAGTGAATCTATAAAGTGAAAACTGATTGTGACCCCATGGTGGCCGGTAGTGCTAAAGCTATAGCAGTGGTGGTGTAGGCAGGATCCCTGCACTTCTCCACTCCAGACCCAAGCCCTGCTCAGAGCAGGACTGCCACCGGCACCACAACAGCTGCAGCTTTTTCTTGCAGCTAGGTGAAGTATAAAGAAGAAATGCATGCCCCGGGGTATTCTTCTGCTTGCTGAAGCAGACACAAGTCTGCACTAGGTCCTGGTGATCCCTATGTGGACCCACTCCTTGTGCTGTGGGTCTGAAATTCATCTGTCCCCAAACTCCTGGTGAATTGTCCCCTGTTTTGAGCAGGAGCTGGTTGGCTTTGTGTATGTAAGGTCACACTGCCAGCTCAGTTTTGGGCTGTAGACCTCCTTTTACGACACTGAGGAGTGTGGAGGCGAGTGGTAGAGCTGTAAGAAGAGAAGACTCTGTGGCACACCCAGTGTCTGTCTGAGCTCTTGCCACTCCTGCGGCATGCATGTCACCTTTGGTAATGTCATGTGCATCTCACCAGCCTGTCCTTTGAGGACAGTGCACTGCTTAGTGAAAGGCAGCAGCCATTGCCAGTTGTAAAATACTTCCCCGATGTACTTGTGACTGAGCCCACCAGTTCCCACCAGTTCCCTCTACACCAGCCACACATGCTGCTTCCTGTTGCAGGAAGGTGCCTTGCAGCGGATGCTGGCTCTCTCTGGGCTGGGGTGAAGTAGCAAACCCTATTCAGGCAGGCAGACAGGCTGTCCCTTGAGTAGCACCTCTCCTCCTCTAATGTCCTCTTCTCTCTGCTTCCAGGTTGCCTTACAATCAGTATTTTGGAGGTGTGTCTGCCTTGAGCAAAGAGCAGTTCACAAAGATCAATGGGTTCCCAAACAATTACTGGGGCTGGGGTGGCGAAGATGATGACATTTATAACAGGTAAATAAATTTTCCTCCTTGGCACCCTGGGGTGCGTCCAGGGTGGGGATGAGCACAGACCTCGTACTCTCACCTGGGTATGGGGGCATAGGGTGTCTCCAGGCAGGAGATAAAGGTGGTGTGTGGGCAACCTGCTGGCTCAGCAAAAATGTGTTCCTGCTGAGTGCTGGCTCGCCATTTCACAGCTCCCAAGGTGTGATGGGGAGTGAGTCCGGTTTGAAAAATCCTACCTGTGACTCCTCCCTCATTGCTCATTTGCTGTGTGGCCTCACAAGTGCATGGGTTGGAGCATTGTGCTTCTGGGTCTCCCAGCACTGGCTGCAGGAAGGAGATTTAGGACACACAGCGGGAGGGTGGATGAAACATTTATCCACCTTGCCCAGTGCAGCCCAAGACTTGCCTGGGTCTGCAGCCTTGTAGCAGATCCCTTAATTCCCAGGAGAGCTTCATTTGTCAGGCTGTAAGCATCTCTAAATAATGCTGTGAGCCACTGGTTCTTGCCTGGAAGGAAGCTGGGCAAGGCTTAGATCTGCAGGAGAGGAGGAAGGTGTTTGCACAGGGCAGGCTGGGACCACCTCTGCCTGAAGACCAGGGTAAAGAGTGGACATGGGGTTGAGAAATCATCACTGGGACTTGAATTTGGAAGCCCTCTTCATGTTTCTTAGTGACAAAACCACTGCATGGTCTTTTCTCTGGGCTTTCTGAGCTCTTCTGTGCTTCAGGAAGGGTCTTCCTAAAAAAGGTTTAATAAACCAAGAGAGGGACAGCCTTCCAGTGGGGCAGAATGTTCAGAGCAAGAAAGTAGTCCTCTTTTTAGGGCACTCAGGTTTTGAGGAGCAGAAGATGCTATATAGAAGTTAAAAGGGAGAGGCAAAGAAGAAAAAATCAAGTACTTTTTCAGTATCAGTATCTGTGAAATACCTGCAGGTGCCTTGCAGAGAACATGCAAACAAAGATGGGCTGCCCCTCACTCGGTGGAACCCAGCTGGGACTACTGTGACTCTCACCATGAGCTGTTCACTTCAGTTTCTCCCAGCACTGCAGCTTTCACATCCTATCCAGAAGGGTTAAAAACTAGATGCCTCCCTTTCAAAGTCGAGTCTACAGCCTGCAGTAAGGTTAATGTGGGTGTTGGGTGTTGGTTGCAGGAGATGGAGGTGGAGCTGAAGGTGCAGTGAATTTAGTTTGGTGTTGACAGGGGGACGTCTCTTCTACCCACGCTAATGTGCTTGTATGGAAAAGGACTGGCTTTCCTCCCTTTCAGTGTTGGCAAGCCTGGAAATGCAGTAGCAACACCCTCAAAAAAAAAAGTAGGCAAAACCAATGGTCATTTGTGGAAGGTGTGGCAGAGCATCCCACATCCGTGTGAGCGGTTAATGTACTTGCTTTTTTTACAGGCTGGTGTTTAAGGGCATGGGGATATCCCGTCCAGATGCAGTCATTGGGAAGTGCAGAATGATTCGGCATACCCGGGACAGGAAGAACGAACCCAACCCCGAGAGGTGTGTCTCACCCTATCCCACAGCAGGTTTGAGGGGTGCCTCCTGCCCTTGCTGCTCCGGCTGCTCGGCTTTTTCTTTGCCGTGCAGAAAAGCTCAACTGCAGAAAGGCTGCAGCCCTCTCCTCCTCCCTGATTGAGCCCTCTGCGCTCCAAGCTGCCCCCTTCCCCTTACCTGGTTATTACCTGATTATAGAACTTTTCACCAGCCCGGCACTCTGACACGACGGTGTGGGGGGGGGGCGGGGGGGGGGGGGGGGGGGGGGGGGGGGGGGGGGGGGGGGGGGGGGGGGGGGGGGGGGGGGGGG
>JAWWLV010000100.1:26045613-26058068 GCA_035041135.1 Platyrinchus mystaceus | reverse complement strand
TATAGATTTTAGTTGTGTATATCTGTTCTGTTTTGTCCCTTTTTGTCCCTTTTTTCCCCTTTCCCTTTCCCTTTGGGAGGTGTTTGGGATCCCTTTGTGGGGTACATAGTATTTGAATTGTATATAACAGCCCATCACAAAGGGCTGAAATTTTCAATTTCTAGTCTTGTCTCAATACTCAGGGCATTTCCTTAGTTTCTGTATGCACAGCGTGAACCCCATCACGTGAATGTGTTAGGGACAGCCAGGTGAGGGCCTTCCACCCACCTGCCCAAGCACTGTCTGTCCATCTCCCGTTCTGCAGATTGTCCAGCCAGGGGACCTATTTTCTCTTACCAATTTTTTGTCAAGCTACAGATGTGCAGTGACGGGAGAGTGACCTTGGCTCTGACAAATCCCTCACTGCCTGTCAATGAGAGAACAGCCTCTGTGCAAATGTCAGGTGCGAAAGCCCCAGTGTGGGGTCAGCAAAAGTGGATGCAGACATCTGATTTTAGCAAACAAATACTTCCTGAACTCCAAGCCAAGAGCAATGCAGCTTTTTCTCTGTCCCTGGTAGGAGGGGACTAGACCTCGGACCTCAAATGTTATCCAGCAGAATATTTGCACAAGGCCTGCAGAGGAGTGCAGAGGAGTGCCACGTGGCCAGATGGATGCTAAACAGAGCTGGTTCCGGAGGGGATCAGTGGTGAGGACAGGGGAATCTTGGCAGCTTAGAGCAACACAGCCCAGGAGAGGGAGAAAAGCAGATAAGCCCCCAAAATTCCTGCGAGGGTGCAGTACAACTGCCTGGCTTTTTACGGAAATGCCTGCAACCTGCACGTGCTCTTAGCGAAACAGCCTTGTGTCCACAAAGCCAGAGGGAAGCCCAGCTGATGGCTGCTGAGGAGAGGAGCTGGGTGGCTCATTCACAGGGAGGAGTGGGAATAGATGCCATTCTACTGCCTTGACCCCTCTAGTGTTTTACATCTTTCCTTGCATCTGCCCCAGAGCTGCCTCCCCAGCCCTACCAGCAGAGATGATGTTAAGGAGGCACTATCCACCCTGGGGCAGAGGGAGGTAGGATAAAGTCCGATCCTAAGCAAGCCATAAGAACTTGCACAGTTGTCAAATCAACCAACTTCTCCTTATCTCTGTTGTGATTATTTCCTCCCCCTGCTGCATTCTTTGAATAGCAACATTTATTTCGGAAATTCTTCTCTCCAACAGTTTCAGGCTGGAAATCTGTGAAGATGCAGGAGCAACCTGGGGACAGAAGTTACACTTGCCCTGGGTCTGTGTGCCAGGCTGTCCTGGCTGTCATGTGGCACTCAGTGGAGTGCATGGGAGAAGCAATGCTCCAGTCCTGCAGCTTCTGAGTATGTTATTTTTGTTGTCCCATCACTTACAGCTCCTCTGTGATGTAGCATCTTGCCACACAGCAGTGGAGGCACAGCAAAGCAGCTTACTCCTCCCAGTCCCTGCCTTGGCTTCAGGACTGTGCAAGCCAAAGGAGAAAATGCTTCCTATAGCAGAAGTACCACAGCTCATCAGAAGGGATCTGGTGCTGCCAAGTTGTTTGGCATGTTTTGCTCTCTCTGGTGACCACCATATGGTATGTTTTGTTATTGCCCATTAAAACATTCATATCTGTACTGGTTGAGGGGAGCCATGCAATCACAGGTGAGTCTGTGAGCATGAGTGTTTTGGAGGACAGCCAGTGATAAGGGGGGGCTCCTCGCTGTGTTTGAGCATGCTGAGAGGGAGACTGGGCTGAAAACAGCATTCTGAGAAGTCAAAAATCAAGGTGGGGAGAGGGGCTGTGGCACAGTTGTATGCTTATCACTCCTGGACAGCTGCTTGGCATCCTGGTCCCCTCAAGAGACAGTTGCAAATCAAGTACACGGGGAACATCCTGACTGAAAGAGGACTCAGTAGGGGAAAGGGTTGTTGGCACCAACTGAGCAGCTGTGCTCTTAACCTTAGCCTGGTGCCAAGCAATAGCCTGCATGACTAGAGAGCAGATCAGCATCACAGATCAGGGACTTGTCTGACACGTTTCCTGGGAGAAGAAGACACTTGAATGTGCTCATGGACAGGACAGAGCCATGCTGCAGCATATACAAAACACATCCCCACATCTGAAACCCCAGACAAGCTGAAGGAGGGACATCCAGGTCTGTCACTATGTACATGCAATGAGTGCATGCCTTTTGCCAGCAAAGACTGTACGGATGTCTACAGGCCAGACAGCCTGGAGATACTGCTGTCAGGACCCCTAAAATCTGCCTGCTACAAAGCTGTACTGCTTCCAGAAGGCTGTGGTGTTTTGCTTCAACCAAAGAGGCACTTCATCCACCTAGCAGGTCCTTAAAATAAGGGGGCAAGTTTTTGAACTTCAGGTTCACCCCACTAGGTGAGCAAAAGGAGAAGGGAAACAGCTTGTAGAATTGCCCAAAAAGCCAACCAGCGTGGAGTTGGATCACAGGCTGACAACTCTTGGTCATGCCCATGCTCCCTCTCACCTGCTCAAATATTGTATTGTGTTGTGGGTCCACACTGCATATGGAGCAACATCTGCATGTATCTTACCCTGGATCTACTGTACCTGGCAAAATGTCATCCAGAGGATCATGTACGTCTCTGTTCACATATGCGGTTCTGCAAGGTCCTCATATATAAAAGGTCAACAGAGACATCTTGCACTGCACCACAGGACAGAGAATAAGGCTGCTGGCCTAGGGAGTTGCCATGGCTCCAGGCAAATCTGGGTAGTTGTGGAAAGTGAAACCCCCATACAGGAGTGTCAGTCCTGTGCGTCAACGCAGAGAAGAGAAACAACGCCCTGCATGCCAAAATCCGATGGCAGAGAAAGCCTGAGTTGCAACATTTTTTTGGCAACCTCTAGGAAATAAATTAGTCTCACTTCACTGCAAACACAGAGATTTACAAACACGTTGTGAGACAGCTGATGAGTCTGGGAGCTGTGGCTGTACTGGGGAGAGGAGCTTGAGCTGTTCTGGACCCAAGGGCAGGCTCTGTTACTGCCTGGGACAGACATTCTCTGTGGCAGACAGGGACAAGGAGACTGCTTGCAGGTTACAGGAGTTCAAAGCAGTTTGGCCACAGCTTTGGACATGAAGAAGTGTGAAACCAGCAGGCTGAGGGCAGTGGTCCCCTAGAAGGAGGTGCCAGCTTCATAGCAGAGAAGGACAGGGAGCACAGAGCCAAGAAGAGCAGCAGGGAGTGGGGGGCAGCAATGCCCTGAGGGATGGACATGGGACAGGTTCTTCCACCTTGTGCTTCATTTGAGCTGGTTGCTGCTAGCAATCCTGTGATGCACCCAGGGAAAGCAAATGACCTTTCTCAGTGGAGTTTCGTGTTTCAAGCACAGCTTGCTCCCAGAACACCAGTATTTACACAGCACTTACTGGTCTCAAAATAGAGCACTTAAAGCAACACTGGGGGGCTTTCCCACATCCTCACAGTGCCATTTGTCACTGGACCTATTGCACAAGGGACACAGTGAACTAGTAATTTGAATTCACACAGTCATCAGAAGAAAACATATATTGCTGGACATGTAAGACAAAAGCTTATCTTGAATGCCAGAAAGCTTGACAGTGCTCAAATGACTAGTGTTGTTATGTCTTTCCTTGGACAAGGTAGGGGGATTTGCCTCCCCATTTCTGACTGGCATGGCTTTGGCTCCTTGCATATCCTGAGCAGAGACACCAAATCTCTTCTGGCACCCTAACTCTGCACAGTGACTGCTGCTGAGTGCACTGTGTGCACAGCCTGGGCAGGAAGGCCCAGCATACGTGACTGCATGCTGGACAAATTCTTGCCTTTTCAGACAGACTTTTTCCTGACCCTTCTGTTCCCTCATTAAAAGCAGATGATAGGCCAAGGCTGCATGGTGAACTGCCTAGGAGTTTTATGCCCTCTGACTCCTACAGATGCGGAAGGTGGAGTGCGCATTGCTGTTGCTAATGATAATTTGCAGCTTCCTGCTGCAAAATGCAGCCCCTGTGCATGGGACACGTACAGAGCACAGAGTGGTGCTTGCTAGTCCTTCACACTGGTGGCTCCTGCTCTCAAGTTGCAGCTGCAAAGACAAACACAGTTATCTCTATGCCTAGGGGAGAACCAGGCCTCAGATCTCTTGCCAGTCAAGTCTGAGCCAGTGTGTATTTGGACACAGCACTTTGCACACTTGCACAGCCCCAGCTAGCACTTGGCAAGAGCACAAGCAGATATGCTTGAAGGAGGCCAAGGGAGATTTACTCTAGGCAGAACACTCTTCCTTTGGGTGGGCATGGGCAATCCCCTTTCTTCAAAAGGGATCCCCACATTGAGCTAGCAGAAAAACTGATTTGATTCTCTCTTTGATGTATTTCCTGCCCTCGGATTAACTCAGACCTTATACATATCACTCCCCACTGCCCCAGCATTGCCTTTTTGTGTGCCATGCCCAGAGCAAAACTGGGGACAGGCAGCTCTGTGTGCTCCCAGCCACTGCAGCAGGGAGATGCTGACTCAGGCCTGCAGATTGCCATGGAAACTGCAGTCATGCCTGAAATGCCATCATACTCCCTTCTGCAAACCAACCTCTGAGAGCCTGGGTGAAAACCAGCAGTGGGCCAAACCCTTGCCTGGAAGTTACAGCTCCAACCCACTGGCAGCAGCTGAAACTGGAAGGTGAGACTCACCCTGGCACTGCTGCCTGTTGGAGACAGTGAGAAAGCCCCATCCCTGCGGTCATCTCTCCTACCGGGCCCACGTGGCCAGGCACAGCAGGAAGGCAAATGAGCTGGTCTGAGCTTCAGGAAGCCCTTTGTTCTGCTTCGGCTCCAGTCCCACCACTAGTACTGGGTTTCCTTGCTGCTTCGCCATGCAGTCAAACAGCACATAGATGCCTCCTTGATGCAAAGACCCCTTCCTAATGGGAGCACAGTGCTTTGTGGTCTCTTCTCTCTACTGTTCCTGTGTGCCCAAGGAGGAGGATGTGCTTGGGAAAGATGCATACACGTTTACTTTACCATCATCTGGGCAGAGATCTGGCACTTGGGAACTGCTGTTTGGACATAATGAAAAGCTGGTTCCCTGCAGAAGGGATGCAGCCAAGTACCAGAGGACTGGTAGGGTCCCTGGTCTTGGAGATACCACAAACCAAATTGATAAAGCTCAGAACAACCAGACCTGATTTTGGGGGTAGCCTGCTTTGAGCAGTGGAGGTGCTAAGAGCACTCCAGATCTCACTTCTGATTGGGTCTTCTGACTCCCTGCTAATAGGAGCCAGCTGGTTGTGTAAGTTTCTGAAGGACAAGTTCTGTGGGAGACCCCCATTCTCTAAATTCAGGACTGTAACTTGCACAATACCCAGCTCCCTCCTTCCTACTGTCATGACTGAAGCCAAGGAGAAAAACTTGGGGGGTGTTGGTTGACAAGAAGCTCAACATGACCCAGCACAAAGCATTTGCAGCCCAGGAAGCCAACTGTGTCCTGGGGTGCATCAAAAGCAGTGTGACCAGCAGGTTGAGGGAGGTGACTCTGCTCCTCTGCTCCACTCTGGTGAGACCCCACACAGAACACTGCAACCAGTCTGGGACCCCCAACATACAAAGGACATGGGCCTGTTGAAGCAACTCCAGAGGCAGGCCACTCAGTTGATTAGAGGGCTGGAGCACCTGTGCTTTGAACCCAGGCTGAGAGAGTTGGTAGTGTTCAGGTAGGAGAGGAGAAGGCTTTGGGGTGACCTTGTAGCAGCCTTCCAGAACCTGAAGGAAGCTGCATGGGAAGTGGAGAGGGACTTTTCACAAGGACATGTAGTGATGCGACAAGGGGATGGCTTTAAATTGAAAGAGGGCAGGTTTGGATTAGGTATTAGGAAGAATTCCTTTACTGGCAGAATAGTGAAGCACTGGCATAGGTTGTCCTGAGAAGTCGTGGGTGCCCTGGAAGTGTTCAAGGTCAGGTTGGATTGGGCTCTGAGCAACCTGATCTAGGAGAAGGTGTGAGGCCTAGGGGCATGGGAGTGGGGGGTCTTATGACAGGACTGTATGATCTTTAAGGTCCCTTCCAACCCAAACCATTCTGTGATTCTAAAAGTTGTATGAGTCACTCATGCCACTTTAACACTGCAAAGACGCAGGATACATCCCACAGAGTGACTGTTCTTTGGTGGCTGCTGAAGGTACCACACAGAGCAAACCTATAAGGAGAGAGAGTCTCATGGGGGACCATGATTTAGCCCGGTGGCCTTCTCCAGAGAGACAAATGAGACAGGTGATGTCAGATGACAGAACCATTTCACATATGGGGATATGACCAAGAAAAAGAAGAAGTTCACAGGGGCCGCAAAAGCCCAGCCTGCAAGGTCCTCAAGACCTGAGGTGGATTGATTCAGTCTTGGCTGCCTCTGGCAAGTGGCACATCTACAAATGATCTACAAATGTGAGGGTGCAGGGAGGGACAAAAGGCCACAAAAACAACATTCCAGGGGTTGAGGCTGTGAGAAGATAAGCTGGGCACCTCCCAGATACAATTAATCTCAGGTGCAGCCTTTAGGGAAGACTGAACCCATCCCCCCATCCCTTTGCTTCTGGAGGCACTGTATCCTCCCTGAAAACACAGGAGATGGGCAGAGGAAGTGCTGAGTGAAGCCCCATCCACCCACATTTTTCTGCCCCATTTCCGAAATGGTAGTAGACGGAAAGTGCTCTGACCTCAGCAGGGTCTGAGCCTCCACTTTGAGATATCTCCCGTTGGTGTGTCCCAATTGAAGCCATCCTTATGCAGTACCCTCCACCCACGTACTCCACCACAGGTCCACCTCATGCACCAGACCCACTTGGGGCCAGAGAACCAGCCCAGCCTCTCCACCCATCCTCCAGACTTGCTTAGCTACCACAACATGTCTGTCCACACCAGCATTTCTTCCCACCATGTCTCCTAAGTTCCAGCTGTGCCCATGTGCAAACCACTCTATCCCAACCCACGAGAGCTTCATTCCCCACCAGAAGCTGGCTCCTCCCTGGTCTGCTCCTATTCAGATCTCTCAATCCCAGGAATTCTCTCGCAGTCCAAATCTAGGCTCACAGGGATGGCCAGGCAGTTGGAGGTGCTGAGTGTAATTCATTACGCATGTTGATTATGCATTCCTGGTTGACTAATATCCCCAAAACTAAACACTCATCTATGTTCACATTTAAACATAGAAATGTTTTTCAGACTTGGTGGTAATAAAAGTTACTGATTTGCAATTGGGAGAACAAGAAGAAAACTGAGGAGAAGAAAAGGGGAGATAGTTCTTGTATAAGCAAACCTTTCTGTCATAAAAATGCCTGGATAGCTCTTGAGTCCTCTTGCGCAGAGTGCAGAGAGGAGACAGATGTTGCTGATGTTCTGCTGTATTAGCTGTCCAAAATTTGTGCCTGGACCTGATTAAACTGAAATCCTTCTCTTAGAGCTTCTCCAAAGTATTCCATCTATGGTAATTTGAATGCACGAGAAAAATCTTTGCCATTCCGGCATTTTGGACTAAGAATACTTACCTACAGAAAAGACTTCAGACCAAAGCTCTTATTCTAATACTAAAGATCCCTATCTTTCACCCCCCCAGGCTTGCTTGTAAATTAGAATAAACACAAAAACTGGAACAAAAGGAGAAATTTAATTACTATGTTTTGGAAATTTTTGTTGGAAAAATAAAACAGTAAGGAGTTCCTTTGTTAGCAAAGAAAATGCTGCTTTTTTGTGAGCAGCTTCCATGTGGTCGTTGGTTGCACATGAGTAAGTGATTATCCTGTTTCAATAACATCCAGCAAACTCTGAAAAAGCACCAGACATAATGCCATTGCAATGTCTTAACAAATCAAATTTCTAACCCCTGCTGTCAGATTTACAGTACTGCTGGGACTACAGCACAAAATAAGGGCAGAGCTATAAAGATCCTCCTCTAGGGGAAATAAGTAACTTTTGCTTGTGTTTAATGCCCTGGGCTGCTGTTGCACCAATACCTTAGGCAGAGACTGCTCCAGCCGTTTCAGCAACCCCCACTCCACTAACATGAAATGGTATGATAAACCCGAGGAGCAGGAACAACGGTGGTATCCCCAAGAACAACACTGTGGAAACATGGTGTGGCCACGGACCCCTGGCCCTCGGAGAAAATGCCACGCAGCAGCAGCACAACAAGGCGAAGGACAGCAGACAGTGCCAAACAACTTCCATTTTGTCTGAGAAAGGAACAGCCTGTGTTTTAAGACTCATCCTAAACTCCACCTTACCAGCATGCTGGGAGTGATGGCCCTGGAAGGAAGCAAAGGGGACGGTGTTGCTGGTACTCTGCACCCTGGCACAGCTCTCATGGCTGTGCCATTCAGGCAATGAGTTATTCAGGCCATGCCAGCAAGCTGTATATTGTTTTTCTGGTGCCTAACATATAGCAAGATGTCTTCCCTGCTGTCGTCTGCCAAGCATGCCTGTGCACTTCAGTCTCCCTGCTGGAACACTTAGGTTTCCACTGGTCTCAGTACCTGTGACCTCAGCAGCTGTGTGGAAGGTTGTGAAGGAATCTTTCCTGAACCTTGACAGCATCATTATGCATTTCTCCATATTATTATGCATCGTATTGAAGAGCTTTTTGGACTCACAGCTATATAACAGTCTCCAACATCTCTCCACTGGGCTGGCTGCGGTCCTCCTTTTATGGCCCAGTGAGCAGTTTGCATTATGCACAATGAGAATTATTTTTGGGCCATGTTCAAGCTCATATTCACAATCACCTCCAAATCACATCAAGCAGCTCCACCAATCACTTCTTAGCCTGAGCCAGTGCTTAGGGTTATCCCTGCCTCACCCCTGTGCACCAGGTGCCACTGACACTTCTACTTTCTGGGTTTTGTAAACATCCTGATGCTCCAGTCTTCCCATTTAGAGATGTCCCTCTGGACTGAGGCTCTGCCTTTCACCATGTCAGCCTCTCCCTCATAATGATGATTTCCAGCACTGTAAAAAAACAGAAAAAGAGTATGTAAGTATACATCTACATCTATATATATATATATATATATGTATGTATGTGTGTGGAGAGAGCATTCCTGTTTTCTAGAACTTAATCTTTTTCTGCAGACATGCTGTTGAACTTCTGGTTTTTTATGTTCCCTGGCAAATGAATACTTCCATTAAAAGCAATAAACACAGAAATACCCAATGAGGTATTTCAAATGAATTTTGTCCAAATGAGGACGAAACAGGAGCCAATGTTTTCTTGAGACTCTTACCTGTAGATGCCAGTAATAAGTCTCTGGGACCATTACTCTCGATCCTCTGCCAACTCCATGCCCTCTGTGTGTTGGCATGGTGCTGTGACTTGGCCAACAACTCCAAAAGGCCCAAGGTGATCAAAGGTCTGATACTGGGTGGCAACCTGCCCTTTTGGTAAAGCTCTCCTGAGGTGGCAAATAAAGAAGGCTTTGTACAGCCTTCCCACCACAACAGGACTAGAGCTATGGAAAATCTCTTCTCAACACATTCTTCTATAGAGGAACAAGAACTAAAGCTAAGCAAACCTGCAATTACAGGCGAATCCTGTGAAAATTTAGGTTGGAAGGTACCTCCGGAGGTGCCCAGCTCCAAAGCCCTGCTCACTATGCCACCTCGTATGTCACCCTGGGCTCAGCCCCGTGTCCCAGCCATTCTGTGCACTTGAGAGCACGAGGAGCTGTGTGTTCACTGCACTGCCCGAGGTGCACTGAGACCTGGCCCGGGTACCTCCACTACCCCCAGGCCACCTCCAGACTCTGCCACCTCTAAGTTGAGCTGCTTCGGTCACTCATTCCTGGTTTGAATGGAAGGGGATGAACTGGAGTCCCCCAGAGGCTCAACCACAATCACCAGCACTGCTGGGGGTCTGAAACCGTTCAGGTGAAACAAAGTGGTGGTAAACAGCAGCGGCTGAAGGTGCTAAGTTACTCAAAGAAGCACAAAACATGGTTGTGGTACACAACTGAAATCACTAAGTACTGCCTACAGCTTCTCACATTGCACAGATAAAAGAAAATCCTACTTAGGTGCAAATACCGCAAGAGTTTGTCTTTGTTCTGAGACACAGGTGCAAACTGACCCACCCTGCCAGCTGGCATTCACACCTCGGCTGAGAAGGATACTGCCAGCAAGGATGACAACTCAGAGACTGCTTTGCTTTCCCGAATGCCAAGTAGCTGGCTTTGCTCCCTATGACAGGAGGAGCTGGGCTTCCTCCACTCGGCTTGGGGTTCTGACTGTAAAAACTGTAAGAGGAAGGTCCGAGCAGACATTTCCAATACTCTCCAACTTTGACATCAGCCCGTGTGAGCTGTGTGTGTACTTCGCAGTGACAGGGACAGAATACTCAGGGATCTCATCCAGCCACCCTGCTACATGATGACATTACAGATATTAATTAAAAAACAAACTACTTGTAATTGGAGGATAATATTTGTCTCCTAGATGTGCCTTGTCCACTCTGAGGTTTGTTACGGTCAGGCTACACACAAAGCAGCAAGAGGACATCAGCTCCCATGCTGCCTCCACTGCCCAGCAGCAGTACAGGCTGCTGCAGTCTCTCTGTCCTGATGGCCATCCCTCCTGTCAGCCCATCCCTCTCTTGCAGTCTGGAAAAAAAGCCTGGTGAGTTTTCCCCCTGGCCAGGCTCCCACACAGATGCGTGAGAGGAGTTGTGGTTGTTCTGCACTCACTCAACCTGGGAGAAAGCACGGTTCTCCAGCTGGACACTGCTTGTTCTACGGGACAGCAGGTTCTTGCCTGCACTGCACCCCTCAGGAAACGCCCAGAGGCAGAGACGTGGCCAAATGAAGGGCAGGCTTCTCACACATTTTGAGGCACTGAAACTGCTTTTGTTTGGAGTATCGGGGAGGAACGGCCTGAAGGGAGAGCTCTTGCTCCTGCAGCTGGTGCCTGAAATCACAGCTATCTGGATGCTTTCTTGACGTGGTTCACAAGGCAGTGCGGTGGTCAGTGTGCAGTATGGAACCCCAGCCCTGCAAGCCTGAAACCCGGGCACAGACTCAGCCTTGCTGTGCTGTCAGACTGTTTGTTTTTGTCCAGAGCCAAGCCTCAATCACAGGCACTTCACACCAGTCACAGGGCAGCTAGACCACTGCTCCTGGAAGAACAGACTGAATGTCTCGCTGGTGTTGATGATCCAAAGGCCTGGACTGAGACTGGGGCTAACCCTGAAGAAAGGCAGCCGCCTGCCAAGCCATAAACACCATTCCCTGTCGCTTCCTTACTTCTACCGCTCATGTTGCTGCGTCTTGCCTCACTTGTAAATTCATCCAAAAGCCCTGCCCAAGATTACTAATTGGAAATATAACACAGCCTGCAAGTTAAATATACTCAATCCTATTTGACATCACCAGGGAGTGTTGTTATTCATGATTAGTCTCCAGTAACATAGAAATTACTCTTCTCACAGTTCTCCCTTGCCTGCAGTCCTTAAAAACAAAAGATAAATGTCTTGAATCAATTTTTGCTTGTGAATACCAGCTCTTTCAGCTTAATTTCTAATTTCACTTCTAACTTTGAAGGGGTTTTGACATAAGCCACATGTTAAAATTACTCCAATGGGTTGGAAGGTCCAGCTTCGGAAATAAATCTGTAATGCGGTCTCCCCCTCTAAGACGATACAGCCAAAGTACACCATGCTATATTTTGCTTTCGGGAGGCTTCCTCTGCTCTGTATGCACCCAAGTGAATGCCTGGCTGTCCTCATATCACAAGTTGTTTTGTGACTTCGAAAACCATGCTGTTCAGCAGCATAGTGGGCACCTCTCTGAAAGCTGTGTCTGGGTGCCTGCAGTTCTATCGGTTTAATGCACACTGTGCCCCTGCACCAGTGCATGGCTGCATATGTGGGACTTCTACAGATATTTTCTGCTGGTTGCATGTGGAAACATAACCTGAAAGCAAGTGCCTGCCATCTGCAAGCTGTGCTGAATTTCCCCCTTGCTCCTCACTGCAAACAGCAGAAAAACAACCTGCACAGTGTGGTGCTAGCATCCCCAGCCAGCCTCAGGTCACAGCTTCTCCTCCCAGCCTGGGGAAGGTGTCAGTGCCTCCAAGGTGCCCATGCTGGAAGTCAGAGGGCTGAGATGAAGCCAGTGGGCAGTCTGAGCATGGGCCCTTTACAAGCTGCTGCAGACCCCCATGCAGGCACATGTGAGGAGCACCAGGCAAGCTGGAGACTCCCTATCACCAGCTATTTACTCAAAACAGAGCTCATCCTTCCCCACACCTGTGGGATAGGCTTGGTCTGAAACAGGATATGAAACCTCCAGCCTAAGGACTGCAGATGGCCACTGAAAGTAGGTGCAGAAAACCTCTGACCATGCTTGTGTGAGAAATAACTCTGAGTAAAATTTATAAGACGGTCCAATAAAATGAAACAAAGAACTTTATTAACAGTGCAC
>JAWWLV010000100.1:25999482-26040689 GCA_035041135.1 Platyrinchus mystaceus | reverse complement strand
TTCCCCCCCCCCCCCCCCAGCGTGATCCGGCTCATCATGCAGTACCTGAAGGAAAACAGCCTCCACCGGGCGCTCGCCACCTTGCAGGAGGAGACCACCGTGTCCCTCAACACCGTGGACAGCATCGAGAGCTTCGTGGCCGACATCAACAGCGGGCACTGGGACACGGTGCTGCAGGCCATACAGTCGCTGAAGCTGCCCGACAAGACCCTCATCGACCTCTACGAGCAGGTGAGCGAGCGCGGGGCTCGGACGGGCTCCTCGGTCCGCGTGGGACTCTGTGTGGTGCTCTCCACGTGCTCCCTGCCGATGCAGACACGTGTCTCTTGGTGCAGGTTGTGCTGGAGCTGATCGAGCTACGGGAATTGGGGGCTGCCAGGTCCCTGCTGAGACAGACAGATCCCATGATCATGCTGAAACAAACCCAGCCCGAGCGCTACATCCACCTGGAAAACCTTCTGGCCAGGTCCTACTTCGATCCTCGTGAGGTATGTTGTGCTCTTAGAGACCTCTCCTGCTCTCCTGCATGTGTCAGTCCAAGTTTCTGATGGCTCAGGGAGTCTCTTTCCCTTATCCCTGGGAGTGAGAACCTGCAGTTTCCCAGTTTGGAGATTTTACATGTTTTATGAAGTGCTTAGGAAGTGGTGCTTGGCACATGATCACGAGGCAGCACCAGAGCAGTGGGAGTTTGGGGGTTTATACCTGTGTCCTGCCACAGAATGACATCTGCACCTTGCTTTTTCTGTCTCATGTAGGACAGCACAAAAAAATGCACCTTGGGCCAACAAAAATACAACTGTGTAATAGCAAGGCATTATTTCTTACCGGTTATTTCAGACTGGTGATGTCAGTCTGACATTTTTGGTGAAGGCCTGTTAGGTTAATGGCCAGCTTGGCTGGTGGCCTGATCTTGGAGGTCTTTTCCAACCCTGAGAATTCTGTGGTTCCGTACTCTGTGTTTCAAGGGTGGGTATTAAAGAGAAGAGAATTTTGGAGGCCTAACAGAAAATCAATATGGGAGGGGCTTCGATTCGGGGCAGTGGGAGTTTTTGCAGAAAAAATAATTATGCTTTGGAGTAATTGCCTCATAAAAATGACTCCTCTCTAGGCATACCCAGATGGGAGCAGCAAAGAGAAGCGGAGAGCTGCTATTGCACAAGCTTTGGCTGGAGAGGTCAGCGTGGTACCTCCATCCCGTCTCATGGCACTGTTGGGGCAGGTAAGTCTTGGAAAAGTATTTCAGTAGCTGTGTCAGCTTCTTTAAATCTCTGCTGCAGAAAACAAGCTATGGTGTAGTTGATCTTCCAGCTCTGTAAAAGTAGTGTTCAGATGTTACACATTTACATGTGGTAAATAGTTAAAAATTAAGTTTTATCCATGTGGCAACGATTTAGCAGTTGTAGGAAAAGTCATCACTCCAGTGGTAGGTTTCTTCCAACAGAATAAATAGTCAGCACATAGAATGCACTTTGAAAATAAGATTCTGTAACACACACTGTTCCTGTTGTGCTTTCAACCCTTTTTTCTCAGAATGTTTTTGTTGATACTCTGTGCAGACAGTATTTCATATATCACAGGTCTGTGTTAACTGATACGTAATGCTGTGGCTTTCAACTCCCCTATAGGCACTGAAATGGCAGCAGCATCAGGGCCTGCTTCCTCCTGGTATGACAATTGACTTGTTCAGAGGCAAAGCAGCTGTGAAAGATGTAGAAGAAGAAAAGTTCCCCACACAGCTGAGCAGGCATATTAAGGTGATGTGTTTGCTTTTATGTGTGTTACTGCTGCTTGTTCCTTCCTGTGGTTTATGTTGGGAGATAAGGGTAAATCTTCTGAATTCTTCTGTTCTCTTTGTTGTAAGTCATCTCCCCCCTCCTTTTCCTCTCCCCTTTTCTACTCCATGCTGTATCTCATGGGGAGACTTTTCTTCCTGAGAGTCTGAGATGAGATCTTTTAACAGCATTGAGTGCTTATGTTATTTGTGATTAAGATAAATGTGCTGTTTCTTTGGCTTTACAGTTCAGAACCAATCAGTTTCCAGAAGTTTGCGTAGTCCCCTTCTTTGTCTGTGCAAGGAAATACTCAATGGCTTAAACTGTTCTTTAGAAGTCATGAGTCAGAACTTGTGAAATCAATTTGTGGTGTCCAGTAACAGCTTGCTAAAAATGCTTTATTAGAACTTGTTCTATTTGCCAGTGCTAATTGCGTATTTTTGTTTTGACCAGTGAAGACTTTTTTTTCTATATTCAGTTGTCATGGTCACTTGTATTTAAAATCTTAGAAATTTAAAAATTGGATATTAAAAAAGAATAAACATTCCCTGAAAAAATTAAACTGAAGAAACATTGCTCCAAGTCAAGCAACTTGTACTAAGGAGCATCAAATTTGTGAATGCATACCTGTAGAAAATACTGCATTTTTACCATCAAAATGAGACAACAGTTTTGTTTTAATGACAAAGCTTTGTTTATATTCCTCTATAAAACAGTTTGGGCAGAAGTCGCACGTGGAGTGCGCTCGGTTTTCTCCAGATGGACAGTACCTGGTTACTGGCTCTGTTGATGGCTTCATTGAAGTGTGGAACTTCACTACTGGGAAGATTAGGAAGGCAAGTTACTACTTATTTCAAATGAATGGTTCATTTGCACCTGAATTTATTCTTTGAGATAAGGTTTATTTTTATTTATCAGGGAATATGAACCTGAGAAAGTTGTCTGCTTCGGCGATTCACATATTAGTCTGGAATATTTACATGGGTTTAACTGTTTAGTCTGTCCTAGATTTCCCTCTGTGATAACTTTATCTCTCTGCATCATTGTTGTGGCCCTTGAATCCTGTATTACAAAGCTGTGAAGTCTGCTTGGCGACAGGTTATAAAATGTAACTGAAGTTAAAACTGCTGTAGTTTTGTGCTTTGCCTTAAATAGATATCTTCTGCTTTTGTTTAGGATCTGAAGTACCAGGCACAAGATAACTTCATGATGATGGATGATGCAGTGCTGTGCATGTGCTTCAGCAGAGATACAGAAATGCTAGCAACTGGAGCACAGGATGGAAAGATCAAGGTACAGATCTTTTTGTACTGTATGTTGTATGTTGGGAGAGATGGTGACCTGCAATTGCAGGAATGTTGCCATCCCATATGAAAATAAATGAAGTTTAGCATGGCTCAGAAACAGATATGTATATTGGCTTTGATCTTTAAGCTTCTGTGACCTCATAGCAAAGTAACTTCTTTTATTTCGTTTGCTGTTTTCCTCTTCAGGTGTGGAAAATCCAGAGTGGTCAGTGTCTGAGAAGATTTGAACGAGCACACAGTAAAGGTGTTACGTGCCTCAGTTTCTCTAAAGACAGCAGCCAGATTCTCAGTGCCTCTTTTGATCAGACAATCAGGTAAATAAACTGACAGTGTATGAGCTACAGTGTGGGAGAAATGAAAACAGAATTTTCACATTAAGCAGCTAAACTATGAAATAGTTTTAAGTACCTGTACAGGTCTTTAGTCTTGAGCCTTTCAGTTAGGGCAGCTTGCTCAGGGCCTTGTCCAGCTGAGTTTTCAAGATTTCTATAGTTGAAAATCCCACTGCTGCTCTTAGAATCTGTCTGGGGCTCTACAGTTCTCTTGGGGAAAATCTCATTTGGAAATAGGGAAATATGTTTTGGGTTAGTTTGATAAAGCTTTTTTTTTGTTTCCTTTTTAACTTGTATCTTTTGGCTTTTGTACTTCAGCCATGGGCCTTTGAGAAGAACCTGACTCTGTTTAGTCTGTAAAAACATGTTGGGTAGTGATGTTAAGCAAATAGTTACAAATTTTCAGGTGTTCAGTAAGGACTCGGATATCCTTTTTCCCTTTTTTAAGCTAAGAATCATTGGGTTAAAAGTAAGAAGGAATATACTCACAGAAGTACTCAAACTCCGTTCTAATCTTAAATTACCAGGCAGCAGCAACCTCATCAAACCCTTTTTCCTGCAGCTTTTGGCATCTGGGAAGCGTTGCTTAATGTCTGTGTAATGCAGTAGTTCTGATCTTGTGCCTACTTGGTGTCTTGTTACTGAGTGGAATTTGCTCACTGGTTTGCACCTGTGTTATCTGACAGGATTCATGGTTTAAAATCTGGGAAGACCTTAAAGGAATTCCGTGGTCATTCCTCCTTTGTCAACGAAGCCACTTTTACCCAGGATGGCCACTACATTATCAGCGCCTCGTCTGATGGCACAGTGAAGGTAAGACAGCATTTGCCCTTTGTGAATAACGCATTCAGACTCTTGCTTTCTTCTAGCTGATTTGTTGTAGTTGCTGCAGTCTTTGGAGAAGGACTTGGGGTTACCTGCAGTAGTGATTCTGCTTGTGACATTCGCTGTAGATTTGTGTGAGAACTGATGACACCTCATACTGTGCTTACAATCTGTTGCAGAGCTCTTCTCTGCTGCATTTATGAAAGGGGGACATAAGTGCAGGACTTACCTGTCTGTTCTGCTTTGTTGTAGACATAGAGTTGACAGTGACGCCTCTTGTCCTAGGACATGGGGATTCCCTTGTCTGGAATAGTTGTATTTTCTTACTGTTTTGATCAGCTGTTTGTTTCTTGGTGCTGGGTAACCTGACATTGATGAAGCTGATGGTAGAAGTGATAGGTCTGGCTTTTAGTTCCAGGAAAGAGTGGAACTGCACAGTGTGTAGTAGTTAAGAGGAGTAAAGTGTTACTGCATAAAGGGCATTACTGATTTATTTGGTTAATGTAGTTGTTTCTATATTTGTGCATTAAGTAGGGCGTCGATGTAGTGCACTGAGGGTGGGCAAACAGATCCTGTTCATAGATATGCCCAGGAAACTGTGATAGATTTGCTCATATCAAATGGAATGTTACTTCAGACTTGCACCCTTTGCTTGACTGCCCTAATCATGGGAATAGCATAAGAAGGTGGTTTCTTTTGATTGTTCTAGTAGGTAAACAACAAAAATATTTCACAGATGATGAAGGATATTTTAAATATTAAACAAGTAATTTCATTTCCTGTTTCTAAACAGCTGGGGTTGAGTCTGAGGCAGCTGTAATCTGGGATGTCCCTCCCACTAATAGCAGTGAAGCTTTGTTTTGTCTGCAGTTTTCATGTCAGTTTTGTGTAAGGCAAATTGCATATGCAGGGGTTATACATATATTCACAGATACCAGCTAAATGCATAAAACGAGTCTGGACTCACCCCTTAGGGAAAATTCTTAAGGTAAGGGAGCCAGGCTGAATTTGGATAATGGAAATTCACTTACAGTTCAGTTGCAGTGAAATTATTCACGGTGTTCACACTTCATAATATATGAGATAACTTTCTTTCTCAAAATCTGCATAGAACTACAACTTTTGGAATTCATGTTTCCCTCCAGGAGCCTTAAAAGTTCTGAATTCTGTATCAGCTCATTCTTGGTTCAGTTTTTTAAAGCTAATTGTTTTTAATACTAGGTTTGGAATGTGAAGACGACAGAGTGCTCAAACACCTTCAAGTCTCTTGGCAGCACTGCTGGGACAGACATTACTGTGAACGGTGTAATTCTGCTGCCTAAAAACCCAGAACACTTCGTTGTTTGCAACAGATCGAATACAGTTGTCATCATGAATATGCAAGGACAAGTATGTGATCTTACTGGCATCTTTTAAAGTTTCTTTGTCATTTCTAGAATGCAGAAAACCCTAGTTAAAACCTAGTCTTGGGTTAAACCTGATTTCTCTGGTTTGCTTTCTGGACAAACTATTCTGTACTCAGTTTATAGAATGCAGAAAGCGCTTTTAGCTATGGAGAGATCTTGTGTTCTAAGCAGACCGAGTACTGCTTAAATATTTCTGCCCTGAATAATGATGCTGCTGTTTAATCCTGGCAATTATTTCTGGGGGATGTCTTCACAGATTGTAAGAAGCTTTAGCTCTGGTAAGAGAGAAGGTGGTGACTTTGTCTGCTGTGCACTTTCACCTCGTGGTGAATGGATCTACTGTGTTGGTGAAGATTTTGTGCTTTACTGCTTCAGCACAGTGACCGGCAAGCTGGAGAGAACTCTGACTGTAAGTTTTTAGCTTTGAACTTTTGCAGAGTTTAAACACAAGGAGGATGTAAATATTCACCATGACATCCATAAAGAGCAGTCTCAGACCAAGGAAGCAGCCACAGCTGGTAACAAATGTATTCCAGAACATTGGCTGTAGAGTGTGTTCAGTTTTGTAGAACCATTTGATTGTAAAAGTTAGGAAAATATTTACCCACCAAGCCAGGAGTGAATTGGGTCAAACCTATTTGAATGGGAGCATGTCTTGTCCTGGGCTCCAGCTGGTGGAGGATCTGACCAAGCTGTCAGATTTAAAGCTGTCAGGCTTTAAATTTGGCTTGGATTGAACTAAAAAGGAATACCAGATTGAATGTCTAAATTTAACGAGGAACACTTAAATTTTGTGGATTTCTGTGGATGTAAACTTTCAGTGAACCTTTCCTTGCCCAGCAAAAAGTAACTGCCACGTCACAAAAATTGTTGTGACTGGAATTTGATGTTGGGGGGTATGTTAAAACTCAGTTCCTCTAGTTCTTGTTTGAAGAGAATATTTGCCTTGAATCTGCTGAAGGAATACTCATCTGATGCATCTTTCTACTTATTCTCTAGGTCCATGAAAAGGATGTCATTGGCATTGCTCATCACCCCCACCAGAACCTGATTGCCACTTACAGTGAAGATGGCCTCCTCAAACTGTGGAAGCCATAGATGGATGTTACATCCAGCTCTGAAGTGTGCCTGTTAGTTGCAGTTTATTAGTGTTTGTGCTTTAACAAGGTCTAAATGTACAGAGTATGATTCTTGCTCAATTTTTAGTTCAGTTTTCCGGAGAATGACATTTTTACTCACCTAGAGTAGATGGATGCTTAAATACAGCATTGCTTAATTTCCTATACTTATTTTTATTAGAATAGTCAGAGTGACTTCGGTGAGAGTGCTTTTTCTGTCTCCTGAGGTCTGTAGTCCTCCTACAATGTTTGTAAAAGTTGAATGAGCCAGGAAGTAGACCCTTTATGAGTGGTTGCTCACTTCCTAGAATACAGCAAAATGTTGTTTTTTTTTTTTATTTGAGTGAAATATGGAGTGGGAAAGCTGTCTCTCTTTCCACTGCTGAAACATAAGCATAGTTTTTCTGGAATGCAAACCAGGCTACACTTCAGCTCGAAGACAAGGCCATTTCTAGTCCATTGGGTTTTGCTGTGTTCAATTTTCAATATAATTTTTCCAATATCATTGGAAAGTAGTGTCACACAGCTTCCTCAGAATGAAACTATGCTTCCCCATCTGCCAGCATTTCCGACTGTAAACTATAAACCTGCCTCATCTGGCAGTGAGATACACTTGGTTTTGTTGTTTTTTGTTGGTTTTTTCCCTTTTGTTTATCTCACTTCTAGATTAAAAGGTATAAGTACTCTCTTCCTGTAAGTGCAAAATGTCTTCAGACCAGCTGTAACTGAAACAGGCTTTAGGGGATCAATATTTTAAAACATGCAAAAGTTGGTTTACATAGGCTGAGTTCCTAGTGCTGTGATAATGCTTTAAATAATTATTTGTAGGATTTTATTCTTTTTCGATTTCATATGCCTGTGGACCTAGTCAAGGTGATACTTAGGTCCCACAGATAAAAAGACACCTTCAAGTTCTTCATATGCTCAGTTTGGAGCATAAAATATTATGATTTGATATCCTGTCTAATGAACACTGTTGTGAGTGTACACCAGAATCTGACCATGTCTTTTCTCGGATGCGGACAAGCAAGATTTTTTCCTGTAATGATGAGTGAAACGCTTGTAGATGTGAATCTGCTGTGCTGTGTTCTGTCCTCATCTCTTGTAGAATGCTTTCCTACCACAGTAATCTTTCAAACAGTGATAACTTCTGTTTGATTTAATAAATTAGTTCCAATTCAAGTATTTTGTCTGTGTCTATAATGGTCCAGGGAAATGCAGAAAAAGTACAGCTGGAATTCTCAGATAGCATTGCTTGTTCACTGCACTAACTAAAGTGTAGGGTTTGGTTCTCTGTTTAGGTGTGATGTTGTTGATGATGTCTTTCTTAGGTACATCATTAGAGGCTTTTTTTAGATAGCAAAAAGTGATTATTTTTCCTGCCTGAAAAGACAGAAATATCTGACTGTGACGCATCTGACAAGCTCCATTGGCAACTACTACTTTTGATACAGAAGATCTTGACAAAATATTTTTAATACTAACTAACTTGTCATTTTGTCTTCAGATTACACAGAACTGCTAATCCTCAATGAAAACTGTATCCTACATTGTTCTCTAAGAGAAAAGTAGTTATAGCAAATAAAACTGTCAGAATCCATAGTGTTTAAAGATTGGAATACATGCTCTAGCTTAAAAATGTAAGAAACTCTGGTGTTTCTTATGCTTTTCTTTGAAGAGTCTCAGTTTATTGCATTAAATACTCAGGACAAAAAGGGGATATTTACCAGTAGTTACAAAAGGGCAGTGGTAAAACTTATTTCCTGGGCTACGGCTGTAATTTGTGAAATAGCTGACAGTTGGCACAAAAATGTAGTGTTTATCTTGAAAGTGTTAATTTTTTTTATCATTAAAATGAAATTTTTTTAATGTAAATGTTAATTTTTTAAATCTAGGAAGATATTTTCCCTCTGGAAAAGCAGCCAGGTGTTGTGCCACTTACCTCTCTGTAAGACTAGAACAAGGCAACATCTAGTGCTTTAACTCTTATTAAAGAAAACATTGTTCACCTCTGGGCCTTGCTTTATTCTTGAATTGTTTTGTTTGGAAATGTCAAGTTCTGTCATACACAGAGGAGTGCAGAATGTTTGGGAGGGGGAGTGTACCATGTAGCATGTTTCCTGTAGCTGTGCTCTGAAACTATTACCAGCTTGACATCCACAAACAAAAATCAAACCCTCCCTAGTAAAATTTAGGGAGACCACCTGAAAACTGAAGACTTGATCTCAACAGCAATGTGTTTTCTGTGAATGTCATGTGAAGCAGTTGAATTCTCATGAAGCCTGAGAGAGTAAACGACCTCCAGGGCTGCCTGTCAGCCCCCATGAATCTCTTGATTCTGCGTTTTGCAGAGGGTTTTGAACCTCCATCCTCAGTAAGAGGGCCTGCCTCTGGTGTGAGTCACCTTGGCAGGACCAGTGTTCAATCTGTGTGAAAAGAAAGAAAAGATGTTGCATAGATTTACAGGAAAGACGATGCCAGGAGTTGGCCATAAATGGCTTTTTGGGTACAGCTTTTCTTCACTTTCTGCCTAGTTTCTGTGTAGGCTTTGGGAGTCCTTAGGCATGGTTAGTCCTTCTCCAGTTCCTGTTGATGGTGTGGGCTCCTCTGTGTTCACTTGATAGTTGTAAATAAACCCTATGACCTTCTGGATCATGACGCCTTGTGAAAGACAGAGCAAACTTGGATCTCATATCAGGGAAAAAAAAGCATAGGCTTTAGGTGAAATCCTAAGGAGAAAGGTGGTTAAATGCTTTATTTTGGGGGCAGAGTAGGAGTTGTGGGAATTCTTAGACTCCTCATGGAGCAAGAGGTGGAGGCATAACAATTTTATTTTAATGGGTACTTGTATCATGAAAAAGAGTAACGAAGCCCTCGTCAGTTTATTTCCCTTAGTGTATAAAACTCCCCATGTAGTAAATTCTTTTGATAATGGCCTTTGTTGGGCAGGAAATGGCATTTGCTTGTTTGGGAGCAGACGTGCTGTTGGAAACTAGTTAAGCCTTTTCTGTCTTTCCAAATTAGAAGTAAATGTCCTGGCAAGTTTTATTCCCAGAATAACAGGATATCTGATGTTGAAAGGACGGACACTCCACCACCTCTCTGAGCAGCCTGTACCAGTGCTCGGTCACCCCCAGTAAAAAGAGTTCCCAGATACTCAGAGGGAACCTCCTGTGTTTCAGTCTGTTCCCATGGCCTCCTGTCACTGAATAGTCCTAGGCAGAGCCTGGTTGCTTCTTTGCACCCTCCCTTCAGGTTTTTCTGCACATCAGTGAGATTCCCCTTGAGCCTTCTCCAGGCTGAACAGTCCAGCTCTCTTAGCCTTTCCCCGTAAGAGAGTTGGTCTGGTCCCTTCAGCATCTTTGTGACCCTTTACTGGACATGCTCCAGTATAACCATGTCCTTCTTGTATTGGAGAACTCAAAACCAGACACAGCATTCCAAGTGTGGCCTAGCCCTTGCTGAGTAGATGGGAAGGATCACTTCCCTCCACCTGGCAACCAGGGCAGCATTAGTCTTCTTTCCAAAAAGGGCACGTTACTGGTTCATGTATAACGTTGGTGTCCATCAGGACCCCCAGGTTCCTTCTCTGCTGCTTTCCAGCTGAGTGCCCCTTGGCGTGTGCAGTTGCATTGAGTTGTATCTCCCCAGATGCAGAACTTTGTACTTATCCTTGAACTTCCTGAGGTCCTTGTCAGCTCATTTCTCTGAACTCTCCAAGTCCCTCTGGATGGCAACAGAACCCTCTCTTGCATTAGCTACTCCTTTGTAGTTTTGTGTCATCTGAAACTTGCTGAGGGAATATGTTGTCCAGATTATTAATGAGGATGTTAGACAGGAATGGTGCCAGTACTGACCCCTGGGATCCACTGCTATTCACTGCCCTTCAACTAGGCTCTGTTGCACTTGTCACCACCCTGTGGGCCTGGACATTCAGCCAGTTTTCAATCCACCTCACAGCTCATCTATCCCATACATCAACAGCTTCTCTGTGTGGATCTTATGGAAGACAGTGCCAAAGGCCTTACAGAGGTCCGGGTAGACAACAACCACTGCTCTCCTGTCATGCACCAGTTCAGTTGTTTCATTGTAAGAATATATCACTTTGGTTAAGTATGACTTTCCCTTGGTGAAGCCATGCTGACAACTGGATGGTTTTCTTGTTCTTGATGTGCCTGGAAATGGTTCCCAGAATAGCTGCTCCTTTACCTTGCAAGGCTAACAGACCTTTAGTTCCTTCGATCCTATCTTGCCCTTCTCAAAGACAGGTGAGACATTTATTTTCCACAAGTCTTTAGGCACTTCTCCCCGATACCATGATCAATCAAAGATTGTCAAGAGGGGCCTTCCAATGACATCTGCCACTCCCACAGCACTTGTGGGTGCATCTCCCTGGGGCCCACAGACATATGTATGTCCAGTTTCCCTAAGTCTTCCCCAACCTATCCTCTTCCACCAAGGGTACATCATCCTTGCTCGAGATTTTCCCCTTTGTCTCTGGGACCTGGGATTCTCTGAGGGCCCATGTCATCAGTAAGACTGAGGTAAAGAAGGTATTCAGTACCTCAATCTTTTCCATGTCCTGTGTAACCAGATGTCCCATCTAATTCAGTAACAGGCCCACATTTTCCCTACCCTTTCCCACTTTTGTACTTATAGAGATGCTTGTTGTCTTTACATCCCTGACCAGATACAACTCCAGTTGAGCTTTAGCTTTCATAACTTCCCAAACATATTTGTGCTCCTCAAACTTAACCTTGGTTACTCGTCCTCCAGATGATTCCTTTTTATGTAGCCACAAGTTCCTTGTGCCTCCACACAGACCTCCTGCCATTTTTGCCTCACTTCCTGCTCTTGAGACTAGGGGAAGTGAGCCTTGAATTTTAACCATCTTTCTTGGGCCCTTCTTCACTCCAAAGTCTTATCCCTCGGAGTGCTTCCAAAGCAGATCTTCAGAGACACCAAAGTTCTGCTCTTCTGAAGTCCAGAGCTGAGAACTTGCTTTTTATCCTCTTCCTTCCTCTCAGGATCCTGAACCCCAACATTGCATGGTCACTGCAGCCAAGGCTGCCTTTGATCTTGACAGTCCTAACAAGCCCTTTGTTTTTGAGTATGAGGTCCAACAGAGCACCCTTCCCTGTTGGTTCCTCTATCACTTGGGTCAGGAAGTTCTCATTGATGCACTCCATGAATCTCCTGGATGGAGTATCACAGAATTTTTAGGGTTGGAAGGGACCTTTGGAGATCAACTAGTCTTCCTCCCCTGCCAAGGCAGGGTCACCTAGAGCGGGTGGGTTTTGAATGTCTTTAGAGAGGGAGACTCCATGACCTCCCTGGGCAGCCTGTTCCAGTGCTCTGCCACCCTCAGTGTAAAGTAGTTCTTCCTCATGTTGAGGTGACCTCAGCCTCTCCTCACACGGCTTCCTCTCAAGGCCCTTCACCATCTTCGTTGACCTCCTTTGGACATTCCCTAGTAGCTTAATATCTTTCTTGTACTGTGTCACCCAAAACTGCACACAATATTCAAGGTGAGGCCGCCCCAGTGCAGAGCAGAGTGGAACAATTCCCTCCCTTGACCAGCTGGTGATTCTTTGCCTGATGCCCCCAGGACAAGGTTGGCCCTCCTGGCTGCCAGGGCACACTGGGCAATTCTCACTCATAAGTTCCTAACAGGTTTATCTCTCCCCGGGTAGAGCTTGTTACATTTGAGTTGTTCTCTCATCTAAAGAGTAAGTTTATCACTTCACCTCTCTGACTAATCCTTTCTAAAAAGTCCATATCCCTCCATGACAACATTCTGGTCATGAGCTATCCCACCATGTCTCAGTAATTGCAATGAGATCATGGCCTATCACTGCACGTAGATTTCCAGTTCTTATTTATTTCGCATGCTGCATGTTTGTATACAGGCATTTCAGAGGGGATCAAGCAATGAGGTTCCCTAGAAGGAGTGTAAGAGGATTCACTGCGACCAAAAACACCCTTGATGTGGTTAGCCCTTTGATCCTCAACTTGAGAGGCAGCCAAGGAACATCTGTCACTGCATGGTTGGTATGACCTACTCCCGAGGAGGAAGCAATGGCAAAAGCATTGCCACTTTGGACCCCAACCCTGAGTCCTTCAGTTGAAAGCCTATCTCACCAAACTGGCCAGCCTGCTGCCAAAGATTCTCTTGCCCTTTTTAGACAGGTGGATCCCATTTCTCACTAACAGGCTACAATCATTAAAGCACAACCCATTGTTATAAAAACCTTTTCACTGGCACCAGCCACAAGGACACTGATGTGCACTATGCGTCTGCTTCTGGCTGTCCTGATTCCTCTAACCAGGAGGATAAATGAGAAGATGACTTGGGCACCAGTGTTTTTCATCTGCCTCACCAGGCCTTTATGGTTTTCCTTGATCCTACCTATTTCTTGGCTTGTGGCGTCATTTGCACCCACATGAAAAAGTAATAGCAGATAGTATTCTGTGCTTTTGACAGTTTGGGGTACCCTCCTTACAACATCACAGCTCTCAGCCCCTGAGAGGCAGCAAACTCCCCATGATTATCAGGCTGGCAGGTGGGTGCCCCGGTGCTCCTTGACAGACAGTTGCCCACCACGATCACTCAGCATTTCTCTTTACAGTAACCACCATGCACTGCTGGCGCAGGTTCTCCTTGTTGGCCTTGCTCATGGACATCTAGAGCCTTTAACAGGTATATCGTATCTGGTTTTGGTCTGGATGGTGGAGGTTGAATTGGAGCCCTGCTTTTGTGGGTCACCGCATCCGAGGTGCCTCATGCTTGGTGGTAACCATTGCCAGTGTATGGTTCTGAACCTACTTATCTACCTCTGCTTTGTCCCTCTAATAACGCACAGTGTATTAACTGTCTCGGCCACAACACTTCATCAACCTCTGAGTCGAGTGCCCATCACTATGGCAGAGAGCATTTAGCACTTACCCGGAACTACCTGTGGATCTACCTGTGTTATGATGTCCTGCTGTGTTTTCCTGACAGCAGTTTTCAGAGTAGTTGAAATCCTCCGTTCATTGAGCACTATAATAGAACTCACCTTACCTCCTAAGAAAACATTGAACCTGGCATTTCTTTGGTTTTGTTTCGTTTTCATGTTTTTGGAAAAAACTGGCTTAAATCAAACTTCCCTTCTCAGTGTGCCTTACTAATTCTCGGAGCAGTAATCAATCATAAACATGTCTTTGCAGATGAAGTTGCCAATGAAGAAGTCATAGGGGCAAGTTGCTTGCTTGCTTGACCTTTCATCACACTGCAAGTTCAGAGTAGATTTGGGATGATTCAGTTTATTCCCCTGGGCTGAGCAAATTTCTTGCATTGCTGCTGGGTAGCAGGTAATCAAAGGTATGGGGAGGAAAGAAATCTGTTAGTTTAAGGGCTCTGAAAGCAGAAGCAAAAATGAGAGCAGGCTCTTAAATGAGTCTGCAGTGGGTGTTCAGTTTCACAGGAAACCTGTGCAACAGTGGAGCTGCAAGATTTCTGGGGGAAACAATGTCTCAGATGCCTGGTGCAGAGTGGAAAGGATAATTATAATGGACTAGACTATCAAGTTGAATATATGAATTTGGTATTGTTAAAACACTGGAAGTGACTGCAAGCACCAACTCAGATTACAACAGGTCAGATTACTACTCTGGTAGTCACAGAAACAGCTATTTTGTGCTACTGTGGCCTCAATTTCTACAGCTGTCCATTCATTTCCCAAAATGGGAAACTGTATTCCACATAAAGCAACAAGAAGTCAGAAAAAATTGTTGTTTCATTTTTCAGTGGCACAGAACATGTTTTGCCGCTTGATCTAACTGTATGATACCCAGAATTTCATGGGAGGACAAATTTGGAAGAGGCCACACCTTGAATTTGAACATCTAAGAGCTGGGTCTTTCTTGCTAGCTCTTGCCATCACTGACTAGTGCTTTTTACAACAAGCTCCCTGTACTGCTGCCTGTATTTCCTTGGGACATAGATTGTACGTTAATCACCAGCTCATTTCAAAGCAGAATCCTAAATTGGTGGTCACCCTCCTGGAATCTGGACTTGGCCCACCCCCTCTGGTGTCACCAAAGCACAAGACAGAATTGTCCATGGTCTGGAAAGTAAGTCAAAACCATTACTGTGCAGCTGTGGGTGTGGTGAAAGGAAAACGAAAGTGTTCCTGGGAAAATAAGGCTACGGAATGTTTGTTTGTTGTTTTTGTTGGGTTTTGTTTGGTTTTTTTCACCCGTGTTTTTGTGATTTAAAAAAAAAATAATACACAGTCCTCTGAAGCAAAATAATGTCCCCTTCTCATCCTCAAGGCACTGCACAGTGGTTGTTTGCCCTTGCTGTTTTGATCCAGTGGTTAAAGAAAAAAATAAACATGGGTGCTTACTGAACTGAAAACAAGTAGCATATTTTACTGCTGTTTAAGTCTCAAAGACAGCTGTGCGAGTCAGGCCTAGACAGAGGTAGGATTACTTTGTTTCTCCCCTTCACACTAACACATCATCTTTCAGACAGAGAACAGGCACCTGCTGATCACATTTGTACAGCTCACTGATGAGCTCATTCAAAGTAGAATTTGGAAAAACATTTTGCCTACAGAACTTTATTTCTGCCGAGTAGAATAAAGAAAGCCAAAAGGCAGGGGAAACATGCAGGCGATCGCTGTTCTGTGGATACCTGAAAGGGAATTACATCTGAGGTACAAAACCCATGGTGACAGCTGTGTTTATAAAATGAAACCTGTAACACTTAGGAGAGCTAGAGCTGTCTTCTAAGAGTTTCCAGATATTCAAGTTACAACACATGTAACTGTCACACAGCAGCTACTTACAAGAGTTCTCTTTGTGACACTTTTGCTTCAAAGCAGTATGAAAAGCATAAGCTCTGTCCCAAGCCAGATGGCAGAACAAGACTAAAGCACCACACTAGAGGTTAAATCTGGACCTGTCTTCTCAGCATATTTTCTGAAAGGTTTTTGCTAAGATTTTTTTCTGTGAATAGCTGTCTAAAAAGAAGGGGGTGGTGTCTTTAAACCAACATCTGGTCTAAGAAAAGAGGCAATGAACCATTTTGTAATTATATCGGAAACGCTTCATCTACAATAATTAGAACATTCATACAGAATTTCCAAGATTCAGCTTAAAATAAAGCACACAATACATTAATTTCAGAACATCCTATATGCATTGGTTGGTTGTATTCACTAAGCTTCTCTCCTCTGCAGGATCACATATACCCACCAAAAGGGCCAGCACTGCTTTCCATAACACACTGAGGGATATCTGATTTCAGTAATCAAGGCAGCAGTGTGACAGATCCCAAGCCACATGTGTGCTGATAAAGCCTAGAGATTTTCACTAATTGGCAGTAGTGAAGGAAGCTCCAAGCAAGCACTGGCTCTAGAGGCAGTGTGGTGCAGGACAGCAGCCAAACGGGAGTCGTTGGTGAAGCAAAGCAAGCTCCTCATAGAGCTCTGGGGTCAGGACTAGTGCTAGCACAGGAATGGACTGTCTGACCTTAAGCGCAATAGCTTCGGAGAGCTTGTGGATCACATGGCTTTAATGGGCCTGTGGAGACTGACCACATCCACGTCAGCTCCATGGATCACATGGTTGCATTAGAGCCAGTGCCCGTTTGACAAATAACAGTATAAGCCCAAAACATTGTTATCCTAATTGGTACAAAACTTAAACTACATCTTACCATGGATTATAAGTACTTGTGCATACTTTATTCACAGAGTATAAGATCTAAAATTCCTAAAAAGCACACCACGTATTGTTAAAGTTTAAGCCTGGGCAATTGCACACATACAGGAATTACAAGGTTTGGAAGAAAAGACAAGCAGGTGAGGGAGTTTCTCGACCAAGAGGCAGGGGTGAAGTGCAATCAACTTCATTGGAGGTTGCATCCTGGAGCTTCATACAAATTGCAAAGTCAGTTTAATTACTTAGTTTATTTCTTTATGCTTTTAGAAATAACTATGGCTGGATAGAACAACATATAGCAGGAGGTGAGGGCGAACTGTCTGTAGTCCTTCACTCATCCACTACTGCATACAAAACAAACATCACAAGTTATTCACTGGCCCATTTATGATGTCTGGCATTGAACACCACCTTTAGGCTGATGCTCATCGTCTTCATACACTTCTCCATTATAGTGGTGTTTTCTCTTTTGAGATGGATCAAAGTCCACTAAATCCACCTGTTCCATTTCCTCAGTTTCTTCTATTTCCTGTCTTGTAGGTAGCAGTTTTTCGAGCAAAGACAGCTTATCTGAGGACAGGAAGCCACTCTCTGGGAAGTTGACCTGAAATCATCAAGAACTGGGGTTACTCAAGTTTGTCTGAACTGATCTTTTACCATTGCACCTACATACAGGTCAAACATCTGCCAAAGTCAGATTTATCACCACAGATTACTTAAATCCAGAGCTTAAAAAAATTATCAACATCACTAAGCTATTTTTTAATGTCTGCATGAAGTTAGTTTCTAACTCTGGCAACTTAACCAATACATTTCTTCTGCCTCAGGCTGCCCTCTGGAATCAGCCTAGAAACAAAATAAAATACATATAATAACATATAAAACTATATATTTGTATATATAAACACAAAATGTTAACATTACATATATGGTTAAATATCTTCTAAGCCATAGCAGACAGAGCCTGCTGCTACAGCTCCCAGCATTAGCTTCTCCCCAGCGAAGAAATCAGCATTTTCCAGCCTACTCTTCTGCTCCAGCACAGAAGTTGAAGTTACTCATCCATCCTTCCTAAAGAATATGTGAAACAAAAGGAAATTCACAAGGTCACTGAAGAAAATCCGGTGGTACTTTCAGCATAGAGTGTTCAGGAAGTTCTCTCTTTGTTCTGAACTGTAATTCTGTTTGATGGATTACATGTTCTCACCATTGTAAAAAACAAATACCAAAAATCTGATTACTGGCATCTCTTCTTGACTGAGGTGATGCTTAGAGGTTAAATTTTGGATGGATATTCAGTCCTGAACTATGCCATGGAAGTGAGTTGACGCACTTACCCTGAATTCTATGATCAGACGTCCTTTTTCATATGGTCTGCGATAAATTGGCATACCTTCATTTAACACACATTTAATAGCCCCATGCTCAACAACCTGGCCTAAAAACAAACCAAAACAAAAAGATCACAAAAAAAAAAAAAAAAAAAAAAGAGATACATGCAGGCAACAGAAGCAGCTTTCATTTTTCAATATTTGTGTAGGTTTCTACACTGCGGTTAGGCACCTACGCCACTATGTAGTACTCTAACAGGGACTTAATGCCTGGTAATATCTGAGTAGGAAAGCAGGTTGATACTAAATTAAATCTGTAACCTTGTTACACTTCCCAAAGGGAACATACTTACAGATTTATTAAGTGTTCCATCACTTCCAAGGCTGAAAAAGTGGTTTTCAGAGACCCACCCCCTTCAATTCTCATGGGATATCCTCAGGATACAGGTATGTCCATGAGGAAAGGTCTGTTACTATGTCATGCAAAGAAAAAGTTAACTGCTGACTGCTTTCCAAAAATCCTTTTTTATTTCATAGTGCAAAGACTAGGAAGAACAGCTTGATACTAGCACACATCCCTTGTACATCAAAACTGGATGTTTCTATTCCTTTCCTGTTTCCAGCTTACATTCACCTTGTGCTAGGACTTCCAACAGAAAATAAAGCAACTCTTACCAGGATGGGAGGTAATAATAATAGTTCTGTTATCCAAAGTTGTTATTGGCTTTTGAAAGCCACAGAGTGCTTCCACCAGCTGAATATCCATAGACAGAAGAAGATCTTCATCTCGTCTAAGGCAGAACCAGTCAAACAACAGTCACAGGCAGAAACAGTAAAAGGATCATACCCAAACTCAATATTTAACTTGGAAATGACAATAAGCTGTAATGTTAATAGAAGCTCAGGCACTTTAAAATGAAAAATACCAAATATTGATGTAGCATTTCAAGCCAGCAATTACAGGAATGATATCCATACTGAGAGCCGTTACTGATCACATCAAGCCAACTAAAGTGTAGAAGTGTTTACTGAAAACAAATACATATACCAAGGCTCACTTGCATCCAGTTTCACTCCACTGCTCCTTTCCACTTCTAATTAAAAATGATCTCTCAGACTCATAAACACTGCAACAATTAAAATCCTTTCCTTCACTTTCTTAAGTGCACCGCCTTGCTCTTTGTTAATAATGTTACACTCACTCTTGAAGATCTGTTACTAGGGAAGTTTGAAAGGGTGATGGCCCCCGGGGAATGATGCAAGGACCTTTTAGAAAGCACCAAGAAGTATCCGGAATAGATCGTGTGAATTCCTTTAACTGCCTACTGTGGCTTCAGTATGGCAGTGCTAGTGATGTTTACATGTTCAGAAGCTACAAAATCATCCAGCCTATTCAAAGAACTTACAGCACTTACCCTGTTTTTGAAAGGTCTCTGGAAGTAGACTTGCAGGAAAAGCTAATTTTAGACTCTTACAGGAGAGGAGGAACATCCCACTTGTGCGAGTGCATGACCTCAGCATAACCCCATAAAACCAGTAATATCAAGGGTTATCTAAGGACACTAGAACTGAAGGCAGTGGGCAGAAGGATGGACAAAAATAATCTAGCAGAATTCTGACTTCAAGTCCCAGGAAACCATGAGAACAGTTGGGCATATCTGATTCAGTGTCTGGTTTCACTGGAAGTTAAGAAAAATCAGCTGAGTAAGCTTATTCAAAGCAAACAGGACTGATTCTTAACCTGTGAGCTCAGTGTTCTTTGGCATAGAATTCTGGCAGCAGCTTCAAGAGCTCAGCACCATACAAAATAGTTGGGCAGACCAGCTGCAGGTTTCCCAAGAAACTTTGGCTCACTGTTCCTATTTACAAAGTCAGTGGATGGTGTTGAAACAAATAAATGCTTTGTCTAAATTGACTGATTCCTTTTTAACTGCTCTGAACAGGAGCAGCGTGACATCAAGTACAACACATTCTTGCAAAATGATCAGCAGTGCTTTTAACTGGGTCAAAATGCACTGGACAGACCAATTCCACAAACAGTAACTTGAAAGAGGGAGGTGTGCAACAGTGAGCAGTACTGTCCAGCAACGTGAAATAGCTAAGATGCGGCCAGTGCTGCTTGAGTCACTTCTGCATTCACAATAAAAAACAGGCAGGACCAATTACCTTGCCCACAGCACTCAGGCAGGAAATGAAGTGAGGGAAACCACCTTTGATCAGAAGGGTGCAGGCTATACTGAGTGAGTTTGTTGTAAGTAAGATCCCCAAACAAATGTGAACACAGTCCAAGTTTTCCATGCCTTGAGGCCAAGAGGACAATAAACAGCTGCCTACAATAAATGGTAATTTTCTGAGCTAAGTAACAGAATGCTGTCCCAAAGTGACCAAGGAAACAGTTACAAATATTCAAATCTACTAAACAAAATCTCAGTATTTTAAGAGTTCTTAAAAATCTGAAAAGTCTTAATTCTATAACTGGTTTTGTTTGCCTTCTATCCTCTTACGCTGCCAAAGCTCACAAACTATTCTCATGCTACTAGAACACAAGTGGCTGAGACTATTTGCACCAGAATTCCTGCACGTTGGTGCTCCTCTGGCCACCCAGACAAACTCACAGTGAGTTCCAGTCACATTATCATATCCACTGACACTCCAGTAGGTACCAGGTAAGTGGTAACGAAGGACAAGCATTGCAGAAGTTAACACAAGAGGATTCAAGAGTTTTTACCTTGTAAATACAGAGTGGTCTTTTTGATCCAAGACAATAATAATATCCCCGGGCTCCAGACCTGGCTCTTGGTCCCCTTCACCATGGAATGTTATTTTCTGACCATCCTTCATTCCTATTGCAGAAAACAAATAAACATTTTCTTTATTTTTAAGTGAAAAGCACCAACAAGAAATACTTTTATAGACACAAGCTGGTATCAAGAAATCTCTGGATCTTCAAACAAGAACATCGGGATCTTCCATTGAAGAATTCTCTTTTTTGTTTTTAATCCACTCCCGTGTCCAACCTTAGTGTTGCTAACCTGAATCAATCTTATGGCTGAAGGTCACTAAGCTTAATTGTACTGTCCAAACAGCCACCAAGATAAAAGTCTTTCAGGAAAACACCATGAAATTTTCATTATACACACAAGTACTAAAAAGAAAACAGAAACACTGTGTACAAACTCCATTTTGAGAGCAAGTGACCAATAAGCTGCTTCAGTTTCAGAAATACGTGGCACATCTCCTTATGAAACATCATCTCAGTGCCTGCCAAGTGCAAGAAGTACTTCTAATGGACTGTAACCCTCATGTCAGACAGTCCTTTCACCCACACAAAAGTGTGTCTACCAAAATTTCTAGCTTCCTAATGCTAAATAAGTCTGCTTTTCTGGAAAGGAGAAGACACTCTTAGAGATTTTCCTGTTCAAAACATCGGTATTATGTCCCTCTTAGTCCTCATATTTACTGTTAATGTTGGATTTTCCCTGTTAAAAACAAATTCAGCATTGCACAAGCTACACTTACACATGCAACAGTCACAACTGATAATCAGGAGCAAGTCTGTAGAAGCCATGTGTTGTAAGCCTGCTCTGTCTTACAAGCTGTCTTACAAGCCGCACTACTCCAGAGATTTCTCCCACCAGCTTTTGAGCAGCCCCCTCAACAGAAGTGCATTTGCCACCAAATACTGTCACATTCACTCACCACTGTGAGGTTTTGTGTGTGGAGCTGCATTTTGCCAGGCAGGGAAGGAGTACCTGCGCTGAGCAGCACTGTCAGGGTTGTGCAGCCAGCAGAATTCTAAGCACAAGAGGCTTAGCACTGTCTCAGCGCCCTGTTACTGTAGCAGACCTGGTTCCCCTTCACACTGAAACACAGCAGAAGTGATCGGAGTCTGCGGGGTTTCCCTACAGGCAGTGAAACCTGATTAGGCTTCCTGATAATGAACTGTGCTTACAATGAGCTCAATTCACCTCTTACAATAACGCAAGTTCTACGATTCATTCTAAGTTATGTGCACAGGTTTTGGAAGGGAACACAGAACCTTCCCTAGAAACAAGTCTCCCACTTCAAAAAAGGCAGCAACAGGCAACTTCACTGTATGTGTATCCATCAGTGTTCCTCATCAAATAAACAACCACGTATTTTCTAAAGCTTCTGTTTTAGAGCTGCAAAATCAGTCAGTACACCCAAGTTCAATACCTCATCTTAGTAAGACACCTCACCTTTGTCAATGTGCACTTCTAGGATCTTCTTCTCTCTAACAATTTTCCTGCCATTGCAGCTCTTACACCGGTCCTTGGGGCTGATACGCTCTCCGTGCCCCTGACACTCCATGCACACAGACTGGATTTGCTGCACCATTCCTGGCCCGATCTGGTGAATTCTGATCTGCATGCCTGATCCCCTGCAATTAGGGCAGCATTCTACTGCCCCTTTCTTGCCACCACGACCTGAGAATGAAATTTGAAGACAGACCGTTATGTGCTGCCAGAAAAAAACACCCGATAACTTTAAAAGCAACTTGTGTCTGGTTTCAGTTTCACAGCTACCTTCACATTTGTCACAGATAACATTTTTCTGCAGTGCAAGTTTCCTCATCGCACCATTGTACATATCTTCTAAACTTACTGACAGCTGGTGGACTACATTTTTACCTGTAAAAGAAAACAGATATTTAAGTCTGAAAGCTTGGTCTTCAACTTCCCATGTCTCCATGCTCAAGTCACGACAAACCAAGTCTTTGGGCTTTAACATTTCATTTCAATAGAGCTTTGTCTTGTTTTGCTGACATTAGACAATAGCTCCTTCCCATCTGATTTCAAATTAGGTAACAATTCTAATGGTTTTGGCTTAGAAGAGACTTTCTGTGAAAGCAAAAACAGTAACAAAAAAAAAATTTACAGAACCTCAGCCATTTAAGTTATATAATGAAGGACTCAGTTTTAACAAGGTCACTGAACATGTGTCCTATAAGGAAGTGGGAGACATTTTTTTCTCTCTCCAAGGGACTGTCTGGAAACAGAATTAAGCAATTACATTTTTTCACTCAAGAATTCCCTAGAACTTTAGCTGCTGCAGGCTTAGTTTAGCTCTGGCTTACTAAGAGTATTCTGCTACAAAACTGTAACACTTTGACACAAACACTTTTTTCTTCCCTTCGCCACCAGATCTGCACCAAGAGGTGACGGGGTCAGCACTGCTCTTAACCAGTTTAGAATTTTTCCCGGTGTGATTAATCTGGAGCTTAACTGCTGAGCAGCATTTTATTGCAGCTTCAACTTAACTCAACTGAACAGTGCAGGAAGACAAAAGGTTTCACAGACTGAACTTGATTCTGATATCTGATTTAGACGCAGTTGCTTGCAATTAAACATGAAATTCACATCTAGGCACTACACTTACGGTAGCAGGGCTAAAAAATCACGTTAAGCTACGTTACCCTTATGTTTCCTATTCAGCCTATTGGCAGCTGGGCTTACATTCAGGTAAAGGTGTCCAAACACAACCCAGGTTAGCGATTAACAGGGGACAAGGAACGGCAAACCAAACTACCACCGAATGAAACAAACGTCCTCTCTCCCCTGCAGTCTCAGGCATTAAGGGACAATGGTTTTCTCCGATTTTGAGATTAAGTCTGTAACTTCGCTTTAACTCTCTACTCTCTTTCAATTCTTACATCCATGGCCCTCTCATGGGAGACTCTGATCCTGTCTACCACCCCGGGCACGCTGAAAAAGTGCCGGAGAGCCGGAACCTTACCTCGCCTCTCTCTCTGCATCCTCCCTCCGCCGCCGAAGAACATATCGAATATGTCCATAGGGGACCCGAAGCCGCCCCCGGAGCCGCCCTCCTTGATGGCCTGCTCGCCTCCTTTGTCATACAGCTCCCTCTTCTTCGGGTCCGACAGCACCTCGTAGGCTTGAGAAATCTGCTTGAACTGCGCGAGAGACACAGGCACTCGGACATCTGCGGCCCCCCCGGCGGGACCCCCGCCCCGCTCCCGCCGCCCCGTCCCGCCCCGCCCCGACCTTCTCGCCCTCATTGGGGTTCTTGTCCGGGTGGTACTTGAGCGCGAGCTTGCGGTAGGCCTTCTTCAGCTCCTCGGCGGACGCGTTGGGCTTCACGCCCAGCACGTCGTAGTAGGTGGTCTCCTTCACCATGGCGGCGGGGGCGGCCGGGGCTGCGGGCGGAGATCCCGCACTCGGCGGCGCCGCTCCCGACTCTTCTGGAAAGTTCGGGCCGGTCCCGCAGCCCCGCCGCTCTCCTCAGGGCCCCGCCCCGCCCCGCCCCGGAAATCCCGCCCCCGCCGCGCGCCGGGCCCGGGCGGGCGGCCCACCAATGGCTGCTGGGGAGGGGAGCGTGGCTGGCCAATCAGCGCCCGCTCTCACCGCCCCCGGCGCGCGAGGGCCCCGCCCCGCCCCGCGCGGGCGGTGACTCCCGCCCTGCCCCGCGTGCGCACCGCGGTGCGCCTGCGCGCCGGCTGCGCCCCGTTCTGCTCAGCGAAGGCACGGAGCGGCAGCGGGTACGCAGCGCCAGCCCGGCCGCCGCCCTCCCGGCACCGCTCCGCGCCCTCTTCCCTCTCCTGCCCTACGCGGGTCTGGCCCCGTCGCCGCACAGGCCTGTCAACGGCCCAGCCCGCTCCGTGCCACTGCGCCTGCGCCAGGCCACAGCGCTCACCCCCCCCCCCCCCCCCGCGTGCGGGCTCGGTGCGCCTGCGCCGCGCCACGCGCCGCAGCGGCAACCGCCGCCTGGTCACGTGGGAGCCGCGGTGCAGCAGGCGATTGGCTGCGCCGGCTGCGGCGCGAGCGCCGCGCGCGCGGTAAGGCGGCGGGGGGGGGAATGCTCCGGAGTTGCCATGGAAACGGGGCCTGTAGTTGCCAGGGGGACCGCGGGGATGGGGATGGGGATGGGGATGGGCAGGGGGGCTGTGTGTCTGTGTGTCTGTGTGTCTGTGTGTGTGTGTGTGTGTGTGTGTGTGACGGTGCCGCACTGGGGACGGAGCTTTGCTCTCCTCCGGCGTGAGCTCACCACAGAGTTGGGAGGAGGCGCGCTCAGCGCCAACCACCGAGCAGGGGGGGGAGGAGGGATTTTTGCTGTCCAGGGTCAAATTACTGTAAACCTGAGGGTTTTATAGCATGATCCATGTGTTGACTGTTGCTGGATGAAGCTATCCGCCCTCTCTTGTCCTCTCTGTCTGCTGCTTTCTTTGTTTTAGTGGTTAAGTTAGTCTCTTTGATCAACTGATTCAGTGGGGAACAAATCACTTCCTTTGTAGGTAGGCTTTTCTGTCAGGTGGAACAATCAATCCAGTTCGTTTTTCCTGTGGTCTATGGATCCAGGGTTTTAAGAATGTATGGTAGAACAGCACTGTCCTTTCAGCAGCAACCTGCTCCTAGGTTATGTGAGTGTTAATGCCATGCTTTGCCTTGAATTTCAGAAACATGAACCCAGTTAGCAGAACTGGCTCAGCTATTGGATGGGCTGGCAGCAGAATTCCTGGACCCTGCTCCATGGGAAGGTGGCCTCTAGGGAAGTGGTGTGTTGGTAACACACTGTTTGTTTTGCTCTGTAGCACAGCGATGCGTGTGTGCTGGCTTGTGGGGAAGGAGAAATGCAGTCAGCGAGTGAGACTGCCACACCTGGAAGCAGTGGTAATTGGGCGTGGCCCAGAGACTGGGATAACGGATAAGAAGTGTTCACGGCAGCAAGGTAAGGTGGCTTAGCCCAAATCCTGCTTTCCACATGCAGCAGCAACCAAATGTACCTCCTTCCTCTGCATGGTCTGTGGTGTTGCCTGGTTCTTGAAGTCATCAAGCTTTTTCAGTAAGCACCTGGGGAGACCCCTGGGTCCTAAAAAATCAGAGTCACCCAATGACAGGACATTCACCTTCATAAACTAAAGCACTGAACCTCAGCATGAGTGCTCAGGCCCACAGTTGTGTTCCACTGTCTGCACTCCTGCTCTGTGAGTGGCACTTCTCCATAGTATTCCACCAGCTGATTTTTAGTATGACTTGTTATTCTATACATAAAATAACATGCTTTTGGAGAATATATGAAAGTAGCTGTGATCTGTAAAATACTGCACATCTTCCCTGCCTTATCTTTCGTCCCTCTGGACACAGTCCTGCTCCATGTTTTATTGTCACACAGAGCTGGTAAGAACATGTAGAAGATCTCCAAACATTCCATTTTCTTCTGAAGTAATTTTGCTGATCATGGCGTGGCTCAGTGTACGGGCTGGCTTTGTTTTACCTGTGGTCCTGGGAGGAGATGAGGCAGAAGTGCTTTTTGCATACATTCACAGCAGTCAGCTTCAGAAGGAAGCAGACCTTCAAATAGAGGAGTATTTTCTGCACTGGGGGGTTCAGCAGAGTTCTTTTTATTTATGACACTTTGTGACACTTTGTTCTTTCTCTTTTGCCAGTTCAGTTAAAAGCAGATTATAACAAGGGATATGTCACAGTTAAGCAGGTATGTTTTTTGTGCATGGATGTACAATATTTACGATACTTTTGGGGGTCATGGTTGTACTTAACTCCACAAATGCTCTGAGTGATGATTCTGATCACTCATCACTGGGTCTGAAGGACCTGGATCTGTTTTATCACAACAGGAGAGCAAAGCAAGTGTTCCTCATAAGTGATCTTTTTATTTTGTGCACCTCAGTGACAGACTGCACTATTCCTTCCAGATATGCTCCAGTCTAAAGACAGACAGACTTGCAGCATCAGGGAGTGCTGCTGTGAATCCTCAATCAGTTCTTCCAGGTCCTGCATTTCTGAGATTTTGGAGTCCTTCCCCTAAACTTGCTTATCTGCCCCATGAGCCTTAAACTTCTAGAGCTGAGGCAGCCCTTCATTTGGGGTTGATATTTTTGTGTTGGTGGAACCACACACAGTTGTTGCTGATAAGAGCCAAAGACGTGGTTACTTCTGAGCAGGGATGGGATGGATGTGAGACAGCACTGAAGGCATTCTCATGTTGCCAGCTGGTTGGATGCAGGCCCACTCCCTCACACTTATGAGGCCCAGCACCAATCTGGTGAAGCAAGCAGGTACCTCTGGGACAAAGCTATAGAAATGTTCTGTGGCAGAGTTTAACAGTCACAGGAGGGAGCTGGTTTCCCAAAGCCTGTTTCATGTGTAAACATTAACCTAAAGCATTTTGCTGAAGAGTCCCAGTTTTCCTAGGGTCGCCCTCACGGTGGGGCGAAATCCATCTATCAAGCAGTCACTGTAGGTTGCCCCACATCATGTGTGATTAGACTAAAATAATTTGTTAAAACCACTGTCAGTGCTCAGAAATAGTTGCTACTATGGGATGTGCAGCACGAGTTGTGCTGTAACTCTGTTGTCAGCTTTGCAGACCTGCGGGCTCCCTGTGACACCACACCCCTGAGGCTGTGTGCTGACAGCTGTAAGACTGGCCATAGAGAGCTGGACCATGTGGCCAGGGGGGTAGTGAATACAAAATGCATTTGTTTTCCAGGATAGTGAGTGGTATTCCAGGAGAACAGGGTGGAAGTTGGTGATTCCACTTAAAACAGCCTTTGCTACTATTTTTTCCCTTTTCTGTCTACCAAAGATAGGGGTCAACCCAAGTAGTGTTGATCTCATGAATATTGGCAAGGATAAAGTGGTGAAAATGAAGCCAGGCCAAGTTCTGCATATTGTGAATAACCTTTACCCCTACACGGTGCAATTTGCGGAAGAGTCAAGGAAAACTGTTACAGAAGCAGAAGAGAGAACAGAAACCCACAAGATGCCACATGAGGACTCCTGTGAGAATGATGATGCAGAGCTTGTGCCCAGAAAAACAATGAAGATGGAGGTGGTGGATACACAAGGCAGTTCTGCAAATCCCAAGCTAAGCACTACCAGTGTATCTCCACGTGAAGGCACCTCAAGCAAAAAGGTAAGTGTATTGGTATCAGTACTGATTATAGTGCTCATTGTCCTGGGTTGTCTCCTCCATGAGGGCTTTGGTCTTTCTTTTGTGGATTCTAGTGGCGGGGAAGTGTCTTTGGTGAACACAGATCCTCAGAGCATGCGGAGCGTGTAATCTGATCCGTGCTGATGCAAGAACTGTGCTCCTGGCATCACCCAGGCCCTGAGACAGTTACTTGGGACCCATTCTAACCTGAGCTGAGGGTTGGGTGTGTGTGAGGGGCTTGCTTGTAGCAAGTGATGATTTAGTCTCTGGTTACTGTTGCAGTTTCTTCTAGAAGGACAGCCCACATGAACTCTGTTTAGCTGGAGTCACCCAAGGATACTGTCCTGGCTCTTGTCGTCTAAAAGCAAACACACAGAGAATGGAACAACTGGAGATTTTTTTTGTTTTGTTTGTAATTAATTGTGTGGGTTTTTTTTCCCCTCCTGCTTTGCTCATTTGTTGCGGTAAAATCATGTTTACGTTCATGAATGTAACCAGCCAGAATCATTTGAAAAGGAGTTTTTAGCCCTGTGAACATGGACAAAATAAAAGACTGCTTAATGCATTTGAAACTAGTGCAGTTGCTGGAGGAGAAGGCACAGAAATGAAACCCCTCAGGACACAATTTCAGTCTCAGGTTGCAGTGGGTTAACGACTTACCTCATTTGTGGACTTGGGCTAGTTACACTGGGTTAACTAGCCAGTTGTGGAATGAGCAGGCAGATAAGATGATTCACACTGTTTCTCTGCCAGCACTGTAATGATGTTTGAACATTTTCATCTGTACAAGTATGATGAGGGTCATCGTTGCTTATAAAGTGATCTGAACACATAAAACATCTGTTTTGAAAAAGGTGCACTTGAGGCACTCCTTCTATTAGGTGTTCAGTAACCAAGTGAAGAGAGCTGCTATTGTTGGCTTGATCTCCCTGTGCCTTTCTTGTTTCCTCTACAGGCCACTGCACAATACAAAAAAAAATCAGTACATCTAAGAGTAGGGCCACACACCACAACTACTTTGTTCTGCACAGAGCAGTGTGGGATAGGACAGTTTAATGGAGATCTTTGTAGTTCCTGTGCCCCTTGTGATCCCTGAAGTAGAGGGCCTCGTGCCATGACATGTGCATGCAAACTATTAAATTCAAAGAGAATTAGAGCTCTAAATAATGTTAAATTTCCAACATTTGAAAGATTTAACTTTTCAGCTTCACAGTATCTTGTTAAAAGTTTTCAAAAGTAGCTTTTCGGGGGCAGTTGGAGCAGGTGTGTTGCTATTTTATAACTCAGCTGTCATTCAGCTGTTACTTTACTGTTACATGCTAATGAATGTTTTTAACTGAATCCTTTAAAATATATAATTGGATGCTTAATTGCCTTATAATTTATTTTTTTCCTTTTGTGCTGTAGGAACATTTAGGACACTGGAGTCAGGGTCTAAAGAGCTCCATGCAAGATCCAAAACTGCAGGTGAGGGTTGCACACTTGTACTTTACAGTAGTTCCTGTCTAGCAAAGCTAAATGAGCTTGCTTTCTTACTCCTGCAGTTTAACTGTCTGGTTAACCAGTGGACTGCTGCATAAGGGCTGAATTGTATTTGCATCTCTCTGTGTAATAACATTAATTGGGGATGATTTTTCAGATCGCAGATTACTGATTTTACAGTGTGTCATTGTCTTAATTATCTTTGAGCTCTCTATACTATCAGATTTGGCCAACAGATTTTAAAAACATTGGTGGAAGAGCAGGCGAGCCATGCAGTTGCTTTGTTTCCTCAGGGAAACCAACTAAAATGGGGTTGTGCCTTGAAGCAAGTCACGGAGGTTCCCATTTTCCTGTAGTCAGCATTGCCTTGTTTCTAAGCATAGTGCAGTTTCCTGGTTTCCAGCAAACTTAACTCTGACACCTTTGTGCCAGGGGACAGGATCTAACCCCTGGCTTCTCCTTCACCGGGATTCTTTGTGCCAACAGGAATTTTTCTGGGTAATTTCTTTTAACCTTGTGCAGATAACCAGGGTTATCTGTCCCAGGTGCAGAATCTGGCACTTGCCCTTGTTAAACTTCATACAGTTGGTGATTGCCCATCTCTCTGAATTTGCCAAGGTCTCTCTGCAGGGTCTCTGTGCCCTGAAGGGAGCTGACAGCTTCTCCCAGTTTAGTGTCATCAGCAACCTTACTTAGTATTCCTTCAAGTCCTGCACTCAAGTAATTTATAAAAATGTTGAAGAGCACAGGGCCTAAAATAGGACCCTGTGGAACTGTGATGTCACTGCACTCACTATAAATCTTTGTGCCCAACCTGTGATCCAGTTGCTCACTTAGCTGATAACTTATCAGAAGGCTCTATTTCTTGATTGATTTTCTTTTTTTCCATTCAGGTCTGGAGTGTTGGACTGCATACAGTTGTAGTACTGGATGCTCATTGTCCTGGAATTGCCAGCACTTTCAAATGAGTCTGTCTATAGGGAATGATAAAGTTACGGAAATTCTTGTTTACTTTTTAAACATGAATCTTAATTTTCATCCCTCAAGTGGAATTTCATACAGCACTTACAAAAAAAGTGCTTTTTTGACCCAAAATATAAGCATAAAATGTAAGAATAGAAAGCTTTTTCCTTTTATAAAGTATGTGAAGAGGGATGCTGTAACACCTCTCCATAATGCATATTATGAAAGAGGGTGCTTATCCTCAAGCAACTTAGATTGTTCTCTTTGGATAACATCTCAAAAACCACTAAATATTGTGCTTATAAGAATAGTATAGTTAACTTTCATGAGAAAGTAATCTAGTTACTTGTTTTTTTGCAAGGTTTACAAAGATGAAAAGACTGTAGTCATCAAGGATAAATATCCCAAGGCACGTTACCATTGGCTTATCTTGCCGTGGGAGCCCATTTCAAGCCTGAAGTCAGTCACCAGGGACCATCTTGAACTCCTGGAACATATGCATGCAGTTGGGCAAAAAATGATTGAACAGTGCCCTGCCAGAGGGAGCCTGGAGTTCAGACTGGGTTACCATGCTATCCCCAGTATGAGGTAAGACCTGGAGGAGTCATCAGCTGGAGACCCTGTTCTTCCAGTTACACAGATTTGGGGCTCAATCTGTGAGGTGATCTGACATCGCTAGAGAACAGCTAATCCTCCTGAACACCACAAACAGCCCAGGTCCTGTGCAGCACACTGCTGCATGGATGCTGATGGGCTACACAGGTGTCTTGGGTCCAGTGGGAAATGCCTGTTGGGTTCCCCTGGCACAGGGCTGGGGCTGTGGGATGCCTGTGGTCCAGCCCCACCCAGCTCCCAGTGCCAAGTGCGAGGGCATCCCCATCCCAGGGCACCAGTGTGACATGAGAGAGAGACTCTTGGGCCTGTCAAGTCCTGCCTGATACCAAGCAAGGATTTGAGTTTTGTGTGTAAATAAGTCCAAATGCCTGTAGATATTGCAGTCAGTGCTCCTAAGTTGTTCTCTGGTTCTTGAGTGAAGCTTTTGGTCACTGATGAAGTCCTATTCAGTTACTCTACAAAGTTTAAACCTTTGGTTTATTAAAACTACTGTCTGCCTTTCTGGAAACTAGCGGGAATGTAGACTGTATGAGGGGCCAATGGAATATGCAGGCCAGTGACCTTGAGTGTTTAAGTGAAATGCTTGGCAAGAGATGGTGCTTCCAGGACAGACTGTGTTTCTTCTGTCCTGGGACTGAGGGCCAAGACTGACCCACAAAACCCTGCTGAATCATCAGGTTGCAACTGATACTGCTGTAAAAGAACTTGGAGCGTTAACATTCTTCTCTCATATCTTTTTTTTTTTTCCAGCCAGCTACATTTGCATGTAATCAGCCAGGATTTTGATTCTCTGGCTCTGAAAACCAAAAAGCACTGGAACTCTTTTACCACTGACTATTTCTTGAACTCACAAGGTAATATTAGAAAAGGTATTTCATAACATGTAATCCTACTCGCAGCTTCTGGCTTTGGGCTTTTTTTCCAAACAAATGTGTAAGCCCTGCATTTTGTTGCAGTAAGTGAAAGGTTTTCTTTGATTTCAGATACTGGGGAGTAGCACTAGGTAACAGTGCATTTTGTGGCTGGTTTAAACTAGAATGCAGCAATGACATGCTGTGCATGCAAAGCGGTGTATGAAGATTTGCAATGTCATGTGTTTCATGATGCTATGTGGTCTCAGTACCTCTGGTTTCTTTTTTTTTTCCCCAGATGTGATAGAGATGGTAAGAAGCAAGGGAAAAGTGATGGTGAAAGATCATGTCTCTGAACTTCTCAAACTGCCCCTCAAATGCCATCGTTGTAAACAACAGCTGTCCACAATCCCACAGTTAAAGGAACATCTCAGGAAGCACTGGCCAAAATGACTTTGCAGAAAATGGTGTCTCAACCTGCCTTTGGATTTCAGGCCAAAACAAAGACTATGAAATGTAAGTGGAAATGTGTGTTTGCTAACTGGAATGACAAAGGTAATGTCGTGGAAAGTAGCCTGGAAACGGCAGCATACTAACTTTGTAATAGTTTAGACAAAAAAACAACCCCCTCCTTCAACCAAATAAAAACATAAAGTGATTTCTGAAATTGAAGGTGTGTTTGCAGCTTTGCTGTGGTACAGCCACACTAATCTGTATGTGAGCCAAAAAGCACAGGAGTATTCTGTTTGGATGAAAGGATTTATTTTAATTCAGAAGCTGAACTGAGCCCAGATCTAGGTTTCTACTGAGAACACAGAGAAACGAGGCTTTAGAGGTCTTTCTAGTCATGTCTGCTGCCTATCACTGAATTTTCTCCTAAGCAATAATGTTGCAGGTGCTGGTGTGGCTGACAGTCAGTGTAGGGGAAGGAGCATCAGCTACAGCAGCCACACTTTGGCTTGACATTTCAGTGCTGCTTAACTTCCCCTCAGCTATGGAGCAGGCCCTGCCCCTCACCAGGGTGCAGGATAGCCACTGCTCAGGCTCTAAGTGGGGCAGACAATGTCTTTCATGTACAAAGATGTATTTAAGCATTTTTATATAAAAATACATGCATAATAGGCAATGATCAGCTTTTCTGCTCCCGAGAGTAATAAACTATCAAGGTTTGCAGTTCCTTGTCTGCATACACTGACTTTGGTACAGAAATTGTGGGGTTTAATCCTGTCCTGTTTCTCCACATTGGGATTTTGGTGAGCCTCTAATAATTTGATTATTTTCAAGATGGGAATTTGCAGAGAGGCAGCAGAGCAGTACTAATAAAAATCTGTTTCTGGGTCCAGAACTGATGTGTACAGTTCAATTTCATCCCAAGCCCAGCTCTGACTTGCTAAGTAAGATGCCTTCTGGGTGAAATGGTTTTCAGTAGACACGCATGCAAAGCTTTTGATAGGCAAGAAAAATGCTGCTCCTAACACATTTCATGGGAAGAGGGTGTCCTCTTCTTCCGTCCCCCCATGCAGCTGCATGTTACTACACACACTTAGATGGGCAAATAATAAACTTGTTGCTGCTGGAAAAGAACAAAGACGTTCCTGTCATAGAACTGTCCCCAAAAATGGGTTCTTTCACCTTGTGTGCAAGGAGTCAAGTTTATTTCATGCCAGTGCAGAGATGGGTGCTGGGTGGTGAATCCACAGAGCAGCACACCCAGTTACAGCCAAGCAGTGTGTGTATATTTTCAAAATGCTGAAGGCTGTAGTTACCCAGTTTCTACATGCAGGCCTACTCGATATTGGACAATCTTCTGACTGCTTCAATTTAAAGCTACAAAGCATTTCAAATTTATTGTGCATGTTCAGTAGGTAGGGGTCTTCACTTGGAGGTGGGTCACCTAAGCTTTAGAGGCGTGGCCTTCACATTATAATGAGCTAAGTTCATCTAAAAGACACATTTTTAGCCAATTTAGCTAACGTCAGTAAAACTTACTGAACATTGCCAAATGCAGTGTCCAGTATCTAATTCAAGATCTGTTTGTGATATCTCTTTACTAGTTTCAAAACTATTCTGCAACACCTTGCCATTTCCCTCTTTTCTGGGTCTTTAAAATATTTATTGTTCTCTTATGATTCACTCTGCAAGATCTCTTCTTAAACCATTCATCTTTTACCAGAATGAGGTACAGTAAGTATGAGGCGTTGGCTCTGGCCTAATTTCAAACACCAGTCACACTTAAGCTTTTGCTGATATTATTAATAATATGCCTTAATTTAGAAAGCAAAACTTAAAGAAGAAACAATGACAAAAGCGCTGCCAGTGTGTGGATTCATACCTTATACAAACCAGGGCTTCAGCTGGCCCCAGAGATGAAGTAGTGCTGATGCTTTGCAATAGTAACTATTTTGGACCCAGACCAGTTGCAAATGCTGGAGAACCATGATCTTCCTCATGGCAGACACCAGCCAGAAGGGAAAGCCACAAGATTCACAGTCAAATGCATCTGAAGCCACAAGGATCAGCCCATGTCTGTGTCTAAGGGCAGCCTCAAGGCCACGAGGGAAACTAAAGCAGCATTCATAGACATTGGCATGGGTTACTTTGTGTGGCTTTGCAGAGGATCTATGGCCTTCCTACCTCCTCTCATGCACAGCTGGTAAGCCCATACAGGAGACTGGGAGCAATCAAAAAAACATCTTTGTTGGAAGAGAACTTCAGAATAGTAACATAATCTAAACACTCATCAGCCAGTAAGACATGGCAGTGGTGGACTGAAACAGTGTCCAAAATACTTTGGAGCGTATTTTGCAGATGAAGATTCAGCTGGAGGACCATGCCATGCTGTTCTGGTGTCACTGTCCAATCACTGACAAGAAAAGAGCCGAAATTTGAAGAATTTCTGCTGTCCTTGTTGCACACCAGTCCCATTTATCCACATACTCTTACAAAAAACCTCAGCTCTTTGTATGTGGCTCTCCATCCATGAAGGTTATGTTACATGTAGCATGACTGAGATTATGGCAGCTTGGACATCACACATATCTCGTTAAGTTACTAAATGTGTAGTCACACTACTTGACAATAGCCTGAAGTCATCCCCACACTATCCAGATAGGCCACATAACCCAGAACAGCTGTAAACAAGGCACTCCAATGCACCCTGACAAAGGACTGTTTTACCACTCCATTCCAACAATCCCAGGCCAGCACAACACACAGGCACAAGACCAAATGGCCATCCAATGGCACAAAAACACTGATCTGCAGACTGGGATGTGCTAATGCCATGCAGTAAGAACACAGGTCACTCCAACATACAGGAAGTGACTTGGTTTTGCTGGCATTTTTCCACAGCACCTGAAATGGCATGCATTGAACACAGCAGCTGCTGGGTCAAAATTAACTGAGAGGGGGCTGCTACCACTGAAGGGGTTTCCAGCTGTGCCCTCTTCGTCTGCTCCCAGAATTTCTTGCATCAGATTACAGAAGTATTCTTGGGTGAAACCTAACTCTCAGGTACGAGACCAATTTCCAGATGACACAGTTCTGCAATAGTGCACAGCATTATCATGGTACAGCTGCTGATCTGTCAGTGCCATAAAGCAGCATTAGTCCATCTTCTTTAAACTCAGATAATTAAGTTAGGTAATTATGAGGTAGTATCACCCATCAGAGCATGACACTGACACCTTCTGCCCTTTTATTCATGTTTTCCTCTGCCTAAGATCTCCCTGGTGTGAATGGGCACAGTTTCAGGACAGCAATGGCTGTTGGCACTGCGGGGTTCACTCTGATGTAACAAAGCAGTACTGATGAAAACCCGGTATTGGCAACATCCAGCTGCAGCAGAGAAAACACAGTTAATTTGTTTAGCAACTACAACAGTTTGCTATTGGTACAGACTTACTGGTGAGACCTAAAGCAGTCTGAAGTGCTTAAAATGTGGCCTGTCATCACGGCATGTACCATCCATGGGAGGGAGTGATGGCAGAGAAACAGCCCATTCAATACTGGTAGGATTGCTTCATCCAGAAGGGAACAGTGGTGGGAGATGTTGGATTCAGCCAGCAGCACTCAGAGCTGCACACCCTTTTGTTCCCCAGCCTCACAAACCACCTCTGCAGTGAGATGTGAGTGGCTGTCCCCATGAGTGTGACACCACAGAGTTACAGTTCACAGTTACAGCTGCATCAGGTGGAGGGACCCTACACTTGCACAGCCCTAAGAACAGGACAGGACAACAACAAGCCAGGACAAGAACAGTTTCTGTAAAGATATAATAAAATTATATGAAAAGTTACAGGGATTCCTTGGCTTTTAGTTACTGCAGAAGATGCAGTTTCCACTGTAGATTTTTATTGAATTTTGGTGGAGTAAATACGTCTGGATCTGAAAGGCAAATGGAACAAGGGTCAGAACAGGGGGTAACAGCAATACAGTTTCTTCAAGAGCTGTCAACTACATAGTTCACTTTTCTTTACATCAAAGGACACTGAGAAATCTCTCAATATCTATCATTTTCCTTTAGTGACTGATCACCAGCCTGCACAGAGGAGCGCCGCCAGCAGAGCTGCTCACACAAAAAAATCTTTGGGGCATATCAAATCCCCTCTCAGTTGTTGTTACTGTTCAGAAAGAGGAGGCAATGAGCAGTGTCACAAAGCAGAACTCCATTCGTTCTCCTATCACTGGGCAATCACAACAGCCAGCTCGCTCTGTTCAACGTGAGTAAGAGCCACAAGGCTTTTTCTGGAGCCAGCCCTGGCAAATGGCAATAGGCAAGTCACATATAAAGGTTCATTAGAGGATTTCCCCAGGCAATTCCAGGACTCCCAGGGGAAGAAACTGTAGGACAAGTGGGAAATAGGGAAGACAGGGCAGTTGGGACAAGTCCTTGCTAAGTCTCTCAGCCCTAATTTTGCATTAACTGCAAGAACTTCAAGATGGCAAAATGACACAACAGACTGTAGCCTGCCCTGGTCAAGACCCTGGCCTACTGCCAAAGCTAGATAGAAAAATTAAGCAGGTAAGTTACAAGAAGAATTATCTAGCACATTCCTTAAGAAATCAGGTTTTCAGTTCCCTTGCAACAGACTGACATTACACACACAGGAAGCCAGAAGCACAACTGAGATAGTTTTAGCACAGGAATACAGAGTAAATAAACCTTGTTAAGATGGCTGCTCACTTGCCATGAGGTAGGACAGTACACCATAAAGGAAAGCAAGAAACACCTACAGCTGAATAACTGGTACAACTTTTGGCAGGTAGCAATGCTTGGAGAGCTCAAAGCCCACTAACCTGACATTTCACATCCACACTTAACTCAGAGCTTCAACTAACCTTGTACAACAGGAGGCATCATCCTCTTCTGCTGGTAGGCAGCCATAATGGTGTTTGCAGTTGAATTGGGTCCCAGCACCTGTAATAAGAAGCAATAGCCATGTTCCAACCTGAACAAAGCAAGGCTAAGAGCAGGGATAACCTCAAAGGAAATTCTGCTGTTAGTGTCCAAAAGCAGAAGCACCTGCCTGCAGGAGACCTCAGAGTACAACGTGAACAGGAATGTGTGATCAATTCCAGTAATGTCTCAGAAAACTTAGCATAGAGGCAGAAATAAAACTGCTTTCATACAGCTCTGAAGGACACAGAACCCTTATCCCAGCATCGACTTCTTCACAGCCCTGTAAATGTCATGACTTGGCAGTACTAATTTCATTACAACACCATCAATATTTAAAGTTCTTTTGGGAGTCTCAGTCCCTTGTCACATAGAAGAGTGTTAATCTGTCTTTACAAGTCCTGCTGATCAGCAGTTAGGGAGAAGATGTTGAGGAACATCTTGTGTTCACCATGAACGCTCAGAAACCACTTATTAGAAATAAAGACTTTTACTCTGGAAGGGAACTAACAATAGCCCTAGTGATGTCCTTATTCTGCATTAAGCTGAAGCTTAGAAACCTGACATAAGCCTTTTTTTTGCAATATACTTCTTGTGATATACTGGTTCAGACTAAACTGACTGGTCTGGTAGCTTTTCACTTGACAACACCAGGTTGGACAACCACTACTCTAGTACACATAAAAACTATGCTAACACTTCTACCATTAGGCCTAAAAGTGAAAATAGTGTTCCCATGTTCTACAAATGTCTTAAAATAAAGCTTACAAAAACAATTCACCACTAGGACAAGGTAACACAAGCTTTAGGATGTCCAAAGTGGCAAGGACACAGTAGGCTACACCTGTTGTACACATCTAGAGTGTACTTGACACAGAATGTCTACTGAACCTCTACAGAAAAAAAAAAGAAACCAGATTTTGAAAGCCAGGAAAGGACTCTGGGCTTTTCACTGAGTAATACAAAATACTGCTAAACACTTGGTATTGTATAGCAGGTGTGATAGGTATTGTGGATGAGCACAGACCAGGTTGACAGAGCTCTGTTGCAGGTCTGGAGTCCAGATTTCTGGGAGTGAGGTCTCCATCAACTGCAAAACCTCTTCCAGGACTTGCTGCAGTGCCCCAGCTTGTTCATCATAACCAAAGAGCACAAGCTGCTTCAGAAGAATGTGTATATCTCCTGCAGGAGGGAAGAGAAGCATAAGCATAGCAATTAACACAGGTATGCTAAATAAACAGCTGCTTTTCTTTGCTACCAGTGCATAGAAAGGAGAGTGGCAACTCAGAACTGGTTCTGTCCCTCTCCAGCCCCCACACTGCCCGAGTACAAAAGACAAACCTGTAGCGAAACTGACAAGGCCTTGCTTCTCTGCTCCCAAATTTCAAATGCATGGAGCTCACACTCTTACATGTTATTCCAACCACAGAGGCAGACGAACTAAACCAAAGTCCAACACAGATGGTTGTATGGACCAGAGAGCTTTTCCTTCCAATGCACACAATAAGAACAAGAGGGGGCACACTGCCTCAGCTGTCCTCACAAGCAGAGTGGATTAAGACCATGAAGTGTCCTACCTTTCACAGACTCAACAGCACGAACATTTTCTCCCAGGACTTCCAGAAGGGCAATATCTTCAAAAGGACTCCCCTCCTTCAAGCTGTATTTCTTACGCTCCGCCTTGCGCCGGTTCTTTGAGGATCGCCTGAAAAGGAGAGCACTCAATTACAGTATGCACAACAGGACTGGCTGTTAACAGGGTAAGTCTGAAGGAACATCAACAGTGTGCATGAAACTCAAGTCCTTACTCTCTACAGTGGCAGGGGACTGCATGTAAACTTCAGTGCTGTGACCATGTTTTCAGTGCTACTCAACCAATATCCTTTGTGGTCTGAAACAGCAGACAGGAGTCAAACTGTTTCTCTACTACAAAAAAGACTGCTCTGTGTTCCAGCAAGGTTAAAACATGGCCCTAAGCACAAAGCAGTAGTCACTATCAGGCAAAGATGAGCTCTGCTTGAAACACTGGTGCCAGGGTCAGTGCTTGTGTGTGCACATTTTAATTTTTGCTGTCTCCAGAGCCTCTTACCCATTATCACAGGAAAGCAACTTAATTCATAGGCCAGACTTCGCTGCATAATGTTCCCAAGTGATCAGCACACTCTGGCACAGGTGTGCTGAATACTAAGGCTGCATTCTCTTTCTTTTTACATCAGTCCACAAAAAAAAAAAAAGTGTCCTAAAAAGCCCACAATTTTCCCACAACTGTATTTTTCCACATTTCAATTGGGAATTCAGAAGTGGTCCCACAGATTACACCAGCCTGTAACACACCACACCCCACACTGCAGCTCATATTCTTGAGAGCACTCAAAAACAACGCAGACGCCCACTGTGGGAAGGCATCGGTATGAGATTTAGCAGCAACCCCCACACACCAAGTGCAGAACCAGGGACAAAGAACACAAGTCATGCGCACAAGCTGTTAATGTTTGAGAGGCTCTGCCTGTATTCTGTGTCAAGCTTTCTACAGCCAGCTATTCTGGCAACGTGCCCAGCACGCACAGAGCCAGATCCTGCCCAGAGTCTGTGTTCACAGCTCCTCTGCTGGGCACTCAGTTGCACTAGTAGCTTCTGGCATTTTCTGCTCTTTCCCTTCCAATAGGAGTCAAAAAAACTATGAAATGCCTGTAATTAAAGCAGGTTCAAGGCACGCACAGCTGCAAGGAGAAGCATGCTAAGCATGAGCAAGCTGACCTCCCAAATGCTGATGCTAGAACAGTCACTGCCTAATTTGGAGGCAGATACCTACGCTGATATCCTTGAGTTGCTGTGTGAATATTTGCTGTTCATGTCACTGGCTGTCATAATACTGCTGGTTTCAGAGAAAAGCTCCAATTCTGGGCAATTTGACACTTCATAATCTGCAAAACATGGTAACAATTGTCACAGCATGGAAAAAGATCAGAGTTATTTCAAGCTTTCTCTCTGGGTGATCAATGTAGTTTGCTGGGCAGATTCATTCTACCTGCTGGTGCTCTGGAGCATTATGGCTTTCAATCCCACTCAGTCAGCACACGAGAAGAAACAGCAATTGTGAGAACAACACTGCTCCTCTTCCCTGCTGGGGATAGTGATACTGAACAGTGAAATCAGAAGGATGGCAATCTCAGTGCAGCAGATCTGGACCAGGACAAAGCATTCCACTTGCAAAAAAAATTCCCTGAGCCTGTGTGAGCTGGCAGGTGAATATGACTACAGCTACTCAGCACAAAGGACATGCAGAGCACTGTCTCATCCAGCCAAGATGGCACTGTGGAGACAACACTGTGTTATGCTGAAGAACTTTGAGGTGCATTTTGATCCCATGAAAGCTGTAACACAAGCTAACGCTGAAAATACAGAGTAAGGAAGACAAAACAACCACACTCCAAGTATGGTATGAGCAGGGCGTGAGGAGAGTGCTGTCCTACTGCTGTAGATGCCACAGGAGCTGGGGGAGAGCACAGCTCTACCAAAAGGAAACCACAAAGAAAAAGATGATCACAGTTACTTATGCAGGATAAAGTCATATGCACTTCAATACCAACCCTGCAGGCTCTCACAGGCCTTCTCCTTCATCTCTCGGACCACTTGCAGGCGACTCTTATAGCGAAGAAATGCTGTTTTCTGAGAATCTAGGAAGATCAGCTGACTTTTCTGAGCTGCTCATTAAGAAAATCAGAACATCAACATTTGTGCAAGAGAAACAGAAAAGCATTTTTTTACACAAGCACAGTCCTCAACAAGCTCAGAAGTCACGTACAGAGCACACAAAAGGACTCAAGTAGAAGGAAGTTCAAAGCTTATAATACAGACCACCAAACAAGATACACTTGGATGTGGAGTGAATTAACCTGCCAGACAAGTGTTTTCTAGAAGAAGAGTCTTGTTTCTGATACAGGAAGACCAGAAAGTTCTGTGGCTAAGACTCTTTCCATTAATTAGATTTAAACTAAAGAAAAAAAATTCCTCAACTAATGAAGTCCATAACATGAGAAGAAGAACAACGAATAATGGTAACAAAACATCCTTCCTGGATGGGAGACTGTCGGGGTTTGAAAATTGTTAGCTATGTTTTGGTTATTGTGTGTTGTAAGCATCCTGCTTTGTTCCTTATGTAT